>JAPDVU010000001.1:139997302-141197302 GCA_026230045.1 Corynorhinus townsendii | reverse complement strand
CAGCTCAGACAGGGCATAGAGCTGTAGGTATAAAGCTGGAATTCATCAGCTTGTATGTAGTGTTTAAAGCCATGAGGATGATGGTACAGCTGCTGTGAAGAACAGTATGATGGTTCCTCAAATATTAAACATAAAATTAGCATATGATCCAGCAATCTCACTTCTGGGTATATACCCAAAAGAAGTGAGAGAAGAAACCTGAACCAATATTTGTACTTTTATGTGCAGAGTAGCATTATTTTTTTATTTTATTTTAATAAATGTTTATTGTTCAGATTATTACAATTGTTCCTCTTTTTTCCCCCCATAGCTCCACTCCATCCAGTTCCCACCCCACCCTCTGCCCTTACCTCCCCTTCATTGTCCTCATCCATAGGTGTACGATTTTTGTCCAGTCTCTTCCCACACCTCCCACATCTTTTTCCCCCCGAGAATTGTCAATCCACTCCCTTTCTATGCCCCTGGTTCTATTATATTCACCAGTTTATTCTGTTCATCAGATTTTTTATTCACTTGATTTTTAGATTCACTTGTTGTTAGATATGTATTTGTTGTTCATAATTTTTATCATTACCTTTTTCTTCTTC
The DNA here is from genome assembly GCA_026230045.1 of Corynorhinus townsendii. Taxonomy (NCBI): domain Eukaryota; kingdom Metazoa; phylum Chordata; class Mammalia; order Chiroptera; family Vespertilionidae; genus Corynorhinus; species Corynorhinus townsendii. The sequence goes on along the minus strand of JAPDVU010000001.1, from coordinate 141,196,715 downwards.
CTCTTCTTAAAGAATACCCTTCAGCATTTCATATAATACTGGTTTGGTGGTGATGAACTCCTTTAGCTTTTTCTTATCTGTGAAGCTCTTTATCTGACCTTCAATTCTGAATGATAGCTTTGCTGGGTAGAGTAATCTTGGCTGTAGGTTCTTGCTATTCATCACTTTGAATATTTCTTGCCACTCCCATCTGGCCTGCATAGTTTCTGTTGAGAAATCAGCTGACAGTCGTATGGGTGCTCCTTTGTAGGTAACTAATTGTTTTTCTCTTGCTGCTTTTAAGATTCTCTCTTTGTCTTTTGCTCTTGGCATTTTAATTATGATGTGTCTTGGTGTGGTCCTCTTTGGATTCCTTTTGTTTGGGGTTCAATGCACTTCTTGGCCTGTAAGTCTATTTCTTTCACCAGGTGGGGAAAGTTTTCGGTCATTATTTCTTCAAGTAGGTTTCCAGTATCTTGCTCTCTCTCTTCTTCTGGCACCTCCATAATTCAGATGTTGGTACACTTGAAGTTGTCCCAGAGGCTCCTTACACTATCTTCATATTTTTGGATTCTTTTTTCCTTTGGCTTTTCTGGCTGAGTGTTTTTTGCTTCTTTGTATTTCAAATCTTTGACTTGATTCTTGTGGTCCTCTAGCCTGCTGTTAGGTCTCTGTATAATATTTTTTATTTCAGTCAGTGTATGTTTAATTTCTAGTTGGTCCTTTTTCATATCCTCAAGGGTCTCGCTAAATTTATAGGCCTTTTCTAGAAAATTCTTGAAAAACTTTATAACCATGGTTTTGAACTCTATATCTAGTCGTTTGTTTTCCTCCATTTCTTTCATTTGTGATCTATTTCTTTGTCTGTGCATTTTCACTGCTTCCCTGAGTTGGTAGAGTAGCTTTGTGTGGTAGGTATCCTATAGGGCACAGTGGCTCAGCCTCCCCAGTTACCTGAGGTGGACACTCTTGGTGCACCCCTTTGTGGACTGTGTGCTCAGCCTTGTTGTAGTTAAGTCTTGATTGTTGTTGGTATCACTGGGAGGAATTGACCTCCAGGCCAATTGGCTGTGAGTATCAGCTGTGTGTACACTGGAAACACTTCTGTGCTGGAGACACCCTTATGAGACAAGAATGAGTTGGGGTTCCCAGAAACTTGCCCGGAACTGGAGTTCAGCGCTGTCAGGAGCTTCTGTCTCCTTCCCACTTTAGAAAGCCAGCCACGCACTCAGCCTCCTGTGCATTCAGCAATCAGTCCTCTCTGCGCATGCGCGCCTCCTGACCTCTGCCTTCCGCAGCTCCCGAGTCTCAGTGTGCTTTCTCTTTTCCTGACAGTCCAGATTCCCCCTGAATGAGTCTGGTTTCCCAGCGTCTTGCCCAGGACTGGAGTTCAGTGCAGTTGGGAGCTTCCTTCTCCCTCCCAGTTTAGAAAGCCAGCTGCGCACTCAGCCGCCCATGCACTCAGCTGCCTGTCCTCTCTGAGCGCACATCTCCGTACCTCAGCCTTTTGTAGCTCCTCTGAGTCTCAATGTGCTTTCCTCTTTTCTTCTAGTTGTAGTATTTCCACTCACCCAGCTTTCCTGTGGTTCTGGATGGTGTCCGTTCTGTCTTTTAGTTGTAGTTTTGATATTGTTGTGCGAGGCAGCAGTTTAGGTGTTTACCTATGCTGCCATCTTGGTTTCTCTCCTAGAGTAGCACTATTGACAGTAGCTGAAACATGGAAACAACCCAAATGTCCATTGACAGATGAATGGATAAATAAAACATTCTATATACATGCAATGGAATATTATTCAGCTTTAAAAGGGAAGGAAATTCTGGCACATACTACAACATGGAAGAACCTTGAGGACATTATGCTATGTGAAATAAGCCAGTCACAGGACAACTAGCCTATGATTCCAATTATATGAGGAACCTAGAATAGTCAAATTCATAGAATGGTGATTGCTAGAAGCTGGGAGGAGAGGATGATGGAGAGTTATTACTTAACAGAATTTAAAAAGTTCTGAAGATGGACAGTGGGTATGGTTGCACAACAATGTGAATGTACTTAAGAACTCTACACCTAAATGCTTAAAATTGTAAAATTTATGTATATTTTACCACAATTAAAAAATTATTTTTTATTGACTGCTTCCTATATGCCCAGTGCTGTTCTAAGTGCTTTCCTTGTTTAAAATTCATATAACCCTCATAACAATCTTTAAGGTGCAAACATTATCAATCCTATTTTACAAATAAGGAAATTAGTGACCAGACCAGAGAAGTTAATTAATGGGCTTAAGCTCACACAGCTTCCAACTTGCTGGGCCAGTATTTAGACTCAGGTGATCCTATTTTCCTAACATTTCCCCAAAAGGATTTTATATTAGGAACTTCTAGTTCACACAGATGACAAAAAGCACCAAACTGGGTCTATTTATCTCTCACCCTTAAGACGTATGTGAGGAAAAGAGGAAGGATAACTAGTCCCATTTCAAGAATGAAAAGAGAAGTTAAATAACCCAGCAAAGGGCATTCCTGGCAGAGAAAAAAGAGGGATACAGAGCAGAAGCCCTAAGTGAAAGCTGCACTCAAGGCAGATTGTTTTTTTCCAAAGTTGCTTGCTTTCACCTTTTTGCATAAATGCATTCAAACTTTCTGACCTTGTTGACATTTTTTTTAATGGATTTTGGTAAACAGAATAATGGCTCAACTACCTCCTATCGTCAGAACGGGGAATACATACATGGCAAAGAAACAGACTTTGCCCATGTGATTAAATTAAGAATCTTGCAATGGAGAGATTCTTCTGGATTATTGGGTGTCATCACAAGAATCCTTACCAGAGGGAGGCAGAGCTTGTGCACGTCATATCTTTCTATCAAGAGAATGAAAAGGCAACCCCAAAAAGGGAAAAAAAACTGCAGACCAGATGTCTGATAAAGAATTAATATCCAGAATGTATGTAAAAAACTCCTACCACTTAACAAAAAAATAATAATCCAATTGAAAAATGGGCAAAAGGCTTGAGTAGACATTTATCCAAAGAAGATACATCAATGTCCAATAAGCAAGAATGCTCAACATGCGGTGAGGGAGGCTGGGGGAAGGTCAATGGGCAGGGGGGAGGGAGGGGGAGAAGGAGATATATGTACTACTATATGTAATACTTTAAACAATAAAATAAAAGTTTAAAATAGAATGCTCAACATCATTAGTCATTAGAGAAATCAAAACCACAATGAGAAACACCTCATACCCACTAGGTTAACTATAATCAGAAAGACAATAATAAATGTTAGCAAGGATGTGAAGAAATTAGAATCCAGGTAAATTGCTGGTAAAAATATAAAATGATGCAGCTACTATGAAAAACAGTTGGGTGGTTCCTCAAAAAGCCAAACAGAATACCATATAATCCAACAATTCCACCCTATGTTTATACCCAAAAGAATTGAAAACAGGAACCTAAACAGATACTGTACTTCAATGTTCTCTGCAGCATTTTTTACAATAGCCAAAAAACAGAAACAACCCAAGTATCCACCAACAGATGAATAGATAAACAAAATGTCCTATATATTTTAAAAAAAACACAAACACCTATCTTTGGATCTTCCACCTTTATTTTTAAAATTTTTTATTGATCTTAGAAAGAGGGAGGGGGAGAGAGAGAGAGAAACATTGACGTGAGAAAGAAATATCAATGGGTTGCCTCCCAAACTCACTCTGACCAGGGATTGACCCTGCAACCTGGGTACGTGCCCTTACTAGGAATCGAACCTGATACCTTTTGGTATATGGGACAATGCTCCAACCAACTGAGCCACACCAGCCAGGGCTGTGCTACTTACATTTAATGGAATGTTATTTAGCCATAAAAGGAACTAAATTCTAATATATGGATTGACCTTGAAAATATTACCATAAGTAAAAAACCAAACATAAAGAAACATACACGGTAAGATTTCATTTACATGACATATGCAGAATAGGCAAATTCACAGAGACAGCAAGTAGATTTGAGGTTACCATAAACTGTGGGGAGGAGGGTATGGGGAGTTACTGCTTAATGGATACCAAGTTTATGTTTGGGTGATAAAATTTTGGACACAACACTCTGAATATAATGAATACCACCAAATTATATACTTTAAAAAATGATTAGATGACAACTTTTATGTTACATATATGTTATGTATCTTGCCCCTTCTCTACACTCTCTAAGCATCTGGCCTGACCTCTTATCAATTTGATCCCCTGAGGGCGGGAACCAGGTCATATCAAGTTTGCCATCCATAGCATGGAATTTAACATTTTCATCCTTATCTCTAATTATGGAATGAAAGCTTTCTATTTGATAATCTATTAGGTGTGGAGATAATGTTCTGGAGAGCATCCTAAAACATTGAATAAAAACAGGATGTACCAAGGATATCTGCACATTCTAATAAGTGATACCTAGAGATATAATAGCATTAACTTCTAAGAACCTACAGAACTTTCATATATGTCCCCAGCATCTCTCTCCAACATCTCTCCTAACACCAAGATCTTTATCCCTAGGCATATCCAGGGGGGTGTTTCTCTAAAAACACCAGCCTCCAGTCGGTTTCAAGCCCTAAGATTCTCTATGCTGAATTCCAAAGTTGCTTCATATTCATTTATCACCCTTACATGACTTTGTTCTATGAACTTGATAACTGCTAATCAAGTTACAGACAGGTGCAACAAGTTCAGTTACCTGAGCTCTAAGCCAGCGGCTGCAGATGTCCTTCAGGTGGTAACATAGGCAGGTACAAGGGCCCTGCTGGCAGGGCCTGTCAACCAGTGGCCACGGTAGAGCCAGTGGTTTTTCTGACAATCCCAGAGGTTCCCTTTTTGCTGTGGTGAGACACATAACCAAAGAGGAGTGGGACCAGGTGGGACCGCAGCTGCCAGAGCTATTACTTAGCACTCTGCCAAATCATTTCTTCCCAAGAGCTAGCTGGTCTGCCTTTGATTCCTTGCACTTTGCTTACAGGCTAAGGAAATAAAGAAAAGGTGGTAAATCCACCTGCTCTTTTCCTTCTTGTTCTCCCATGAAAATCACACCTTATGTACGGTGGATAACTAAACAACAAACCAAAAAGACATTTGTCAAAAAAGAACTAGGTAGAAAGTAAAAGAAGGCTGATAATCTGTCCTTGCCACTTAATAGAACACCTTTCCAAATTACTTTATTTTTTCTAATTACAGAAGGAATGCATATTTATTGGAAATAATTTGAAAAGTAGAGAAAGACACTGTTCGAGAGTAGGAATTTTTGAGCACTACTGAGGCTGTGGACTATGCTGCAGATAGAGTTGTCAGTGCTGACACCAGGCCAGGCCTTGAGATACGGTCTCATGGCCTCTTCCCAGTACATAGGCCTTCTTTCATAGAACACTGTCAGCTTTCTGAAGAACAGGATGACCCTGTAAATAACATGGTCATCAATGGCATGATCCTGACGTTGCTTAGGAAAAACTGTTTTGTCTTGGGCTACTTGCTCTGCAAAAACAGGATGTGGTTAATGTGCTTAAAAGTGGTCGTGCACAAATGGTAGGGGCTGCTCTCTGGACTCCCTGCATGGAGAAAGGCAGAGCAGTTGCCGGCTGGCTGGCCGGGCAGCCGGCCAGCTAATAAAGGCTCCCTAAATTTTAATTTGGTCTGGACTCCAGTGGTTGTTCACTCGCATTCACTCTACAACAACACAAAGAAAAAGATATAAATCAACTGTAACACTACCGTCTTGAGATAAGTACTGTCCCTTCTTCAGCACCTTCTATATGCTTATTCTGCCTTATTTTTGTTCATAGTTCTGCATTATTATTATTATTATTATTATTATTATTTATTGTCTGTTCACCTCAGTAAAACGTAATGTCCATGAAGGCAGAATTTATTTCCCTGAGCACTGGGAACAGTGCTCAATATATATTTGTTAAATGAGTAAATAAATACTTTAGTGTATCATCTTCACTGATTTTTTTAAACCCTCACTGAGGATGTTTTTATTGATATTTAGAGAGAGAGAGAGAGAGAAAGGAAGGAAGGAAGAAAGAAAGAAGAAACATCGATCAGTTGCCTCCCATACTCACACAACCAAGGCATGTGCCCTGACTGGGAATCGAACCCACAACCTTTTGGTGCAAGGGATGAAGCTCCAACCAGCTGAGCCTTCCGGCCAGGGTTTCAAATCTTTAAATATTAATATATTATATATATGTAATGTTTCTAAAGCATTATTTTTATTAGTTTTTTAAAACATTCTATTACCAAGAGCCCCAAGGAGAATATCTGAAACACTCATGATCTAAAATGATCTCCACTTGATTCAACTACATATTCATTTTTCTCTCTGTGATTTCCAAAGCAGCAGCTGTGGGGAATGGGCTCTGGGAATGGATGGCAGTATTGACATTCCAACTAGGACTAGAAGCTTTAAAAGGCATGCTTGTCCTGACTATGTGATTTTCCCTTTAGTGTCATGCAGCTGCTGGTGTGTGCACAGAGCAACAAATATAGTGATTGGATTTCCCAGAGGTAGGGTTCAGCAAACTGGACACAGTAGAAAGTCAAGGGTGTGAGGGCACCAAAAAGCAAGTGCAAAATTAAGCTACCAGAATGGGTAGTTAATTGACTCTCCAGCTCACTCCACTCCTCACCCTCAGATTTGCCTTGCCTTAAAAATTTGAGAGCACCTGAAGTGACCTGTTTCAATACACTTTCACTTTACATCAACATATTTATGACTCTTCATCTACACTGTCATATTTCTTCTCAGGAACAAATCCTTCTTCATTTCAGGGTTCCCTCTGCCTTGTGCTTATGCTCTTAATAGTGTTCCCTTCGACCCTCACTAGGATTCTACTCCATCAGTTATCTCCTCTCTGCTTATATCTCACTTTCCCCATGGAGTAATTCCTCCCCCCTCTTTTTATGACTGTCTTCAATCCTAGAAAATCCTCCTTCCCATTCATGCCATCATCTTGTCTCTTTCTTTCTCTTCAGATCAATCTGATTAAAAGAGAAGTTTATACCTGTCGTCTCCATTTCCTTCCCACCTGCTCTTTCCTTAACCTCCTATAGTCTAGTTTCCGCCTCAACACCAAGACTGCCAATGACCTTCTGGTTGATATACTTGAGAGCCTTGCCTCACCTCCTCCTTCCCCTCTGCCTCTCTGTAGAATCTTATAGTTTCAACAAACATTGTCAACTGCACAACTACTGGCCAGCAGTCTCCTTGAAATTGCTTCTTCATGTCCCTATCCACCTTCCTAATACATCCTACACACTAAAGACAAATTAATCTTTCTAAGGTATAATTGTGTTAATATAAGATGTATTAAATTTTTTTCTATGGCTAAACCAGTAAATTAGAACCAAAGTATTAAACACACTGGGTCAGGACTTTAGCAAGACATGACCTACGTCTTTCATCCTTGGAGAGAAGGTTGAGAAATGTGGGATGAAACATAACACAGAAGTTTTTCAGTGGGAGACTTTTCATAGATGCAAACAAAGCTGATCCAGAGTGACCGCTCAACAGCTCTACCCACCATCAACTGTGATAAAGTGCGCAAGGCCATTGCCATTGTCAATAGTTTCCGGTGAACTTGAATACAGTGAGTGCTAAGGAATATCCTGCATACTTACTGCAATTTGCTGCTTCACCTGTTCTGTTCCTTCTGAACTTGCTTTAAAGCAGTGATGGCCAAGGTGAGGTATTGTGGAACCATACTTCTGATTTATCATGAATTTAGACCTGAACCAAGACTGGGATAAACTGCTAGTCTGTGATATTTGAGAAAGTCTCCAGGCCTCCTCACCAGCTATTAGTCTCTTAACTCAGTCCTTTCCTGTCTAAGATCTCAGCCTGACAGCTAGAAAGTCCCCTTCAAGGCCACTCTCTTCTCCAAGTGCTTCAGAGGATCCTCACATTTCACACTGGGCTTAGAAGAACATTTAAATCGTCTTTAATGTGCTGCCCTGACACAAGTGTTTTTTAAGTAAAAATAAACAGTTCCATTAAAAAAATGCACATGTGATTGCTGTCTTGTAAACAAATTAGACATGTTGCCTTTACAGAAATTCCTCACCAAAACTGCCCTTTGTTTGGTTTGCATTGTGAACTGCAACAAGTATATAAAATTAAGGACTGAAAAATATTAATTGCTTCAGTGATGCATTGGCCGTATTTCCTATAGTCTTCTTTTCTCCTCTTGTTTTTTCCAGATTTTCTCCCATTTCTGTTTCTAAAGGTTTTCTTTTAAAAATTGGCAAGATTTAGCCTTGGTTGGGTGGCTCAGTTGTTGGAGCATCGTTCCATATAACAAAAGGTTGTGGGTTAGATTCCCAGTCAGAGCACATACCTATCGTAGGTTACGGGTTCCATCCCCATAGGGGAGTATACCAGAGGCAATGGATCAATGTTTCTCTCTCACATAGATGTGTTTTATTTCTCTCTCTCTCCCCCCCCCCTTCCTCACTCTCTAAAAATTAATAAAAACATATCCTCAGGTGAGGATTCAAAAAATTAATTAATAAAAATTGACAAGAAGAAAACTAAGGTGACATCAAAGGAATGGTGGAATGGCACAGCCGCTTGGCCTTTCCCCCTGAAATTTCAACAAGTTAACCAACTATAATTCTACAAAGAAATTCTGGCTCAACACAGACCCATGCCTGAGAGACCAGCACATTGAAATATCTAAAGGTGGGCAACCAGGAATAAACAGGGAGGTGAGAAAGGAGGAAAGTGCAGATAGCCTGCAGACACAGCACTGCAGCCAATCTGGGAGAGGAGGGGAAGCCAGCGGTAGCAGGAGCAGAGAGCTGCGGGCCCCCCCGGGGGGGAGGGGAGGGAAGGGGGGGTGCAGTCTAGCAGAGCAAGCAGCCAGGGAGTAAACAGTGTTTGAATCAGCAGATGCCTGACAGCACAGGGTTCTGCCATGTGTTTCTCCGCTGTTGAGTAGGGTGGTGGTGTTTCAGACAAAGAGATGGAATGAGCCCTAGCCAGTTTTTCTCAGTGGTTAGAGCATCAGCCCGCAGACTGAAGGGTCGGTGGTTTGATCCAGTCAAGAGCGTATACCTCAATTGCAGGCTTGATCCCTGGCCTCAGTCATAGCATGTGTGGGAAGCAATCAGCTGATGTCTCTCTTGCATGGATGTTTCTCTCTCTGTGTCTCTCCCGCTCCCTTCCATTCTCTCTAAAAAAAAAAATCAATGGAAAAAATATTCTCTGATGAGGATTAACAAAACCAAAAAAAGAAAGAAATGGAACCACACAGCCCTGCCACCGCTTGGACTCCCAAAACTCTCTTCCAATTGCCCTTGGAGTCAGGTCCAAGAGCATATTATCTGGGAACATAGAGCTATTGCAGTAGAACTGCTGTTTCCCTCTGTGACTGATCCCAAAGAGGTCAAGAGTCACCATTATGGTGAGGGCAAAACACTCCCCACCCTTCCCCAACAAGAAAAAGTCTGTACTATCTTATGGAAGCCCTAGAGGTCAAGACTGGGAGATCAGAGAAGTAAAAAATATTGCGATTCAGTACCATCTACTGGAAAATAGTAGAAAGAACTCTTTAGAGAAAGCTGTTTATTGTCATTAATATAGACAGAGATAAATGCGTGGGAAGGAGTATAGCAAATACCATGAATAACCATAGTAATGAGGATGAACAGAAAGAAAATGAAAAATCCCCAGAAAGCAAGCTGGATGACATGGAAATATGTGATATAAATGATAGCGATTTCAAGATTGCAGTTCTGAAAATATTCAACGAGATGCGAGAAAATATAGACAGGCAATTCAATGTACTCAGAAAACAAATCAATGAACAAAATGAGTACTTTACCAATGAAATTGAAACTTTAAAAAAGAGCCAATCAGAAATCCTGGAAGTGAAGCATGCAATTTAGGAGATTAAGAGTATCCCTAACTGGTTTGGCTCAGTGGACTGAAGGGTCCCAGGTTCCATTCTGGTCAAGGGCATGTACCTTGGTAGCAGGCACATCCCCAGTAAGGGGTGTGCAGGAGGCAGCTGATCAATGTTTCTCTCTCATTGATGTTTCTAACTCTCTATCCCTCTCCCTTCCTCTGTGTAAAAAAATCAATAAAATATTTTTTTAAAAAAAGAGAGATTAAGAGTGAACTGCTGAGCATAGAAAACATAATCAACCTGATGGAGGAAAGAATTAGTGATATCGAAGATAGGAATCTAGAAATGACACAGAGGGAAGAAGAGAGACCTGAGCATAAAGAAAAATGAAAAAGCTCTATGAGAACTATCTGACTCCATCAGAAAAAACAATATTAGAATTACAGGCATTCCAGGGGAGCAAGAGAGGGAGCAGGGAATGTGAAATCTATGCAAACAAATAGTGGATGAGAACTTCCCAAACCTATGGAAAGAATTAGACCCTCGAATCCAAGAAGCAAACAGAACACTTAGTTACCTCAATTCCAAGAGGCCCTTTCCAAGGCACTTAGTATTAAAACTATCAAAAATTAATGACAAAGGAAAAATTCTCAAAGCAGCCAGGGAAAGAAGGAAATAACCTACGATGAAAAACCCATCAGAATTTCATCCAACTGCTCAGCAGAAACTCTACAAGCAAGAAGAGAGTGGGACCAAATATTCAAACATCTGAAAATGAGACATTACCAACCACAAATAATATATCAAACAAAATTATTTTTTAAATATGAAAGAGAAATAAAGACATTCCCAGACATACAGAAACTGAGGAATTTTATCACCAGAAAAACCTCCATTGTAGGAAAAACTCAAGGGAGTTATTCTACCTGAAACAAAGAACGTAAGGCCACACACTGTGAGTAAGATCACCAAAAAACTTACAGCATAAACAGGGATAATTTGTAAAAACAAAAACATAAAAGGGGAGATGGTAAAGGTCTGACATAGCAAAGGAGGATGAAGATCAGATACACTCAAAAGAAAAAAACAGATAACAGTACACAGGTAAGTTTACTTTTTTAAAAATAAATCTTTATGGTTCAGATTATTACAATTGTTCCTCTTTCCCTCCCCCTCAACACCCCATAGATCCACTCCACCCGGTTCCCATCTCACCCTCTGCCCTTAACCCCCGACACACTGTCCTTATCCATAGGTGTACGATTTTTGTCTAGTCTCTTCCCACACCCCTCACACCCCTTTCCCCCCGAGAATTGTCAGTCCACTCCCTTTCTATGCCCTGATTCTATTATATTCACCAGTTTATTCTATTCATCAGATTTTTTATTCACTTGATTTTTAGATTCACTTGTTGATAGATATGTATTTGTTGTTTATAATTTTTATCTTTACCTTTTTCTTCTTCTTCCTCTTCTTAAAGAATACCTTTCAGCATTTCATATAATACTGGTTTGGCAGTGATGAACTCCTTTAGCTTTTTCTTATCTGTGAAGCTCTTTATCTGCCCTTCAATTCTGAATGATAGCTTTGCTGGGTAATCTTGGTTGTAGGTTCTTGCTATTCATCACTTTGAATATTTCTTGCCACTCCCTTCTGGCCTGCATAGTTTCTGTTAAGAAATCAGCTGACAATCATATGGGTGCTCCCTTATAGGTAACTAACTGTTTTTCTCTTGCTGCTTTTAATATTCTCTCTTTGTCTTTTGCTCTTGGCATTTTAATGATGTGTCTTGGTGTGATCCTCTTTGGATTCCTTTTGTTTGGGGTTCTGTGCGCTTCCTGGACTTGTAAGTCTATTTCTTTCACCAGGTGGGGGAAGTTTTCAGTCATTATTTCTTCAAATAGGTTTTTAGTATCTTGCTCTCTCTCTTCTTCTGGCACCCCCATAATTCGGATGTTGGTACACTTGAAGTTGTCCCAGAGGCTCCTTACACTATCTTCATATTTTTGGATTCATTTTGCTTTTCCATTTGGGTGTTTTTTGCTTCTTTGTATTTCAAATCTTTGACTTGTTTCTTGCGATCCTCTAGTCTGCTGTTGGATCTCTGTATATTATTTTTTATTTCAGTCAGTGTATGTTTAATTTCTAGTTGGTCCTTTTTCATATCCTTGAGGGTCTCACTAAATTTATCAGCCTTTTCTAGAAAAGACTTGAAAAACCTTATAACCGTGGTTTTGAACTTTATATCCAGTTATTTGCTTTCCTCCATTTCTGTCATTTGTGACCTGTTTCTTTGTCTCCACATTTTGGTTGCTTCCCTGAGTTGATAGAGTGGCTTTGTGTGCTAGGTATCCTATAGGGCCCAGGGGCTCAGCCTCCCCAGTTACCTGAGGTGGACTCTCTTGGTGCACCCCTTTGTGGGCTGTGTGCATAGTCTTGTTGTAGTTAAGCCTTGATTGTTTTTGGTATCACTGGGAAGAATTGACCTCCAGGCCAGTAGGCTGTGAGGATCAGCTGTGTCTACACTGGGAGAACTTCTGTGCTGGAGTCACTCTTATGAGGCAAGACTTGCTTCAGTGAGGCTTTGGTGCTCACTGAGTCTGCCCCCTGAGTGTGTCCCTTATGGATCTGAGGAGTTGTAATCTGGATGGTTCTACTCTGACCCCTGGGTACACTGGCTCTTGGATCTCCAAGGAGGTGCTAATTTAGCCTCTGCCTGAGGCCACCCAGCAGGAACTATGGAGAGATCTGCAGATTCCTCTTCTTTGTTTGGGTTTTGGAGGTGCCCAGATGAGGCCCAGCTGTGAAGCAATGCAAGCTGCTGTGGGGTCTTGGGCCTTCTTTTGGATGTTCTGGGTCTCTCTGACTCAGCTGCAGTTTGTTAGGTAAGTTTAGATTTCAAAGGACCAGGTCATTCATATGCAAAAGCCTCTGTGCTCAGCTTGGATGGGGCGGAGTCTCAGGGTGGAGCAAACAGTAATGGCTTCCCGTCAGCCCTGCCCTAAGAGGCCCCTGGGTCTCAGTGTCCTGCGGTAATCGCTGCAAACACCTCTGAGAGAAAGCCGCCCTCGAGTTCCGCCTGCTGCCAGACAGTCCAGTTTCTCCCCGTATGAGTCTGGGTCCCCAGAGTCTTGCCTGGAACTGGAGTTCAGAGCAGTCAGGAGTTTGTGTCTCCCTCCCACTTGAGAAAAGCCAGCCGCGTACTCAGTTGCCATCTTTCTCCAAGCGCGTGCCTCTCTACCTCTGCACTTCCACAGCTTCTGTGAATCTCTGTGTTTTTCTCTTTCCTTCTAGTTGTAGCATTTCCACCTAGCCAGCCTTCCTGTGGTTCTGGATGACGTCTGTTTTGTGTTTTAGTTGTAGTTTTGAAGTTGTTGTGCGAGGCAGCAGTTCAGGTGTTTACCTATGCTGCCATCTTGGTTTCTCCTGTAAGTTTACTTTTTATAAACTTAATGGTACCACAAAAATCCCCAGGGCAAGATACATAGCTTTAAAAAAGGAAACAGAGGATAGAAGTATGGAATACCACCCAAAAAAAAACCCAAAACCACAATGCAACAACAACAACAATCCAGAAACACAAAGGAAAAGAACCAATGCAGGCACAGAGCTAACAGAAAACAAAGATAAAATGGCTATAGGAAATCCTCATATATCAACAGTTACCATAAATGGAAATGGTCAGAATTCATCAAGAAAGAAGCACAGAGTAGCAGAGTGGATCAAAAAAACAAAACCCAACCATGCTGCCCATAAGGGACCCATCTAAGCTGCAAAGACAAAGGTAGATTCAAAGTAAAAGGGTGGAAAATGATTCTTCAAGCAAATGACATCCATAGAAAAGCAGGTGTAGCCATACTTATATCTGACAAAATAGATTTCAAAACCACAAGAGACAAATATTTCAAAACAACAACAGCCAATAGATATATGAAAAGCTGTTCAACCTCACTGACAATTAGGGAAATGCAAATCAAAACTACAATGAGATACCACCTCCCACCTGTTAGAGAGGCCATTATCAATAAGACAAGCAATAACAAGTGTTGGAAAGGTTGTGGTAAAAGGAAACCCTCATTCACTGACGGTGGGAATGTAGACTGGTACAACCACTATGGAAAGCAGTCTGGCCATTCCTCAAAAGATTGAGAATAGAGCTACCACACGACTCAGTAATAATCTCTCTCCTGGGTATATAGCCAAAAACCTTGAAATCATGTATGCGGAAAGATATATGCACCCCTATGTTCATTGCAGCATTATTCATGGGACCAAGACATGGAGACAACCAAAGTGTCCTGAGATAGAGGACTGGATAAAGAAGGTATGGTACACAATGGAATATGACTCAGCCATAAGAAAGGATGAAATAGTTCCATTTACAACATGGATGGACCTTGAGAACATTCTGTTAAGTGAAATAAGTCAGTCAGAAAAAGCTAAGAACCATATGATTTCACTCATATGTGGGATATAAAACTGAAAACTCATGAACACAAACAGCAGTTTGGTGGTTGCCAGAGGGAAGGGGGTGGGGGAAAGCAAAGGGATACTAATATATGGTGACAGGGAAGATTTGACTTTGGATGGTGGGCACACAGCTGTCTACTATATTGTCTGACACACCCTGGGCACTCAGTATTGCTAAGAGTGGAGTAGTCATTACTGTGAGAGTGCAATATGCAAATATTGTAACATAGAAACCCATATCTGAAATCTGTATGTTCACATTGACCAATTGTCCCCTGATAAATTCAATTTAAAAATAATCCTATCTAATAACAGAGTAATATGCAAATTGACTGCACCCCCACTACACCCACAAGCCATGCCCCCCAGCCAATCAGGAGAGAGTATGCAAATTAACCCAACCAAGATGGCTACAACCACGGTGTGAGCAGGAGGCTTGGGTTTCCCTGGCAATGGAGAAAGCAAAACTTCCTGGCCGGCCCTGACCTACGCTCAAGGCTACAAATTTCAATTACAGAAGATAAATAAATCTTAGATACCAGGGCCTCCTCTTGGGTTGCTGGGGGGCATGGCCAGCCTGCAAACCACCACAAGCCCCTTGCCCAGGCTGCCCCATGCCCCAAGGAATCCTCCACCTTGATCCAGGACACCCTTCAGGGCAAACCAGCCAGCCCCCACCTGTGCACCAGGCCTCTATCCTATCTAATAAAAGAGTAATATGCAAATTGACTGTCACTCCAACACACAAGATGGCTGCCCCCATGTGGTCAAAGATAGCTGCCCCCATGTGGATGCAAGATGGCTGCCACAAGATGGCCAGCAGGGGAGGGAAGTTGTGGGCAATCAGGCCAGCAGGGGAGGGCAGTGGGGAGGGACCAGGCCTGCAAGGGAGGGTAGTTGGGAGCAATCAAGCCTGCAGGGGAGGGCAGTTAGGGGTGACCAGGCCAGCAGAGGAGGGAAGTTGGGGGTGACCAGGCCTGCAGGGAAGGGCAATTAGGGGGGACCCAGGCCTGCAGGGGAGAGCAGTTGGGGGCAACCAGACCTGCAGAGAAGGACAGTTGGGGGGGACCCAGGCATGCAGGGGAGGGTAGTTGGGGGCGACAAGGCCGGCAGGGGAGGGCAGTTAGGGGCAATCAGGCTGGCAGGGGAGTGGTTAGGGGGTGATCAGGTTGGCAGGCAGAAGTGGTTAGGGGCAATCAGAAAGACAGGCAGGAGAGCAGTTGGGTGCCAGCAGTCCTGGATTGTGAGAGGGATGTACGGCTGCCCGTTTAGGCTCAATCCTTGGGCCTAACTGGGCAGTTGGACATACCTTGAGGGGTCCCAGATTGGAGAGGGTACAGGCTGGGCTGAGGGACACACACCCCCATGCACGAATTTCGTGCACCAGGCCTCTAGTAATAAATAAAAATTACCAAGTTAATGATTCCACTAACTTTTATTCCCTCTCTTTCTCTCTCTTTTTTGTTAATCTTTACCTGAGGATATATTTTTCTCATTGATTTTCAGAAAGAGTGGAAGGGAGGGGGAGATACTGAGAGAGAGAAACATTGATGTGAGAGAGACACATTGATTGGTTGCCTTGGGGTCAGGGATCAAGCCTGCAACGGAGGTACGTGCCCCTGACCGGACTCGAATCTGAGACCCTTCAGTCTGTCGGCCAATGCTCTAACCACTAAGCAAAACTGGCTAGGGCTTTATTTCCTCTTTCTTAACAGCCCACAGAGTGGCCACAGATTGGAAAGCACAGCTCCTTCCCTTAGAACCGTGGTCGGCAAACTGTGGCTCGCGAGCCACATGCAGCTCTTTGGCCCCTTGAGTGTGGCTCTTCCACAAAATACCATGGCCTGGGCGAGTCTATTTTGAAGAACTGGCGTTAGAAGAAGTTTAAGTTTAAAAAATTTGGCTCTCAAAAGAAATTTCAATCGTTGTACTGTTGATAGTTGGCTCTGTTGACTAATGAGTTTGCCGACCACTGCCTTAGATCACTGTCAATTTCACAGCAGCCTCAAATTTTGCTAAACTGAAGGATGATGTGTTTATGGCCTTCCCTGTCTGTTCCCTGCAGTGACCTTATGTCTAGAACATAAATTCATTTTTATAATTACTCAAAAAAGTTTAGTAGATAATTCAAAGGGTATCTTTCCCTGTGCCCGTCCCTAGGTTTCCTACATACAGGCTACCACTGTCACCATTTTTTTGCAGCTCGTGAATTGTTGATGTCATTTGCTAATTCAAACAGGTCTGTATAAATACTTGAGTTTCCCCTGCGGCTTTAGGCTATTTAAAAGAACATTTTCGAACAGCCTGATACACACACATGGGGCAGCTGCCCCTTATATCCTCAAGTAGTTGGTCTTGTAAATGCGCAGTGTCCTAGTGCCCATCGTCTGTTGCCCCCACTCGCCCCATACCATGGACATCTGGGCCCACTCATCATCACCCATCCAGGTCCCCTGACCAGTGAGGATGGTGGCTTCTAGCCACCCCCACCCATTTACCTGCCCTAGAGTGCTGTGTGTATAGGGATGAATTCGAGTTGTTGTTTTCACTGGATGTTTACTTATAAAGATTTGACCTGTTCACACGTCTGTGGAGCAGCCCTGCAGTCTCCCAACTATAATAATCTTTAAAGTGTCGCTTTGTGGGGTTACCGTGTGCCCTGAGATTTTCTTGTATGGAACCACTGTCCTCCAGCCCTAGCTGTGGGGCCATGAGCTGGGCCTGCCAGGCCCAGAGCCGTATCCAATGAAATTCTCGGATGTGACTGGAAAAAAAAAGAAAAGAACATTGTCTCATTCAGTTTAGCACACTTGCATTGCTACTCCACCTTCAGTGTCACTAAAAAGGCACTTCCTCCTGGAAGCCTTTTCAGTTCCTCCCCAGCCCATGTCAGGTGACCCTCCTTCATGCTCATGACACTAAGTGCTTCTCCGGTCCTCCCTCAGGCTTATCCAGCAGAGTGGAAATTGCCTGTCTATTTCTTGCTTTGGGGCAGAGACCAGGACAGCGCGTGGCACAGAGAATGCATTCAGGAAATAATGTATTATCTGAATACCTATGTATATTCTGAATTGTGCACTAAGTTCTGGGAATACAAAGGTAAATAAAGCATGGTATCTACCCCAACCTTTCTGGCATCTTCACATAATTTACCAAAAAAAGAAAAAAAGGGGGCAGAAAGAGAAAAATTCACTTTTATTCATTCTACTCTTAATCTAGGTTCACTGGGTAGCACAATCAGCATTTCTCATCTGCAGGATCTCTTCTTGCTCTTGCCATTACTAAGTGGCCTACAGCCGCCCTTTATTGCCAGAATGTGATCTAGGTCTCCCAGCAGTTTGTTGGCTGAAGCATCAAAGGCTGAAGATTTTACCTAGCCTTTTTATTTTCTTCAAAGTGGCATCTGAGTGCTAACTACTGAGACTACTGCAAGGCAAGAGTGTGCCATCTGTTTTTAAAACTTCCCTTGAAAAGTAACAGTTTACAAATATAATGTCTCAAAATATACTCAGAGACAGCATGGGGGGTACACTGGAGTATGAGAGCAGTAAGGTGGTAAAAAGGCAGCCAGCCGTCAGACCTGGGTCAGGCTGCCTGACAGCTGTGAGCACCTCCTGTGGGGCAGGAACTACTGAGGCTCCCAAAGGCATAGTCATCACGGGAATACAAATGTCTAGCATACTGTCTGACGCACCCTGGGGGCTCAATATTGCTAAGAGTGGAGTATCATTCCTATGAGATGAAGACTTCTTTACACTTACCATTTTTTAATTATCTTAAATTATAAAGCTATCTTAACTCTAAACTCCTACTTACACAAATGGAACTGCTGCTCCTTGCAATGGCCTCGGGCAAATCCCCTTATCCCAATGGTATTTTTCTCTTGTCAAAAATGATAAGGTTGGGCTAAAAAGACTGTAGACTCCCAAGAGATCAAATAATCAAATGCAATGGGTGAAAGTTAATTAGATTCTCACTTAAACACACACACACACACACACACACACACACACAGCTAAAAATATTCTTGGCTTTAATGATATTTAAATCTAACTGCCTATGAGATATTATGGAATCCGTTTTCTCGGGCATGATAGTGGTTTTGTGGGCAAGTAGAATGTTACTCATAGGAAAAGCATGCTGAAGTGTTACGATGACTGCAAACGTTTAGGAGAAGGAATATGTGAGTTTGGGTGTGGGTGTTTGTACAGAGTCAGGGAGAAAGAAATAGAAAAAATCTACCTTAAAAATGATTTGTGAATTCACTTTTTGCAATCATTTCAAATTTCTAAATTGCATCAAAATCCTTTGGCCAAATATTGAAGAAAAGTTTTTATAAATCAATAGTACATCTATCTGAATAAGAAACACATTTATCTTTTTTCTTACCTTTCAAACTCTGATATTTGCCTTTAAATCTACATATTCTGTGTCATCTATAACATCTTAACGAAGTATAAAACTTCTTAGTATATTAAAAACTGTATCATTTAAACATTATTTCCATTAGCTTTATTTATCCTCATTTTTAACAACATTTTTACTCCCCTTCCTTCCCTCAATAGACCTTCATGCTTCAGGCTTTAATCAGGACCTGCCTTGCCTTCTCTCCTTTGATTCTTAATGTGTGCCCGTCTTCATTTGTTCTTTCGTATCCATCATTTCCATAGATTCCCCTCCTTCTGGCTGACAATATTTTCCTGTAGATTTGTCTCCTGTCCTGGGCAGTAATTTAGTTCTCTAATTTGCCCTGCCTTCACCACACTTCTTATTACCTCTTCATCTTTTTCATTATCTCCTATCACCAGAGGCTCCCTGGAAAGGGGGGCCACTTGGCACTCCCTGCTCCCTCCCCACCTCTCTGCCTCCCTTCCTCACACACAGTCCTCTGAGTTCCTTTTCAAATCTGGCATGGTTTTCTTTAAAATAGAAATGTGTGTATATATTGCACTTAAATATATATTAAACAAAGGGTTTTTTTTTAATATATATTTTTTATATATTTTATTGATTTTTTACAGAGAGGAAAGGAGAGCGATAGAGAGTTAGAAACATTGATGAGAGAGAAACATCAATCAGCTGCCTCCTGCACACCCCATACTGGGGATGTGCCTGCAACCAAGGTACATGCCCTTGACCAGAATCGAACCTGGGACCCTTCAGTCGGCAGGCCAATGCTCTATCCACTGAGCCAAACTGGTTAGGGCTAAACAAAGGTTTTTTTAAAAAATATATATTTTTTTTATTGCTTTCCAAGAGAAAGAGAGAGGGGGAGAGAGATAGAAACATCAATTATGAGAGAGAATCATTGATTGGCTGTCTCCTGCTGGCCCCACACTGAGGATCGAGCCTGCAACCCTGGCATGTGCCCTGACTGGGAATCAAACCCTGACATCCTGGTTCATAGGTCGATGCTCAACCACTGAGCCATGCCGGCCGGGCTGCAGTTAAATATTTTAACCAAAAAATTGAAATGCCTTGTCAGGAATTTTCATTCTGAGGGTACAACCATGGAGTCTGCCCAGAAACAGTCCTCCACTGTCCTCTCTAACCTGTTTTTTAGATTATTTAGTTGATTAGGCACTTTGACAGAAGAAAGGCTGGCCCACTTCAATCTGTTTACTTAGGTTCCTTGCCCACTCCCTATTTGCACCTCCTTGTGGAGCTCACTCAATGAGTACTCCCCTCCCCTCCCCCCTGTCTCCTCCCATCCTGCCACCACCCCCCCACCCCCCCCACCCCCCCCACTCCCAGGGCTCTGTCACTTCACTTTTTCTCTGGTTCACAGAACCTTAAATGATAATCCTCCTTTATTTTCCTGAACTTCTGAACTCTTCTTGAGTCACGTACCTCCAATCTTTGGCAATCGGTCTTGGATTCCTTGGCCTGGCTAGAACTGCTGCCCAGGGAGAGTAACCAGTTTCCACTGGTTCTTGGTCCTTTCTCTCTGATGTGCCACACTGCATTTTTCTTTTTCACCGTTCTCTCCTTCCTTTTAGCTAATCGAACTTCTTTTATGTCTATACTCAGAATCCAGTGTTCTTCTTTCGTTTTTTCTTGCTCTCCAATCTCCATTGTGTGGGCTACCTCCCCCACCCACCTCTTCTATTCTGACCCAGTGCAAACTAAAATCAAACTAAAATGTCCTTTAATCCCACAGAGTACAGAGAGATTATTTCACCTCTTGGAGGAAAGGCTCCCCAGCCTACACACTGAGCTGGTCAGTTTCAGGAGCCCCATGTTTAAATGCTCCATCAACCTGTGTTTACAGGCTGTGTCGCTGCCTGGGCTCAGTACAATAATCTGGTAACCCGGCTCTGCTTTCAAAGGTGGAAGGATTGCCCTGGCTGGTGTAGCTCAGTTGGTTTGACATTGTCCCTTGCACCAAAAGGTTGCAAGTTAGAGTCCTGGTAGGAGGCATGCAGGAGGCAGTCTATCAATGTTTCACTTTCACATCTATGTTTCTCTGAAAAGGTGGAAGGATTATTCCACCATCTCCCTGCCATGTGCAACTGCACATTCCTCTGTCTACACCCCAATCTGGCTCAGTATTTTACTTGGCTGGCATTGTGGCTGCTTGATAGCCACATTAAAACAGCATATTTTGTATCCATGTTATTTCTCACTGAGGACGTAAAAGCATTTGTTTTGTTTTTGTATATTTTTATTGATTTCAGAGAGGAAGGGAGAGAAAGCAAGAAATAGAAACATCAACGATGAGAGAGAATCATTGATTGGCTGCCTCCAGCATGCCCCACACTGGGATTTGAGCCTCCAACCTGGGCATATACCCTAACCAGGAATCAAACCATAACCTCCTGGTTCATAGGTCGATGCGTAACCACTGAGTCACGCCAGCCGGACTAAAATGTTTGTTTTTAGTCCTGTTTGGTGAAGTGCAATTGAAAACTTAAATCAGAAGCTTCCATTTCTGTCCCTAACTATTTTTTATGATGTGTAATGTATTGTCTTTCTCCAAAAGCTTAAGAAACACTTATTCTAGGAAATGAAATGTCACTAACATGTCTCTTGGGATTACAGTTGAGAGACATGTACTCTAAATTCTTTAAACAAACTCTTGCTTTGGAATGTTTTTCAGATGACTAAACATCCTTTCTGAACAACTGGACGATCACTTCTCTTCAAATCAACCTGTTTTATTGTACCCCGAATCTCAAAAAGGACACCTCAAGAAGTCAAATTGTGGAGTCATTTATTAAAGGCCAGCGGCATACGAGGGGCAAAAGTGCTACAGATTATGCAGCCCTGAAAGGTTTGCCACATCTGGCTAATATGCAGAATATCACAAAGATATCGATTACATCTTTGGGTTTGGAATGAGGAACCTGGTTTGCACAAAGCAGTTACAGAAGCAAAATTGAGCAAGTTAGTTTCTATAAAGATTAAGTATAGTTTCAGGTCTACAGATTACTGAATCAACAGAAACACATTACCTGGGGCCAACGAGGCAATTTAGAATAATTGTGCTGTTCTGATTCCGGGACCACTGAGTCAACCAAAACTCATTATCTGTAGCTACTGAGATAATTTAGGGTAATTGAGCTGTCTTGGTTCCCAGAAGAATGTGCTTCAATAACCAGTGAGATCACAATCAATGGAATATTCAAACCACCATCAATGGAGTATTCAATCAATTGGGATAGCATACATAAGTTCAGAAAATCAAAATAACTTTTCTATTGTTTTAGCAAGCAAATAAGTACAGAAGCCAAACAGCAGGGTTAAAGCATTAAACAGCAATTTTTACCCAAGCATGGTTGCTACCATGCTTCAAACCAACAACTTATATAACTCCCTTTTACATTTGGTGGTAAGTTTCCTTTTTTCTAATGGGAAATGAGAGAAGCTAATAACAGTACCTCTGGCTGGTGTGGCTCAGTTGTACTTTGTACTTCTCTCTTGTCAGTAAGCATAGCTTTTCCTCTCTTCTCCCAAGTCCCACCTTACCATCTGCCTGCCTCTACTCCCTTTTCTGTTCTGAGTCTATGACTAAAATTCATTACAAAAATGCTGTTCTCTGCTAATTCCTGTTAGCATGTCATCAGCCAATTGGTCAACAAATATTTACCAAGCGATTCGAGTGACTGGTCATCACAAAAACAGCCTTGGCAAATTCCCATAATGCCAAGGCACTGAAGCAAGTTCTGAGATGGAACCCTGATCTCCAGTGGCAAAAAGCAGAGCATGCCTCCGGTCTTCCACCTGTTGGGTCTGATCAAATAACTGAATGGATACCCCTCCCCTGGACCTTTAGACGACTTCCTAACTGACTTTTTCTTTTGCTTAGACCATATTCCACTTGCTAAGACCAGTATCATTTTCTTCAGGACCCACCAAGAAAATTCTCCACCCAGATAAAAGCCCGCCTAGAGTCCTTAAAAATCTCTGACTCCCTGTCCCTGGGTGCTGGCCCATCTGGTATCCAGATGACCTAGTAAATTTATAATCCCAACCCACTTTGGCCTCATGCATTCCTCCTTTGGCGACCCTAACACCACCCATGTTGTAGGCACATGATATCAGGGAGGAAAATTTTTTCCTCTAGCCCAGTGGTCAGCAAACTCATTAGTCAACAGAGCCAAATATCAACAGTACAACAATTGAAATTTCTTTTGAGACCCAAATTTTTTAAACTTAAACTTCTTCTAACACCAGTTCTTCAAAATAGACTCGCCCAGGCCATGGTATTTTGTGGAAGAGCCACACTCAAGGGGCCAAAGAGCCACATGTGGCGTAAGCCACAGTTTGCCGACCACGGATCTAGCCTCTTAAGTTCTGTATATGGAGGTCTGCAAATAAACTAACAAAAGACAAATTAACAACAAAAAGGCATACACTTTTTTATTAATATTGTACAAGGACAGGAATTCATAGAAAAGAGGTAAAACTCAAAGAGATAAATTTATAGCTCATATATGAGCATTTATTCCAATAATGCTGGCAGTATGGGAGAGCAGCAGGTCATTCACAAAAATCTGCTCTGCACCCCTCCATAAGCCAGCTGCTAATATTGGGACGAAGATTACATGGGGAAGTAGGCAAAAGAGTATGCCAAATGGGCAGTTTACAGGTAATATGGGCTAGGGATTTGCAAAGGCCTGCAGGTTTACAAAGGGCTGGAGGTCTTCAAAGGGCTGGTGATATGCAAAGGGCTGGGGGTCTTCAAAGGGCTGGTGGCTCTGGTTTCTGCAAGAAGGTTGTTAATCTTTCCATGGTAACAAGCAGCTTCCAGGTGTGGAGGGTGGGCCACATTTCCAGGTGAGCTCCCAGGTCCCATGTGCAACTCCCAGCCAGGTTGGAGTGTGCTTTCTTTAATCAGGACAAAACAATCACAGTTAACAAAGCATGTTTAATATTTCTTTTAATTATAGCTGGTCCCCAATATTCTATTTCTGCCCCTAACAGAATCAGAGGCTTTATTTACATCTATTTTCTTCTGCCAATGATTCTTCATAGTACCCAAATTTCATGATGTTATTTGAGTGGAATTAAATTGGAATAGCTTACACTATCTGATTAATTAGAGTTGACTTTGACTACAGTGATTAATAGGTCCAATCCTGTTAGAGTAATATTCTGTCCATCAGGCTGTGGTTACTTAACACTGTAAAGGGCTGGTAGAGACTGTTGGTCTATTTGTTACAGGAGAGCCACCAATTCAGAGGGGGCTCTCCCCTCCTCAGTTCTTGTCAGACTTGAGAGAAAGAAGTTAGATGAGTGACAGAAAGCAGTGTTGAAGCAAAGCAAGGGAATTTAATAAGAATAGACTTGGTATAAAGCATAAGCAGCAACTCAGCTAGTCCAAGTGCCCTGCCTGGTGGGGGTTCAGAGGTTTTATACTCCTCCTGTCCCCCATAGGTTTCAAGGTTTCCCTGCTGGATAGACTAGATATCAAGGTTCCCCTTTTATACTGTTGCAGCTTTTCCCAGAACTTATGAGAACATCTGGTGATTTTATATTGGAAAGTCCCAAGACTGCTGACTTCTTTGTTCATTGGGTAAGATAAATTCCCCCTTTTCTCCCCTTCCCTTCCTCCTGCCCTCACAGCTATCTTTCCTGCCTAACACATTTGTTTCCAGATAGCAATTAAATTTAATATTGTTTTTAAAATATTAGGAGGACAACACAATGGAATATTATTCAGCCATGAAAAGGAATTAAGTTCTGATATATTCTGCAACATGGATGAACCTTGAAACACTGTGCCAGGTGAAAAGAAACCAAATACAAAAGGTCACATATTGTATGAGAAGTGTCCAAATTAGAAAAATCCTCAGAGGATACTGGCAGGTGGATGGGTTGCCAGGGCTTGGGAAAGGGAAATGGGGAGTGACAGCTTAATGGAAATGTTTTGGAATTAGAGTTGGTGTTTGCTCAGCATTGAGACTGCATTAAATGGCACTGAATTGCTCACTTTCAAATGGTTAGCTTTGTTATATGAATTTTACTTCAACTGAAATACCTAGAGAGATAGATGTACAGAGGGAATGAGAGTGCATTCCAGGTCTGATGGAACTTATTAGGCCTGCAATCCTCATGTTCAATATCAGAGGTCCATGCCACTACCTATAACCCTTTATCAATGAGGGATGTGAGTGCTGGACAGAATATATCCCAGCCAAGGTCATACAATCAAGCTAGAACCCAACTTCAGGTCTGGTCCTCTTTCCACTATTTTAACCAAAAGAATAATTGTCTTTGTCCTTGAGGTCATGTTTGCAATAACTACTCACTGAGTGCTTACTACAAGCCAGATGCTGAATTCTTTTCACTTGAGATCATGGTTATGCACAACCAGCCCTTTTCTCCCAGTATATGGTTATCATGTTGGTCCCCTTCTAATAACCTGTTCTAATTGTGATCTTTAATGGGTCCAAACAGTGTATGCTCTGAAACTGTTGCCTTGACCTAAAAGCGGTGTGATTTTAAATAACCAGAAGACTGTTTTTTAACACACACACACACACACACACACACATACACACACACACACACATATTTGATTCCAGAGAGGAAGGAAGAGGGAGGGAGAGATAGAAACATCAATAATGACAAAATTGATTAACTGCCTCCTGCACAATCCCTCCCCCAGCCCCACCCCCACAACCACTGGGGATTGAGGTGCCGCAACCTGGGTATGTGCCTTGGTAACTGCCTGGTTCATAGGTACACACTCAACCACTGAGCCACACTGGCTGGGATAACGAAAAGACTGTTAAGGTTAAAGGCATATTTGCTAAAAGTGTCAACTTTATAAGATTCACAAAATGTTAAATAAAGTGGCTTTAAGCTCAGAACAAGTCAGCAGATGATGTTCAGGTCAAGGCCACTAGTATTAACTAAGAACCTACAGTGTTCAAGGCAGCAAAGAAATTTGACCCAGCCCCCCAAATTCAACATTCTTAAGGAGCATGTGGGCACAGGAATGCACAAAGCAGAATGTAGCAAATGTGCAAATAAAAATGTAAACAAGGCCCCGCAGAGGGTTGTTGGCTTCAGTGTCCCTCCATAAGGACTGCATTGGAGACAGGTCTGGGAGGATGAGGACTCTGACAGGAGACAGTGATGTGCTCCAGGCAGAAGGATTAACTTGATAAATTTGGGAGAGAAGACCGAAGACCATGTTTAGGGGCATCATCTCCAATTTGGATGAGAAGTATTTGCAACAGGTGAATTATACAGGTATGAAAAGTGGTGTTTTCACTCTCTATTTCCATTTCAATTCTAGTCTGCATTCCACTTTCTTTTCAATCCCATGTTATATTTCTCAGACCCTCAAGCAATGCCTGTTTGTACACACATACACACACACACACACACACACACACACACTCTGAGGTATCTTAATATTGATCTGTGACCTAGTGTTTTCTAGCATACTAGTAGTTTGAGTGTTCTCCCTGCCCCCCAAAATCCTTGCTGACTTCATAATTATGCTTACATTATTTCAACTGAAGGCAAAGACTGACATTCTATAATTAAAGCTAAGGTTTAAAATATAAGTACACTCAAAGAGGTGACATAGCTTAAAAATATCCTAAATATGAGGCACCAAATTAAAAAATAAACAAATTGGGCTTCGTCAAAATGAAAAATTTCTGTGCTTTAGAAAAAGCTATTGAGAAAGTAAAAAGATGATCTACAGAATGGAAAAAAGTATGTGCAAATCATATACCTGATTAAGGTCTAGTATCCAGAATACATAAAGAACTCTTACAACTCAATGATGAGAGACACAAACCAATTGAAAAAAATGGACAGAGAATTTGAAGAGACATTTCTCCAAAGAAAATATACAAATGGCCAATAAACATAAAAAGATGCTCAACACCATTAGCCATTAGGGAAATACAAACCAGAACCATAACAAGTTACAACTTCATGTCTACTAGGATGGCTATAACCAAAAAGCAAGATACTAACCAATGTTAGTGAGACTGTGGAGAAACCGGCACCCTCATACCTTGCTGGTGGGAATGTAAAATGGTGCAGCCACTTTGGAAAACAGACAGTTTCTCAAAAAGTTAAACATTGAGGCCCACGCCATCTTGAAGGGGAGAGCGGCCTCCACTAGGAACCCAGCCTCACCACCACCCAGACTGGCCTTGGACACTGCCAGGACCCTGCAGCCACTCCAGCCAAAGTCGTGCTGCCTCGCCCACAGACCTGCAGACCCCAGGACGTACACCTCCAAGGGCTCAAGGCTTCCTCAGCAGAAACTTGGACTTCCCCCTCTCCAGATGCCAGCATCTACACACTGTGGGATTGCCATTCCAGAGAGGGAGCCCTCTGAGCCCACCGCCTTGGCAGATGACTCCTGGGCCCCTCTGTGAGCTGCCTCTGGGTCCGTGCCTCTCCAACCAAGGGCACACAACTCCCTCAGCAGGATCTACGACTTCCCCCTCCTGGCTGCCTGTTTCTGGACACCTTAGTGAGTTACTGAGGACCTGCCTCCCTGAACAAGGCCATGCTGTCTCAGCTACAGACTCCAAGATTCCCACAACCCCAGCCACTGGCTCCTGGCTCCCCTTGTGATATGCTGAGGGAAATAACCCTGGCCAGAGTTCCACAGATGTGATTGCTTCAACCACAGATCATGGGACAGCTGCCTCCCACTGTCAGGGGCTCTGAGACCCTCGTAGTGAATTTCAGAGTGACACTACCCCAGCAAGAATCATACAACACCTGCCAAAGTCACACTACCTGAGCCTCAGGCCCCAAGACCCCTTCCTTCCAGGCCATGGACTCCAGGATCTTACAGTGAGCACATACCAGTGAGACCTCAGACAACTCTTTCCACAAGAGCTGTAACCACAATCACATCCACAACAGCTTGCACAACAAGGCTAGGGGTGAGTCACATTGCCAAACAACCCATGACAAGACTTCATCCACAAATGAGAAGCTAACATTCAAGACCCAACAACATCAGGAGAACCCAACTACCTCAAGTAGGGGCTCCACTAGACAACTAAGCTCAGGAGATCTAAGCAACTGCACCACTGGGCCCCAAAAATCACCAACTACATAGAACCACCCCCAAAAGAACCTGGGTAGCAAAGAAGTTGGATCTAAGACAGAAACAATTAAAATGTTATAGCAACTATGGGGAGACAAGGAAACAATCCCCCAAAGAAAAGAAAATGAGGAATCACCAGAAAATGAATTAAATGAAATGGAGGCAAGTAACTTGTCAGAGAAAGAATTCAGAGTAATGGTTATAAGGATGATCAAATATCTGGATGACAAACACACACAATTCAATGAGAATTATAAGGAGCTGAATGAGAATGTCACCAACATGAAAAGGAATCAAGAGGAAATGAAGAATGACATAGCTACATTAAAGAACACAATGAAAGGTTTCAACAGTAGACTAGAAGAAGCTGAGGACCACATCAGTAAGTTAGAAGACAAGGTAGAAAAAACACCCAAGCAGAACAGCAACTGGAAAAAAATAACTTTAAAAGCAGGAGGAGAGCCTAAGGGAACTCCAGGACAACATGAAATGAATCAACATATGCATAACAGGGGTGCCAGAAGGAGAGGAAGCTGAGCAAGGAATAGAAAACCTGTTTGAAGAAATAATGACAGAAAACTTCCCTGATGTTGGGAAGAAAAAAGACATACAAGTCCAAGAAGCACACAGAGTCCCAAACAGGATGAACCCCAAAAGACTCACACCAAGACACATCATAATTAAATTTGCAAACATCAACGACAAAGTAAGAATCTTAAAGGCTGCCAGAGAGAGACAGTAAGTTACCTGCAAGGGATCTGCTGTTAGACTATCAACTGATTTTTCAACAGAAACACATCAGACCAGAAGGGAATGGAATGAAATATACAAAGTGATGCAAAGCAAAGGACTAAATCCAAGAATACTATACCCACCAAGGCTATCATTCAAATTAAAGGTGAAATCAGGAGCTTCACAGACAAAAAAGACTAAAGGAGTTTATTACCACCAAGCCAGCAATACAAGAAATGCTGAAAGGACTGCTGTAAAGACAAGAAATAGAAAGGGAAGAAGGAACACAGGCATAAAGAATAAAAATGGCTATAAACAAGTATGTATCAATAATAACCTTAAATGTAAATGGACTAAATGCTCTAATCAAAATACATAGGGTAGCTGAATGGATAAGAAAATAGACCCATATATTTGCTGTCTACAAGAGAACCACCTCAGAACAAAGGACTCACACCGACTGATAGTGAAGGGATGAAAAAAATTTTTTTCAGGCAAATGGAAATGAAAAGAAAAGCTGGGATAATAATACTTATATTTGACAAATTAGGCCTGAAAGTGAAGGCTATAACAAGAGATATGGCGGGCCACTTCATTATACTAAAGGGAGTTATTCAACAAGAGGATATAACTCTGGTGAACATATATGCACCCAATACATAAAAAAACTTCTGGAAGATATCAAGGAAGAGATAGACAGCAATACAATCATTGTAGGGGACCTTAATACCCCACTGACACCACTGGATAAATCCTCTAAACAAAAAAATCAGCAAATAAACAGCAATGCTAAAATACTCACTAGATCAGATGAAATTAATTGACATCTTCAGAACATTTCATCCCAAAGCAACAGATTACACATTCTTCTCAAGTGCACATGGGACATTTTCAAAGATAGACCACATATTGGGTCACAGGCAAAGTCTCTTCAAATTCAAAAGTTAGAAATCATACTAAGCATCTTCTCAGATCACAATGGCATAAAACTAGAAATAAACTACAATTAAAACAATGGAAAAAAAAATCAAGCACTGGGAGGCTAAATAGCATGCTATTAAACAATGATTGGGTTACTGAAGAGATCACAGAAGAAATAAAAAACATCCTGGAAACAAATGACAATGAAAACACAACAATCCAAAATATATGGGATACAGTGAAAGCAGTCCTGAGAGGGAAGTTTATAGCTCTACAGGCTTACCTCAAAAAAAAAAAAAAAAGAAGAAAGGTAATAAATTATATAACCCTGCAACTTAAAGAATTAGAAAGAGAGCAACAAGAAAAGCCCAGAGTAAGTAGAAGGAAGAATAAAGATTAGAGGAGAAATAAACAACATAGAGACAAAAAAAAAAAAATTACAAAAGATCGATAAAATCAAGAGCTGGTTCTTTGAAAGGATAAACATGATTGATGAACCTCTAGCCAGGCTCACCAAGAAACAAAGAGAGAGGACTTAATTAATAAAATAAGAAATGAAAGAGCTGAAGTAATAACTGACCCCACAGACATACAAAGGATTGTAAAAAAATATATATTACAAACAACTCTACTCCAACAAATTGGACAACCTAGATGAAATGGACATATTCCTAGAAAAATACAATCTTCTAAAACTCAATCAGAAAGAATAAAAAAAAACCTGAATAGGCCTATAACTACCGATGAAATTGAAAAAACTTCCAGCAAACAAAAGCCTGGTCTGGATGGCTTCACAGAGTAGTTTTACCAAACATTAAAAGAAGAACTAAAACCTATACTACTCAGATTATTCAAAAAAATTCAAGAGGAAGGAACACTTCCAAGCTCTTACTATGAAACCAGCATTACCCTAATCCCAAAATCAGATAAAAACACTACAAAGAAAGGGAATTAAGGCCAATATACCTGGTGAACATAGATGCTAAAAATCCTCAACAAAATTCTAGCAAACCGGATCCAGTATTACATTAGAAAGATCATACATCATGACCAAGTGGGATTTATTCTGGGGATGCAATGCTGGTACAATATCCACAAATCAATAAACGTGATACATCACATAAACAAATTGAGAGATAAAAATCACATAGTCATATCAATTGATGCAGAAAAAGCATTTGACAAAATCCAATCCTTTCTTGATAAAAACTCTTAGTAAAGTGGGAATGGAGGGATCATACCTCAACATAATAAAAGCCTCATAAGACAAACCTACCACCAGCATCATACTCAATGGGCAAAATCTAAAACCATTTCCACCATAACAGGAACAAGACAGGGATGCCTACTTTCACCACTCCTGTTTGCATAGTACTGGAAGTGTTAGCCATAGCAATCAGACAAGAAGAAATGAAAGGCATCCAAATTGGAAAAGAAGTAAAACTGTCATTATTCACAGATGACATGATATTTTACATAGAAAACTCTAAAGACTCCACCAAAAAACTATTAGACTTAATAAATGAATTTGGCAATATAGCAGGATATAAAATGAACACCCAGAAATCAATGGCTTTTTTGGTACACCAACAATGAACTCACAGAAGGAAAAACTAAAAACACAATGCCATTTACCATTGCAACAAAAAATTAAGATACCTAGGAATAAACTTAACTAAGGAGGTAAAAGACCTGTACTTGGAAAATTACAGGATGATGAAAAAGCAATAGAGGAAGACATAAACAAATGAAAGAATATACCATGCTCATGGATTGGTAGAATCAACATCATTAAAATATCTATACTACCCAAAGCAGACTATAGATTCAATGCAATCCCCATTAAAATACCAACAGCATATTTCACAGATCTAGAATAAACTCTCCAAAAATTAATATGGAATAAAAAAAGACCCTGAATAGCCGCAGCAATCCTAAAAAGAAGAACAAGTTGAAAGGGTCACAATACCAGATATCAAGCTGTATTACAAAGCCACTGTTCTCAAAACTGCATGGTACTGACACAAGTATAGACATATAGACCAATGGAACAGAACAAAGAACCTAGAAATCGATCCAAGCCATTATGCTCAATTAATATTTGACAAAGGAGGCAAGAGCATACAGTGGAGTCAAGACAGTCTCTTCAATAAATGGGTGTTGGGAATTTTGGTCAGATACATGCAAAAAAATGAAACTAGACCACCAACTTACACCATTCACAAAAATAAACTCAAAATGGATAAAGGACTTAAACGTAAGACAGAAAACCATAAACATCTTAGAAGAATCCATAGGCAGCAAAATATCAGACATATGTCATAGCAATATTTTTACTGATACAGCTCCTAAGACAATGAAAACTAAGGAGAAAATAAACAAATGGGACTACATCAAAATAAAAAGCTTCTGCACAGCAAAAGAAAGCATCAACAAAACAACAAGAAAGCCCACTGCATGGGAGAACATATTTGCCAATGTTATCTCCAATAAGGGTTTAATCTCCAAAATTTACAGGGAACTCATACTACTTAACAAAAGGAAGATAAACAATCCAATCAAAAAATGGGTAAAGGACCTCAACAGACTCCTTTATGAAAGAAAACATACAGAAGGTTAAGAGACATATGAAAACATGCTCAAAGTCACTAGTCATCTGAGAGATGCAAATCAAAACAACAATGAGGTACCATCTCACACCTCTCAGAATGGCTATCATCAATAAATCAACAAATAACAAGTGCTGGCGAGGATGCAGAGAAAAAGGAACCCTCTTGTACTGCTGGTGGGAATGCAGACTGGTGCAGCCACTGTTGAAAACAGTATGGAATTTCCTCAAAAAATTAAAAATGGAACTCCCATTTGATCCAGTAATCCCACTTCTAGGAATATATTCCAAGAAACCAGAAACACCAATCAGAAAGGATATATGCACTCCTATGTTCATAGCAGCACAATATACAATAGCTAAGATTGGAAACAGCCTAAGTGCCCATCAGCAGACAAATGGATTAAGAAGCTGTGGTACATCTACACAATGGAATACTATGCTGCTGCAAAAAAGAAGGAATTCTTACCATTTGCAACAGCATGGATGGAACTGTAGAGCATTATGCTAAGCAAAATACACCAGTCAGAGAAAGATCTCACTCATATCTATAATAATAAAAGTGTAATATGCTAATTAGACCAGACAGCCGAACAACTTTCCGGACGAAGCTGTGGCTGCAAGGGCAGAGGCAAGCCGCCGCAGCTTCGAGAGCTGAGCCCATTGCACGAATTTCGTGCATCGGGCCTCTAGTGTAGAATATAATGAACAACATAAACTAATGAACTAAAATAGATCCAGAGATATGGAAGCATCGAACATTCCATCCAACCTCAGAGGAAAGGTTGGGGGGAGGGAGAATGTGTTTCAGGGAGGTTGAGAAATCAACCAAAGGTCTTGTGTGCATGCATATAAGCATAACCCATGGACACAGTCAGTGGCAGGGGGGTGAGGACATGTACTGCAGGGGGAGGTGGGGAATGAGTGGGGAGAGGTCAATGGGGAAAAAAAAGATGCATATGTAATACTTTAAACAATAAAGAATTTTTTTTTAAAGTTTAACATTGAGTTAACATATGACCCGAAATTCCATTCCAAAAGAAACAAAACACAAAAAGCTATAAAGGATTGTTCACAACAGCATTATTCATAATAGCTAACAGGTGGGAATAACACAAATTTCATTAACTGATGTATGAATGAACAAAATGAGGTACGTACAGACAATGCAGTGTTAGTCAGCCATAAAAAGGACTGAGTAATGATTCATGCTACAACATGGATGAACCCTAAAAACTCTATTCTATGTAAAAGAAGCCAGATAAACTGATCACATATCGTCTTATTCCTTTTATAGAACATGTCCAGAACAGGTAAAGCTCTACAGACAGAAACTAGATAATGCTGAGGGAGAAGTAAATGGAGAGTAACTACTAGTAGACACGGAGTTTATTTTGGGGTGATGAAAATGTTCTGGAATTAGATAGTGGTAATGGTTGTACAATTTTGGAATATACTAATAAAGCACATTAAAGGGGTGAATTTTATGATATATGTATTGTATCTTTTAAAAATCTTAAGGTATAAATAACCTTTATCAGCTTCTGAGAGTAAATATTAACCGAGAGGAGAGTAAGGTTGAAAGAGCAAGAAGTCACAGGAGCCCCAAGGTGACAGGCCCAGACAGGAGCGTTAGGGCACCTTGCCCTAAACTCCTCTCCCTCCCTGTTTACAGGCTATTTAACCTGCCTACCTTTCTTCTCCCACTGTAGAAGGAAAGTAACCTCAACCACGGGAGGGAAAGGCACCAAAGTCAACATTCTTTGCCTTAAAAGTTGTTTTGTCACCAAAAAAGGTTCAAGTAACTTTCAAAAAGTGCAATCAAAATACATGTATATATTTTTTTCACAGCTAAGTCAGGGAAAGGATAATTAGGAATCCTGGCTTAACAAAGTGCTTACTTTCCAAAAAAGTTATCAAACGCCTGTGGTCCCAACTCAAAGCCAGGATCTATACACAAGTCTCAAGATGATGGAGTGAGCTGTGCAAGTTTACATAAAACAGGTTCCTCCGAGCCCAGCAGATGCCTGTTGCCTCCAAGAGCAATTGGATAGCGGCTTAGTGACATGGCACTGCCCATTGAAAAGGTAACTTGGGAAGTTAGTGCTTCAGGAACATCCTCAGGAGATCCACCTTGGATCAGGTGTCTGAACCTGGTCCAACTAATTACACACCTTCTTTCACAACAAAAGGAGATACCCACTAGGTAACCCTAGAGGAGGATCTGCCTTTTAAATTGTTAATAGACTTTAGACCAAGGGAAATCTTTGTGAGGGAAAAGCAAGCATCCTTTGGGAGACTTTTGAGATAGGCCAGATATTCTCCTGAAGGAGTCCTCGTCTGATTAAACTTCTGCCAACTTCCTTCCTATGCAACCATCTGGAGCAACCACTGGAGAAAGGCTGAGTGAAGGTCTTTGACCTATGATTTAGGTTCATGGTACATTTATGCACTAATAAAGAACCACATGGATTAATATGTGGATCATAAAAAGATTTCACAGAGGCATGTGCGAGGAAGTATTTCTGAGCAGGTTAGGAGGAACTAAATATTTCAAGTTTGTTGCTTTTTCTGGCTGGGGGAAGAAAGCTGGCCCAAGTAGGAGACAGATGGGGGAGTCGGGACGGGGAGTGAAGAGAATGTCAGCACGCAGCCACCGTTGGGCACCAAAGAATTGGAATGAGACAACAGCAAAAACTGTCTCTTGCTAAAGAGCTTGAGAAGTAATTGCTGTTCATATACCTGAATTTTAAATTAAAAAAAAATCGCCCAACACTTCATAACCTCAACCTATAGCCACCCAGAAGCAGATAAACACAAGACAAAACTAGAATTCAAAGCAAGAATAAAAACAAGACAATACCAGCACCTGGCCTCCCCAAAAAGGGAGGGGGGATAGGGGAGTGGTTAGAGAAATGCTGAGAGTGGTTATTAACATTCAACAAGTTTTTAATCCTAACTTATTGTCATTAAGCCTTTTCCTGGACAAGTTCTATTCTGAGATCTTGGCCTTTAAATTAACCTAAATTCACCTTCTATTCTTTTTCAATATTTCCCCTTTAACTTTTTCATGACTTTTCAGGTTCCATTTGGGGCTCCCTCCAGGGCACAGATTCGCTGAGCCCCAGCCATCCTCTTGAGATGTGGTTAATTCAAACTGAGATATAGGCCGTATTTCAAATATTTAGTAACTAGGGGCCCAGTGCACGAATTTGTGCACCTTGAAAGGAACTGTGGACTGCGAGGCTGCGGTGACACAGGGGTGGGTCTCAGCCCATCCTCTGTGCCCCCGCCCAGCCCCTCATGCTGTGTCTCCGGTCCCCTCTCTGCTGGCAGCCCCACTCCTGCCGCCACCATTCCCACACGCTGATGGCGCCAGCCCCACTCGCACCCCGCACCCACTGATGGCACGGAGTGATTGGGGCTGGCACCAGCAGCTGGTGTGAGCAGGGCCGGAGCCAGCAGTGGATGTGAGTGGCAGTGCTAGCACTGGCAGCAGGTGTGAGAGGCAACTGCTGGCCCCTATCACCCCTCAGGAGCAAGGAGAGGTAGAAAAGCCCTGAGGGGTGATCAGGGCTGGCAGATGCTGCTGGCACCCACTGACAGCACCAAGCAATCAGGGATGGTGCCGGGGACTGGCAGCAGGTGCGAGCATGGCTGGTGCCAGCAGCAGGTGTGAGTGCCAGGCGGGACTGCGGCATGCAGGAGCAAAGAATTTTCAGTAGCCACCAGAGGCTCGCCCTGATGACAGCAACCAGTGCCCCGTCTTGGTCTGGTGCCCCCACTCACCTCCTCCACCATCCTGCTGCGACCTACTCCCGCCATGTTTGGCGCTCTGCTGCCTGCTACTGATGCCCAACATGTTCCACATGTGCCCCCTGGTGGTCAGCACGTGTCATTGGTGTATTTGCATATTAGGGTTTTATATATAAAGATATGTTTAAAAAAATTTTTAAGTATCAGTTATATGTTTAAATGATACCATTGGGGGTATATTGGGCTCAATAAATTATTAAAATTAATTTCATCGGTTCCCTTTTTTGCTTTAATGTGGCTGCTAGACAATTTAAAATTGCATCTGTAGCTTGCATCCTATTTCTATGGGATAGAGCTACACTGAGCTTTTAATACACAAAAGCACCTTATGACTAAGAAGAGACTATAGCAGGTCTGCTTTCCAAACACATACAACCACACAACCATTTTACACATAACATCTTGCTCTAGTTATATACTCTGTCTCCTTTGTGGGGTCCAAACAGAACCCAGTCCATTAATTCCTTCAAGCTGCCTGGAGTCTGTTTAGTGCCTGGCAGTCGTTTCAGTGCTCTGCCGAGAAGCGTACCTCCCAAAGAAACCAATTTATGGAAACAAAGCAGCTGAGGCCCTTCGAGGACGTACCTCATTATTCCGACAGCTCTAACATGGGCAAGATCAGCAGGAGCAATGTCCATGTAGGTATTCAATGTGTGAGTAGTTTTAGCAAAAAACAAAACGAAAGTACAGTTTATCATTTCACCAAATCTCACAGAATTGACATTTGGAAGGTATCTAATTCAATACCCTAAGTCAGTGGTCGGCAAAGTGCGGCTCGCAAGCCACATGCGGCTCTCAAGCCACGGCTTGCTGCTCTGTTGACTAATGAGTTTGCCGACCACTGACCTAGACTCTCGATTCCAATAATTACAGGCTGTTGTTGTTCCTTGTGATTAAGCCCCGGGCCTAGGTCATATTCCAGATTAGAGGCCAAACATTCAGCTGCTGCTAATACACCAAATATTTATTCAGTGTCCACTGGGCGCCAGGCACTCACTTCATCCTCACCAACAAGCTTACCAAGTATTGTTATGACAGTCCAGTTTCATAGGTGCTGGGAAGCTCAGAGAGGTTGGACTTCTCTGACGTTACACACAGGGAGGCGCTGGTATACTTCACTTGCTCTGCTGCCTCTGGCAAGTGGAGAGACAAAGTATTCTTGCTACAGCCGATAGTAATAGGCAGTGTTTGCACTAGACACATGCCTGCTAAAATGTATTCAGAAAACTTAATAGTTATTTTAAACAATTTTAGAGCAGTAAGGTGATAGTTTGGAAATGGAGACTCTCAGGAAAACCCTTGCTTTTCCTCTTTTTCATACCTACAGGTGGGAGTTTGCTGTGATATTTATGACAGTTACACACACTGACATACTGGAGATCTATCAGGCATCTTTCCCTAACCTACATTTCATGTCTCTTTTGAATTTACATATTAGAGTTTCTATTTGCAGAAATGGGAACAAGACTCACCTGGAGAAAGCTTTGAGCTTTTCAGATTTCAGGGCCCAGTCAGAGCACAGCCCAGAGAGAATGGTGTTCTGTTCAGCTGTGCTTTCTGCAGTGGTGCCTGGCACCTCCACAGAAGTTAATGTTTGAAGATGTTTGGCTATTAGTTAATTCTTATCTTTTTTCAGGATAAAGAGAAGGAAAAGGCGCAGAACTGATGAGCAGGACTCCTTCCCTGGCCCAGAGCTGACTCTAGCAAGGAGCCTGACTCACTCAGAGCATTAGGTTCTGCTGCCTCCTACTGGCCAGAGTGAGACTTTGCACAAAACCCACAGGCA
This sequence comes from Corynorhinus townsendii, assembly GCA_026230045.1. NCBI lineage: Eukaryota > Metazoa > Chordata > Mammalia > Chiroptera > Vespertilionidae > Corynorhinus > Corynorhinus townsendii. The sequence continues at coordinate 141,158,970 of JAPDVU010000001.1, read as the reverse complement.
GGAAAATTAATTCAATGCTTCTCAACTTGATTAATACACGGACTCTTTTCACAGGAAGAAAAAAAAACCTCTTAAATAGATGTGCAATCCCCAGATTGAAAAACACCATTCTAAATCATGCAAATAGCAACCAAGCCTCACATTCTAAGAGGTGCTTTAAATGCCTGTGGGAGATCCTGCAGGGCCCAGAGGTTACCTTTGTTCTCAGAATTAGGTACTCATGTAGTTCCCACAAATCTTGCAGTAATAACGACCCTTTGTCAGGGCACCTTTCTACTTAATTTTGGTGTTTATAACTCCATTTTTACAGAAACATACTTTTCTCTTAGTTTCTGTGAAACTACTTATTTCTCTTCCTTGCCTTATATGCATTTGTCTCCCCTGCCCTTTCTCCGAAGATAGGGATGTTTTTGCCTGCCATCGCGGCATTCTGTCCTTTGATGCTCTTTGTTATGAGATATCCTTACTCCACAGCTTCTAGTATCACCTTCTTTGAAAACTCCTCCACCTCCACCCTTCCACCTCTTCACAAGCAAAGTCCACCCTTCTCTCCTCCAGGTGACCATCACCCTGTCCTTAGCTTGATAGCTGCTGTCACCTTTATTCCGTAGGTGTCTATCTCAACCACTAGACCTCCAGCGATTTAAGAACAGAGGTCAGGTCTTAGACATTTTTAAGTAATACACTTGTTTATATCAGTTGAATTTGAAAATATGCTCAGCATTATTAAAGGAGCCATCTTGACTAAGATGTTTGAATCAGAGGTTTATGAGTTAATAAAACATAGACATACACAACTGGAACACAAGACGCAATGGGAGAGATAAATGGCAGGTTACGGAGCTGATAAAGCCACAAAACACAAAGAAACAGAAAGAAGCAGTTGCCTCTACCAAGAAGAGGAAATAGAGTTTGAGACCGATCTGAAATGATAAGTTATATATGTGGGACTGGAGGGAGGAGGCTGTCATATATGCAAACTATTCCAGAGAGAAGAAATCCAAATAAGATCATATACATGCCTGTGAGACAGAAAGAGTGTGTTTTCTCTGAGCTAGGAGAAGTGCTATTTTTCCAGAGTCCAAGGTGCTTTTAGGGGGAGAGAGAGAAAGACAGACAGGTCAGGTCACTGAGGGCCTTAAAGACCAAATAAGAAGAGTTGTCGGATGTCTGTAGTAGGCAGAGACTGGGTGGAGTGTCTGTGGGCCAATGGAGCACAGGCACCCTGTACCCAGGTATCCAGCTGAATCCCACTCTTCCATGAGAGCTGTAGTACTTCTGGGGGAAAGACATTCTGTTCCTCTCTTACCCTTTGAGACAGCATGGAGAGACCTGGAGAGCATTATGCTAAGCGAAATAAGCCAGACAAAGAAAGACAAGAATCATATGACCTCACTCACATGTGGAATCTTATGAACAAAATAAATCCAAAGGCATAAACACATGGAACAGACTGACGGAAGTCAGAGGGGAGGGAGGATGGGGGGCTGGATGCAAGAAGGTGAAGAGATTGGCCAACGAACATATATACATAGCTCATGGACACAGACAACAGAGTAGTGAAGGCCAGGGGAGGGGTAGAACGGGCTGGGCAGAGGTGGGCAAAGGGGGTGGAAATGAGGGGCATCTGTAATAGTGTCAACAATAAAAATAGAAAGAAGACTGTTCCTGGAGTTGGGACATACACAGACATGATTGGGTGGGCAGCTTTGAGGGAGGGTCCATGGAGCTGAGTCTACTTGGTAAACCAGGCAGAGGCCCAAGACTGTGCGTAAGGGAGAGGGGCTCCAAGCGCCCCAGGGCAACATGCACCACAACCAGGACTCATTGTGAGGTGGCATGTGCAGCTGTGATGAGAGGGCTGCACACGGGATTCTAAAGAGCATTCTCATCCCTCTGGACACTTCAAGATACAGAAAACTTTTGGCGGGACACCCCTCCCCACCTCACCTCAGATTGGGTGTAGAAAGGAGGCAGCATTCTCTTTTGTACAAGAGCAGTGGTTTCCAAACGTGAGTGTGTACCTGAATCACCTGGAGGGCTTGCCACAACAGACTGTCCCAACCCAATAGTGTCTACCAGGTCTGGGGTGGGGCCCCAACTTTTGCATTTCCACTAAGTTACTGGGTGAGGCTGATACCTGATGCTGCTGGTCCAGGGACCACCTTTGAAAACTATTATACAAGAACATCCCTGGGAGGAAAATGCTAATAGAATCCATACCTGTTCTGTTCCTCACGGAGCCCCCAGCACCTCCCAAAGTACCCGAGACTAAGACAGCTCCCAGAAACATATGGATATTTATAAACAACTGCACACTAAAGTCCCGTATTACATGCATTCACAAGAGATTGTTCCAGACTAGTGTAACAAATACCCATTTTAACATTTTATTATTTTTAATATTTTTTATTGATTTCAGAGAGGGAGGGAGGAGAGATAGAAACATCAAGGATGAGAGAGAATCATTGATTGGCTGCCTACTGCATGCTCCACACTGGGGATCTAGCCAGCAACCTGGGCATGTGCCCTGATCAGGAATCGAACTGTGACCTCCTGGTTCATAGATTGGATTTTCAACCACTGAGCAACACCGGCTGGGCTGGTTTAATATTTTAATGAATTTTCTTAGATATTTTTTTAAACAAGAAACTGTTGCAGAGTTAAACCAGAGCTCCACCTCAGACAGTCCTCCTTTTCCTCCCAGAAGTCAGCATGTCTTGCATTTGGTGTGATTCCTTCTCATTCTTGTCTTTTTACATTAACATATATGTTTATATATATACATACATATGTGTATATATATATTCAATAATAAGTATTGTATGTAGGAATATTATTTAACGTTTGTAACTGTTATGTGCACTTATCCTGTTTAGTATGGATTTATTGTAGTAAAATATACATAAAATGTATCATTTTAACCATATATATATATACACACACATATATGTATATACACTGAGTGGCCAGATTATTATGATCTCTGAACACATAATAATCTGGCCACTCAGTGTATATTCTATATAATAAAAGGCTAATATGCAAATTGTCCCCTCGACCAGGAGTTTGACCAGCAGGCCGGCTGGCCAACTGCCCATGTCCCCTCCCCCTGGCCAGGCTGGCTGGACACCATCCATGCATGAATTCATGCACTGGGCCTCTAGTATGTGTGTGTGTGTGTGTGTGTGTGTATGTATATGTATGTATGTGTGTACATATACATACATACACACCCTGAGTGGCCAGATTATTATGCGTTCAGAGGTCATAATAATCTGGCCATTCAGTGTTTATATATATCCAATAATAAGTATTGTATGAGGAATATTATTTAATGTTTGTAACTGTTATGTGTACTTATTCTGTTCAGTATGGGTTTATTGTGGTAAAATATACATAAAATTTACCATTTTAACCATTTTTAAGTGTGTAGTTTTGTGGCATTAAGTACATTTCTTATTGTACAACCATCACCACCATCCATTTCCAGAACTTTTTCATCATCCTGAATTAAAACTCCATAACCCTTAAACAATAATCCTTTAACATAATGTTTTAGGATTTCTTCACATTGATATATTCAGTTATCATTTCAACCACTAGATAGTATTACATGATCTAAATAGGCAATATTTATTTTTCCACTCCCTTCTGATGGACATTTAAATTATTTCCAATTTTTATCTATTACAAACATTCTTGTATATGTCTCACAGTGCACACATTCATCTAGAAGAGAAATAAGTGAGAGGACAAATACATTTTCAACTTTACTGGAGAGCATCCAAAATTCTTTCTGACCCTGGTCAAGCATCAACCCCATATGTCAAGGTTGTGGGTTCAATCCCAGGTCAGGACACATACAGATATCAACCATGATTGCATGGATGGGTGGAGCAGCAAGTCAATGTTTCTCTTTATAAAAATCATCAATAAATATAAAATTTATACAAAACTAGAGGCCCGTTGCATGAAATTCGTGCACGGGGGTGTGTGTCCCTCAGCCCAGCCTGCACCCTCTCCAATCTGGGACCACTCGAGGGATGTCTGACTGCCAGTTTAGGCCCATTTCCCAGCGGGATCGGGTCTAAACAGGCAGGACATCCTTCTCACAATCCAGGACTGCTGGCTCCCAACCGCTCACCTGCCTGCCTGCCTGATTGCCCCTAACCGCTTCTGCCTGCCAGCCTGATCGACACCTAACCGCTCCCCTGCCAGCCCAATTTCCACTAACTGCCCTTGTCGCCCCCAACTGCCCTCCCCTGCAGGCCTGGTTCCCCCCCCCCCACAACTGTCCTCCCCTGCAGGCCTGGTTGCCCCCAACTGCCCTCCCCTGCAGACCATCTTGTGGCAGCCATCTTTGACCACATGGGGGGGCCATCTTGTGTGTTGGAGTGATGGTTAATTTGCATATTACCTCTTTATTATATAGGAATACTTTCTATTCCTAAAACACAAAAGCCTCAATTTCCCCATATTTCTAACATTTGGTCTCACTAAACTTTTATTTTGGCCAATCTGGTGGATAGGTTGAGCGTCAACATATGAACCAGGAGGTCATGGTTCAATTCTTGGTCAGTGCACAAGCCTGGGTTGCAGGCTTGATCCCTGATGGGGAGTGTGCAGGAGGCAGCCATTCTGTTTCTCTCTCTCCCTTGAGCTCTCCCTTCCTCTCTGAAATCAATAAATATATATTTTTAAATGACCTCTTGTTTTAATTTGCATTCTCCTGATTATCAGTAGGTTGATCATCCTCGCCCTTATTTATAAGCAACTCAGAGGTCTTATTTCGTGAATTCCCTGTTCAGTTTTCCCATATTTTCTATTGGAATGGTTTTATTGTAGTTTTTTACCTATTCTAGAGAGAACATTCCTTTGTTGATTATGAGTTACAAATATCTACTCCCAGTCTGCGGCTTGTCTTTTTTTATTTTTGTGGTTGTTGTTAATCCTCACCTGAGGATATTTTTCCATTGATTAGAGAGAATGGAATGGAAGGTGGGAGCGGGTGAGAGAGAAACATCAATTGGTTGCCTACCACACATGCCCCAACTGGGACTGGGAATTGAACCTGCAACCTAGGTATGTGCCCTTGACTGAAATCAAACCTGCCACCGTTTGGTACTTGGGCTGACACTCTAAACACTGAGCCACCGGCCAGGGCTGTGGCTTGTCTTTTAACTTGGTTTACATGCCTTTTTATTACACAGAAGTTTTAATATAGCCCAATTGATTGATAATTTCCTTTCTGATTTGTGCTTTTTGCATTGTTTTAAGAAATCCTTCTTGTTCTGAGGACATAAACTCTTATACTTTCTTTTACGAATATATTTACTTTGCCTCTATAAAACCTGTAGCTATCTCATAACTAGCACAATTACATCACATTGATATTTGTATGTGAAAATTAATTTACTAATATATACACTTTAATTATCCCATTTCTATTTATAACTTTTGGCATTTCTAATTTTTTAACTTAAAGCTCAAAGAATGGAAGATACACTGGCCAACCTTGACCTCGATGGGTCGCTGACACTCACTTTTCACACCCAAGAATGAGGACAAGTATCTGGCACTGGCTGTGTAATGGGCACAGTGTGATAACTAGGCTTGATTTGAGAGACATGTAAGACCTTGGACATATGCAGGAGCTTCAGAGGGAGACACTGCAAAGGGCAGGATTTTCTTTTATCGGCCAGCTGGGGTCTTGGAATCTTGATACTGGCTATTAATAATAATGGGCTAATGAGTGCTTTACCACTGGCCAAGCATGGCCACTTGGGTTAAAAGATGTGCACCTTGCCTCCATAGGCAGTGAGGGACCCTCTAGGTTTGCAGGCAGGCTGGGGCGTGTTCGGGATGGAAGTTGGGGGATATGTGTAGACGTGTGAGAGGGTTTGGACAAAACTGGACGTAGAGAAATTAGAGACTGTCTTAGTCAGCTCAGGCTGCTATAACAAAATACCATAGAGCCCTAGCAGATTTGGTTCAGTGGGTAGAGCATTGAACTATGGACCGAAGGGTCTCAGGTTCGATTCTGGTCAAGGGTACATACCTTGGTTGCAGGCTCCTCTCCAACCTGGGCCTTGGTTAGGGCGCATGCAGGAGGCAACCAATCAGTGTGTTTGTCTCACATCAGTATTTCTCTCTGTCTTTCCCTCTCTCTTCCACTCTCTCTAAAAATCAATGGAAAAATATCCTTGGGTGAGAATTAAAATAATAATAATAAAAAAATACCATAGTCTAGTGGCTTAAACAAATATTTACTTCTCTAGGTTCTGGAGGCTAAAAGTCCAAGATCAAGGTGCTGGCAGATTTGGTGTCTAGTAAAAGCCTTCTTCTTACTTATAGATGTCCACCTTCTTGCTGCATCCTCACATGGCAGAGAACGGACGAGCTCTGGTCTCTTCCTTTTTCATAGGGGCACTCATCTCATCATGGGGCTCCACCTTCAAGACCTCAGCTAAACCTAATCACCTCCCCAAAGTTCCATCTCCTAATACCCTCACATTGGGAACTTAGGTTTCAACATATGAATTTTAGGGATTCACAAATATTTAGTCCAGAGCAGAGATCACTGCAAGCCATTCAGGCAAATGAAATGTGAACTTAGGAAGAACCGGTGGAGGACCAAAGTGGATGAATGTGAGCAATATTCAGAAAAGTAAAATCAACTGAAAAACCAGACTGAGCAGAGGAAATCGTCACCAACAAATTGTCAGGATGTCCCTCCCCCTCAAATGAATCCCAGAATCTCCAGGCAGAAAAGAATCCAGTCCAAGCACCCATGTGTTGCTTACAGCTGTCTGCCAAGCATGGAAATGGAAATAGTCCTGCTCATTCTCAGAGTCCCAAGGACAGAGGATTGGCTGTAGGCAGAGAAATTCGAGCCAAGGAGCACCTAACCTGAACAAGACCAGAGATGTCCTGTGTTCCAGATGTGTGTGCTCTGAATTAAAACAAACCCTGTTTTTTGCCTCTGCATTTTTTCTTATTCCTCATTGTGTATCCTGCCTCTGGTTTTGAGTCTGGATGCTGAGGCCGGCCACTCCTAAACCATTCTCAGCATATGCCGAGCACCTTGCTAACGCAGAATCAGTGCCAGACGAGGACAGTGTCGTTGGGTAGGATGAACTCAATTAATCATCCTTCTCTAAGTGGCCTCTGACCAGAGGAGATAATTAAGAAATATGGGTATTTGGGGGGCAAAGGGATTGAGAATTGAGAACAAAGACTGAATAAATAGCTGCTACTTTGCTTGGAGAATAGTAAACTCTCCAAGTTAAACTCTCTTAACTTAGGGCTAGTTCTGGAACCATTTTTATTTAACAAACTAGAGGCCCAGTACACGAAATTCACGCATGGGCGGGGGAGGGGGGGGCGTTCCTAAGCCCGGCCTGCACCCTCTCGCAATCTGGGACCCCTCAGGGGATGCTGGCAGTCGGACATCCCTCTCGCAATCCAGGACTGCTAACTCCAAACCGCTTGCCTGCCTGCCTGCCTGCCTGCCTGCCTAATCACCCCTAACAACTCTGCCTGCCTGCCTGATTGCTCCTAACCCCTCTGCCTGCCTGATCACCCCTAACTGCTCGCCTGCCTGCCTGATCGCCCCCAACTGCTCACCTGCCTGCCTGATCCCCCCTAACCACTCTGCCTGCCTGCCTGATGCCCCTAACTGCTCACCTAATCATCCCTAACCACCTCTGTCTTGGCCCCCACACCCGGGACCCAGGCTTCCCTCCCTCTGGCTGGCCACAGGCACCTAGGACCCGGGCCAGCTTCACCCGGACAGGCATCCGGGACCCCTGGCCAGCTTCGCTCAGGCCCTGGCTTTGTCAGGAAGGATGTCAGGAATGACATCTGGTCTATCTGGTCTAATTAGCATATTACCCTTTTATTAGTATAGATTCTTTTCTGGAACCACTTTTATTTAACAAATTCTTAGAGCAAGAAATAGTCACTAAGCCTGAAACATACAACCACACATACATGTCTCCTCAACTTATCTTTTCTGTATCTTTCCCTCACTCCTGCCTCTTTTCTCCTCCCCTCACCAAATACTAGGGAGAATTTGGCTTCTAACAATCATGATTCATTCATTACAATGTGACCATGTGCAGAGGGTCTTAAACACTGGGAGACAGGGAGCCAATTACATGTAATTCAGAAAAAATGTGAAGAATGTACCAGAACTAAGGTACACAAGACTCTTCATTTATTATATTGCAGAATCCCTGAAGGACAGGAAGGTGGACACAGTTGGGATAGGATCTCCAGCTATAAGGCAAGAACAGCTTTCCTTAAGAGAGGAGGACATGGAATGTAACTGTGAAGAACTGGATAAATAATCAGGAGTGGACGGATATCAAGGTCTCAGGATTTGGGAGGGGGTAGTGTTCTTTTTTTAAAAATTATGTGCAAAACTTCACTCATTTTAATCAGTAGAGATAAAAAGAGCAAGAGATGTGAAAATGCAATAAGAAAACAAACCAGTTTTTTCCCCCTAGTACTATCTTTCATGTATCAAAAAGGTAAAGGGAGCCCTGGCCATTGTGACTCAGTTGGTTGGAGTATCATCCCTTGCACTGAAAGGTCGTCAGTTCAATTCCCTGTCAGGGCACATACCCAGGTTGCAGATTCAATCCCTGGTCAGGGTGCATGCAGGAGGCAACCAATCCATATTTCTCTCTCTCTCCCACTCCCTTTCTCTCTCTCAAAAAATCAATAAAAAACATAAAAGACAAAGGGAAATGCTGTAGCCTTTGATACTCTCTGGCTGCAAACAATGAAATCTTCATTTTTAGCACCAAATTAATAACTTTTGTGGCAAAAGGGGGGGGGTGTTACTGGGGAAAACACTACAGTATGGTGGGATCTTGTGGAATGTAGCTACATTTTGAGAGGTGCAGAGCCAGAATTGTGGTCAGCAGCTCATTGTTAATTGTATTTCAATGAAGAATATCCCCTCAATTGACCACAAGGGAGAGAGCTTCTGTCCATCTTCATCAGCACAGATGACCCCTTGGTGTTAGTCCTTTGACTGAGTTGGAACCCTTCATCCTGCCGCCAACCTCAGAGCCACACTTGGGGGATGCTGCATGAAGCAGGTCTCAGAGGGAGCCTAGGTTTGGTGAGGAGGAAGGACACCCTTGGAGAGACCTGCAGGGGACTTCTTAACTTCTGTCGACTCCAGTAAGTGTCCTTTATTCAGAAAAATCAATTTCATACCATTGTAATTAGGAAAGGAGCAAAAGGGAGGCCACACATTACAGGCATGTCATTTGGGCAGCTTCACCAGGAAGCTGCAACTCTGCACTCCCCGGGGAGCCACCAGTCCGTTACCTGCAGAGCACTGGGGGAAGGGATCCAACAAAAGGAAAGAAGGGCACATGAGCAATGAATCAGAGTGACACAGAAAAAGTGCCTCAGTCAAGCCTGGAGAACCGTGAATTGGCTAGAGTAGGCAGGGCCACTGCAAGCCTGTGAAAATTTGGGAATACATAATCCCCTAGAGCAGTGGTCGGCACACTCATTAGTCAACAGAGCCAAATATCAACAGTACAACGATTGAAATTTCTTTTGAGAGCCGAATTTTTTAAACTTAAACTTCTTCTAATGCCACTTCTTCAAAATAGACTTGCCCAGGCCGTGGTATTTTGTGGAAGAGCCACACTCAAAAAATCTTGGCTCTGGTTCCTTTGGTTTTGCTCTTGCTTCCTTGCATTCCCACAAGTTCCCTCCATGGCCATGTGATCATGTGGACCCCACACACAATGGACTAATGGATTGCAGCTGGGAACACAAACTAAGCTAGCCTGGTGCTAAATTAGACTGTGTCCCGACATGGAACCGAAACTCCGGACACTGGCTTTGAGTTTAGTTCTGCTGAAAGCAAAATTGGACTTCTATGGCAGGACTGAGGGAAATGGGACCTTGGAAACTCAGAGGTTTGATTCCACACAAATAAAGCTTTCTACTATATCTCATCCTCCCGGGGAGTCTCAGAAAGTTCCTTTTCTCAGGATATTGCAAGAAGCCCACAACCACGAGCAACCAATGGAGACGAAGACCTCTCCCAACTGGTAACAAATTCACCCCTTCCAAAATCAAACACAAAAGTGCCAAAGCCATGACTTGAGTTTCTTGTAACCTTTTTTTCCTTGCTAAAAAACTGGTTTTTATCAAAGGTGATAAAACACCACTAATGAAAATGACTACTTTACTGAAGCATTACTAAATTAATGGAATAATGTACTCCCTGTATTTCAAATTTCTCCTCCAAATTCAAATTCTGTTCTCATACATTTGCCACTGTATCTATCACTGACTCTGGGGTCATAGAATCCCTTTGAGGAGCTAGTGAAACCTAGGAACTCTCTTCCCAGAAACGTACAAGTAGACACAATTTCGCACATGACTTTAGAAGGTTCAGATTCTCCTCTTCTCAAAAAAAAGAAAAAATCCCTAAGACCTTGACCTTGCACTTGGTATTATAGCAATTTCCTTTCATTGGCTGGATTTTTTACCTGTTTACATGGCCCCTATACTGATCACAGTACCTACAAACTATAGATGCTCAAAGGTAAGGTTTGTTGTTGACCCAACAACATTGGGTTAGGCAACATTGGTGGCATGAAGAAAACGATACTTAGAAGTAGGGAGAAAGTGTGTTTATGTTGTTCAAGAAAAAAAAAAAATTAATGGCCTTTCCAGCTGTTTCTTTTTTTTCATGCTTACCTGAGGATATGTTTTTATTGATTTTTAGAGAGAGGAAAGAGATACATTGATGTGAGAAACATCGATTGGCTGCCCCAACGGGGGATTAGACCTGCAACCTAGGTAACTAGTGCCCTGACGAGGAATCAAACCTGCAACCTTTTTAGTGTATAGGATGATGCTCCAACCAAATGAGCCACACAGTCAGGGCCAGCTGTTTCCATTTTTATTGGGATATGGATCACCTGGAACTTCACAGCATAAAAATAGAAAAGTTTCTCTTGTAGGAACAAGACCCCTAATGCAATCTTAGGCTGCATCTAAATCACTTGGGGCACTCTCTATTTTCCCTCTAAGGTTATTCTTGTAGCCACACATCTTTCCAAGAACTAAGGTTCCAGTAGACAGCTACCCTTTCATATATACCTTAGCACATCTGCAAAGTCCCTTTTGCCAAGTAAGGTAACACTTTCACAGGTGACTAGGATGTGGGCGTCTTTGGGGGCCATTATTCTGGCTACCACAGTTGGGGTGGTTGCTTGCCCCCAGAGTAGTTAAAGAATTTTTCAGAGAGAATACTTTTTAAAAGTTGATTTGCTTTTTTTTCCCATTGATTTTTGGAGAGAAAAAGGAGGGAGAAACATTGATGTGAAAGGGAAATGATAGGCTGCCTCCTGCACGAGCCTCTCAGGGATTGAACCTGCAGCCTGAGCTTGTGCCCTGACCAGGAATGGATCCTGCAAAGTTTGGGTGCACAGGACAACACCCAACTGAGCCACACGGCCAGGGCTGGCTGAAGAGAAGACTCTTTTTTAAAATATATACATAGGTGGGGTTCCTCGGCCTGGCCTATGGGGATTGGGCCAAAACTGGCTCTTCAACATCCCCCAAGGGGTCCCAGATTGCGAGAGGGCAGTTCTTGGATGACGCACCCCAGAATCAGGCTCCTTCCTTTCTGGTTCTGGGTGTGTCACCCAAGAACTGCAGCTGCCAAGTCACCACAGCTCGGCAGCTCCTGCATTGAGCATCTGCCCCCTGGTGGTTATTGCATGTCATAGCTACCAGACCGTCCACCAGTCGCTTAGGCTTTTATATTTATAGATATAGATATACTAGAGGCCCAGTGCACAAAACTCGTACACTTGAGGGGGGGGGGGATCCCTCAGCCTGTCCTGCGCCCTTTCCCAGTCCAGGAGCCTTCGGGAGATGTCCTACTGATGGGCCTAAGCTGTCAGTCGGACATCCTTAGCGCTGCTGCGGAGGCGGGAAAGGCTCCTGCCACCGCTGCAGCGCTCGCCAGCCATGAACCCAGCTCAGGGCTTCTGGCTGAGTGGCGCTCCCCCTATGAGAGCACACTGACCACCAGGGGGCAGCTCCTGCATTTAACGACTGTTCCCTGGCGGTCAGTGCGTGTCATAGCGACCAGTCATTCTGCTGTTCGGTCGATTTGCATATTACCTGTTATTATATAGGATATTTATTGATTTGGGAGAGGAGGGAAGAGGGAGAGATAGAAACATTAATGAGAATCATTGATCAGATGCTTCCTGCATGCTCAATACTCGGGATCAAGCCTGCAACCCAGGCATATGATCTGACTGGTAATCAAACTATGACTGCCTGGTTCATAGGTTGATGCTCAACCACTAAGCCACACCAGCCAGGCTGATGAGAAGACTCTTGATTGGAATCTTGAATAGGTTTACTTATAATTTGCCAGAAACAGGCTTAAAGTGGTACAAGCAAAGCAATTGTGCTTGCAGAGCTGCTAAGCAGAAAAACAGGTGAGCCTGGAAATCTGTTAGTGGCTCAGTATGGCTGTATGGCTAATGATTAGGAAGAGGGCACCTTCTAGAGATTAAATCAGAGAGAAAAAGTAGAAACTGGATCATGAAAGTTTATTTTTTTCAAACCATATTAAGAAGTCTGAAATTTATTTACTTGACCTATGCTATAACTTTAGCCGGTGCTGTTTCTTTAAAATTTTGACTCACTTTTTGTCCAACAGAATATTATTGATTAAATCACAGGTCTTAGATGTTAGTAATATCTTTATAATTTGTGTTGAAATGAACACATAAGTATCAAAATAAAATGTTCTTCCATGTACTCCTTAAAGTCACCTGTGCATAACCATAAGTGAGTACTATATTTTGAGAAACAGAATCAGAAGCAATGGAAGCCATGTAAAGATTTTAAGCAGCCAAAGGACACCATCAGGTTTGCCTTGGATAGGTATTTTGGCAGTTAATCACTTTAGACTGAATGGAAACAAGTAAAAATCACACACACACAAAAAAAGAGCATAAACTAGGATACTTCCACAATAGTCAAGATGAGTAATGGGACAATGAACAAAGACAGGAACAGTGGGAGTGAGGGGAGGGTCTGGATATAAAAACATGCAGGAGGTAGAATAGAGTCCCGTGGTTGGCAAACTGCTGCTCGTGAGCCACATGTGGCTCTTTGGCCCCTTGAGTATGGCTCTTCCACAAAAGCCACGGCCTGGGCGAGTGTATTTTGAAGAACTGGCATTAGAAGAAGTTTACATTTTAAAAATTTGGCTCTCAAAAGAAATTTCAATCGTTGTACTGTTGATATTTGGCTCTGTTGACTAATGAGTTTGCCGACCACTGGAATAGACTAATAGTAATGACTGGGAAAAGGAACAAGTTGGGGACAAACTCCAGGGTTCTAGAATGGGCAGCGCAGCAGATAACTGTGTATGCACCAGGACAGTAAATGGAGAGAAAGTCGATTGGGAGAGCAGGGCAGGGTTGAAAGGAAAGTGATTATTTTGGTCTGCAACACACTGCATTTGAAGAGTTTGTGGAACAGTCATTAAGTGCTTGAATGCCTGAGTGTGGGGCTTGGGGCGTCTCTAGAGCAGTGCTGCCCAGTAGAAATATACAGTGAGCCACCATGTAAATGTTCAAGTGGCCATGTTTAAAAAAGGTAAAAAGATGCAGATGGAAAAAAAAAAGACATAAATGAAACCAATAATGTATTCTATATAATCCAACATATCTAAAATATTACACTTCAAGATGAATCAATATAAATGCTATTAATTTTTTTTTAAGTCTTCATAATCCAGTGCAATTTTTTCCACTGAGAACGTCTCAGTTGACATTCTAAGCATTTGGTAGCCACCTGTGGGGAGTGGTTTACCAATTTATTGGACAGCATGGCTCCAGAAGGAAGAGTATGAGAAAGTCAAAGACAACCTGATGAACATCAGTGCTGGGGTGTGTGAATAGGAGTGAGACACTTAAAGAGGACATATCAAAACAAATTAAGATGTAGCCTAAAAGGTTAGAGGGAGAATGAGAGAAGAGCTAACATCAAACCCAGAGAATTTCACAAAGAGGGACACAGAATGGCCTCGAGTGTTGCAGGGAAGTCCTCTGGGTTAGGCACTTGAGCTCCAAGTAGACTTAGCCCAGTTTAAATCCTGGCTTGGCTGCTGTGGCAGAGGCTGTTGACACTATGGATGCCTGGTCCACCTGAGTTCACCTGAAGCTTTGGGAACTGTTTCCAGCCCACTGACAGCATCCCACTTCCATCACCTGCCTTTCTGGTATTCAGGGCTGCTCCAATGACCAGGAAGTCTGTCTCCCCTACCCCGTGAAAGACAGGGGCAATCCTCAGCCACAGAAGGATGTGTCAATGGATGAACACCACCTCCTTGTCTGCCAATGGTACGATTTTAAGGGAATGTATATGTTTTCTATTGCTGCTGTGAAAAATTACCACACACACTGTGGTTTGAAACAACACACATTTATGATCTGACAGTTTTGTGAACCCAAAGACTGACATGGATCTCACTCAGCTAGATCAAGGTGCCAGCAGGGTGCTTTCCTTTCTGGAAGCTCTAGGGGGAAAATCTTGTTTCCTTACCTTTCCCAGCTTCCAGAAGGCTCCTGTTTTCCCTGATTTGTGGCCCCTTATTCCATCTTCATAGCCAGCAACATTGGGCTGAATCCTTCTCACACCATCTTTCTGGTTCTCTTTCGACTCCATCTTTCACTAAGGACCCTTGTGATTACATTGGGTCCTCCCAGATATTCTAGGATAATCTCTTTTAATTAAATAATTAGCAAACTTAATTCCTCTTTACTTATAGACATCTTTGGGGGGAGGGGGAGATGGAGTGTGGTGGCATAATTCTGCCCATCAAAGGGGGTTCCATACAGTTTCTCAGAGGTGCCAACTGAACCCTGCTGCCCACAGAAGAAACCCACTCATTTACATTCTCTCTGGCTTTCTCCCTCCCTGTCTCATTTTGTCCACTTCTTGACTTGTGCTTCCTGAGATCACCTCCCAAATAAACTCCCTTCTCCCAAAACCTCATCTCAAGATGTGCCTTGGAGGGACCCAAAGTAAGACAGTAACATTGGGTAAGTTACTCAATCAGTCTAAGCCTTAGTTCCCTCCACCATGAAAGTAAAATACATAATAGTATTTTATCTTATCCTGAGGCTGTTGGGAGGATTCTGAGATGACCTTCATAAAACACTGTGGGGTGCATCGTAAGTCCACAAGTAGTTAGTTAGCTATTGTTTGGAGGGGTGGCTGCTGGAGCACAGCAGGCACCAGACTTAAACAGACAGAGGTGGTCTTCCCTCCATGACACTGGCCCTGATGACCAGAGAGGGCTGGGGCCAGGGTGGGAAAACTGGAGGGTTTCCTCTGAGACCATCCATTTTCTTCTCAAGGTGCATCTGCTACTGAGGGCAGTAAAGTGTGGTATAGACTTTGGGAGAATAATGAACACTAGGAATACGTACCTAAAGTTTTTGAGCTTCCAGAAAAGTCCAGTTGGCCTGAAGGTTGACAGGGGCAAGGACTGAGAGAAGCTCTGGGGAATGAGCATTTTCTGATGATGCTAGCCTCTGACTCAGCAGGGACCTGCTTCCTGCTCGTCCAGCTATTCTATTTGTGAAATCTCCGCTGGGTTCCATTCAAGGTCTCACTGTCTCCCCCTCCCCTCCTCCCCCACTCTCCACTGGTTAATCTCACCTTTTTCCAGGCATCAAATACATTTACATGTTGATGGCACCTACATTTGCATCTCAAATACAGATCACACCCCCCACCTTATTTTACCAATTGCCTTATGCCTAGACTATATGGCAGGCACCTGAAACATTTCCAAAGCTGAACTCACCCCAAAACTTGTTTGCCTTCCAACAGTTTCTGTTCCAATTATTAGCATCAATAACCACCCAGTCTTCGAAAAATAGAAATCTAAGGGTCCTCTTATGCTCCATCCTCCAACTACACATGAAATCCCTTCAAATCCCCTTCCTTTTCTGCATTCCTGCTGCTTCAGTTCAAATACCCTGGACTGCATACTTGACTAGTAAGTACCATTACCTCATTAGAGATGTGGCATCCTCCCAGATGTGATACAGCCTTTTTATAAACTAAACTTGTAAAATAGAAATCTGAGAAACTGCTGACTGCGGCCTAAAAATCCGAACTCCTCAGCATGACACATGCAACCTCACACTGAGCCCTAATCACCTCTGTTGCCATCACCTTCCCTAATCCCAGATTCCTGTTTTTCTAGCGTGACTTTCTTTTGGTTGTGCTTTTTTTTTTTTTTTTTTTTTGCTAAAAACCAGACAAAACTAAAACCCCACAATACCTCACAAAATCAATTTTAAAAGGGAGGGGACGAGGAAAGAAAGATACTTGTATTCTCCTGCCCTGATTCTGGAGTGGTGCCTGGGGACTGTGAATATCTGAGACTTCATGGGTGATCCTGGTTTGTCAACCACAGGGTTATGCCGTTTATACACAAGTCCTACAAATCATATGAAAGAAACCAGAGAAAGGACACAAAAAAGACACCTACATCACTTCCGCATCATCACCTAGATGAAAATCCTGGGTAACTGTCAAAGCAATTTTAAGAATGAAAAGGGCATCCATCTGTAATACCTTAATCAATAAAGAAAAAAATGAAAAGGACATCTGCATAGCCTATAAACCTGACTGGCAACCTAAAGCACCTATCAGCATCTTTCTGTTACCCTAAACATTCCTGCCCCAAAATACGTTCAGAAAATGCTGAAACCACTACTCCAGAAGTTTGGTCCTCCACACTCCTTGGTTTTAAGGGAAGCCCTAAAATATATAGTCTGAACCCATTGTGCTTGGTTTTAGTCAGCAATGCAATAGAAAATCGAAAACCTGGAGAAGTTAACTTCACAACCTGAAGCTCTCCTATCGCTGTTAATTCAAACACATACACTAGTAGCCTGCCATGTTTACTTGGATGTGTGAAGAGTAAACAATGTAACTGGGGAATTTTAAGCTCTGATTTCCTCCCATCACATTACAAGTTCAGGAAACTTTGCAGGACGCTTACATATTCACTAAGGCTAATACTAACACCTGAGCCAGGCTAAACAATAGAAGGGAGAGCCGATGAAGTCGCTGGTCATCCAACACGCAGTTGCTGATTTTAAGCCCTTCGTCTTGGCAGAGGCGCCTTTTCCTCTGCTCCCACTCTTTTTCAAATTGCTCCCATGGTCATTGTCTTCCAGCGCCACGCGACGTGCGCGCGCGGGGAGCAGCTCCAGCGTCCCACACCGCGCAGCGCAGCGGAGCCCCGCCAGGTTTTGGAAAACATTCTGAGCCCTTTCCGCGGGTCGAAGAAAAGTAGGTGGCCTGGGCGCCAAAGGCTGCTGCCAATGCAAGTCGCAACTTTTGAAATCAATCCTCTTTGCATCATGCAACGGATGCCACCGCTCCTCGCCTTTGCAACCCCCCACCCCTCCCCCGAGACCAATCATTGCCGCGCTCCGGCCTGCACGGCGCCCCCGCCCCCTTCCCGGGCCGCACGCAGCCACGGAGCCGCTCCGGCCGCGGCCCGCCGCCTCTTAAAGGGAGGTAGACGACCCTTAAAGGCCCCTTGGGGCGGCGCACGACGGAGCGCGGCGGCCCCGTTCCCCGCAGGGGCCCGCGGAGCCGGGCCAAGCCTTCGCGGCGCCCAGCGCTGCCCGGACTCTCCCGCCCTCCGCCGGGAGCGGCATTTTTATTCAGGCGACGCTTAAGGGAGCTCGGCGCGCCCGGTGCATTGTGGGAGCGGCGGCGGCCCGTTTTCGGGAGGAGGCGGAGGGCGCAAAGCGAACCGGTAAGTGCCCGGCTCGGGGAGGGGGGGCGCGACACCAGGCTTAAAGGGGAATATTGGTCCGCAGGCCCCGGGCGGCCGTGCGGATCCCCCTCCGGGCCGCCCGGGCTGTCGGGAGCCGTGCACGGCGGCGCGCGCGAGCGCTGCCTGCAGAGGGGCCGAGCCAGGGCTTGGTGGGGCCGCTTTAAAAAAGAAGCACCGCCCGCGCCGCCGCCGCAGCCGCCGCGCGGGGCCGGGGAAGGAGGGAGGGAAAGAGGGCGGGGGAGGAGTGGAGGGGGAGGGCGGCGGCGGCGACGCAGGGGTTAATTTTTTCGCCCGCCGACATTTTTGTGCGGCGGCGGCCCGCGCGCGCGGCGAGAGAACCTAGGCCGGTCCCCTGGCGCGGCGCCTCCCCGCCCCCCCGCGTGCGCCCTCCGGCCTGCGGCCGCCGAATTAACCTGGGCGCCCCGGCCGGGCGCGGGCCGGCCAGCTGGCCGGGGTCCCGCCGCGCTCGCTCCGTCGTGGCCAGTGGGCCGCGCGCGGTTCCCGCCGTCACCGCGGTTGGGAGGACGAGCGTGCGGGCATGGCCCAGCCAGCGATACCGCGCTGCCTCCCCCGGCCGCGGCCAGCCCGCCGCGCCGCACAAAGAGCTCAGGCCCGGTTGGCCTTTAAAAGCAACAGCTTGAAATTCAAGGTGTCCCGGAGTTCCGTGCCCCGTGCTCCGGCGGCTTCGATGTGTGTTTCATGGCGAGTGCCTGGTCGGTGCGCCCACGTCGCCGTGTCCCCTCCATTGTTGGTGTCCTGGGCTTAGGGGCTTGGAGGTAGGTAGGTTTCGGGCAGGGGCCGCACCCTCTCACCCGCACTTGGCTGTGGTCCTTCATCCGTGCTGCCCGCCTCGCCGTCTAGTTCAAAGAAATTTAAACGTGGCCCGGGAAGGAAAGAGTTAACAGTTACTTTAAATATTCATGTTATTGTTTTAAAGGTGTAAACAGGCGGCTTTGGGGTTGGAGTTGACTGACTGTTATTTTGCACATATGCACATTCCCTCTCCCCCTAGCCTCCATTAATTGCTTATTTTCCCAAGCAGCCCGCCTTCCTCATGCCCTCCCCAAAATATAAGAATGTGTCTCTTTAAGGTTCTGATGTGTGATTGGTGTCCCTAGTGCCATTTGAAACTTTAAAACTCCTGAGTGCCTTATGGACTTCTGGTGTTTTAGATTTTTTTTCCACTTTAAAAATCTTCAAGGTATAAATTATGTTTTAAAGGAACTTTAGTCCCCAAATTCCAAATTCCACTCCCCACCTGTTTTTCTTTGAATAGGGATTAGAGTAGGAAAATAACTGGATGCCTCGTGAGTTGGTTTTTTTGTTGTTCTTGGTAGGCGTGTGGCTGTGTTAAATGCGAGGCATTTTGAGAGGAAAGGACTTGTTTTTGTTCCAGACTCCTCCACGTCAACGTGCTGTTAGACTTTTCTAACTCGAATGGCTTCACAATTCCATCTCGGTCACTTGCTTTTTGCTCTCCTGCCGCCCTCCTTTGGACAGGTTGTGTTCTTGGAAAGTTGCACAGTTGTAGCTTTCAAACCACACTTCTTGCTCACCCAAATATGTTTTTGTAAAGACGGTTTGGATTACTGCCCAAACTCGGGCTTTGTGAGATTTATGTAAATGTGATGTTCTTCCCAGGGGGTTGAAAACTCTATAAATGGGAATTATGTTCTTGATCATACATTTTATAAGGGAAACTGACCCTATAACTTGGGGTGTCTGTAATTCTATGCCCAATAAAATACCAGTCCGGAGGTTTGAGAACACGTGTGCTTTTGGTTTAGCCCCAAAGGTTTCAAACTCGGAAGTGCTTGTTCCAGAAACTTTCAATGGTACCAAGTACTAGTGATTTAGCACCGCATAAGTTAGCGTTTTAGTTCTGCAGTGAAAATATGCAGTAGCATATTTTGTCAATGATGTGTGTGTACAAGTTTGTTGGGCAGATGTTTGCTTTCTAGGAACTAGCACTGCATTAAAACTTTACGCCACTCTTCAACCTTGTGTTAAACAGCCATTCCAGTTTTCAAGTTGTGTTCTTTAGTGAGATTACCTATTGGTTTTGTATACTTCTGGCTCAATTTTCTAAAATTGAATTTAGCATCATGAAGAATTTCATCAAATGCCTTTTCATCAGTGTCCTTTTCCTGCAAAGTATTTAGTAGGTGCTTTATTTTTCTATGTGAATATAGCAAAGATATCAGAAAAGTTTTCCAGAAAAGTCACGTTAGCAGAACATCTGATTTCTAAATCACAGTACTTCTGGGTTGACAGATGAAGTGACTAGATGTTTTCTCATAATGCTTTCCACTAGAAAGAAGCATTTGTGACTTTTCAAGATGGCACTGTCATGTTAACCAGCTGGCCCATAGTTCCGTCTTCAGAGGGGGTCTTGCTGCCCCTCAGAGCCACAGACATCAGATCTTATGTAGAAGACTAGAGGCCCAGTGCATGAAATATGTGCACGGGTAGGGTCCCTAGCAGCTGCCAGCTGCCGGCCAGGGCCTCCCTTCATTCCATGCCACCCCTGGTGGTCAGTGCATGTCATAGCAAGCGATTGAAATCCCGGTCAGTCAAACTCCCGAGGGGACACTTTGCATATTAGGCTTTTATATATATAGGTGCTTGTGATGGTATAGTCACTTTAAAAAATTGTTTTATGCCTCACTGTGACTGAACTGTTACAGCCTCATATCATCATTTCCCAGTGGTCTTATTGATTTCAGTCCTTTTCACATTTACTTTTCACTGTCATGTATTCACTTGATTCTTGGCAGATATTAGTGAGAAATGTTTTAATGGTGTCTTTGTGTTTTGATGATACTCAGGTCTATCTGTGAAGAAATCAGTGGACTAAGAGAGGGAGGAGAGGAGCCCAGCTGTGAGGTGTGTACGCCCAAGAACCATGTCTACACGGGAGTCTTTTAACCCGGAAAGTTATGAATTGGATAAGAGCTTCCGATTAACAAGATTTACTGAACTGAAGGGCACTGGCTGCAAAGTGCCCCAAGATGTCCTGCAGAAATTGCTGGAATCCTTACAAGAGAACCACTTCCAAGAAGATGAGCAGTTTCTGGGAGCAGTTATGCCAAGGCTTGGTATGTGAACCATTGTTTCTCTATTTCCCTGAGTAAAGCATCTTGCCTGCAGTATAGTCAGAGTAAAAAACCAGACGTCCCTCCTTCCATGTTGCCTTTAAAAAAAATTCTGAGAAACTTTCAGAGGCCCTAGCTGGTTTGGCTCAGTGGATAGAGCATCAGCCTGCAGACTGAAGGGTCCCAGGTTTGACTCCAGACATGGGCACATGCCCAGGTTATGGGCTTGATCCCTAGTAGGACATGTAAGAGGCAGCCAATCAATGATTCTCTCTTATTGATGTTTCTCTCTCTCTCTCTCTCTTCCTCCCTGAAATCAATAAAAATAAATTAAAAAAGAAAAAGATTCAAAGGATGAAGCAATGGTAACTTACATTATTGTAATTTTTGGAGGAGGAAGTACTTGAAAATCATCAAGAAATGTGCCTTAACCATTTATAAACTATTAAGTACATGATTGAGACATATTACAGTAAAAGCATTTTTTATTAAATTGATTTTTCTGGTTAGCTGAAGATTAAGCAGAAACTCCTTGATGCCTTTATCCTAAACTTTCCCTTAAAATGCTTGCATTCTCTTCATTGCCTTAGGAAAGGAGGTGCTTAAGTATCATTGTAAATTGAGAGTTTTGACTGTGTTGAGGGGGGCTGGGATTGGGGGTATTTCTCCTCAATATGCATTGCTTGAAAAGTTCCTGCAGGCAGGAGGGAGAAGAAAGCTGTCCCAGACACAGAAGGGAAGAAGACAGGCCTGAATCTTTACTTGACCCCAGATGTCATCTGGAATTGAGAGCCATGTTGTTTTCTTCACTGAATTCCCAGTGTCATCAGTGGTTTGCCTTTTCCCAAACATAGGTCTCAGAAAGAAATTCTGAGTTATTGGGATATTGTTTGTTAGCTTTTGTTGTGTGGTTTGTCAGTACTTGATGCAAGACTGATCACTTTGCCATTTGAATGTTTGGCATGTATTCTAGGAATCTGGATGTTTTGTAGTTCCAGTGTGTGACTTGGTCATCTTTCTTATTTTCTTATCTTTATTTACTTACTTTATTTTTTTTGTTAATCCTCACCTGAGGATATTTTTCCCATTGGTTTTTCAGAGAGTGAAAGAAAGGGAGAGAGAAACATTGATGTGAAAAAGAGGGAGAGAGAAACATCACTTGGTTGCCTCCAGCACTTGCCCTGGGGACAGGGAGCAAACCACAATTCAGGTACTTGCGCTTGACTGGAATCAAACCTGAGACCCTTCGGGCTGCAGTCTGCTGCTCTAACCACTGACAAACACCAGCTAGGGCTTGGTCAGCTTTCTTTTTTTTTTTTCTTTCTTTTTTTAAAGCTGCTGAGAGGCCAAGTAAAATGAAGTCTTGAGGAGAGATATTTGCACAGTGTTCTTACTGCATTTTACATATTTTTATTGATTTTGAGGGGGGGGAGGAGGAGAGAGAAAAATATTGATCCGAGAGCAACACATCAACCAGCTGCCTCTTGCATGCCCCCTACTGAGGATCAAGCATGCAACCTAGGCAGGTGCCCTCACCAGGAATCAAACTGGCCATCCAACCAACTGAGCCACAATGGCCAGGGCTGATCAGCTTTCTTACATAAGGTCATGTGTGTGTGTGTTTTATATTTTTATTGATTTCAGAGAGGAAGGGAGAGGGAGAGAGATAGAAATATCAATGACAAGAGAAAATAATCACTCGGCTGCCCCGAGCACGCCTCCCCACTGGGATTCGAGTCCATAACTGGAGCATGCGTCCTTGACTGAAATCACACCCAGAACCCTCCAGGCCGACACTATTCACTGAGCAACCCAGCCAGGGCCTTACATAAGGTTTTTATTTCACTTATTTTCACCCATTATCTTATTTTGAATACAACATTGGTTTCAACCCAGGGTACTCCTTTCTTCCCTAATACACAAAGTAGATAAAAGCAGAGTAACTTTGATTAGGAGAGAGGAAAGCTCATAGCCCAAACTCTAGGGGCCTCAGGACTCCCAGGAGCTCAATTTGAAACATCCTCATCTAGCTGATGTCTGAGTGTGCAGAAATAACATGAATGAATTGGATTGGATAATAGCTTACTTGACAAGAAGTAAGAATCCAAAAAGTTCCTGATTTATGATGGTTCATTTCATGACTTTTTTACTTTATGATGGTACAAAAGCAGTACACATTCAAGTAGAAACTGTACTTGGAATTTTTAATTCCACTCTTTTCAAAACCAGGCTAGCGATATGCTGTATGATGCTCTCTCATGATGCTAGGCAGTGAGCCACAGTCATGGTCAGCCAGGATATCACATCAGGGACACAACTGATACTCTACGTTGTATTCGAGTTCAGAGAGGAAGGGAGAGGGAAAAAGAGATTGAAACATCAATGATGAGAGAGAATCATTGATCAGCTGCCTCCTGCACATCCCCTACTGGGGATCGAGCCCCCCACCTGAGCACCTGCCCTTGAGCGGAATCAAACCTGGGATCCTTTAGTCCGCAGGCCAACACTATCCACTGAGCAAAACAGGCTAGGGCTCAGTGACTGTTTTTAGGGTCTCTTTCTGTAGTCCTATAGTTTATGTGAAAACTTAAAAAAACTATACTAATTTCTAAAATAAATAGTCATACACTTGGAATAACCAGTTAGAATGATCAGTTTAGGGATAATCAATATGTTAAATGTGATTCTTGCTCTATTTCCACTTAAATGCTAAAGAACAGTTTTTAAATGAAATTTCTGAGAGTCTATACATATACACGGTTTAAATGAGTCATTGCACACATTCTTGCCTAATACACATGAAAACCAATCACTGGTAAAGTGGGTTACATTGTCACATATTTGTGAGACTTGCCATTCTAAAATTAAACTCTGTATTTCCTAACAATCTCCCACCAAGAGTTTGCTTTCTGGTGTAGTGGGTGGGAAAATCAGTCTGTCTTCACAGTGTTTGTGACTTTAATAAACTTGATTTTATTTTTGCATTAGTAATGATGGACCAAGACCTGGGGGGAAAAGGTGCCCCTCTTTCCTGGGCTCTGTTAGGTATATTGCTGTGGTGGTGCTGAAATAGTTGTGCTTAAGCATTTTACTAATGCAAAATATGAATGGTACATAAGTCCTGGTTTCATTTGGTTCAGTGTGATTTATTCTTGTTTCCTTTGGAATTCTGAGTTGAGATGGTGGCATCCCCTTCCTTTTGTACTTCATTCTGCCTTTTTCTCTGCCGTTGGTTGATGGACTGCACAAGTGAAGTCAGAGCAGGCAGTAGGTATCCTTTTGAGAGAGATGTAGGAAAGTACTCTATTCAGCCTACTTGGTGGGAAGGCCAAACTGAATTTGTAAAATGCCTGCATTACAGATGATTTTTAAAGAAATATAACTTACAGGAGCTGGTCTTGATGATTTCTAAACTAATTTCAGGAAAAGAGAATATATCTCAGCCTATCAATTATCAATTATCTATATTTTATTCTAAATGTTTAGCAATAATTTTAATAAATTGAAATACTTCCGACAGGCTTTTTTAGTACATTCCTCCCCCCCCCCCTTCATATTATAAATTAGTAGAAGTGACATATGTAAGGTTTCCTCTTTAAAAATGCTTTTAGGTGCTACAATGTTTACTTACTTGCTTGGTTGGAAATGATGGATTCCTATTCTGGCTTTGTCTTTTTTTCTAATTGTTCTCATGTTTGACTAAAATGAGGAAGTAATATTACCATTTTATGTGTGTAATATATTTTACAGATTTTCTGTTGGGAAAACAATAATGCCTAAAGATAAGCTAAAATCAACTATAGATAAAACAACCCAAACTCCATTTATGCTATTTTCATCTTTAAAGAAATTCTATATGGTGCCAGTCACATGATATAGTAATACAAAGGAAAGAGTCTGTTCAAGGCACCATTAAGGGCTAAAATGATAGCATATTGAACGCGAGTCTTCAAGTCTAACAGATTTTACTCTTCTATCTTTAGCTAGTTAAGTTTCACATTTGTTTCAGTTTTCCTTGATAGGAAACACATTGCTGTATAGGCAGCATGCATTGTTCTGTAAGTATCTCATACAAAACTCTCCTATTCAGAACACTGATGGCATAAGATGAAATGGCGTTTCCTATTGACTTGTGGATTATGATGACTTCCATCTTTGCAGGCATTGGGATGGATACTTGTGTCATTCCTTTGAGGCATGGTGGTCTTTCCTTGGTGCAAACCACAGATTACATTTATCCTATCGTCGATGACCCTTACATGATGGTAAGTTTGACCTAATATGTTTTTACATCTCGAACTGCTGTTCAATTGGGTGTGTGTGTGTGTGTGTTCGTGTTCTTATTTTTGTTACATTCAAATTGTTCTCATCCCACCACTGATCTGACTCCTGCAATTGCAACCGTTTGATCTATTTCTTGCTCACCCTTTGTACTGCACATGAGCAATTAGGCAGAAATCCCTCTGCTGCTTTTGTACAAGAACACCTGCTGTCTACTAACAGTGTCTGTTGACTGGCACGTTTGTAATTTTTTCTTTCTTTGATATTTGTAAACCCCTCATTCCTGTGTTTCAGGCTAGAGATGTTGCCATACCCTGATAGATCTAATACTAGATGTTTCCATCCAGAATAGAGCTCATCACAATTTAACTTCTTGACCATTTATTCTGATTCTAGGCATTCTCCTCACCCCCAATTGTGTTTTATACTCACTGTGTAGAAGATTTGTCTGAACTGCTGGATCCAAGTTTCTGTGTGCCAAGGGCACTGGGATCAAGCTGAACATGTAGAGACTTGGGCCATGAGGCAGCTAAATGGGGATGAGGGTGGGGTGCCAGTGACAGGCACACAGGTTAAATAGAAACCTGTTTTCCCTCCACACATCCATCTATTCTCTCCTCTAAAGTAGTATTCCTGAGAAATTGAGGTATGCCACACCCCAGGTGTCCCATACCTGACCAGGTGGCAAAAGTAGCTAGAACCAGAATTCATTCCATTTCCAGCATCTGCTAAAAGCATCTGAGAGAACCCAGAACAGAAGGGGCAGTAAATCACTGTAGCCCTAACCAGCACTTGGCACCCAAGTTGTAAATCACTTGTTGCCTCAGTTAAAAGAAGGTACAAAAATTTCTCCAAATGTATAGAAATTATCTTCTCTATAATCCGTAAAGTTCACTTTTTTTTTTTTTAGAATATGTTTAGTATAAGTGGCTGTTTCCAAGTTTTCTTTCAGACACTTGTTTTCACTCCACAGCTCTTCCTCCTAGACTATCCCTACAACCTTGCTCCCCCTGACATCTTCCCACTCCCCGTTTTCCATCTAAATAAACTGTAGGCTTCTCCCAGTATTTAGAATGGGAATTGTCTGAGAAAGAAAGGTGGGAACGGGAATAACTTGGAAAAAATGAATGACTTAGTGCAGTGGTCGGCAAACTCATTAGTCAACAGAGCCACATATCAACAGTACAACGATTGAAATTTCTTTTAAGAGCCGAAAACCGACTTCTGCACATGGGCCACGTGCACCCGCACATGGTATTTTGTGGAAGAGCCACACTCAAGGGGCCAAAGAGCCGCATGTGGCTCGCAAGCCACAGTTTGCCGACCACTGGCTTAGTGGTTCTGTGATTGAGGATAGTAACTAGACTGCAAATCACAGAAACAGGACCCCATACCAGTAGCTGCTATTCCTGGAAAGGACCTGGGTTCTCTTGGGAGGTAATTCCGTAGGCTCCCTTTGTTTCAACACATGGAAAGTCCCTATCCTCCTCTTGCCCTTTTTCATTTTTCTACTTTCTTCCAGGGCAGGATAGCATGTGCCAATGTACTCAGTGACCTCTATGCAATGGGGGTCACAGAATGTGACAATATGCTGATGCTCCTTGGAATCAGTAATAAAATGACCGATAGGGTAAGTAGGAGTTGGGCCAGCTGCTTACTCTCTGTTGTCTTGGTCACTTCACTTGGCTAGTCAGCCCTTCTTTTCCCATCTGTAAAGTGAGGAGCCCAGGTTGCATGGCTTCCATATTTCATCCTATTCTCCACTTTTGGCAGTTATTAGTGAATTAAAGTAGTCTGGCCTATTCACATTTTCATTTGTGCACCACCTGCTTCCCTTTCTTCTGGGTAGACTAAAGCCAAGACATTTAGGTTTGTTTTAAAATCTAGGCCATAGTAATAGCACCTTCATGCCAGGCCTGTGGATTGGACCAGCTTTACAGACCCAGGGCATGCAGCCAGGCCCTTTGGTTGCTGGTTGGGCACTGATGTAAGACAGTGATGGGGCTGGGGATTCACATGTGTTCCGGTGCTTACCTGGCAGTATCTATAGCCTTGATACCTGTACCTGTTCTCTGACCCAGAGATGAATTCTCTCAGATTATTTTTGAAAGGTACTTGTTTTTGTCCCCCAAAAGAAGTTTGTCCTGCCTCTTTGAAATGAGAGTTTTCAGTAGGCCCTTTTCTGCCAGCACAAATGTGCATTTGAGCCATTATTTGCACACAGCCCTCTGGGGAAGGGTGGTGGGTACGTATTAAGGACCTTGGAGTTCTGAAGGACCATTTAAAGAGTTGGCTTAGCTTTCTGGTAGCCCTGTGCACCCAGTCACATTCCAGTTTTTATTTCTCTGTTGTCCGGGCTTCATTCACATTGTAACCTAGAATTCCAGCTCTTGATAAAATGGCTAGTGTAAACTATTCCATCTCCCTTATTCCCTGTATAGTCTGTGAACTTTTAAGAACATCCATTAGGGTTTTATGATCTTCTTTACAACTACAAGTGTAGACTCTTTTCTTGGTTTTGAACTGAATTATGTGACTTTTACTTTGTGTCCTTTTAAACCCTAGGAAAGGGATAAAGTGATGCCCCTAATTATACAGGGTTTTAAAGATGCAGCAGAGGAGGCAGGAACATCTGTAACGGGCGGACAAACGGTGTTAAACCCCTGGATTGTTTTGGGAGGAGTGGCTACAACTGTCTGCCAGCCCAATGAATTCATCATGTAAGTTGGTTTTGTTCCATGTCACCTGGCCTGGTTCTCTTTCTTTTCTTAAGATAGATTCATTGAGATAATTTGCATACTATAAAATTCACCCATTTAAAGTATATAGTTCAATGGTCTTTGGTAACATTCACAGTTTTCCAACCAACACCAGAGTTGATTTTAGAACATTTTCATCACCCCAACAAGAAACCCCATTCCCCTTAGCTGTCCTGGCTTCTTTTACTTTTACATAATATTAGCATAATATTTTTAAGTTTCATCCATTTTGTAGCATGTATCAGTACTTTATTTCTGTTTTTGAAAGTTATTAATATTTTAATTGAAATATACATATAGTGAAATTTTATATAATATAAAACCCAGTATTTTAAAGTATAGAATTCATTGTTTTTTTTGTGTGTGTTCACAAGATTGTGCAACCATTATCACTATCCAATTCCAGAATATACCAATCAATTCTTACCCAACCCCCCAAAGAAGTCCTATATCCATAAGCAGTCACTCCCAATTCCCTCCTTCCTCCATTCTCTGGAAACCACTCATCTACTTCCTGTCTCTGGATTTGCCTATTCTAGGCATTTCATGTAGATGGAATCATATAATATGTAGTGTTTTGTGTCTGGCTTCTTTAGGCATAATGCTTCCAAGTTTCATCCATGTTATAGTATGTATCAGTACTTCATCCATTTTTATGGCTGAACTAGAGGCCTGGTGCACAAAATTCGTGCACAGGGGGTGGCGTTCCTCAGTCCGGCCTGCACCCTCTCCAATCTGGGACCCCTCGGGGGATGTCCCTGCGGGATTGGGCCTAAGGCAGTCTGACATCCCTCTCACAATCCGGGACTGCTGGCTCCTAACCACTCGCCTGCCTGCCTGCCTACCTGCCTGATCACCCTTAACCACCTCTGCCGGCATGATCGCCACCTAACCTCCCCTGCCAGCCTGATGGCCCCCAACTGCCCTCCCCTGCCAGCCTGATGGCCCCCAACTGCCCTGCCCTGCTAACCTGATTTCCCCAACTGCCCTGCCCTGCTGGCCTGATGGCCCCCACTGCTCTCCCTTGCCCTCCCCTACTGGCCTCATGGCCCCCAACTGCCCTGCCCTGCCCACCTGATGCCCCCAACTGCCCTCCCCTGCCGGCCTGATCACTCCTAACCTCCTCTGCCTCAGCGATTAGGACATCAAGAAGATGGCCACATCTGGTCACCTGGTCTAATTAGTATATTGCCCTTTTATTAGTATAGATAATGTTCCATTGTATGGACCTACCACAGTTTATTCATAGGTGATAGATATTTGGGTTATTTCCACCTATTTATGAATGATGCTGCTATGAACATATGTTTTGATTCTCTTCGGTATATATACCTAAGAATTCATGGGTCATGTGGCAACTGTTTAACTTGAGCAATCGTCAAACTGGTTCCCAGCAGCAATGTAGGAGGATTCTAATGTCTCTACATTCTCTCCAGTATTTGTTACTGTTTTTTTTTTAATAACAATTATCCGAGTGGGTTGAGGTGATACCCACGGTGGTTTGATTTGCATCTCCCTTGTGGTTAATGATATTGAGCACCTTTTTAATGTGTTTTTTAGCCATATCTAGATCTTTGGAGAAGTTTCTCTCTTAACACCAGTTATCACTTCCCATATTTCATGTCTTGTTAAGAAAAGCCACCCTGTTCTATTTTCTGAAGGAAGTACAAACTCCATTTGTTTCTCTGATTTTGTGAATAGGTACTGATAAGCACTGTGTTCACATGGCTCAGAATTCAAAAGGTATAAAAGGCTTTACATGTAGTCCTTCACTCTTCTGGTATCACCAGTTTCCCTTCCTGGAGACAACCATTTGTACCAGTCTTCAGTAATCTGAGTGCCAAGTATGAAACTTACTACTAGTCAGTCTGCGTTTGAAACTTTGATGCTGAAATCACCAAAACATTAGACCCACAATTTGAGCCAAATCCCACAGCCTGAGAAACAGTCTGTTTCTGAAGTCTTATTGCCTCAGAAGCATGGTGGGTCTGTATTGAAAATTACACAGCAACATGGCTGAATCAGGGCCTGATCAGGCCTTTTGCCTTTGAAGGCTAAGTGATTTGCTTCTTTATACATTTTATTGGAGGACTGGATCTAATAGATAATTGGCAGACTCTTCTTTCTCTTTCAACGTTTTTGTTCCCGTAGTAGTAGTAGCTTCAGTAGCAAGTTGCAAGGCTGCAACACTGGGTTGTGGTGGCTTAAATGTAAATGCTTGCAAATACACTGCTTTTTTACCATCCTTTTCTTTCTCCTATTTAACCAATGATGAGTTTACCTCCTTGGTTAATTTGGCCAGACCATGCCCTTGTTCTTTTTTTCAGGCCAGATAACGCAGTGCCTGGGGACGTGCTGGTTCTGACCAAACCCCTGGGGACGCAAGTGGCTGTGGCTGTGCACCAGTGGTTGGATATTGTAAGTAGCCATGCCTACAGGGGCGAGGGGAGCTGAATAGTTTTCAGGATTGTGGTAGTTTTCCTTGTGGGATTTGGAGAAAAGGGCTTTCATTTGCATTCAGATCAGGTGTCTCTTTAAGATGTATCTACTCCAACAATTTTATATTATACATAACCAAGTATATGTTGGGTTGATATGAAGAGTAGAGAAAATCTCTAAGGCTGCCACTGTCTAGTCATTTTTCCCTTCTCATCCAGTGATGATGGGGAGATTTCCCATCAAGTATGATCACCTGTAAATCTAATTGGAAGGCCATTACAGGGCAGTGATCCACAGAGTTGCTTTGCAATTCAACCACTCAGAGCTGAGTAATTCAGCAAAGCAATCAGAAATAGGTGTGGCAGAGGGGCATAAAAAATGAGGGTTTGGGACCTCACCCCCAACCTGGCACCTCCTTTGCTTTTATACCTTGTTTTTGTTTTTTTTCTTCAATTTTGAGCATTAAAAAAAAAGTTCCAAAGACTATGTAACAGCACAATACCCTTTTCATAAAAGTCAGAAGTGACCAAAGAGCATATTGTAGGCTTCTACAATATGTATGAGAATACTATTTTTTGAAAGAAAGGGGAATGACGAGTATAAAATTTAGTCGTTGTTACCTCTGAGGAAGAGTTGGGGAGCAGTGGAATTAGGGAGGAACACATAGATAGAGTTGTTACTGCATTTAGTGGTAGATTGTTGGGTATCATTAAAAAAAAATGAATGCATGCATGAATTATGGCCATTAATGGACCATGATGACAATCTATCAAGAACCCATAATCATACCCTGGCTGATTTGGGTCAATGGTTGGAGTATCAGCCCACAGGCCAAAGGATTGAGGGTTTAATTCCTGGTCAAGGGCACGTACCTTGGTTGCAGGTTCTCCAGCCCTGGTAGGGACATGTGCGGGAGGCAACCAATCGATGTGTCTCTCTTATGTTGATGTTTCTCTCTCTCCCTCTCTCCCCCTCCTCCCTACCTTTCTCTCTAAAAAATCAATGGGAAAAAAATATCCTCTGGTGAGGATTAAAAAAAAAGAACCCATAATCATGATGCTGACTTCTTTGAAAATCAAGTGCGGAAAAAAGGAACAACTTTTTCTCCTTCCTTTTATGATATATCCTTTGTGGTCACGACGACTGTCCTCAGTGCTAATGCAATCGAAGTTGCTTTCCCCATTCATTTGTCTATAAGATGCCTTGATCCAGAATTAGGTAAAGTCAACAACAGTATAATTATATGAAAAATAAAGTCATCAGATTTATAGGAGAGATGGGAGAGGCAAACCAAAGGACATTCAAAGCTATTCATGTGAGATCTACACCCTACCACAGAGAAGCTGCCCATGCAATACCTTTTATTGCATGCGCACTGCAGCCATATGTCCTGCTGCTTTTACTAGCTAATAAATTGCAGTATAGTATTTGACTACAGAAATGTGGGTCAAGAACACAAAAGATACCTCAATGATATGGCTAATGGACACCTAATATAATAGTTATGGGGGGTGGAGGGCTTGAAAATTTAATTTTGCGTACAAAATTAGAAAAAATTCCCTACAGGTTGACTAGAGAAAAATGGGCTTTTCAGTCCTTAGAAGTAAAGGTTAATCACATTCTTCTGCCCCCCCTCTTTTCTCCCTCACCTGTGTTCCTGTATTAGCCTGAAAAGTGGAATAAAATTAAACTAGTGGTCACTCAAGAAGATGTGGAGTTGGCATACCAGGAGGCGATGATGAATATGGCAAGGCTCAACAGAACAGGTATTGGGGCAGAAGGTTGTCTGTTGCAGGGGTTGGCAAGTTTTCAGAACAGAGTCAAGATGGGAAATATTTAGGCTTTACAGGCCACATACAGTCTCAGAAGACCATTCTTAGCTGGAGGAACAGATCATGGTCCAGATTGGGCCAGTGACTGCAAATCCTCCTGTATTGGTCCCTGGTTTTTGACACATTTGGGTTTGAGAGCAGGATATGCACGTATTTGTTATATGTGTTTCCTTTCAGCCAAAGGGGGAAGACAGGGTCCTATTCAGAGGATTATTAAAAAGAAAAAATGTCAATGAAGTACCAAAAAGAGTGACTAGAATGTGGTGTACAAAGTTCACTTCACACAATTTCTATTTCATGAGCATCTATAGTATGTCCTTCCCTCTTCCAAGTGCTAGGGAGACTGCAGTGAACAAACAGACAAAAGTCCCTGCTCTCTTAGAGCTTACATTCTAAAGGCTGGTTTGAGCCTGGCCGGTGTGGCTCAGTTGGTTAAATGTTGTCCCATGCACCAAGAGGTTGCTAGTTTGTTCTAGCCGATGTGGCTCAGTGCTAGAGCATCAACCTCCACACTGAAGGGTCGCAGGTTTGATCCCTGGTCAATGGCATGTACCTGGGTTGTGGGTTCGATCACTGCTACGTGCAGGGGCAACCAATTCATGTGTCTCTTATATCAATGTTTCTCTCTCTTTCTCTTTCCCCCTCCCTCACTTCCATCACTATCTCTACAAAGCAACGAAAAAAAATATTCTCAGGTGTGGAATAACCAAAAAAAGGCTGCCAGTTTGATTCCCGGTCAGGGTACATGCCTGGGTTTCTCTCTCATCAGTGTTCCTATCTTCCTCTCACTTCCTCTCTCCCTAAAAAAAGCAATAAAACTTTATTATATATTTTTTTAATTTTAAATATGTTTTCATTTATTTTAGAGGGGGCGGGGAGAGAGAGAGAGAGAAAAACATTGATGAGAAACTGATTGGCTGCCTCCTGCACGACCACTACTCGGGGTGGAGCCTGTAACCCCAGCATGTGCCCTGATTGGGAATCAAACCAGTGACCTCCTGTGCATGGATTGATGCTCAAACATTGAGCCACACTGTTTGGGCTCAATAAAACATTAAAAACATTTTTTTAAAGGCTGGTTTGTTTCCTAATTATCTGCACAAAGTAACCCACACAGGTGCTTCTCTAAGAATAAAATACAGGGCTTAAGGAACAGCAGTGTAACACCCATGTGCCCACCATCTCATATGAGAAACAGTGTGGCCTTGGAAGCCCGTAGGTGCCCCTCACATCCAGTTTGTAGGTTCCTGCTTAGGGGTAACCATTGTTCTGAATCTAATGTTTATCCTCATGCTTTTAAAGTTTTTATCACATAGACTTGTATTCTTAAGCAATATATTAGTTTTACATTTTTTGTTTCATTGAATCATACCTGTATCTGTTTTTCTTGCTGTTCACTATTTAATGTTCCTAAGCATCATCCCTGGTGTGTGTACCTATATCTCCTTCATTTTCGCATTGTGTAGTTTTCCACTCCATGACTTGTTTATCTGGCCTACTGCTTTTGGGCATTTGGGTTGCTGCTGAGAACTTCCTTGGTCAGTGGTGTGCTACATTTTAAAAAATTATTTAATATGTTTTCTCTTCCTGTTGTATATATTTTTCTACTGTAAAAAAATGTTCATTATGGAAAAGTTTTTAGAAAATGAAAAAAAAGAAGAGGAAAAACATTGTCCATAGTCCCAGCACCCCAGAACAGTTTCTGTTAATATTTTTATGTATTCTTCTAGGATTTTTTTCTGTTTGGTTGGTTAGTGGTTTACTTCTGTTTTATTGTTAATACTAGAAGCCTGGTGCACGAAATTCATGCACGGGGGTGTGGTGTTCCTCAGCCCAGTCTGCACCCTTTCCAATCTGGGACCCCTTGAGGGATGTCCGCCCGCCTGTTTAGGCCTGATCCTGGTGGGATCGGACCTAAACAGGCGGTCGGACTCCCCTCTCAATCCAGGACTGCTGGCTCCCAACTGTTTGCCTGCCTCTGGCCGGTTGCCCCTAAGTGCTTCTGCCTGCCAGCCTGATCACCCCCTAACCACTTCCCTGCCAGCCTGATTGACGCCTAACTGCTCCCCAGCTGGCCCAATTGCCCCTAAGTGTCCTCCCCTGCCAGTCTGGTCGCCCCTAACTGTTCTCCCCTGCAGGCCTGGTTGCCTCCAATGGCTCTCCCCTGCTGGCCTGGTCACCCTTAACTGCCCTCCCCTGCTGGCCTGGTCTCCCCCAACTGCCCTCCCCTGCAGGCCTGGGTCCCCCACCCCAACTCTCCTCATCAGCAGGTCTGGACCCCCACCCAACTGCCCTCCCCTGCAGGCCTGGTTCCCCCCAGCTGCCCTCCCCTGCAGGCCTGGTTCCCCCCAACTACCCTCCCCTGCAGGCCTGGGTCCCCCACCCCAACTGTCCTCATCAGCAGGTCTGGACCCCCACTCAACTGCCCTCCCCTGCAGGCCTGGTCCCCCCCAGCTGCCCTCCCCTGCAGGCCTGGTTCCCCCCAACTACCCTCCCCTGCAGGTCTGGTCCCCCCCAACTACCCTCCCCTGCTGGCCTGGTCTCCCCCAACTGCCCCCCTCTGCTGGCCAGGTCACCCCTAACTGCCCTCCCTGCTGGCCTGGTCCCCCCAACTGCCCTTATCTGCAGGCCTGCGTCCCTCTCAAGTGCCCTCCCTTGCTGGCCTGGTCACTCCTAACAGCCCTCCCCTGCAGGCCATCTTGTGGCAGCCATCTTTACATGGGCATGGCCATCTTGTGTCTTGGAGTGATGGTCAATTTGTGTATTACTCTTTTATTACGTAGTATTTTCAATTTGTGATTGAACATTTATGTGTTTGGAATCTGCTTTTATTTAATATTACTAATTCTTTTTTCCATATTATATAATTCTAGTACACATAGTTTTTAATGGCCAGATGTTCTATCAGAGAAATATATCATAGTTAATTTAGCTTTTGCCTACTTTTGAACAATTGATTTGGAGATAAAAATTTTTCCCATACATTTTTTTCCTGTATTCCAGGAATAGGTTTTTGGCTATATTCCAAAGTTGAATAGTAATTATTCAGTTCTTTGTCCTGAGGTGCCTCTGCACTTACAACCAAGGCTTTTCATTAATCCTGTGTCACTTAAACTATTTAAGGAGTCTTTTTCCTTTTTTGTCCTTCAAATTGAGTAGTTTAACAATGGGAAAGTGATTGGTAGTGGATTTATTTTTAACTGTATGGATTATTTGCTTATATTTGAGCATTTATGTTTCCCCATCCTTATTTTTTATATGTTGTTGGTAGGGATAAATATGGCAGAATGCTTGTGGAGAAATATTTGGTCATATCTAGCAAAAATTATGCATACATTTAATTGACCTATCAGTCCCACTACTGTGAATGCCACAAGACCATTCATTGAAGCACTATGTGTAATTGCTCAAACAATCCACATGTCCATGGATAGGTAGCTGAATTATCTAGTGTGTATTTACACATGGAGCTTGAACAGGGATGAGAGGTCTAAGTTTGACTGGAATTTTTTTTTTAAGTATATTTTATTGATTTTTTTTACAGAGAGGAAGCGAGAGAGATAGAGTTAGAAACATCGATGAGAGAGAAACATCGATCAGCTGCCTCCTGCACACCTCCTACTGGGGATGTGCCTGCAAACAAGATACATGCCCTTGACTGGAATCGAACCTGGGACCTTTCAGTCCACAGGCTGATGCTCTATCCACTGAGCCAAACCGGTTTCGGCTGACTGGAATTTTTTATGTGATTTTTCTCTTAATTAAAAAAAAAAAAAGAGCACATCTTACAAATCCAAACCACTTTTTTTTTCCATTTTTTTTTATTAAGGTATTATATGTGTACATATCTTACCATTGTCCCACCCCCCTTTTTTTTTTTTTAAGTCACCTAGTATATATCAACTTAATGACAAAACCACATGGAGAAGAATTATATGAAATAATCTAAGTAAAAACTGTAATCTTTAATTTGGAATTATCAGTATAATCTCAGCATTTTTTTTTTTCCCTTTAAAATGCTAATTGCCCTAGCTGGTTTGGCTCAGTGGATAGAGTGTCAACCTGGGGATTGAAGGGTCCTGGGTTTGATTCCAATAAAGGGCACGTACCTCGATTTCAGGCTCAATCCCCAGGCCTGGTCAGGACTCATGCTGGAGGCAACCAATTGATGTGTCTCTCTCACATCAATGTCTCTCTGTCTCTCCGCCTCCCTTCCACTCTTTCAAAATCAATGGAAAAATATTCTTGGGTAAGGATTAACCAAAACAAGCAAACAAAACAACAACAACAACAACTTAATTCCAAGTCTATCAAAAAGGTCTATAAAGCAATGATAACCCATTAGTAATGAACACCTAGTGCCATCATTCTGATCTGAAAATTATCATTTTCCACTAAAAAATGCCAGGACTCCTTGGGGAAATGGCTGATTCTAACTGGGACTAGAAATACAAAAGATAAGCCTAGGACATCCTGTGCCTGGAAGTAATGGTGTTATCAACAGCTGTTGTTATCATGTTACTTCACATAACTCAAAGAGGCTCCCACCAGTCAAATTGGAGGGGCTGGACAATGTGAGTATTAAGAAGAGTGACATAGTCAGTTAAGTATATCAAGGATCTAAAAATCAATGACATAATAGAGATGAAATGTTTTTGGTCACATTTGGAAGTTGGTGGGCACCAACTTGTTCTGAAAATACATAAAAGGAATCAACCACACATTTTACTGTTCTTGTATAGGCTGTGCTTTGGGGAAAAGCAAATACATTTTTAAAAAATTCTTTATAGAAGAGTCATATCTAATAAGTGCAGGAAGAATAATTGAATTACTATTTGCTATTTTTTGCTACTCCTTTGATGTAGTGAACATCAGTGGCAGTTAAAACTACAGTCATCAAGACAGTGTGATATTGGTGAAAGAACAGAAAAGCATATCTAGCTCTAGCTGATTTGGCTCAGTGGATAGAGTGACGGCTTGCGGACCAAAGAGTCTTGGGTTTGATTCTGGTCAAGGGCACGTTCCTTGGTTGCAGGCTCTTCCCCAGCTGGGCCCCTGGTCAGGGTGTGTTCAGGAGGCAACCAGTCGATACGTTTCTCCCACATCGATATTTGTCTTTCCTCTCTCTTCCACACTCTCTAAAAATGGAAAAATATCCTCAGGTGATGATTAAAATATATATATATCTATGGAAC
Source organism: Corynorhinus townsendii (assembly GCA_026230045.1). NCBI lineage: Eukaryota > Metazoa > Chordata > Mammalia > Chiroptera > Vespertilionidae > Corynorhinus > Corynorhinus townsendii. The sequence continues at coordinate 141,121,476 of JAPDVU010000001.1, read as the reverse complement.
AGACTAGAGAGTCCAGAAATAGACTCCCATAAGTATAGTTAACTAATCCTTGACAAAGGAGCAAAGGTAATTCAGTGGAGAAAGGATAATCTTTTCAACAAATGGTGCTGAAACAACTGGACATCTACAGGCAAAAAATGATTATAAACACAAGCCTTATATCTTTCATAAAAATTAACTCCAAATGGATTATAGACCTAAATGTAAAATGCAAAACTGTTGAACTCTTAGAAGATAAGAAAATTTAGGTGACCTGGGGTTTGGTGATGCCTTGTAGATACACCACCAAAAGTACTATCCATAAAAGAAAAAAATTGAAGTTGAATTTCATTCATACTAAAAACTTGTGCTCTGTGACTGACACTAAGAGAATAAAAAGACAATCCACCGACTAGAAGAAAAATTTTGCAAAACCCAATTCTGACAAAGGACTGGTATTCTATGTCATTAGGGAATGGCAATTTGAAACAAGATACTAGTACGTGCCTACTTAAAATCCTAACACTGACAATACCAAATGCGGACAGTGATGTGGAGCAATAGGAACTCTCATTCCTTGCTGATGGGAATACAAAATGGAGCAACCACTTTGGAAGCCAGTTTGGTGATTTGTTACAAAGCTAAATATACTATTATCCAGCAGTTGTGCTCCTTAGTATTTACCCAAATGAATGGGAAATTTCTGTCCACTCAGAAATCTGCACAAGTTGTTTGTCACAGCTTTATTTATAATTATTAAAACTTGGCCCTAGCCGGTTTGGCTCAGTGGATAGTGTTGGCCTGCGAACTGAAAGGTCCCAGGTTCGATTCCAGTCAAGGGCACATGCCCGGGTTGTGGGCTCGATCCCCAGTGGGGGACTTGCAGGAGGCAGCTGATCCATGGTTCTCTCTCATCATGGATGTTTTTATCTCTCCCTCTTACTTCCTCTCTGAAATCAATAAGAAAAATTTTTTTAAAACTTATAAAAAAGAACTTGAAAGCAGATCCTTCAGTAAGTGAAGGGATAAACTGGTGCATCCAAAAAATGGATTATTGGTAGCTAAAAAGAAATGAGCTGTTACGATATGAAAAGATTTGGAGGAACCCTACGCATATTACTAAGTGATAGAAGCCAATCTGAAAAGACCAAGCATCATAATTCCAACTATATGCCATTCTGGAAAAGGTAAAACTATAGACAGTAACAAGATCAGTGGTTAGCAAGAGTAAGAGAGAGGGATGAACAGGTGGAACACAGGGCAGTGAAACTTCTCTGTATGATAATAAAATGATGGATACATGTTATATATGCATTTATCAACATCTATAGACATCAAGAGAACCCCAATGTGAACAATGAAATTTAGTTAATCAATATTGGCTCATCATATAGCAGATGTACCACACTAATGGTAAATATTAATAGGAGAAAGGGGTATATGGAAACTTCCTGCACTTTCCACTCAATTTTCTATAAACCTGAAGCTCCAAAAACAGTACTTTTTAAAATAAGAAATTAGCCTGGCTGGTGTGGCTCAGATGGTTGGGCATTGTCCTATGCACCAAAAGGTTGCTGGTCTGATTCCTGGTCAGGACCCATATACCTGGGTGGCTGAGTCCATCCCCAGTAGGAGGTGTGCAGGAGGCAGTTGGTTGATGTACTCTTGCACCAATGTTTCTTCCTCTCCCTCTCTAAAAATCAATAAATTGTGCTTTTAAAAGTCTTCTTCTTTGATTTTAGGGTGGTTTAGAACAGGCTTACCTTTTGTTGTGATTGTAATTTTTCCATACAGATTTTTTAGCTTACTAAGAAGTTAGTTAATTGAAGCAGCTGATAGTTCTAAGTGGTTGAAATTGAAATAAACTAACTTTCATAATTTCACTGAGTTTTGTTAATATTTCAAATTACATTTTCATTTTGATATACCATCTTCCTGACAATTAGGAATTTTGAGATCAAAGTGTATTTAAGATTTTCTCTTGAGGAATGGTAGGGTGATGTTTGTTTGTTTGTTTGTTTGTTTGTTTTCTCAGAAAGTCTCCATTTATTACACTAGATAATAAATTTATTTTCTGGTCTCTTAGCTGCTGGACTCATGCACACGTTCAATGCCCACGCTGCCACAGACATCACTGGCTTTGGAATTCTGGGTCACGCACAGAATCTGGCTAAGCAGCAGAGGAACGAGGTGTCCTTTGTAATTCACAACCTCCCTGTCCTGGCCAAGATGGCTGCTGTGAGCAAGGCCTGTGGAAACATGTTTGGCCTCATGCATGGGACCTGCCCGGAGACATCAGGTACAAGGATCCTGGGCCCAAATCTGAGGATTAAACTAGTGAGGCTAGTGGAAAGTTTCATGAAAAAGAAGAAGCCAAATACATGAGCATGACCCTATTTTGTGTGAGGTCAGTGCTGATAACCTTGGTGGTCTTGGCAACAAATGTTCTCTGCCCCTTTGTGCTGTATGTCTACGTTACCAATCTCCCACCATCCTGTGTGTGATGGGGCAGTCTTGTTTCAGTCCATTGTTTCCTGTGTTTGATGACAGACTGGGAAGAAGGAAGATTATGGGAAAAATAAGTCACTACTCAATTTTCATTGGAAACCTAGCATTTAAAATAAGTAATAATCATAGGTTACACTGAACAGGCTGTTTTTTTCCTTGGGGAAAAAAAAAGTCTGAAATTGCTTTAACAATGAAATAGTATAGTATGTTTCCAAAGTGCCATTTTTCTTTTGACCCATTTTTCCCCCTTTCCCCTTCACTCTTGTATTTTATTCTTTAAGTCATCCTTTTATTTTTTCAGTCTCTTTATTTTCTTTCCTTGATAATAGTAAAGTAGGTTTTCCAAATGCATGTTAAAAAATTGACAAATTTTAGTTTACCTGTTTTTACAGATTTTTTTAATTAAAATTAAGTATGTATGTGAAGTTTAACAGAAAAGTTTTCTATATGTATTACAGTAATTTTTAATTTTTACTGAATTGGTCTAGTGAATGTGTATATTGACCAGTCACTGCAAGTAAACAAATGCTCACGGCTGGAGCATATCTTAGCACACATAGGAACATTGGCCCCAGCATGTTAAAACTGCTGGGCTGCTTACTCCCAGCATCGATCCATGAGTCAGGAGATCACAGTTTGCTTCCAGGTCAGGGCACATACCTAGGTTGTAGGCTCGATCTCCAGTAGGGGGCGTGTACAGGAGGCAGCCATTTGATGATTATCTCTGAACATTGATGTTTCTATCCCTCTTTTTCTCTCTAAAAACCAATAAAACCATATTTTTTAAAAACTGCTGTATAAAGTCATACTACGTGCTATGCAGTGTGATCACGTGCTAATCATTCACCAAGTGTTTACGAACTATAACTCTTGGATTTCAATATGTAGACATGTAATATTTATTTATGTTAGTGTTTTTTCCAATATATGACCTATTTGCAAAAATTTGTTTAAAATAATAGTGAATTGCCCTAGATGGCTTAGCTCAGTGGATAGAACATTGGCCTGAGGACTGAAGGGTCCAGGGTTCCATTATGGTCAAGGGCACATGCCCGAGCTGCGAGCTCGATCCCCAGTAGGGGGTTTGCAGGAGGCAGCTGATCAGTGATTCTCTCTCATCACTGATGTTTCTCTCTCTCCCTCTCTCCCTTCCTTTCTGAAATCAATAAAAAAAATTTAAAAATAATAGTGAATTAATAACAAAAAAAGCCCTGTTAACTCAGTTATAAGCAAATCTTGGTTAAAGCATTTTAAAGTTAACAGAGTGTTAATTTTCACATAGGACATATGGACCAGAAATTTTGTCCCTTAAATCCAAAGTCTGTTAAATCAAGGTCCACAAAATGGAGTGTTTATTGTACCTCAGTAATTTCCCTATCCTGGCAAAATTTCCCTATCCTGGCAAGAGTTGAATTATCTAGGGATTGTGCATGCCATGCCTAGCCATGGCTGGTGTGGCTCAGTTGGTTGGAGCATCATCCCATATACCAAAAGGTGGCGAGTTCGATTCCAGATCAGGGCACTTACCCAGGTTGTGGGTTCCATCCCCAGTCAGAGCGGGTGCAGGAGGCAGCCAATTAGTATTTTTTACTTTGATATCTCTCTCTTTTTCTCTCTCTCTCTCACCCTCCCCCTCTCCCTCCCCCTTCATTTCTCCCTCCCTCTCCCTCTCCTCTCCCTCTCTCCCTGCCCCCACCCTTTCTCCCTCCCCTCCTTCTCTCTAAAATCAATTTTAAAAAATAAAAATATATATGCATACCTAGACCTGATCCCTAGGAAACCCAGTTCATTCAGTCAGACAGGGGTGGGCCTGGTCATCAATAATTATAACAGCCCCTCAAAAGATTCTGGAGTGCAGCCAGAGGCAATGACCACAAAGCCCTGCTCACACGTCAGTCCTGTAGAAGAGTTGTGGTTCTCTGGTAAGTCTCAGTTTAATAGAAGATCCTGTCTTAAAGAAAAAAGCAAAATCTGCTTCCTCTTCCCATAAGTAGTCTGAGGTGACCTCTAAAAATGGTTCACTATTCACTTCTCCCAGAAAACCCCACAAAATCATGCAAATTAAAAGATTCAAATCTTCATCTTCACTTTCCATAAAGAGTGCTGAATTTTTGCCACACATACTTGAAAGTGCAGAGAGTAATGCTGAACTTAAGGGTTTAGATGCGGATTCTCTGGCCATTGTGCACATCCAGATGAAAAGCTCCCAAGATGGGGTGCAGAACTTACAGAGCAGATTGTTCCTAAACCAGAAGAGGAGGTTGCACAGGAGAAAAGATATCCCAGAATAAACTGAGGAAACAAAAAGTTAGGGCCCAGACCCTGGCTGTGTGGCTAGGTTGGTTGGATCAGAGTTCTGTATACCAAAAGGTGGTGAGTTCAACTCTGGTGAGGGCACATACCTAGGTTGTGGGTTCCATTCCCAGTCATACAGGAGGTAACATTGATGTTTCTCTCTCCCTCCCTGTCTAAAAGACAGTAAAACATATCCTCAGATGAGGATTTTTTTTACAAGGAAACATGTTTTCAATACATTTTTATTGGTTTCTGAGAAGAAGGGAGGAGGAGAGAGAAATAGAAGCATCAATGATGACAGAATCATAGATCAGCTACCTCCTGCACACCTCCTACTGAGGATCAAGCCCACAACCTGGGCCTGTGCCCTGACCTGGAATTGAACCGTGACCACTTGGTTCCACCGGCCAGGTGGAAGCTTATGTTTTTAAGTATTTCTTTCCCTGTGGTAGGAAAAAATAGCTACCACATATATTATTGAGACCTCAAACGCCTACTCCTACACAGCAGTGGTTCACAAGTAAGTCGTTTTCACAGTGTAAAGTTTGTTATTGTGTATATGTTTTTTACTATAATAGAAGTTTTCCAAGAAATAGTTTAATTACAGTTTAATCTGGAATAGATGAAGGCAGAATGGCACAGGCTTCATTGGAAGGGACAACTTGAAGATAGAAGTTCTTGGTTGAGCGTAGATCTGTGCAAGATTTTTTTGGAAAGATAGTGACGGAGAAACTGCTCACAGGGCATCAAAACTAATGATAATCATTTTTTCTTTGCCAGGAGGCCTTCTAATCTGTTTACCACGTGAGCAAGCAGCTCGGTTCTGTGCAGAGATAAAGTCTCCCAAATATGGTGAAGGTCACCAAGCATGGATTATTGGGATCGTAGAGAAGGGCAACCGTACAGCCAGAATCATAGACAAACCCCGGATCATCGAAGTCGCACCACAGGTGGCCACTCAAAATGTGAATCCCACACCTGGTGCCACCTCTTAATCTAGACCGAAATAGCTATTTGGTTTTGTTTTTAAATAGATCTATTTCCTTTTTCATCATTTCAATTAAAGACTATAAACAACAACAAAAAATCTCATTGTGTCTACACATTGGTGACCAGAGGTCTATTTGTGAATGGATGCAATTAATAAGATAAAATCCATTGCCTTTTTTTCCTGTTACATTAACTGAAGATGCACCTAATCTTGAGGCAGCTTCTGAGTTGAGAATTATATTGTTATCCAATACTGTTGATTCATTTTGAATCTTTAGACACTTATCTCTTGCCGCCTAGGCTCTTTTTAAAGGTGCTTTCACATAGCACAGACATTACCAGTCGTAGTGTCAAATTGCATTTGTGTCTTTCATTTCATGTATATTTATCATCAGTTTGATCTTTTTTAAGTGTCTTGAAAGGTATTTTGGAAAGATGGAATTGGTGACACAGTGGCATCCCAGTAGGAAGAAGGTTGCATGCTTCCTATGAGTTTTTGATTTGTAAAGCCTCGTCTTCTAATTCAAGAGCATCTCTTTGACCCAGGATGTTTCCCAATATGTATTCAGTTAAACAAGGCAGGTGCTTAACTCTGCATGGAAAGCACTTAGAAGATAAAAAGGAAATTGTCTTTCTTTTTTCTTTTTTCTAGCCTTCCTAATATTTACAGTAATATCATTAACTGCGTTCTTTACCAATAGCAAAAACAGGATACTTTTTGCAATGTAATTAGATGTTCTATAGTGCAACAAGAAATTGCCTTCTAAAAGGGGGGAGGGTTCATGTATAATATTCATTTACAATTCAATATATAATTACACAAATAATTTTTAAATAGAATCAATAATAAAGACTGTTCTGTGGATGGTAGTGCTTAATACATTTTATATTTTGTATAGTGATTTCAGGCCTTTTGTTTTCTTAAAATCAGCAGCTATTTAACCTAATTCTGAGCATTAATTTGTCCTTTGTGCCAGAACTATTTTGTGCACGCTTTTTGTGATGTGTTAAAAATCTGCATTGCCAACATTGCAGCTCGAACTTAAACTTGTTATTCAAGTAAATATTTAATTTTTGTAATTGCTCTTGTATAATCAGATTTCCCTTTTAGTATTATTTTAGAAGCATTGGGAGGGTTTTGGCTAAAGTACAATTTATTGGGGAAAACTAGATTTTAGTTTTATAAAACTTTTAAGTCTTTCATGGGACCTATATTTTCTTGAATTAAATTTTGTAGTTCTAGAAAAAATAGGCGATCTAAAAAGGTGTTTATCTGTGTTACTTAGAAGCATAGGCTTCCTTATATTGTAACCTACTAAGCGATCTGGAGGGATTCCTGTCATTAAGCACAAGTGCACTGACCCCTCAAGTGTCTGCATAGGAGAGCAAGCACCACATCACTGCAAGTTTCCAAACGCTTCCTACATACAGGCCCCAGAGCCATGGAACCCATCAACTTCTTGCCAAAGGAAACCACCACTGGGGAGAGAAAGCCCTGGAAGAGGCTTTTTACCATGGACACTCCCCCATTTCAGGAGCCCAAGAGCAGCCTGTCTGGCATGTGTCGCTGGATCTCAAGCCATAGAATGGTGTGCAGTACCTGAGAGGCTGCTACAGAACTGAAGTTAATTGGACATTTTATAGGGATTTATACAGATGTTGGTCCTCAAAACTACAAACCAGTAGTCTGCAAAATAAAATGTGTTGGGAACCTCTGAGATGAACATGCTGTTGAACTTTTTTTTTTTTTTTTTTTAAATACACTAGTGATGCCTAAATCTGAACAACTGTCAATGTAGATCAAGTCTTGAAGACTGATGATTTCCTTGGTGGCAGGCCTGCTGAAATCAAGATATGCTTGAGGAAATCATCTTTGAGAAGATTTATATAGATGATAAAATGTTGGGTACTTAGAGGTTGGTGTCATTCACGGGATCCAAGGAGGAAGAGCTGCTCTTAAAGGAGTGTTTCTCAGCAACCAGGTCCAGCTCTCCTGTGTTAGAATCACTTGGGGATTCTTGTCAAAGGCAAAATCTTGGGCTCTACCCCAGGTCTGCAGTCAATATGGGGAGCATGGGACTAGGGACTGTCTTAAGCACCCTCAGTGGCTATGTGCACTGAAGTTAGAGCCACAGGACTAAAGGAATGGTGCAGAGGGCTGGGAAAGGCAAGGGAAGGAAGCAAAATGAACTTGTTCTTAAAATACACTTTTCCAGGAATTTTTCTTTTACATCTTGACCATTCTGTTTACTGACATCTGGGCCCAGCAAAACCAAAAGCCCAAGTGTCTTGAAAGATTGTTGAAGAATCAGGTGATTGTCATTGAGTATTTGTGATCATAGTATTTGATAAAATCTATGTAGACTATCTTTAAGTTAAGTGAGTTATTAATAAATAGACAATTATCTGGCTTCCTGGAACCACTTTAAAACTTCACATTGAGATGTGTTTATCTTGGTATAGGGATATATTTCCTTTAAGCCCTATGATAGTTGCATCCAAAAGTACAGTTTGTTAGAATGCAGAGAATTAGTGAATACAGCCCAAAGAGGCTGGGCCCTGGTAAGGTTAATTTCTTCAGGCAACAGGCGATATTTACCAAGGAACATCAAAGTTAAGCTTATTTGCTGTGTTGAAGCATTTATTGTGATTCAATACAGGAAAAGAAACAAATACTTTGCAAGCAATGTGTATTTTTTATTTTTTTATCCTTGGGAGAGGATATGTTTATTGGTTTTTGTTTGTTTGTTTTTTAGAGAGAGAGGAAAAATAGATCAAGGGTTTTCTTACCATTGCTCATGATTATTGTCAAATGGTTGAAAAACAATTAAAAAATTTAAATTACTGTATTTGTAAATGGAGAGTAGAGATGGTTGCCATGGGCTGGGGGAGGGGGAAATAACCAAATGTTGGTCAAAGGCTATAAACTTGAATGTAAAAGATGAGTAAATTCTGTACAGCATGGCAACTGTAATAACATATACTTGAAATTTGCTAAGGGGGTGGATCTTAAGAGTTTTCACCACACACAGATAACAGATGATATGTTAATTGTCATTTTACAATGCATACATATATCAAATTATCCCCTTGTACACTTTATATATAATTTTGTCAATTTCACCTCAGTAAAGCTAGGGAGAAAAAAGATATCTGTAACCTACAACCCAGTAAATTGTGTTTTTGAAGAATATTGATGGTGAAATTCTTATAATACAAGGCAAAAAAAGATACCAATTTTATATATGTGTGTGTGTGTGTGTGTGTATTCCAAGTATATATGAATGGAGAAAAATACACGAAAATTTTAATGACTTTCTCCTAGAGACTAGGAGCATGAGTGAATTTGTTAAAATTCTCTATTTTCAGTTTTTCCACGACATATGTATTGTTTGATCACAAAACTGAACCATTTAAATATTTGTTATATATTAATAAGATTAATGGAAAGCTGAAATATATATATGAAGGGCCATGGAAGCACAAAATCTTGGGAGACAGGTCCCTTCCTTCATTTTTGGGCAATTTAGCTTTAGTACAGAAACCCTTCTTTCCCCAGCAAAGTCCCTGGTTCCACCTCCCTCCCCTCTGTGCACCCACTGCCTGTGGAGAAATTCTTTGTGCAGATTGTTAAGCCCTCACCAGCTACTTACTGCCTGTCTCTCCAGCTAGCTGTCATCCCTCTGCTACCACAAATGCTTGTCTGCACCCCCTCTATTTTCCCCTGGTAGACAGCCTTGCACAAATTAGGTCCTTCCTTAAGAAGCATCTAAGGTTTGTTGGTTGACTTCATGTGGTGCTAGATAATTTACCTGAGTCCTCTTAACATTTCTCGATCCAGACAATTCATTTTATCTTTTCATCTTCTCTCGGATTCATACATACCTCTTTTAATTCCTAGTTCAGGATGAAAAATTAAAGATCTTTTTGTACCATACATTATCTCAGATTTTCACCCTTGTTTTAATTATGGCTGACACGAGATATGGGCTTGGAGAAAATAAGCTTACATCTCTTTGGAAATAATTTATATAAAATTTGTCTTAATAGCTACAACATACAGCTTATAATTGTGTCCTTATATCCTGCTTTTCTTAAATTATTTCCATAAGAGACTATGATCTTTATGGGACATATTCTGAATTCTAATTCAGATCCAAAGAAATGATAGTGGAGTGCGCGCACATGAGTGTGTGTGTGATTTTTTTCTTGTTTCCATTACCACAAAATACCAGAAATGGGGGTTCTCAGAGGATGAGAGTGGAGTTAGTGATATGTCAGTCACCTGGAAACACTTCATTGGGGTTAGGTCTCACCTAGGTAATCTAGGATGAGTTCATCTAGAGATTCTTAATCCTATCTATCAAGACCCTTTTTCAAAACAAGGTCACACCCTTTCCAGGGGTTAGGAAATGGACATCTTTTTTTAGGGGAGGGCAGGATCTTTAGGGGGAAAGATCAGGAATTTTTGTTTAAGATGTCTGTTAGAAACCCAGAAATCCTAGTGATGATGTTAAGTAGACAGCTGTATGCAAACAGTCTGGAATTTATTGAATAGTACAGGGCAGATACAGATTTGGGATACACTTTACAGAAGGAACTTAAAGTCATGAGACTGGAGGAGATTCCTGAGGAAAGTAGTGTTTATAGAAAGAGTTATCAAAGGACTGAATTAGGAGCCCAGTGAAGAAGGAAGAACCAGCAAATGAGGCTGAGAAGAAGCAGGGAGTGAAGTTGCTTCATTGTTTCACTGAGTCCAGTAAGTTTTGAAATGAGAATCGGCCATTGGATGCTCGACATGGTGGTCACTGGTGAATTTGAGGAAAGCAATTTCAGTGAAATGATGAGTGTAAAATATTGACTGACAAAATTAGAAGAGAAAAAAATGGAGACAGTGAATTTATGCAAATTTTTTTCAAGTTTTGCTACAAAAGGATGTGTGAGTGATAGATAATTAGAAGAAATGGGATCAATAGGAGGCTTATATAAAACGGGAAATAACAGCATGCTTGTATGTTGATTGGGGCTAGGGGATAACCAGCAAAGACAGAGAAGAATAGCTGAAACAAGGTTCTACAACAGTCCAGGCAGGGCATGGGAGTTAATGCACAAGGGCGGCTGGCTTTCCTAGGAGCAATGATGGTCCTGTAGTTGCACAGAACGCTGAGAAGGGGCAGAGTTGCAGGAAGATGGCAAGTATGCTTGCTTCCTTTGGTGCATGAATGGATTAAATGAACTTTAAAACCTGCTACCAAATTACCTGACCTACAGTCATACCTCCTCTTCTTAGGAGGGAATGAATGGCATTTGGGGGGAGGGAGGAATGAGGGGGCATTTTTCAATCTGAAATTGATTATAATTTCTCATTCATATGATGACATTTTCTTAAGTGTGAACAACACATGAACAATTTTATCCAAGGTTTTCTTAAGTCATACTCCTTTTTCTTAGCTGCTCAAATATGGCTATTTTAAAAAATCATTTTCTGCCCGGCCGACATGACTCAGTGGTTGAGTGTTGACCTATGAACCAGAAGGTCACTGATTTGGGCTTGATCCACCACGTGGGGCATGCAGGAGGCAGCTGATCGATGTCTCTCTCTCATCATTGATGTTCCTATCTCTCTCCCTCTCCCTCTCTGAAATCAATAAAAATATTTTTTATGGGGGGAAAAATAATTAACTTACACATTTGGGGGAAACTTGAAAATTCTGTTTCAACATTTATCTTCAAGGTCACTTTCAATATTTAGATAAACTAAGCACATTACTTGAAGAAAGGTAAATTTGAAACAATATTCAAAATTCCAACTTTAATAAGAAATGAGTAAATACCAAACTCTGAAGGAGAAAGAAATGATCATTCTTGTGATAATGTTTACGTTCCATTAATGTTCTGTTTCAATAGTTCTAAAAATATTTTATATTCATACAATTACTAAATATAACTACTTAAGGCATTTCCAAATAATCCTAATTGCTATTTTAAAAAACTAGCAAAATCCATCAAATCACCTCCTTACCTACGGAGAAATTACTGTTTTAATTCCCCATGGGATCGTAAATAAGAATCTTAAACCTAACACCCCTCTAATTTTAAAAAGGCAGATAACAATTGGAAGTATTCAAGGATTTCCTTCATCTCTTTTAATAATCATAAACTTAAACGCATCCTTTGTATAAATGCCTTATGGTAGGGAGGGCATGGATTTTCACACACTTGTGAAATGAGGGCGTTTTAAAGGAACATTAAAATTACAGGTGTAGACCCGCCAGCACAGCTCAGTGGTTGAGTACTGACCTATGAACCAGGAGGTCACCGTTCAATTCCTGGTCAGGGCATATGCCCAGGTTGCTGGCTCAATCCCCAGTTTGGGGCGTGCAGATGGCAGCCAATCAATGATTCTCTTTTAGCATTGAGGTTTTTATCTCTCCCTTTCCCTTCCTCTATGAAAGCAGTAAAAATAATTTTTTTTAATTACAGGTGTAGATAGCTTCATCTCACTTGTATTTCTCATTGGTCAGGAAGGCCATAACTTTCAGGGCCTGTGACGGTAAAAGTCTAGATTTTTAAATAATTCAGGTAGGTGTGAATTGAATTTACATTTTTAGCTTTATTTTTCTCCTCCCAGCAGTCCCCACTTTCACCAGGCGGTGGCAGTAAGGAGACACCTAATGGTCTGTTCCCAGTAACTTTAGGGTTTTCCTCAGAAGCAGTCTATTTCCTGTACCTGCCCAAGGCCAGATACTTCGTTTTAAACTATGATAAACCTAAGGGCATTTTCTTATCCAGTTGACAAGTTCAGGGTCAGGTTCAGCCATGGGATGATCAGTCTGGGGGCATGAAGTTAAAGGCTCATGAGAGAAGGCCCCAGGCATTTCTGTTAACCTAAAGGAATCTGGGAGTCTGGTAGGGAGCAATCATGGAAAAAGAATCAAGAACCCAGAGGTGAAGGCCAAAGAACAGGCCTTGCTCAGATGCTGACTTTCTCCTTTCTGCCTTAGAAAACAGGCAGTAGCTAATAATTCAGAGCTCTGGACTGCTTCTCTCCTTAACTATGACAGTTTCATCATATTGGATAAACTCATCACTTAAGAAATGATGGCATGTTTATGAGGAGGAACATTCTGGAAGTAACTCTTTAAGCTAAAGAAAAAATGAGAAAAATGAAAGAAAAAAGAAACAATGAGATCCTGAGTGCATCGTCTGTAGATACTGGAGGAAAAGGGATCTCACAGAAAGAACTTACAGTTCTTATAGCTACTATGGAAAACAGTATGAAGGTTCCTCAAAAAATTTAAAAATAGAACTACCATATGATCCAGCAATCCCACTTCTGGGTATTTATCCAAAGATAGTGAAATCAGGATCTCAAAGACATATCTGCACTCCCATGTTCATTACAGCATTATTGCAATAGCCAAGCTATGCAAATAACCTGCAGGTCTATTGACAGATGAATGGGTAAAGAAAACGTGGTATATACACAAAATGGAATATTTTTCAGCTTTAGTGAAGAGGGAGGGCCCTGGCATGGCAGGTCAGCTCAGTCGGTTAAGGCGTCATCCTGATACCCCAGGTTTGATCCCTGGTCAGGACACAAACAGGAATCAACTAATGAATGCATAAGTAAGAAACAACAAATCAGTGTTTTTCTCCCTCCCTCCCTTTCTAAAATCAATAATAATAATAATGAGGGAGTGTAAGAGAGCAACCAAAGGACTTGTATGCATGCATATAAGCATAACCCATGGACACAGACAGTAGGGGGGTGAGGGCATGTGTGGGGGGTGGGAATAGCCGGGAGAGGTCAATGGGGGAAAAGGAGACATGTAATACTCTAAACTATAAAGAATTTAAATAAAAATAATAAGAATAAAGAGGGAAATCCTGCAATTGCCACAACATGGATGGACCTTGAGGACTTTATGCTAAGTGAGAAAAGCTAGTCACAAAAGGATAAATACTACTTATATGTGGAATCTAAGAGTCAAACTCATTGAAGCAAAGAGTGAAATGGTGTTTGCCAGGGGCGGGGTGGGGGAGGGGAATGGAGAGGTGTTAGTCCAAGGGTACAAAGTTTCAGTTATGCAAGGTGAATAGTTCTAGATATCTATAATGCAGCCTGATGCTGAAAATTTGCTGAGAGAGTAGATTTTATCTATTACCATAAACACAAAAATAATGATAAAGCATGTGAGGAAAATTTGAGAGATCTCCTCTCACATGGATGTTCATGGCCTTGATGGTAGTGATGAGTTTCACGGGTGTATGCGTACTTATCCCCAATTGATAGAATTGGAGAAAAATAATACTAGTTCTTTAGGAAATTTAAAGTTATACTAGACTGTGTGGATCAGACATTTCAGTGTGTCATTTATTTCATGCTTTTCCTTTTTGATGACCAGCTTCTAATATTTGGGACTGGACTCCCCCGAAATTAAATGCCTCTTTTAACAGCATGTTACTTGTAGAGCTGAACATATATATTTTTATTCTTTTAGCAGCTTAGTGGAAGGAACAGTCACGTGGAACAAAATATCCGAAACTACGCAGTTAAGAATGTGGGTCACGTTGCGGTTCAATTTCTTATTGGGTGACTTTCGGTCCCTGAGCCCTTCAAGCTGAGGAGGAGGGGCCCCTCGCAGGCCGCGCCCCCTCGGGGCCGGAGGCGGGGCCGCTCTCAGAAGCCAAGTAGAGGCGCGGCCCGGCCGGCCGCCTTCCTTCCCGCTGCTGCCATGGACGGGGCGCGCGCTGCCTCTCGCCTGCGCGTCGTGCTGGGCCACCTCGGCTGCCGCTCGGCCAGGGCCGTCGTATCCTTTGGGCTACGCGGGGCTCGGGCTGGAAGGGTGGTGGCCTCAAGGGCGATCGCAGACCCCCGGGCGCCAGTGCCGGCTGCAGGGGGCGACGTGGCGTCACTCCAGCCTCCGGCCCTCTCGGGCCGCTGTCTCCCTGCTTGTCCCCAGGGGGTCGTTTTCTGGACGGCGCCGCGCGTGCCCTCCGCGGCTGCCCGGACACCTAGAAACGTCCCCGCGCAGTCGCCCGTGGGCCGGGCGCAGAGCGGCCTGGAGGAGCCGAGGCGGGCGGCAGGGCCTCCGCGGGGCGCCCCCGCCCTCGCCCCTCCGTGCTGGGAAGGGAGCTCGCCTGTCTGTCGCGCCCTCAGCTCTTCTCGCTGAGCTCGGGGCTGCGACCCCTAGGCGTTCACACTGTCTCCCGAAAAAGGACTTGGCGCCTGGGTCCGCCTCTGGATTCGGCATCAGAATTAATCCGGGAGGGAATGGGTGCGCAGCGGTGTTGGGTCCAGAAAGATGTCACTACAGCATATGACACGTAAATCAAATCCCTTTATAGAGTTGTACTTGCTGCTCAGATGAAATGTTCTCTTTCGGGGCGCACTTTTGGAAGCTCCCTATAAAACTCTGCCTGGGATTGCTCCTTTATACGACCTGATTCGCCTCTGTCGGCTGTATATAGGATCCTGAAATCTCATGACTATACTGTTTCTTTTACTTTCACTATTGCTCTCCGGCTGAGTTCCAAGCAGCGATGTGTCAGAACCACTGTACATTTAAAATCGCGTCCATAGACTGATGAAGGGAACCAGGGTATTACATATTCTCATTTTACAGGCGAGAAATTTGAAGCTGGGCGAGATTAAAACTCTGGACCAAGGTCATTTAACTAAAGCAATGTTTGTCAGAGTGTGGTCCTGGGACGTCAACACCACATGGAAGCTAGTTAGAAATGTAGATTTTCAAGCTCATCTCAGACCTAGGGAATCAAAATCCCTGAGGATGGGTCCACTTGCTGTTTCTGACACATGCTCAGTTGAGAGAATCACTACTATATTGAGACTAGATATAATCAATCGAGGTTCCTCTCCAGTCTGTAACTACTTTGAAATTTGATATTCTGATCTTGCTATAATAGTGTCAAGGTCAGAACTCAAGTGTTTTCACATATAATTCCTTTTTTTTTTTTTTTTGGCACTGGAATGTTGACCTTTGAACTGTCCTGGCAATCACATTTTTTTCTGAGAGTAATTGACAAAGATCATGAACTTCTCTGCCACATGAAAAACAGACAGTAGCTAGTAATTCTGACTCCTGGCCTGCCTTTCTTTTGGACTATAACATTGTTCCAGTTATATAAGATGTCATTTAAAAATAACATGTTTATGAGAAGGGACATTTTGAAAATAACTCTTTAAACTAAAGATATGATTTTTAAAAATGAAGAAAAGAAACAATTAGATGCTAAATCAACGATCTATGATTCCTGGAGAAAAAAATTAGAATGAATTATTAATTCTTTAAGATATTTAAAATTATATTTGACTGTGTGGATCATACTTTTCTTGGAATCATTGCTTATTTTATAGGTTTTTTAAATGACTAGCCAAATTGTTTCTCATACTTCAGCCTGGACTACAAGTAAATTAAATACCTCTTTTGACTAGCACATGTTTCTCCTTACTTCTAGAATTGGCCCTTTAATTTTTATTCATTCAGTTTAGTGGAAGGAATAGTCATGTGGAATAAAATAGATGGAAGCTATGAAGTAAAGGTTATGGGTCAAGTCTTGGCTCAGCCATTTTCTGTTGGGTGACCTTGGACCAGCTGCTGAGCCCTCCAGGCCGAGGTTTCCTGCTCTGAGTGGCAGGACTAATCTCAGAGCTTCCAGCCCCCTCCTCAGCGGCTGTGGGAATGAAATGAAGTGAGGAAGCAGCAGTATGTAACTGTCAAAGGTTATCTACATAAGCAGTTTGCTTGATATCTGTTTGGGATCTGTCTTCCCATGTGAGAGTCAATCCAGAAAAGTCGTTCCTAGAAAAGTCTGACTCCTAAATTTTTATTTGCCTTAATTCACCTCCTAGATAGCTCACCCCACTTCAGGGGCTGTTTCTTCTGCCAGTTTCCATCCTCAATTCCAGTAAGTAGATCTAATCTTAATTTTTAACCATACAGTGCATATAAAGGCTTTTCTAGTACTAACTAGGATATAAAACCCAATATATCCTGTTGCCTGGTAACAACTCATTCTGCAAAGCCTCCATTTCCAGGACTTGTTCTTTGAAGATCCTGACTTTAATTTTCTATTTGTATTTTAAAATTCAGAAAGGAAAGAAATATCAGAAAGGGTGCAATCTGGTGTTTAAAATTCAGGCATGCTATATCTTATTTAAATTCACCTGTCATATGGTCATAGGATGTATCAGCTAACATCGTTAGTTTATCTCAAGTTACCTTTAAAGAAAAAAACATCTGATCTCCAGGAGTGTTCTCACAAAGCCACAATTCCAACTAGAGGAATGGACTGGGTGATTTGAGTGTGTGTGTATGCTGTACATGTATGTGGATTTTGTTATTTTGATTTCTTTGGAGAATGCATGAACTAGACAATTAAACATATAAATGGGCCACAGTTGCTCAATGGTCAGAGCATAGGCCTGCACACTGGAGGGTCTCGGGTTCGATTCCCAGTCCAGGACAAGTACCTGAGTTGCAGGTCCCATCCCATCCCAGGTCCCCAGGTCGGGACTCATGTGGGAGGCAACCAATCAATGTTTCTCTCCCGCCCTCCCTCCTCCCTTCCATTCTTTCTAAAAATCAATGGGAAAAAATATCCTCACTCCTTGGGTGAAGATTAAATATATATAACCAGATTGCACCCTTTCTGATATTTTTTTCTCCTTTCTGAATATATATATATATTGCCAATCTGAAAAACTATACCTATTCATTACAAAACAAAATTTAAAGTCAGAGAAATAGAATCTTTAAAAATCATATACAATTTCATTACATAAAGGTAATCACTGTTAAAAATTTTTTGTATTTTTGCACTTTTTTTATAAATAGTGTCTTAGCTTTATAAATTATAATCATATTTTATTATAATAAGCATTGTCCCTGCTATTATATGCTGCTTATTTTTAATGCCTGAGTCATATCCCATTGAATGAAGATGATATAATTCATTAATTCTTTCATTTCTTTGTGACAGTAGTTAATGCTTTGGATTTAAAGCTTTACTTTTTTTTTTTTCATATTACTTCCTTAAAGTCTTTGAAATAGAAATGCTGGATGGAAGGGTATCAGCATTTCTTGGGTTCTTGATACATATTGTTAGGTTGTGATTTGTGATTATTTAAGATGTATTTTTCTCCTTTAGGTATACTCAGGATAATAATGTTCTAAGCCTAGAACAGAGAAAATTTTATGAAGAAAATGGGTTTCTTGTCATTAAAAACTTGGTATCTGATGCTGATATCGAACGCTTTAGGTATGATAACTATTTGTTATTTTACTGAAGTATATGTTTTATGCATGTGATGGGAATATAGTAAGATTAGCTTGTGCACGTTTAGTGATTTGGCTCCTTAGGAAACTGGGCTCTGGAGCCAGACTGGCTGGCTTTAATATTAGCCCCACCACTTAACATTGTGTGTCCTGGGGCAATTTGCTTACCCTTCCCATTGTCTCTGTCCCCACATCTATAAAATGGGGATAATAATAGTACTTATGACCTAGAGTTGTTGTTAGGACTAAATAAGGCAAACATATTGAGAGAAGACTTGGAACAGGGCCTGAAGTGCTGCTAGTGCTACAGAAGTGTTTGCTGTTCTTGAGGTGTAACCAAATCACATGTATTTCTTCAAATGGTCTTCTAAGCTAAGGAGTATTTGAATTCTGGTAGTGAATTCCAGCCTCACAGTTAGGAGGCAGGGACTTCTGAGTTGGCCATTTTTTCTCCTTTCCATCAGAATTATTCAACCTGGGGCTGGAGGCCAACTTAGTGCAGAGGGAATGCTCCCACCCCAATCTGTGAATTTTTCCCAGAACAGACTCAGGCATGTGCTTGGAGTCAGCAGTAAGGACATCATTTGCCAACTTAATTTTCTAGGAATGAGTTTGAAAGACTCTGCAGACAAGAGGTAAAACCAGCTGGGTTAATGTTAATGAAAGATGTGACCATTGCGAAGTCAGACTGTGCTCCAAGTGAAAGAGTGATTACCAAAGCCCAAGATTTCCAAGAAGATGAGGAACTCTTCAGATACTGCACTCTCCCTGAGGTATAAGACCCTGAATATTTTTTCTCTAAGCTAATAGCCCATTCGCATGCTCGCCTCCAAAATCTGTTCTTTTCACTTTACCTAGCTCCTTTCTGATGTGGTCCTAGAGCAGTGGTTCTCGGGGGAAGATGATGGTATTTGCAATGTCTGGAGACATGCTTGGTCATCACACATGAACAAGGAGGGATGGTGTGCTACTGGCTTCTCAGGTGTAGAAGCCAGGATGATGCTAATGGGGCTCTAGGGTCCTATAATGCACAAAATAACCCCCTCCCTGAGACCAGTGATTATTCAGTCCCAACTGTCAGTAATGCCCTGATTGAGAAACCCCACTGTAGAGTTTGCTAATTACCTTTGATTGAGAAGGGAAGGAATTCTGTGTTAAAGAGAGAGTCTTTCTTACACTTGATACAAGTGTATCAAAGGGTGCAATTGCTGAAGCTATTCAGTGTAAACCCATTTATTTTATTTTTTGTTTTGTTTTATGAGTCTGGTCAGCAGAACTGTGAGTTTGATTTTAAATTTAAACTAGTTTTTAAAATAATTATTATTCTTTAAGAGCAATTCATACTTAAGAAAATATCCAAGTAGTCCAGAGGGGCATAAAATGAAAAGTAAAGTCTCCCACCCATAGCCTTCTTCACTGCTCAGCTTTCTTATGTACTCATCTGGAATTATTTTGTGTATATGCAAGCAGATTTGTATGCCCCCACCTTGTAACATGGGAACATACTGGTTGTTACCTTGTTTTTCCAATTTCTGGTAGATCTTAGACATCTTTCCATTAGTATCTCTGGATCTACTTATATTTTTAAAACTATTGCGCATTATTCCACTGCACACATGTACCACAGTTCATGAACCATCCATTTAGAATGGTTTTAAAGGAGACATTACATATAGTACTTATCAGAAATTATAACCCAAGGGCAATTAGAGAATTTGACTCATAAAGAAAGACTGTACAGGTCTGTGGTGTTCAGCCCCATGCATTGGTGGCCGGAGGGGAAGTGGCCCTTCTGGACCATCCATTCATCTCAACCTCATGTTAAGTGATGGATATGGAAGCTCTATGGGTGGTTTAAGGATGAAAAGCTCGAGATCGGAGGCCACTTGTGGTAAATGAAGCATTATCAGGATTTTCAGGTTTCCTACATTTCTAAAGTATAAAACATGTCTCTGGTGGTTCATGCAATAATTTTTAGATTATTGTTTATCAATAATAAGGTATGCAATATTTTAATAGCTATCTAGTTTAATGTGTATTGAAAAATAACCAGCACATCTAACCCATGATCTCGAGGATATTATTAATCAGGATAAGACTAAGGTAAAAGGAGGTAAAGAATTATTAGCTAACTATATTGGGAAAGTATGGCAAAAATGGTGAGGATGGCTTTTGAATGACCTAAGTGAAAAATAAACAGAAAAATGACAGGCTTTATAAAAAACAAGTATCAGGCCTGACTCCTCAGGCTTATTCCTCATACTCAAAATAATTCCAAATGAGTACAAAATTCGTGCACAGGTGGGGTCCCTAGGACTGGCTGGCAATCAGGGCCGATCAGGTTCCCCACCTCCCTGCCTCCTTCCCTCGATGACCCCACCACCACTGCATAGTTCCCCACCTCCTCACCTTCTCCTTCCCTTGCTGCCTGTGTCCTCCACCACTCACCCCCAGTTCCCCAGCCCAGGCCCAGCCCTGATTGGGCGCAATCAGGACCTGCCAGCCAGGGGGGTGACTGGGAGGCTGGCTGGCAGGAGGACGGACCAACCACCACCGTGGTGGGCAAGCGGTGGGCCGATCGGGGCTTGGCAGTCAGAGGGGAGGGACAGGGGAAGGGACCCAGGAGGTTGGCCGCTGGCCACGAGGAGGGAGCTGACCCTCAGCCCCCCTGGGAAAGGGCCATATCCACTGCCACCCACCCCCGGTTCTCCATCCCAGCCTGGGGGCTTGGCCCTGATTGGGTGATTGGGGCCTGCTGGCTGGGAGTAGGGACGAGGAGGTTGGCCGGCAAGCCCCATTGGCGATCGGGGCCTGCGGCCGAGGGCAGCTCCTGAATTGAGAGTCTTCCCCCTGGTGGTCAGTGCATGTCATAGCGACTGGTTGTTCTGTTGTAAAGGTTGCTTAGGCTTCTATATATATAGATTTCTTATACACAAGATACCAAATAGCAAGAAAGCAGTGAAATGTGCTTCATTTTTTGGAGTCAGACAGAATTGGAGTTTGAATATCAACTTTTTCATGTGACTGACTCTGCCAGCTTGGGCAATTTATCAGCCTCAGGCTTATTCATGTGGGATATTTGTTTTAAAGGATTATTATTTAGCAGGGACATTAATTTTCAAGAAATACTGTGAGGCTTAATTGGGCTTATTTCATAAAGCCCCTGGCAAGTAGTAGGCACTCAATGTTGAGTCCTTTCTGTACTTCACACTTCCCCAAGAGGGTTAGGTGCTGGAGGCAACACCCCAGCTGCTAGAGCCTGTGACTAATTCAGCTCTCCCTGTCACATGCTCTTATTGCGACTTACTCTTCATAGCATGTGTCTCAACCACAACTGCCCATGTCATCATTTGTTTTAACATCTTTCTTCCCACCAGACTATAATATAAACTCTGTGGGGCAGCTCACTGTTGTGTCCCGTTTCCTGTCACTCTGCCTGGTTCACAGACCTCAGTAAAGAGCCGAGTGAATGGTCACACTGACTGTGAGGGTCCTCTGAGCCGCTGTTCTCCTTTCCTTTGGGCTCCTCATGACAGCTGCATGTGGGTTGGGTGCTGTCATGGTCCCTACCCATGAACAGGCTCCATGAAGGAGGAGGAAGCTAGCTTCTCACTGGGCAACTGTCATCAGCTTTGATTGAAAGAAGGGTATACCTGTCCTTCCCAGTTGGTCTCTCATAGAAACTTCTATCTCTCTTGTAGAAAAAGTGGTTAAGTTTCCAATAGGCTCCAAAAAGCCTGTTAATTCAGAGTGTTAGAAATTTCCAATGATTTCCAAGTGCTCACTTTTTTAGGCTTTGTTTGCAATCTTGTGAGATTGGCTTTTTAAAACTATTTGTCATCTTGGTTCTCATAAAGATAGTTGTACTTTGTGCCACTTGTTTGTGCATCTGATTTCTCATGAACTCTTCCCCCTCCCCCCACATTTCCTTTAGATTCTGAAATATGTGGAGTGCTTCACTGGACCCAACATTATGGCCATGCATACCATGCTGATAAACAAACCTCCCGATTCTGGTAAAGGGCTCTTATTTGTTCAGGGGAAGGAAAACATGTTTTATTAAATATATAAGGTTGATGTTCTGACTATAGCCATGTCTATAAGTGCTACACTTTGCATAAGTGAGTATGTGTACTGTTAAAAGAGAGACAACAGGCCTAAAATGGAATCCCTTGTGCTAGCCCACGTCAGCACGCTGAGCCTTAATGCCTAACCACATTGCATTTCAGTTCCTCCTGGTCAATCTGGGTTTTCCTGGTCAGCACTAGTGAGGTCATCTGCCCAACAATCCCCCTGCCCCTCCCCTAAAGGGACTGCCTGAACAGTCCTCTTCTCTAGTAACTTCCTTCTCCCTCCACCGTCTGCCTCCAAAGCCTTCCATTTGGTACAGCTTCTCCGAGCTCCTTCTGTCCGCTGCATTGAACGCTGCTCAATTCGTAAGTCATTCAATACAGCCAGTTAGATCTTTAAATTTGCCCGCTTGAGTGTTGTTTTTTACAGTACTTTCACTCAACATAGCTCATATCATAACAGCATTCAGTATCACAGTGATTTCATACATTAACTGTGGGGTTATTACCGCTGGATTTCAGATGACAGGATTCTTAAAAATTCAGGTGAATAAACAACTGTTTATATCACATAAGCTCCTATTATTCAACACCTCTAAGCTTTATTAACCATCTTCACCTGTGACAGTGTGAATTCCACCTTTATTATTATTATTATTATTATTAACAAAATTTAAACTATTTTTATAAATCACATACTACAGTTGTTCTTAAAATTTATTTTGCTTTCTAAAATATAGCTTCTAAAACCTTACTTCCTGAGAAACTAATTTAGATGGTAGTACTCAGGAATCTGCACTTTATTTGCCATCCCCTAATATTCTTATGCAGATGGCTGTTGGGCCACGCTGAGAAATTTTGCTATACCAGCAGTGGTAAATTGGCCATCAGAGATCTTTTCATCTTTTCTACCTTTTCTTCCTCGAGGGCTGGCCGGGAGAGGCTTATGTGACAGGCCAGTAGCTCAACATCACCAAGTCTCCTCCCTGGATGTCTTGCCTGGAGAGATCAGGGGGCCTGGGGAATCAGATTCAGAGAGCAAAACCAGGGCAAAATGTAAATGTAAATGTGGTCATGGCATCTCTGATTCTGCACAGTGATTATATACCAAGTGCTTCTAGTTTGGTGAGGAAACCTCTTAGGGGCTTTTTTATTTAGTTAGCTAATTAAAAAATGTTTGCAGACTATCAGGGGACCTCAAAGTTGACCATTCTCTTCAATGTAATTAATTAAACTTTGTTTTTTAACACTAGGCCCTGTGCCCAAACCAGAGTTAGAAAGGAATAAAGCACAATAGAGATGATGACATATGTATGACTTGCTAGAAAATAGTGTGAGTACTTGGCTACCCGAAACCCAGAAAAAAGTAGAGGATCCGGAGTCCCTGTATTGATTTGATATTCCAATTTGGTGCTTATCGCCTGAGGCAGATTTTCTAGAATCTAGAACATTTTTTCATTTGTTTGGTTTTTGCAGGGATTGGTCATTATTCTGGTTTTTTGGGCAGAAGAGAAGAATTCTGAGTGTCTTTTAACAGCAGGTTCCCTTTCAGGCAAGAAGACATCCCGCCATCCCCTGCACCAGGATCTGCACTACTTCCCCTTCAGGCCCAGCAACAGCATTGTTTGCGCTTGGACAGCCATGGAGCACATTGACCGGAACAACGGCTGTCTGGTGGTGCTCCCAGGCACACACAAAGGCACCCTGAAGCCGCACGATTATCCCCAGTGGGAGGTAGGTCTGCTTAGCAGCTGAGTCTTGATCAGAATCTTTCGTTGTTTTAATTTCCCATCAGTCTACATAAAGAGCTTTACCCATGAGATGGCATTTCCTTTCACAGCCAAACATTGGTCTAGGATTTGGAATCCTAATCAGGGAAAATTCAAGGATGTTAGATAAAGTACTCATTTTTGCACTTTCAACAAGGGTTTGAAAGCCAATCAACATGGGGAACTTTGGTAGGTACTGTAGGATCCGAGATTATAGAGCCTAATTTGCAAAGGTAAGACATACACATTGCACGACCAGATGCATGTGCCAAGTGCCAAGTAATTCTTACACAGTGATTGATGGCTCTTGGAGTGAAAAAGAGGGAGGGCTCATCTTCCAGCTGGAGAGGCCAGCAGAAGCTCTGGGGAGGATGGAGCAGTATTCCATTGCTTGGCTGTCCCATGGTTGACTTATTCAACTGTTGATGCTGAAGGACAGTTAAATGCTTTTGAGCTCAGAAGTGATGAGACCAATTTGGTTCTTCGAGACCAATAATCTTGGGGTGAGGCACAGGATGTATTGAAGAGGTAGGAGTTCAGAGGCAGGGAAACCAGAGAGGAGACTTTGTGCTTTACGTGTCAGGCAGCACATCTTGCAGCCCCATAATGATGGTCAGAATGGGAAGAGCACCTGTTATTAAGGCAGAAAGAATGAATGTGGTCCTGTAGAAAGTAAAGAGAATGTAGCTTTAAAGACTAATGTCTTAGTGAGACTTTGGTGCACTGATGATTAGTGCTAAGTAAAAAAAAAGAGTCTGGATTTTGATATAAAATCTGAAATTGTGAGATTTGTCAATTAAGGTGAGGTTTAGGGAAGGTTTGGTGCAAGCAAAGGGGAGTTTTGGAGAGCCGCAGGGTCTTGCTGAGTCCCTGGAAGGCTGGCTAGGCCTGATGGGCTGGAAAGTGGGCGTTGTAGCTCGGTGGGAAGAATGGGTTGGGCACCTGGTATGGGCAGTTGAACCCTGACTATGTCTGGTCTCTTCCACCCTCTGCTGAGATTTGAATTTGAGTGGCCAAAATGGGAGGTCAGTTTGGCTTAGCTTGGGGCATATCCATGGCCAGGAGAGAAGTGCACTGGACCAAAGTCCTAACAGAGTTCAGTCTTAGGAGGGGAGATGGGATGCTGCCTCTACCCTGGAACAGCAGCCCCCACCCCCTCATAAAGGCTTGTAAACTTTAAATCACTTCTCACTGTAGTTTTTAATAAAGACATAACCTTTCCCTAAAGCAGTGGTCGGCAAACTCATTAGTCAACAGAGTGGCAAACCGCGGCTTGCGAGCCACATGAGGCTCGCGAGCCACAGTTTGCCGACCACTGCCCTAAAGCAATAGCTAACTTTGGAAACAGTTATAAACAAACACAGTGTTATAATTTGCGATTCTTCTTTCTTTACTCTGGACAAGACATGAGCTCAGAAAAATTGAACATATTTTCTCCCCTAGTTTTGGAGAATAGTTTCTCAGAGATACTCCTGAATCATAGGAGAATGATTTATGCAAAGTTCCAGGTGAGGAGACTATCATGCTGAGAAAGAACGATAATGGGTTTGGGCTGGAAAGTTCTCCTGCATTAACCGAAAAATGCAAAGCTGACCTAGAGCTTCACTCATTATTCAGTTACAAAGGGTAGGAGGAAATTCCTAAGTTTTTATTTGGTCAAAAAAAAAATCTGTGATTTTAATATCAACAGGTGACTTTTAAAAACCAGACATCTGACAAGCTTTTGTATAGTTACATTTTTTAAAAGAATCTAACTTATTTATCTCCTCTTGGAAGAACTTAGAGTACCTTTGCTTTTCCTGATGATCTATAAAGTTTGTAATTACTGGCTTCCTCAAATACAGACTTGGCTCTCTTTTGTGTTCTAGGGGGGAGTTAATATAATGTTCCACGGGATCCAGGACTATGATGAAAACAATTCCCGGGTTCACCTTGTGATGGAGAAGGGAGACACCGTTTTCTTTCATCCTTTGCTCATCCATGGATCTGGTCAGAACAGAACTCAAGGATTCCGGAAGGTATGCATTGACATAACAGCACTTTTCAAAGATGAATGGTCAAACACAAAAATGCCAAGATATATTGAAATTTAAAAGATCTGACACTTTTGCTGTGGCTGGTGCTCAGTGGTTAGAGCATTAGCCTGTACACCAAAGGGTCACGGGTTCCATTTCCAGTCAAGGGCAGGTACCTGGGTTGCAAGTTTGATCCCTGACCCCATTTGGGGCATGTGTGGGAGGCAACCAATCCACGTGTCTCTCTCAACAACGATGTGTGTGTGTGTCTCTCTCCATCTCTCTCTCTCTCTCTCTCTCTCTGTCCTCTCACCCCTCCCTCCCCTTCACTCTCTCTCAAAAAGAAAAAAAAATCACTGGAAAAAATATCCTCGAGTGAAGATTAACAACAACAAAACAGATTTGTGACTTTTAACTAAACTAGCCTTTAGTCCAATTTAATTGCCAGGAAATATATTTCATGCTTTTTTTTTTGTTCAGATCGGTAAGAAGCCAGGCAACCTCAGGATCCCATTCATGATTTGCTTCAGAGCCAGAGCTTATTTGGGAGCTGACAGACTGTGCTTTGGAGGCAAAAACCATTGCTGACATACTAAAATATTAAAGTTTTGAATGTGGTATATAGCTCATAGTAACCAAATAACAGAAAAGCTTATAGTATCATTGCTATTGAGAAAAATACTATTGATCGAAAAAAAAAAAAAAAGGTTCTGAATTGGCTATCCAGAAATCAGTTAGTAGGCAGTCATTGTTTTCACCCCTCAGTGTTAGAGCATTTTTAAAATATATATTTTTTTATTGATTTCAGAGAGGAAGAGAGAGGGAGAGAGATATAGAAATATCAATGAGAGAGTCATTGATTGGCTGGGGATCGAGCCCACACCCCAGACATGTGCCCTTGACAGGAATCGAACCTGGGACCCTTTAGTCCACAGGCCGATGCTCTATCCAGTGAGCCAAACCAGCCAGGACTTAGAGATTTTAAACTTAATGATTTCGTTGCTTACATTAAAACTTGACAAATTTCTCATAAATTCGCAATTTTTCATTTCTCTAAAATTCAGCACATCTGGCAGTATTGTGGTGTGGACTCACATTTCCCCCTTGATAACATGACTGTCAGTACTAAATATCGGGGGCTTGTTTGGGCTGAGTGAGGCTGTTCATTTGTTACGCCAACCCCAGTTGTCTCCCTGAGGCAAGGTTCGTTGCCAGGTTTCATCTTTCATTAATTCATATTTCCACTGGGCTCAGCAGGGCCAGGATGAGGCTGAGGTGAGAAGGCACTCTCTTCAGGGGCAAAATTTAAGGGGCAGCAACTAAAAAACTAAAGAATCCAGTTAAATAATATTTGTTACAATAATATTTTGGAAAATCAAAATCACTGCAAAAAAATCCATGATGAGCACAGTGCCAACATTTTGAATGTGAGTGGCTGCAGTGGGAGGTTCTTCACCACATCAGGCTATTCCCTAGCACAGACCTCAGCACTGCCAAGCGGGGTATAGGCACCACAGTACAAAACATGAGGAGTTTAATATGCTGACTTAGCAACTTTTCAGTATTTTTTTCAACTACTTTAATGTTTGGAAAAACACTAACCTTTAAAAATTACATAAAAACATGTATAAAGGATGCACATTTCCCCTTTTGCCTCAGGGTCCAGTGTGGCTCAGCATGGCACTGGGGCTCACATGGGACATGGAGTTTGTGACCACACTGCCTAGAAATGTGATGTTTGGGACAAAGTAGGAAGTCCTTCTGACAGGTGTGGTCGCCTTAAGATAACTAACCTGTAAATAAATAAATAAATAAATAAATAAATAAATAAATAAAATAAAATCCATACCTGTAAATTCCAATAAAGATACTAAATGCTTGCAATACCTTAAAAAAAAAAAAAAAAAGATAACTAACCTGTGACTGGGAAGGGGAGTTTTAGGTAGTGCCTTGCAGCAGATCTGTTTATAACTTTTTCAAGAATGGGAAGGGTCAAGTAACTTCTGCCTTGCCTTCATAAGAGAATAAGATAGGTATCTTATACTGTCAGACTTCAAATGTCCTTTTGATTCAAGAGGGGGGTGTAATATTTTCCTTTGTAAGGTGTCTCCTTCCCCACCCCTCCGCACCCCGCTCATAATCTGTGGCCACTGAAATAACAAGCCATCACAAACTTCATTGAGTAACTTTTGTGACTAAAATGATGAAAACCTTGGAATATATTCCCTGTTAGCATTTAGGGATATCTACTCCTTAGAAAAAGCAAATGTTAAAAAGTTAAAGACCTCTGGCTTAATGGAATTATATTCCCTGCCCTGTAAATGCCTTTTGAAAATAAATACCACAGCTAGTTAAAAATCTCTTGTAAGTTCTCAAGCAGCCGTTAGCTGGGAGGAGAAAAAACTACGGAGCCACAAAGAGACTGATTTAAGGCACCATGGAACAGCTTTCAATCTAGAAATCAAATGCTGAGTGAAATAACTGACATGGGATTTTACCCCTTAATATTAATTGGTTCACTTTGCCCAGGCCATTTCCTGCCATTTTGCCAGTGCCAACTGCCACTACATCGATGTGAAGGGCACCAGTCAAGAAAACATTGAGAACGAAATTGTGTCGTTAGCAGAAAAATTGTATGGAGTGAAAGAAGGTGTCTCCCTGAAGGTATGTGTATGAAATGACAAAGATCTCAGTTTTTGTCTTTTCTTCAGATGCTTACTAATCCTCCTTGTTGATTTAATTTGAGGGTACAGGGTGCTTGTGGTGAGAGCTCTTTGCAGAAACGTGGCTGAGACCCATGAAGAATGCCCATGGAATTTCAGTTTGTACTTCCTTCCCCGGTGTGGGGAGCCGATGGCGTGCTGGCTTCTCTGTGAATTTGGGCTGTCCTGGTGTATGCAGGCTACCTTGTTCCAGGACAGCCAGATAGGATAGAAAATAGAAAACATATTTAGAGGACAGGAAATGAAGGACAACAGGTGACCTCCTGAATGCACACAAGGAAAGTTAAAGATTTGGACTAGCAATCATAGTCCTCCTTTATTTGTACAGAATAGAAATTTATACATTTGGAAATCCAGTAAGACTCCCAGGAAGCAATTCTTAGGCAAGTGTTTGTTTGCATGTATAGAGATAGATCACTAATGCTTATCAATAGGAGGTGTGCGATACTTCATATGCTTTCTAATTCATACACATCACTTATAAATTATTTGCTTTTACTTAGCAGACATTCAGTGCTGATGAGGATCAATAGAAAAATTATCAGTCAAGGCAAATAGACATACTTGCTTTATAGACTATGTACATTTTAGCCTGGGAACCAAGAAGCTGATCTGTTTTTAAATTTACATTAGGTAGTCATAAGTGCGTGCGTTTCCCCTAGGGTGACATGACCCTCGCACAGACGGAGCCTTCCAGTTCTGTGAAGAGCACTACACACCAGTCTGTCAGGAATCATTTTCTGAACACCTTCCCAGCTCAAGAATCTTACTTCGCCCTTTACTCCTCTCTCCCCTTAGAATCTATGAATGTACCCCATCTCTGAAAATGCTCTGATCTCACATTTGCAGATTCTAGAAAGTATGGTCCTTCTCCCTTTGACCAGTATGTAAAATGGCTTACAAGACAACGTAGTTTGTCAACATAGTTGTGGTTTCCATCCAACACCCTGAATTTTAAGGCAGGGAAATAAGTATACATTCAGTTTGAGATTTGTCATTATTGGACTAAATGAATTACCTTCTGTATTTATTTTAGTTACCTTCTAAGTTACAGTTTATCAACTTTACTTGCAATAACAATACAAACTTTTGCTCTATAGTTCTTTTAAGGTACAAACAAAAGCATTTTCATACTCTTTTTCTTATTTTCTTCACCAAAATCCAATGCAGCAGTCATTAGAGCTGCATGCTCCTAATGAGAAAATAGTCCAAGAGGTGGGCCTGTTACATGACCCAAGCTAGACTTCAGAGTCAGGTTGAACTCCAAAATCGTTCTTCTCTCTATACCTTGTTGGTTGCCCAAAAATAAGCAAGAAATAAGAAATAAATGTAAAGGTCTGAATTGTTTTGTGAAGAACAAAGAAGAAGCAAATAAACCAATGACCTATAGCATCGTTGGCATGATTTTGACCTAATCAGGAGCAGCTGACTCAAAATGAGTCAGGCAAATCACCTAACGGAAGGCAGGAAGGTGGGTAGTGAACTGTTTGTACTGCAACCGAGCATACTAATCAGCCGGCTGCAGACCTGTGGTCAACAAGGGGACCCAGTACAGCAGGGCTGACAGCTTGGGGACTCGCTGCCTTAGATTGTTTAACATAATATTAGATGCTGGCAAGTAAATTAGAGTCTCCGAATATGGTTTATCTTTTAACTGATATGACTATTGTGGAGGCTTCCACGTCGTTGTTCCCCCGCCCCCCATTTAACCATTTGTAGATGCTAGAAATTTACTTTCTTTTATGCTGAAGGGACAAACTGAACTCCTTTTGTTTGGCATTGTTTCCAGGATATTTGGAGATTTCGAGGACGGCTTGTGAAAGGACAAAGAGTCAACCTTTGAAACAGCTCTTGGCTATAACTCTTTTAAAGAAATCAAAATGAAATGCGGTTTCTAAGGAAAATATTTTCTTAATGAGATGACACCATCTTTTCTATCACTTGTAACAAATCAAAATGCATATATCAGGTACTTAAATCGCATGTGGGCAATTTTGTAGTGCAGTGGTGTTGCTTTCATGAATGTAAAAACAGTAAAAGTGAAATAGTATTTGTGTTAAGGAAAATGAAGTTAGGGTTGCAACCAAATAAAGGTAATTCTGTATAATGTAAGTCTATTAAATCCGTTTGTTTATTTTTTCATTCAATTCGCTCTTTTAAAAAATTATTTACTAAATTGATTGGGGCCAATTAGCTCTTTACCCAAGCAGAAATAAATGCTTTGAAACTCAGGTTGGGCTGAGTTTTCTATCCCTCTCCTGGAAAGCACACCACCTACTTACGTCATGTCACGGGAGACTCCTTTTCGAATATCGGACAATGTATAGCGCAGGCACACTGACTGGAGGGCACGAGAAGGGCATCATGGAGGCGGATGCTTATGCTCTGACGCAGGATGCCTTCCATGACCTCTCCACCCAGCCACCCTCCCTAGGAAAACGGACTGTCCGAGTCTTTCCAAAGGAGGAAGACAAGGGTAACATCTGCTATTCCTTATTGGGTAGGGCAGCCGGAACCCTTCAGTATTTATGAGTGAAACCTACCTCTTCCAAGGTACAAGGAAAGTTTTAGAGACTTTTGGTGTGGCAATTGAATGAGCAAGAGCTGGAGGAATTTATCCTAACAGAGCATCGTCTTTCTATACCAGCTGAGGGCAGCAAGGAGACATAGTCTCTCTCTTCCTTCCTTCCTTCCTTCCTTCCTTCCTTCCTTCCTTCCTTCCTTCCTTCCTTCCTTCCTTTCTTTTTTTTCTTCAGTTTAGTAAGAAAGAAATAGAGTCCTTTTCTTGTCATTCGCTGAACACAGTTTTTCTAAATCTAGCTTGGTTGTGTGTGGGATTTTTGTCGGTTTCCCTTGTAAGGACATGTAGTTGATGCTCAGTTCCACCTGCAAACTGGAGAGAACAAGAGTATCACTGACGGGGACTAAGGAAGTTGGATTATGGAATAATTGAAAACAAAATGTACATAAGGAATGCCCGTGTGAACAGCAAGTATGGAGCACTGTCCAGTATTCCTTGGGCATTTTGTCCGTGGAACAGAAAGAGCTGACCTTGAAGATTGCTGAGATTCGTCAGACCTTGGGCTTGAGGCCCCAGACTGAGTCTCCTGGGGCTCATCTCTCCCCAGAGAAATGAAGGGAAGGCCCTTCCTTCCTGGGCAGCAGCTAGAGCAGAGCACTTGGTCCCCACCATCCAGCCTCCACCTCTGGGGCGCTGTGCCAGCACGGGCCTGGGTCCCTCTCCAGGAGCCTGAGCTGACCAAGACCCTCTTGCTTCCTCTGCAGTCTCCTGCCTTTTGACCCAAGACACTGAACCACAGCCCATTTCCCGAGCGCCCCAGCTTTGGGAGTGGCACCTGGGGGCCTGGGGTGGTTGGTGCACCAGCCTTAACCTCCAAAAATTTTACCATTCTGTCCAGATTCTGCTCACCTCTCTCTGAGCCATCCTGTAGCCACAACACCTGCTGTCTCTCTGCTCTGACTTCCTCCCAGCCTGTGGTCAGTCCAGTGCATCCAGCACTTCACAGAGACCAGCAGATGCTTGCCCTTTGTTCCATGTTGGTATCAGGCACTTTCCTAGCCAGAGAGTGCCTGGAGGGCAGGATCCTGCACACCTTTGCAGGGACAGAGGTATTATTGATAACCTGGGCCTGAGCTAGCACCTGGAGAGTTGGCTATGTCTTTGAACAAAGGGCTCTCTCTCGTGTTCTCTCTCTCTCTCTCTCTCTCAACAGCTGCTTGCTTTCAGGATGGGCTATCTAGGCAAAAGGAAAGGAAAGGCTGCATTGGCAAAGCCCATAGAAGAACATATAAGTGAGGTCTGTGGGATAAGAAGTGTGGGCCTCGCTGGCTGGGGTCCCTGGCTGTCCAGAAATCCAGTGAATGTATGGCTTGTATTCTGAGTCAGCCACGGTCCTGGGCAGCTGGGCCAGTACTCGGCCAGACAGACAGCTGTGTGCAGGCACTGCTTGAGGCAGGCCCAGAGGAGAGAGGAACTGAGTCACCTCAGGAAGCCTGGGCAGAGGCTGAGCCATGGCAAAGGAAAAAGGCACACAGGCCCCCATCTTTCCATCCTCCTGGGGATGCTTTTGAGGGCATGCTTGGGTGGGGATTCTGCTAGGCTAAGCCCTACACAACAGGCCTGGGGAACCACAGGATTGGAACATGGCAGGTGTGATCTCTGGCCCTCTTCCTCCTACTAGATGCCAAAACGCATCTTACCAGAGCATTATCCTACAGCACTGGGGAATATATTAAGGCTTAGGTTCCCCAAAGTTTAGACACACTAGTGCTCCAAGATGCTCCAAGAGGAAAGGGCTGGAAGATCTGTTTTTGTTTAGCATTACCCAAATGTAATTGACCACACCATCTTTATTCATGGAGTACTTATTAACATTCTGTGGACCACTTTGGGGACATCTGAACTGGTCATTTAGTGATGAGAGTCTATATCTAGAATGGTTTTTGTCAGGAACAATGAATAAGTATTACATAATTGGGTCCCTGCCCTCAATAGTATACAGTCCAACCTGGAAGATACACACACTGGAAACTGTTGTGTGTGTTTTTTTAATGACAGCATAAATTGTGTGCACCAAAGGCACAGATAAAAACAAAGAATTCTCTTGGAAAGGTCAGTGCAGGCAGAAAAGCTTCTAAGAAAGCCCCTATGTAAAGAAGACGTGAATTTTCTGAGGGTGAACACAGGGTGCTTTGGGAGGGAGAGCAAGGCAGGCATTCTAAACTTGTCTTACAATGGGGTAGGAAGATGGTGGCAGAGTAGGTACAAGTTATACTCACCTCCTCCCAGATCCAAA
Organism: Corynorhinus townsendii; assembly: GCA_026230045.1. Taxonomy (NCBI): domain Eukaryota; kingdom Metazoa; phylum Chordata; class Mammalia; order Chiroptera; family Vespertilionidae; genus Corynorhinus; species Corynorhinus townsendii. The sequence continues at coordinate 141,088,008 of JAPDVU010000001.1, read as the reverse complement.
CTGGAATTACAACTAAAATATAGAACAATCAATCTGAATAACCAACCCAAGACTAGCTGAACAGAAATCTTATCACCAAGGATTTACAGAATAAGCCACATCAAGACTGGTCGGAAGAATGGAGATATGAAAAGGCTTGCCCAAGTTTCATGGATGGTGGCTGAGAATCCGGAGGGATATCTCAGCTGCAAAAGTTCCCCCTGAGGAATGTGGGGCCTCAACTCCAAGCCAGAGCTATAGAGGCACCCATAAAACATCTGGCTGTGAAAACCAGCTGGGATTCTCTGCCAGCGAGAAACGAGAGACACGAAAGTCAGCTAGAAACAGAGGTGCCCTTTTAAAGGGCCAACACACAAAATCTCATTTGAGCCACTCACCCTGGGCTCCAGTGGAGGAAGAGCAGAGAAGACTAGAGTTGTGTGAAGAGAGATTGGGGTTTGTGGCTCAGGGGAGAGAGCTGAAGGAACAGCAGCCAAGATCCCTGTGCTGAGTCCCTCTCCCACGGCAGACACCATCTTTCTTGGCTAAAGCACTCCCCTCCATGCAGCATCAGCCTTGGGGGAAGCAATAGCCCCACTCTCTGGACTCCCTGTGACCCCACCCTTGGAGCTCATTCCCTGCGCAGGAGTCAGCTGCCTGAGCCAGGGGGCAGAGGTCTGTGCAGACTCAAGGGGCGTCAGGAGCCCTGCCCTGGCTGGCAGGGCTCAGTGGGTTGGAGCTTTGTCCCATACTCCAACAAGCACAGGTTTGATTCCCGGTCAGGACACATACATAGGTTGCAGGTTCAGTCCCTGGTTGGGGTGCATACAAGGGGCAACCAATCTACATTTCTCTCTCTCTCTCTCTCTCTCTCTCTCTCTCTCTCTCTCTCTCTCTCTCTCTCTCTCTCAAATCAATTAAAAGACATATCCTTGGGTGACGATGAAAAAAACCCCACAGTATCCCTTGGCACCTTGTGGCAAAAGCAGCATCCTTCATGTCATCAGTTCTCCTGACATCTCTGCTAGAGAGTGGCAATCTCTGTTGCCAGGGCACCTTCCGTGCCAGTTCTCTGCCAATCCCCAAGAAAGGCTGCTGCCTTCCAGCTCAGAAAATCTTTATTTGATTTGTTTTTTGTTTTCACGGAAGTATAACAAGGAAGTGGCTACTCTAGGATCTTACAGTGCCTTAAGAGCATGACTTGTCAATTCTGGTGAAATTATAATTAAAAAGGAAAAGGAGAGAAAAAAAAAAAGCCCAATCTCTGCCACGTGCACTTTTTGACACAAGCAATTCCAGGGAGGGCAGCTAATGATGGACAGGCAGAGAAGCAGCAGCTGGAAATCTGGGTGTGAGGGAGCCAGGTACTGATCTTTGAGACTCTCAGCCTTCCGGAAGTAGCTAGGGAGAGAGAGAGAAGCAGAAACTAGCTGTCTTGTGGCATGAAAGGGTGGGGACAGCCCTAGTTGGTTTAGCTCAGTGAATAGAGCATCAGCCTGCAGACTGAAGGGTCCCAGGTTCCATTCCAGTCAAGGGCACATTTCTGGTTTGCGGGGACGTGCGGGGGCAGCCAATCAATGATTCTCCCTTGTCATTGATGTTTCTATCTCTCTTTCTCTCTCCCTTCCTCTCTGAAATCAATAAAGATATATTTTTTAAAAAGAAAGAAAAAAGAAAGTGTGGGACAGAACTTACTTTTCCAAGAATAAAGTCAGCTGTTTGAGGAAAAGTTAAGAAGGAAGCATATGTATGATTGCTTGACCTAAATTACCACATTTAAGTCTTAGTATAACCCATTGTGGAAGGTGGAGGTTATCACCATTTTATAGATGACAGAAAAGTTGAGACAGTCCTCTTCTTGCCCGGGTCCTGTACAACTTAAAGTGGAGGATGAAGGTTAAACTGTCACCTTTATGACTAAAAGTGACTGCAGTGGTTTTCAACCTTTCTAATCCGCGACCCTTTAATACAGTTCCTCATGTTGTGGTGACCCCCAACCATAAAATTATTTTCGTTGCTACTTCGTAACTGTAATTTTGCTACTGTTAATGAATCGTAATGTAAATATCTGTATTTTCCGATCTCTTAGGCGACCCTGCTAGCAGTTCTCAACCTGTGGGTCGGACCCGCTGCTGTAGAGCCTAAGACAGATATTTACATTACGATTCATTAACAGTAGCAAAATTACAGTTACGAAGTAGCAATGAAAATAATTTTATAGTCGGGGGTCACCACAACATGAGGAACTGGTGTATGAGTTCCAGTGGCTCTGCGTCTTCGCCAACATCTGGTAGTGTTGGTGTTTTTAATTGAGCTGGTCAAGTGGGTGCTGATAAAACCATATTACATTAGGGTTTTATTTGCATTTCCCTGATGGAAAGGATAGTGAACAGTTTTTCATGTTCTTATTGGCCATTTGTATATATTCCTTTGTAAAGTTTCTGTTCAAGTCTTCTGCCCATTTTTATTTTTGTGTGTGTGTCGTTTGTCTTGTTATTATAGATTTTATATAAACAGTTTAAATATATATTTAAAATACTTTGTTAGCAAATATTTTCTCTAGACCTGTGGCTTGCCTGCTCATTTTTATAACTGCGTCTTTTGATGAGCAGCAGTTTTTAATTTTAATGAAGTACAATTAGTGTTTTTAATGATTTTTGCTTTCTATGTTCTAAGAACTCTACCTATTCCAAGATTTCAAATATCTTCTCTATTTTCTTATACAAGTTTTATGTTTGGTCTATGATCCATACTGAATTTTTTTTCTGTATGGTATCAGATAGGAGTCAACATTCATTTCTTTTCCTTATGGATATCCAATTGTTCCAGCACCATTTGATGATTAAAATTTTTAGCACAAGAATTGCTTTAATGACTTTGTCAAAAATCAGTTGACCATATATCTGTGGGAGTATCCTGTACTATAGATCTTTTGGTCTTCCCCTTATGTGAATACCACATGGCTTGATTTTTGTACCTTTTTATAGTGTCTTAAAGTCATGTAGTGTAAGATCTCCAACTTTGCTCTTTCTCTGTTATTCTAAGTTATTCTACATTTTCACATGTACTTTAGAAACATTTTGGAGAGAATTTTTATCTTAACAACATGAAGTCTGTTAATCAATGAGCATGAGCTCTCTAGTTATTTTTATCATTAATTTCTCTCTGCAGCAATTTATACTGTTCAGTGTAGAAACCCTGCACAGCTTTTGTTAAATTTATGGAATTAAAATTTTTTTGTTTTCTAATTATTTGCTGCTACTATATAGAAGTGTTATTTGTTTTTGTATAGTCTTTGGGGTTTTCTATGTTCATAATCATGTCACTTATAAATAAAAGTTAACCTTTCCCCCCCTCTAATTTGTATGTTTTTTATTTATCTTCCTTTATTGCAATGGTTAGTCTACAGTGCAATGTTGAAAGGAAGTGGGTGAGCACGTCTTAGGGGAAACTGTTCAGTCTTTCATCACTGTGATGTCAACAGTTGTTTTTTTACATATGTTATCAGAATGAGATAGTTTCTTTCTAATCCTAGAATGCTCAGAGGCTTGTTGTTATTGTTATTGAATGTTGTCAAATGCTTTTCATGCATCTATTGAGATAATCATATGATTTTTCTCCTTTATTCTGTCATGAATTACATATTAGATTGACTTTTTAAAATTAATTTTTAGAGAGAAGAAAGGAGTGAAAGAGAGAGAAACATTGATGTGAGAGAGAAACATTATTGGGCTGCCTCCTGCATTCCCCCCAACCGGGGATCAAACCCCCAACCTGGGTATGTGCCCTGGCCAGGAATCAAACCCACCTTTTCGTGTACAGGAGGATGCTCCAACCAACTGAGCCACGCTGGTCAGGGCACATTGATTGGCTTTTAAATGTTAAACCAACCTTGTATTCCTGGGGTAAACCCTATTTAGTTATACTGCATTATCCTTCCTATTATTGCTGAGTTCTACTGCTCTTGTTTTGTTTAGGATTTTTGTATCAATGTTCAAGGATATTGGTTTGTAGTTTTCCTTTTAAAAAATATTTTATTATGATTTAAGAGAGGAAGGGAGAGGGAGAGAGAGAAACATCAATGATGATGCTTTATTTGCATATCACAAATTTTGATATGTTGTTTTATTGTCATTCATTCCCAAATGTGTCCTAATTTCCCCTGTGTTATACAAATTCTTTGACCCATGTGTTATATAAATACGTGTTATTTAATTTCCAGATAGTTACAGATTTTCCAGATATTTCTCCTGGATCGATTTTAAGGTCAGAGAATGTACTTGGTACAATTTCAGTCCTTTGGAACTTATTGAGACTTGCTTTATGACCTGCATGTAGTGTGTCATGATAAACATTCTGGTTCACTTGTAGAGAAGAAATGCACCCTGCAGTTGTTGAGTGCAATGTTCTATAATGTCCATTAGCCTCCAAAAGAATAAGAAAAATTTTGATTCTCTTCACACATTTTAAGCTGATCTCTACAGTTTTGTTATAAATTTAAATGATTATAATAATTTTAGGCATGTTATAGGCACTAATATTTTTGTGTTGTTTTAATCCTCACCTGAGGATATTTTTTCCATTGATTTTTTTTTTTTTAGAGAGAGTGGAAGGGAGGGAGGGAGTGGGGAGAAAGAGAGAGAGAAACATTGATGTGAGAGAGACACATTGATTTAGTTGCCTTCTGTACGAGCCCAACCAGGGCTGGGGATCAAACCTGCAACCCAGGTCTGAGGCACTAACTTTTTTTTATTTTTGTAATTCTTTATTGTTGAAAGTATTACATATCCCCTCTTTCCCCCCACTAACCTCTTCAGCCTGCCCCTGCTCCCTGCCCCAGGCCTTCAGCACCCCATTGTCTGTGTCCATGGGTTATGCATATATGCATACAAGGTTTTTGTTTGATTACCTCCTACCCACCCATCTTCCCCCGCCTTCCCTCTGAGATTCCACATTCTGTTCCATGCTTCCATGTCTCTGGATCCACTCCGTTCATCAGTTTATTTTGTTACTTAGATTCCACATATGAGTGTGATCATTTGATGCTTATCTTTCTCTGACTGACTGACTTCACTTAGCATGATATTATCCAGGTTTCTCCATGCTGTCTCAAAGGGTAAGAAATTCTTCTTTTTTACAGCTGCATAGTATTCCATGGTATACATGTACCACAGCTTTTTTATCCACTCATCTACTGATGGACACTTGGGCTGTTTCCAGATCTTAGCTATTATTAATTGTGCTGCTATGAACATAGACGTGCATACATTCTTTCTGATTGGTGCTTCAAGTTTCTTAGGATGTATTCCTAGAAGTGGGATCACTAGGTCAAATGGCAGTTCCATTTTTAATTTTTTTAGGGAACGCCATATTGTTTTCCATAATGGTTGCACCAGTCTGCAGTCCCACCAACAGTGTACTAGGGTTTCCTTTTCCCCACATCCTTGCCGGTGTCATTTGTTGATTTTTTGATGGTGGCCATTCTGACTGATACCTCATTGTCATTTTAATTCGCATCTCTCTGATGATCAGTGACTTTGAGCGTTTTTTCATATGTCTCTTGGCCATCTGCATGTCCTCTTTGGAGAAGTGTCTATTTAGGTCCTTTGCCCATTTTTTAAAAAATATTTTTTTTATTGATTTCAGAGAGGCAGGGAGAGGGAGAGAGAGATGGAAACATCAATGATGAGAGAGAGCCAATGTTCGGCTGCCTCCTGCACACCCCACACTGGGGATGGAGCCCGCAACCCGGCCATGTGCCCTTGGCCGGAATCGAACCTAGGACCCTTACAGTCCGCAGGCTGACACTCTATCCGTTGAGCCAAACCGGCTAGGGCCCTTTGCCCATTTTTGAATTGGATTGTTTGTCTTCCTTTTGTTAAGTTGTATGAGTTCCTTATATATTTTGGATATTAACCCTTTATCAGGTGTATCATTGCCAGATATGTTTTCTCATACGCTGGGATCTCTTTTCATTTTGTTGATGGTTTCTTTTGCTGTGCAGAAGCTTTTTATTTTTATGTAGTCCCATTTGTTTATTTTCTCCTTAGTTTCCTTTGCCTTAGCAGATGTATCTGTGAACATATTGTTATGAGAGATGTCTGAGATTTTGCTGCCTATGGTTTTTTCTAGGATTTTTATCGTTTCACAACTTACATTTAAGGTTTTTATCCATTTTGAGTTTATTCTTGTGTATGGTGTAAGTTAGTGGTCTATATTCATTTTTTTTGCATGTATCTGTCTAATTTTCTCAACACCATTTATTGAAGAGACTCTCTTGACTCCATTTTATGTACTTGCCTCCTTTGTCAAATATTAATTGAGCATAATGGCTTGGGTCAATTTCTGGGTTCTCTGTTCTGTTCCATTGGTCTATATGCCTTTCTTGTGTCAGTACCAGGTTGTTTTTATTACGGTGGCTTTGCAGTATAATTTGAAATCTGGTATTGTGATTCCTCCAACTTTGTTTTTCTTTCTCAAGATTGCTGCAGCTATTCAGGGCCTTTTTTGATTCCATATAAATATTTGGAATATTTGTTCTAGCTCTGTGAAATATGCCGTTGGTATTTTAATAAGGATTACATTGAATATGTATATTGCCTTGGGTAGTATGGCCATTTTAATGATGTTGATTCCACCAATCCATGTACACGGTATATTCTTCCACTTGATTATATCTTCCTCTATCTCTTTTTTCAATGTCCTATAGTTTTCTGAGTACAGGCCTTTTACCTCCTTGGTTAAGTTTATTCCTAAGTATTTTTTGTTGTTGTTTTGCAATGGTAAATGAGATTGTTTATTTTCTCTTTCTGAGAATTCATTAGTGGTGTATAAAAAAGCCGCCAATTTTGGGGTGTTGATTTTATATCCTGCTACATTGCCAAATTCATTTATTAAATCTAGTAGTTTTTTGGTGGAGTCTTTAGGGTTTTCTATATATAATATCATGTTATCTGTGAATAATGAGAGTTTTTCTTCCTCCTTTTCAATTTAGATGCCTCTTATTTCTTCTTCTTGTCTGATTGCTGTGGCTAGGACTTCCAGTACTATGTTGAATAAGAGTGGTGAAAGTGGGCATCCCTGTCTTGTTCCTGTTCTTAGGGGAAATGGTTTTAGTTTTTACCCATTAGTATGATGTTCACTGTAGGTTTGTCATACGAGGCACTAACATTTTTAAGTAAAGTTGCTACATTGCTCTTTTAGGTGTCTCCAATGAAATTCAAATATAGTAGTGATTTCATAACCACCTTTATTCATTTTAAAAAAAACAACCATATGAGCAGCCTCAGCTGGTGTGGCTTTATGGTTAGAGTGTCAACCTGGGCAGCGAAGGGTGGTGGATTCGATTTCTGGTCAAAGGGATATATCTGAGTTGCAGGTTTGATCCCTGGCCCCTGTCCAGTGCGTGCAGGAGGCAGCCAATCTGTATGTCTCTTTCACATCAATGTTTCTCTCCCCTTCTCTCTCTCTCTGACTCTCTCTCTCTCTCTCTCTGTCTCTCTGTCTCTCTCTCTCTCTCTCTGTCTCTCTCTCTGTCTCTCTCTCTGTCTCTGTCTCTCTCTTTCTCTCTCTGTCTCTCTCTCTCTCTGTCTCTGTCTCTCTCTCTGTCTCTGTCTCTCTCTCTCTGTCTCTCTCTCTCTCTGTCTCTCTCTCTCTCTGTCTCTCTCTCTCTCGTCTCTCTCCCCGCCCACTACCTTCCTTCCTCCCTTCCACTCTCTAAAAAGCAATGGAAAAAATATCCTCAGGTGAGGATTAACAACCCACACATGAGCATGCTCTTCTTAACAGTTGGAAATTTGACATATTTTTTTTCCTCTTTCTCATTTAACTCTTATTTCCAGTCCACAGTCCACTGGGATGAAATGGCAAGTGCCAAGGCCCTAGGACCTTTCCATTCCACTTTTTCACAAAATATTTTTCTAATGCAATATATCTTTAAGCTTGTAAGTTTTTCATTTATCACCCTATCATAGTTTTTCTGCCAGTTTATATTGTTTCTGAAACCATAATCCCTAGTGTTTAATTTTTTTTCTTTTGGGTTGAATTGTAATAACAATTATGTTGTTTGCCTAGTTATGCATATTAGTGCATAACTAGGCAAACAACATAATTATCTAATATATTATAATAGTCATTAAACATATCTTCATGAAATGAGTGTATTTTTGCAAATTAATTTATATATATGGATAACTATTATTATTGTTAGTCTGAGAAAAGATTCAGCAACAATATTCTTCCTATTTTTAAATTTTTATGACTAGAAGAGCTGGTGAAGTTTTTCTCATAAATAGATGAAGCAAGAAGTTTTATTATAGCAATGTCACTCAATTCTTTCAAAGTTTTCTGAATTATATGCCAAAAATCATTAGCAATCTATTATCAAATATTGTTTGTAGCCTAGCCAGTGTGGCTCAGTAGTTATTCATAAACCCAGGAACCAAAAGAACTCTATTTGATTCCTGGCCAGGACACATGCCAAGGTTGCAGGCTCGATCCCTGGAGAGGGAGAGGAGCATGCAAGATGCAGCTCATCAGTGATGTTTCTCTCTCATCATTGTTTCTGTCTCTCAATCCTCCTCCCTTCCTCTCTCTCTAAAAATCAATTAAAACATATTTTTAAAAATATTGTTTGTAAGGAGCTATCAACTGACAGGTCTATTAAATCTTTTTTCAATTTTGATGAAAGCTAAGAATTTGGAAACCACTGGAGTTAGAAAAGGATTTGTTATCTGTCATCAAAGTCATTTGCTTTCCCAGCTTCTGGAAAATAGAATAAGAAGGATTTTTATCAAGACTTCTAAAAGTATTTATTATTGAACATTTGCTAATAAAATATTTTAACAAAAATTTCATTATAAGCATGCCTTATATGCTTTTATCAAGCACTGGGGCTGCATATTTTACTCATTGGTTTAGGGAAAAGCCTGTCAACTAACCAGATTATAAGACACCTTGTATCATCCCATCTTACAGTCAAACCAGTCCATCCAGACTTTCTGTCATCAAAAGTCTGATTTTATTTTTCAGATGAAATAACTTTGTTAATACACTTTCTGGGACAGCCATCTCCTTCTGAGTTCTGATTCTAAGATAATTAGGTAAGACACAGAGCTTCACCATGAGTTTGTCTCTGTGATGAAATCAAACCCCTTGCCCACAACTTTTCTCTCTGATGCTCTCTTTTCTTTATTCTCACCAAACTTTCCCCAGAAGCAGATACCCATGGAGTTTTTTACTCTCTGGAGAAATGAATCTCAATAAGATTCAGGAAGGTTTTGGAAAGAGGTGCTGATCTTTTGTCAAAAAGTGGAAAGGGCCTTGATTGCTGTTGGCATCACTGGGAGGAATTGACCTCCAGGCCAAGTGCCCAGCTTAGGTGACTGGGGAGACTGAGCCCCTGGGCCCTACAGGACACCTACTACACAAGGCCACTCTACCAATTCCAGGAGACATAGAAGATCTACCTAAGCATAGAAACAAACACAGGGAAGCAGCCAAAATGTGGAGAAAAAGAAATTTGTCACAAATGAAAGAAATGGAAGCAAGCAAACTATTGGATACAGAGTTCAAAACCATGGATATAATGTTACTCAAGGATCTTCATGAGAGCTTCAAGGGATTTAGTGAGACTTTCAAGGATCTTAGTGAGAATGTCAAAGACATGAAAAGGGACCAGTCAGAAATTAAGCATACACTAACTGTAATAAAGAATATTTTACAGGGATTTGACAGTAGAATAGAGGATTCCAAGAATCAAATCAACAATTAGATAAGAGGAAGCAAAAAACACCCAATCAGAAGAGTAAAAAGAAAAATTATTCAAAAAATATAAAGATAGTGTAAGGAGCCTCTGGGACAAATTCAAGTATACCAACATTTGCGTTATTGGGATGCCAGAAGGAGAAGAGGGAGAATAAGATATTGAAAACCTATTTGAAAAAATAATGATAGAAATCTTCCCCTACCTGGTGAAAGAAATAGACTTACAAGTCCAGGAAACACAGAGTCCCAAACAAGAGGAACCCAAAGAGGCACACACCAAGATACATCATAATTAAAATGCCAAGGGTTAAAGACAAAGAGAGACTCTTAAAAGCATCAAGAGAAAAGCAGTTAGTTACCTACAAGGGAGTGCCCATACAACTGTTACCTGATTTCTCAACAGAAAGTTTGCAGTCTAGAAGGGAGTGGTAAGAAATATTCAAAGTGATGAATAGCAAGGACCTACAATCAAGATTACTCTACCCAGCAAAGCTCTAATTTAGAATTGAGGGTCATATATAGAGCTTCACAAACCAGAAAAAGCTAAAGAAGCAAATCATCACTAAACCAGTATTACATGAAATTTTGAATGGTATTCTTTAAGAAGAGGAGGAAAAAGAGAAGAAGAAGAAACAATAAAATCACAATATATACATATCTATCAACAACTGATTTAAAAATCAAAATAAATGAGCAAGAAATCTAATGAACAAAATAAACTGGTGAATAAAATAGAATCAGAGGCATGGAAACATGGAACAGATTGACAAATCTCAGAGGGAAGGGAAGAGGGGAGGCAGGAAGAGATTAACGAAAGATCTTACCTATGGGCACAGACAGTAGGGTGGTGAAGGCCTGGGGCAGGGTGGGAACTGGGTTGAGGGGGACAATGGGGTGGAGGGGAGGGGACATCTGTAATTCTCTCAACAATAAAGTTTTTTTTTTTTAAGTGGAAAGGGGAGTGGAGAATTCACACCTCCATCCAGGCACATTCTTGGACAGACAGTTTTTAAAGAAGACATCTGAGAGCAGTGGAGCTAAGTCTTGATCACCTTAAAACCCTCTGTTGCCCACACACCTAGAAAGACCTCAGGAAACCCCATTTAGAGTTCTCGACCTTGAGAATGAGCAGAAAGAGAGGAGAGAAGATCTGAGGCAAGCACAGATTTGGAGATCAGGGGCATGAAAACAGCAACGGTGATTGAGCTGTTGATAGGTTAGGACATGAAAACAGCAACGGTGATTGAGCTGTTGATAGGTTAGGACATGTGTATATGGTTCCTTCTGTCACATATGGTGACAGAAGGAACCATATACACATGGCACTCATTCTCAGTGGAATGTCTAAGGGCTTGGAAGCCCTTCTTTTAAAGAATCCCCAAGTGGCTTTGCTGGGGTCTCTCAGGTGAATTTGGCAGAGGGAAACAGAAGTACCCCCAAGAAACCAAGGGTCACCTGAACTCCTCCTTCTCCCTCATCATTGTATCTAACTTCTATCATTTCCATATCTTAAATACCATCCACTTTTGCCCCCCTTTCCCTGAATGCATTTGCTCTAATATAGGCTATCATTTCAAACCCTCTGATGCTGGCTTTCCTGCCACTAGTCTCATTCTCCTCTACCCTGTGAACTATTGTCAGTTTTATCTTTCTACAGTGCAAATTTGATTATACCACACCACCACATAAAACCCTCCAGGGATGCACAACACAGTGAGGCAGCTGCCACCCTATGCTCTACCAACAGAGCCAAGATTTGTCCAGTTCTCTGTCAGCTCTGGGTTTCAGAGAGCCCTGGACTCCATATGCAGGGCCTTGATTAGGCAACCAATCAAGTAAATCTCCTTGCTAAACATTGACTTAGGAAAGGGCATGTGAACTTTAGGGGTGAGAGAAAGCTGGAGTACGGGAGATTCTGGGAAAGGGTCTTAGTTTTTTAAAAAGAGACACAAGGGTAGGATTCTGAATCCTCAAAAGGAGACACACACAAAAAGAGGTAATTATTTCCTGCCTCTGGATGTTGCTGTGTGAGGATGCAGTGCCTGAGGCCACTGCCACCATTTTGTGATCATGAGAAGAGTGAACAACATGAAGAGGATGGAGTAGGAAACAGGTGAAAATGACACTGAGCATAGTGTGCCGCTCCTGTGGGCTTCCAGTTGTATGAGTTAATCCATTTGTTTTATTAGTTAAATTTCCACCTGAGCCCTAACCAGTTTGGCTCAGTGGATAGAGCATCAGCCTGCGGACTGAAGGGTCCCAGGTTCGATTCCAGTCAAGGGCATGTACCTTGGTTGCGGGCATGTTCCTGGTGGGAGGTGTGCAGGAGGCAGCTCATCGATGTTTCTCTCTCATCGATGTTTCTGGTTCTCTATCTCTCTCCCTTCCTCTCTGTAAAAACTCAATAAAATATATTAAAAAAAAAATCTCCACCTGAGTGACAAAAAATAAACAAACAAACAAAAAAAATCCTGAGTGACTTACCCCTGAATATTGAATAAATTCCAGATGACTTTGCGTGGCATAGAAAGATTTTCATTATCTGTCCCTGTTTACCTCTCCATCCCCATCTCTTCTGTATTCCCCTCTGAGTTCTGGTATATCACACCCTGTCCTGCCATGTGGGCTCTCCCTTTCTTCACATTCTCTCTCTGGTGAACAACCTTGTCCTTATTGCTCACCTAGCAATGTCTTTCTAATTCTTCAAGATTACTCTCAAGCGCTTCCTTCTCTTCATTATGTCTGTTTCCTGACCTCTCCTGGTAGGAGAGGCCTCTTTCTGTGTCCCCACTTCCCCTTCTCTCCCCTTTGCCCTCACTTTCCTTTTGCTCTACTTCAATTTTAGGGCCTTCCTTACCCCACGCATTTAGACTTTTACATGATTTCCCTTCCTCCCCAACCCCTTTCTCAAGCAAACTCAGTGCTCCTTGAGAAAAAAAGACCAGTTCCTTACTTGGTTCTATTGCCTCCGGGGTCACGACAGCGCCTGGCTATGGTCCCTCAATAAGTTCTGTGGAAGGGGATTTGTGTGGGGAGCTTGGATGAAAGCTGAGAGAAGCAGGAACAGTGGTCAGGTGAATCTGAGGGACTGAGACCTGGAATGTTGGTATACGGTGTGAGTGTGTGAGTGTGTGTGTGTGTGTGTACACATGCATTGACTGGTGTCTGGATTCCTCTGTTGAGGGAATTTATGAAAGAGTGTCTGTGTGAACAGGACAGGTGTTAACAAGTGGTGAATGTGGGCTTCTGTGAGTGAAGTCTTCAGTGTAAGGATGTATGAAAGGGAGTTTGTGTGACTGAGAGAGCCTGTGAGACCGGAGTGTCATTCTGAAATGTGAAAGGAAGATATAAAAAATTTTCAGATTACTCAAAATTTTGGTCAGCCTAATATTTTTTCCTAAAGCTGTCTTTGCCATCTATTAAGTCCTAGTTTCCAACCCTCTGATTATTTTCATTCCCACTCACCCTGCCCAAGTTTTTCCACATCCCTTTCAAGTGACCTGAATTTAATGAGATAAATATCTTGATAATGAGCAGATCATCATTTATTATCTATACTAATAAAAGGGTAATATGCTAATTAAACCAGGTTGACCGGCCATCTTCTGGACGTCCGACTTCCTTCCAGACAAAGCCATGGTGGTGGGGGCCAAGGCAGAGAGGGCAGTTGGGAGCAAGATCAGGCTGGCAGGGAAGGGCCGTTGGGGGTGAGATCAGGCTGGCAGGGGAGGGCAGTTAGGGGCAATTAGGCAGGCAGGCAGAGGCAGTTAGGAGTGGTCAGGCAGGCAGGCAGGCGAGCAGTTAGGAGCCAGGGGTCCCAGATTGCTAGAGGGATGTCCAACTGCCGGCAGTCGGACATCCTCCAAGGGGTACCTGATTGGAGAGAGTGCAGGCTGGGCTGAGGGAACCCCCACCCCGAACAAATGTCATGCACCGGGCCACTAGTACATATATAAAACCCTGGTGTTAATTAATTTATTTTTAATTATGACGAGTGAATGGAAACAATTTGAAAGCCTCCCAACCATTGCATGATAGAAGAAATGTGGGTGATTTGTGTTGTCTTTTGTTTTTGTTTTTTGGAGGAAGATGCCTGGTTCCTTGAGAGCAACGAGGGACCAACACAAAATTACAGCCATGGGTCATCCTAACTGAAACTGATGTGAGGCACCTCTCTTCCCACTGGTCTGGGAGTGATTTTCTTTGTTTTTATTGGTAACATAGACCTCATTTTTTAAGATCTTCTTTACCAAGTGAAGTCTGAATAGGCTCTTCAACAAACAATAAGAACAGAAAAGAAATATAGCCAACACTCTTTTAAAAAATTTTTTTATTGATTTCAGAGAGGAAGGCAGAGGGGGAGATAGAAACAGCAATGATGAGAGAGAATCATTGATCGGCTGCCTCCTGCATGCCCCCTACTGGGGATTGAGCCTGCAACCTGAGCATATGCTCTTGACTGGAATGGAACCCAGGATTCTTCAGTGTGCAGAACGACGTTCTATCCATTGAGCCAAACCGGCTAGGGCCCCAACATTCTTATGTAATCCTTAAGGCCACCCCATGAAACCCTGTCCTATAAATGAAGAAGCTGAGGTCTAGAGATGTTAAGTGACTTGCACAAAGAGCAAACAATGGAGCTGGGATTTCACCTCCAGCCTGTCTGAGGAGGATTCTTAAGGGAGTGCCTGAGGAGAACTGGGTCCTGTCTTGTTTTTGTTTCTTTGGCTCTCTCACTGGTCTTGGAAATGCCCACAGACCAGCACAGGCAAGTTTAGGACCAAGAGGAGATTGCTCAGGGATCTGGCGAGGAGAAAGATGTTTCTTCAGAGGCGAGCCCCGTCAGCCTTGACCAGACCCCCAGGGCCGAGTCAGGAAGCCCAGGCGCCAGCACTGACCTGTGTGCAGGAAGGACTGACCTAACTCTCTTGGGGCTGACCCAGTTAGTCAGGGGCCCAGCCAAAGGTGGGCTGGACTCCTTCTGTGCCCCTTTCCAAGTCTTTCTAAGTGGGGAGCAGCCTTTTCGACCAGGCTGCCAAAGTTGAGTGTGTACTTCTTCCTAGCATCTTATGAAATTCGGATGTGTTTTCTTTATTAATGATTATGTTATTTTTGTTTTATTTGTTTTAACCTTGGTAAAATACACATAACACAAAAGTTATCATCTTAACCATTTTTTAAGTCTACAGTTCAATGGCATTAACTGCCTTCGCCTTGTTGTACAACCATCCATCTCCAGAACTCTTTTTCATCTTCCCAAACTGAAATTCTGCCCATTAAACACTCATTTCCCCTCCCCACCCCACCCCCACACCCAGCCCCTGGCAACCACCATTCTATCCTATAAATCTGATGACTCTGGGTACCTCAAATAGGTAGAGTGATACAAGATCTGTGCTTTTCTGACTGGAGTATTAGCATACCGTCCTCACAGTTCATCCACACTGTAGCATGAGTTGGCATTTTCTTCCTTTTTAAGGCTGAATAATATTCCACTGTTTGTATAGGCCACATTTAGTTTATCCACTCATCCTTTGATGAACTCTGGGGTTGCTTTCACCTTTCAGCTACTGTAAGTAATGCCGCTATGAACATACTGTACAAATATCTCTTTTGACACCATTTTCAATTATTTTAGGTAACTACCCAGAAGAAGAATTGCTGATTGGATCATTGTATTTATTTTTCCATTTCCCTTTAATCTTCACCCAAGGATATGTTCATTGATTAGACGAGAGAGAGAGAGAGAGGTAGAAGAGAAGCATTGATCAGCTTCTTCCCATATGAGCCCTAACAGGGGTGTAGGGAGTGTGGGGGACTACCCATACCACAACCCAGGTATGTACCCTGACAAGGAATTGAACCTGCCGCTTTTTAATGCACTGAACGACACTCCAGCCAACTGAGGCAACAGGCTGGGGCTGTATCAGTGTATTTTTTTTAATTTAATAAATCTTTATTGTTCAGATTATTACAATTGTGCCTTTATCTCCCCCCCCCATAGCTCCCCTCCACCTGGTTCCCACCCCACCCTCTGCCCTTACCTCCCCCCCCCACTGTCCTCATCCATAGGTGTACGATTTTTGTCCAGTCTCTTCCCACACCCTCCCATACCCTTTTCCCCCTGAGAATTGTCAGTCCACTTCCTTTCTATGCCCCTAATTCTATTATATTCACCAGTTTATTCTGTTCATCAGATTTTTTATTCACTCGATTTTTAGATTCACTTGTTAATAGACATGTATTTGTTGTTCATAATTTTTATCTTTACCTTTTTCTCCTTCCTCCTCTTCTTAAAGAATACCTTTCAGCATTTCATATAATTCTGGTTTGATGGAGATGAACTCCTTTAGCTTTTTCTTCTCTGTGAAGCTCTTTATCTGCCCTTCAATTCTGAATGATAGCTTTGCTGGGTAGATTAATCTTGGTTGTAGGTTCTTGGTATTCATCACTTTGAATATTTCTTGCCACTCCCTTCTGGCCTGCATAGTTTCTGTTGAGAAATCAATTGACAATCGTATGGGTGCTCCCTTGTAGGTAATTAACAGTTTTTCTCTTGCTGCTTTTAATATTCTCTCTTTGTCTTTTGCCTTTGGCATTTTAATTATGATGTGTCTTGGTGTGGTCCTCTTTGGATTCCTTTTGTTTGGGGTTCTCTGCGTTTCCTGGACTTGTAAGTCTATTTCTTTCACCAGGTGGGAGAAGTTTCCTGTCATTATTTCTTCAAATAGGTTTTCAGTATCTTGCTCTCTCTCTTCTTCTGGCACCCCCATAATTTGGATGTTGGTACGCTTGAAGTTGTCCCAGAGGCTCCTTACACTATCTTCATGTTTTTGGGTTCTTTTTTCCTTTTGCTTTTCTGGTTGAGTGTTTTTCGCTTCTTTGTATTTCAAATCTTTTACTTGATTCTTGCGTTCCTCTAGTCTGCTGTTAGGTTTCTGTATAATATTTTTTATTTCATTCATTGTATGTTTAATTTCTAGTTGGTCTCCACATTTCACTGCTTCCCTGAGTTGGTAGAATGGCTTTGTGTGCTAGGTGTCCTAAGGGCCCAGTGGCTCAGCCTCCCCAGTTACTTGAGGTGGACACTCTTGGTGCACCCCTTTGTGGACTGTGTGTACAGCCTTGTTGCAGTTAAGCCTTAATTGTTGTTGGTATCGCTGGGAGGAATTGACCTCCAGGCCAATTGGCTGTGAGGATCAGCTGTGTCTACACTGGGAGAACTTCTGTGCTGGAGACACCCTTATGAGACAAGACTTGCCAAATTGCAAAAGCCTCTGTGCTCAGCTTGGATGGGGCGGAGTCTCAGGGCGGAGCGGACAGCCTTGGCTTCCTGTCAGCCCTGCCCTATGAGGCCCCTGGGTCTCAGTGTCCCTTGGTAATTGCTGCAAGCACCTCTGAGAGAAAGCTGCCCTTGAGTTTCGCTTGCTGCCAGACAGTCCACTTTCTCCCCAAATGAGTCTGGGTTCCCAGAGTCTCACCCGGAACTGGAGTTGAGTGCAGTTGGGAGCTTCCATCTCCCTCCCACTTGAGAAAGCCAGCCGCACACTTAGCAGTCAGTCCTCTCTGCGCACGCGCGCTTCCAGACCTCTGCCTTCGCAGCTCCCCTGAGTCTGTGTGCTTTTCTCTCTCCTGACAGTCCTGATTCCCCCCAAATGAGTCTGGGTTCCCAGAGTCTCGCCCGGGACTGGAGTTTAGCGTAGTTGGGAGTTTCCATCTCCCTCCCGCTTGAGAAAGTCAGCCACGCACTCTGCTGCCAGTTCTCTCTGTGCGTGCGCACCTCCGTACCTCAGCCTTTTGCAGCTCCTCTGAGTCTCAATGTGCTTTTCTCTTTCCTTCTAGTTGTAGAATTTCCACTCAGCCAGCTTTCCTGTGGTTCTTGATGGTGTCGGTTTTGTCTTTTAGTTGTAGTTTTGAAATTGTTGTGCGAGGCAGCAGTTTAGGTGTTTACCTATGCCGCCATCTTGGTTTCTCTGTTTTATCAGTGTATTTTTAATAGAGATGTGTTGCCCAATGAACAGACAGTCCTGTACTTTCTCTGATCAGCTCTCTTCCCTGCCCTTGCCTCACCTAACACACCTTTTCCCCCCTGACCTTCATCTCCTGCACACTTGATTGGGAGTACTTGCTATTGCTAGCATTATTTAAGGGAGAAGCTTACAATATTAAAAAATAATCAGATTGGGGCAGGGCACCTGACCTAAAATGGCCAGTGAGCCCCTTCCCTAAGAATCCGAATTGAAACTGAGGTTTCCACAGTCTGACTGCTCTGTGGGAAAGGGGAGTTTCAAATTCAGAACTGTTGGCAGAAACCAGTCTCCACCGTATTTGGGAGTCAGGAGAAGCTGTTCTGAGAGAGAACAAAACAGCTGCACAGAGAGGAGCCGAATTAGGAGTGGGAGAGGGGAGTCCTGGGTTCCCTAAAGCCCTTGTGTCCCCGGCCAGCCAGCCTGCAGTCCAACTCTCTTAGATGTCATGGACTGGCCGGTCTCCTTGTTGTGTAGGTCCCCTTGTGCTCAAGCTGGTTCCTACACCAAGGTCCTAGCCAGTGCACACGTGCACGCGAGTCAAACAGGCATGCCCAACTTAGATAGGCTTTTCACTTAAGGACTTGTTTCTGTAGTAGTATCTACTATTTTCATTAGCACAAAAGCCAAAAAATAACTTTCAAAACCCTGTGCGTAGCCTAATGAACTACATTGTGTTTTTACTAACTAGGGTAATTTGCATGAACTTTTCAAAATTAATTTTTAAATACAGTAATACATTAATACAGTATAGAAATACATTCTTTTAAAAATATATTTCATTTTTATTGATTTCAGAGAGGAAGGGAGAGAGAGAGAAACTTCAGTGATGAGAGAGAATCATTGATTGGTTGCCTCCTGCACGCCCCCTATTGAGGATCAAGCCTGCAACCCAGGCATGTGCCCTTGACCAGATTCGAATCTGGAACTGCTCTATTCACTGAATAGGGGTTCAAATCCTAGCTTCACCATTTGCTGTGTGACCTTAGGCAAGTTATTGAACCTCTCTGTGCCTGCCTGCATTGTCTCATATATAAAATTGGGATAATAATTGCGTTTTCCCTGTAAAGTTGTTATGAGATTAAAAGATCAGTAAAAGTTAAGTGCTTGCAATAGTACTTGACACATAGTAAGACATGATACAAGTGTTAGCAACTTGATCTTGCTTTGGGGCAATCCCAGTCTGTCTAGGTAGGGGCAGGTGATGACATCCTGAGCACAGAAATGGAAGGGCCAATATTATATACCTTAAATATATACAATTTCTATTTGTCCATTATACCTCACTAACACAGAGAAAAGATGAAATGATTCAAGGACTTTTAAAATATATATATGCTTTCAGAGAGAGGAAGGGAGAGTATGAGAGGACAGAAACATCAATGATGAGAGAGAATCATTGGTTGGCTGCCTCCTACATGCACCTACTGGGGTTCAAACCCACAACCTGGGCATGTGCCCTGACCAGGAATTGAACAGTGACCTTCTGGTTCATGGGTTGATGCTCAGCCTTAGCTGTTCATCACAATCACCTCAAATGTTTGTAAAAAAAAAAAAAAAAAAGATACTGATGCCCAGACCCCAGACTAATTGAATAAGAACCTTAGAAGTTGGGGTGATGGATATGTTAACTAGCTTGATTGTGATGACTATTTCACAATGTATATGTACATAAAAACATTAAATTGTACATCTTAAATATATACAATTTCTATTTGTTCATGATGCCTTAATAAAACTGGAAAAATTAAATGATTCAGAGACTTTTTAATTAGCACTTGCTGAGAAAAAGACATGAATTTTTAAAATTACACACACACACACACAAACAGTTGTAGGAGCTGAGACCCAGGCATTGGTATTTTTAAAGCACCAGGGAGATTGGAATGTGTACTCGGGTCTAAGAAGCACATCCCTAGACCCTCTAGAGCAGTGGTTCTCAACCTTTCTAATGCCGCGACCCTTTAATACAGTTCCTCATGTTGTGGTGACCCCAACCATAAAATTATTTTCGTTGCTACTTCATAACTGTAATTTTGCTACTGTTATGAATCGTAATGTAAATATCTGTGTTTTCTGATGGTCGCAACCCACAGGTTGAGAACCACTAGCAGGGTTGCCTAAGACCATCGGAAAACACAGATATTTACATTACGATTCATTAACAGTAGCAAATTTACAGTTAAGAAGTAGAAACGGGAGGAATCCAAGATGGCGGCATAGGTAAACACCTAAACTGCTGCCTCCCACAACAATTTAAACTGCAACTAAAAGATAAAACGTCTATCACCCAGAACCACGGGAAAACTGGCTGAGTGGAAGTTCTACAACTAGAAGGAAAGAGAAAAGAGCATTGAGACTTGCACGAGCGCTGAAAAGCTGAGGTACGGAGGCGCGTGATCCGGGCTGGCGGCGGGCGACTGGGTGCATTGCTTTTTTCAACCCCAACGGAGACAAGCCCCCGATTACTCTGAAATCCAGTCTCTGGGGAGACGCGGGGGACCCAAACTCCTACGGGGAGAAGCTGGACTGTCTGCCAGTGAGAGTGGCTTGCTTGCAGAGCTGCGCGCAGGAATAATTGTTTACGGCACTGGGGCACAGGATTCCAGGACACGGTCTGGACACAGAGCGGGCTTACTAGCAGCCATTGCTGTTTGCCACGCCCTAACCTAGTGACGCCCTGAGACCCCGCCCCACACAACCTACAAACCCACCCAAGCTCCAAGCAGCTCAATTAGCATAAGAAAGCCTGCCCTATCGCAGCTTAACCTAGAAAACTTGCAGCCCGGGTCAG
This sequence comes from Corynorhinus townsendii, assembly GCA_026230045.1. Classification (NCBI taxonomy): domain Eukaryota; kingdom Metazoa; phylum Chordata; class Mammalia; order Chiroptera; family Vespertilionidae; genus Corynorhinus; species Corynorhinus townsendii. Next base: position 141,067,443 of record JAPDVU010000001.1, on the reverse strand, counting down.
ACAGCTCCAAAACCTCCAAACCCCAAGCAAAGAGGAGAAAACTGCAGCTCTCACTGTAGCTCCTGCTGAGTGGCCTCAGACAGTAGCTGACCTGCACCCCATTGGAGATCCAGAAGCCAGTGTACCTAGTGGTCAGTGTGAGACACCAGATTTCAACTCCTCACATCCATAAGTGACACATTCAAGAGGCAGACTCAGTGAGCACCAAAGCCCCACTGAAACAAGTCCTGCCCCATAAGCGTGTCTTCAGCGCAGCACTTCTTCCATTATAGACACAGGGAGTGCTCACAGCTAATTGGCCTGGAGGTCAATTCCTCCCAGCGTACCAACAGTAATTCAGGCTTAACTACACCAAGACTTTGCACTCAGCCCACAAAGGGGTGTACCAAGAGCATCCACATCAGGTGATTGGGGAGGCTGAGCTACTGCCCCCTATAGGTCACCTACCACACAAAGCCACTCCATCAACACAGGGAAGAAGCCAAAATGCAGAAACAAAGAAACATGTCACGAATGAAAGAAACGGAGGAAAGCAAACTACTGGATGACATAGAGTTCAGAATCACATTTATAAGGTTACTCAAGAATCTTCTAAAAACTGCCGAGAAACTTGATGACACTTCTGAGGAGCTTAGTGAGACCTTCAAGGACCTTAATGAGAATGCCAAAAAAATGGAAAAGGATCAGTCAGAAATGAAGCATACACTGTCTGAAATAAAAAATATACAGAAACTCAACTGTAGATCAACATACCCCAAGAATCAAACCAAAGATCTGAAATATGTGGAAACAAAAAACATCCAACCAGAAAAACAAAAAGAAAAAAGAATCCAAAAATATGAAGATAATGTAAGGAGCCTCTGGGACAACTTTAAGCGAAACAACATCCGAATTTTTGGGGTGCCAGAAGAAGGGAGACAGCAAAATATTGAAAACCTATTAGAAGAAATAATGACAGAAAACTTTCCCTACCTGGTGAAAGAAATAGACTTACAAGTTCAGGAAGCGCACAGAACCCCATACAAGAGGAACCCAAAGAGGACCACACCAAGACACATCATAATTAAAATGCCAAGGGCAAAAGACAAAGAGAGAATATTAAAAGCAGCAAGAGAAAAACGGTTAATTACTTACAAGGGAGTACCCATACGACTGTCAGCTGATTTCTCAACAGAAACTATGCAGGCCAGAAGGGAGTGGCAAGAAATATTCAAAGTGATGAACAGCAAGAACCTACAACCAAGATTACTCTACCCAGCAAAGCTATCATTCAGAGTTGAAGGTCAGATAAAGAGCTTCACAGACAAGAAAAAGCTAAAGGAGTTCATCGCCACCAAACCAGGATTACATGAAATGCTGAAGGGTATTCTTTAAGAAGAAGAAGAAGAAGAAAAAGGTAAAGATAAAAATTATGAACAACAAAATGACATCAAATACATACCTATCAACAAGTGAATCTAAAAATCAAGTGAATAAAAAATCTGAAGAACAGAATGGACTGGTGAATATAATAGAATCAGGGACATAGAAAGGGAGTGGACTGACGATTCTCAGGGGAAGCAGGTGTGAGGGGTGCGGGAAGAGATTGGACAAAAATCTTACTCCTATGGATGAAGACAGTGGCGGGGGGTAAGGGCATGGGGTGGGGTGGGGAATCAGGTGGAGGGGAGCTATGGGGGGAAAAAAAGTGGAACACCTGTAATAATTTGAACAATAAAGATTTAATTAAAAAAAAAAAAGAAGTAGAAACGAAAATAATTTTATGGTTGGGGTCACAACATGAGGAACTGTATTAAAGAGTCGCGGCATTAGAAAGGTTGAGAACCACTGCTAAAACTAAGGCACCTCCACCCATCCCGAGAGGGAGAGCACTCAGGCCTCCCCATCTGAAGGCAACAGCAGAATCCAGAAGCTTACCCTCTTCCGCTGTACGCCAGGGATCTGCGGGCAGCCGAACAACCTGCCTCAGCTGCATCTTGGGAGGCTGACCTGGGGACAATGGCCTGATGCGATTGGGGTTTGTGCTGGACCTGGCCTCTGTGACTTGTGTCCAGCACCTGGGTCAAGTCTTTCGTTCCTAAACGGGCTGCAACTGCGAAACGGTCATCCTCTTCTAGAGCAGTGATGCCTTGGGTGTGGGCCTCTCACCCTCAAGCGTCACCCTCGGGAGAGGGGCTCAGGGCCACCCTGACCAGGATGCTCTTCAGATCCCTGACAGGTCAACTTCCAGGCGATGGAGGTTAAGGCTGGTGCACCAACCACCCCAGGCCCCCAGGTGCCACTCCCAAAGCTGGGGCGCTCGGGAAATGGGCTGTGGTTCAGTGTCTTGGGTCAAAAGGCAGGAGACTGCAGAGGAAGCAAGAGGGTCTTGGTCAGCTCAGGCTCCTGGAGAGGGACCCAGGCCCGTGCTGGCACAGGGCCCCCAGAGGTGGAGGCTGGATGGTGGGGACCAAGTGCTCTGCTCTAGCTGCTGCCCAGGAAGGAAGGGCCTTCCCTTCATTTCTCTGGGGAGAGATGAGCCCCAGGAGACTCAGTCTGGGGCCTCAAGCCCAAGATCTGACGAATCTCAGCAATCTTCAAGGTCAGCTCTTTCTGTTCCACGGACAAAATGCCCAAGGAACGCTGGGTCAGGACCTCCCCAAGGCCCCTATCCCTGATCTGAACCAACTCTTCACCTCACCTCTTCCTTCACTATCCCTCCTTCCCCTCCCATAAGACCTGACAAGGTGATTCATTTTCACAACAATGAAGATCTAGCCATTCAAGGTTATCTTCTTTCAGAAAGATAACCCTTCCCTTATGTCACTTGCTTACTCTATCCTACTCTAAAGTGACTCTTCAGCTAACCAAGAGAACTTGCTCTAGTGGGATACCTTTCTGGTAGAGCATTCGCTACCTACACACTCTTGTAACTTCCTCTTGTCAATACTATTATGATATTATCATGTTCCCATGTCTTTCAAAACATTTCTAATAGATACAAACTCCTTTTACACATGCACCATAATGTGTGCCCTGCTGTTTTATTTAGATTGTTCTAATTTTTCACTTTTGTAATAAATATACTTTAAACTCCCTTGTACATGAATTTTTGTACATGAACTAATAAGTATGGGATTTTTTGATGGGGGTTGGGAGTTGTACTTTAGTATGAGAAACAGTACAGAGGTGGCAAAAAGAGGTGGAATAAATATAAGACAGCCCTAGCCGGCTTGGCTCAGTGGATAGAGCATCGGCCTGTGGACTGAAGGGTCCCAGGTTCGATTCCTGCCAAGGTCACATGCCTGGGTTGCAGGCTCGATCCCCAGTGGGGGGGCATGCAGGAGGCAGCCAATCAATAATTCTCTCTCATCATTGATGTTTCTATCTCTCTCTCCTCCCTTCCTCTCTGAAATCAATAAAGAAATATATTTAAAAATAAATAAATATAAGACAAATTTAGGAGACCAGGGAATTACAAAAAAATCTTGAATTCAGAGTGATGTTAAAAATGTTTGATTGGCACAGGATTAACACTGACCAATCTGAATCAAGGCTAGCTGTGAGAACAGAGAGCAGGGTTCTCAAGGTTCCCTGCTGGGCCAAGCATCACCCCTTTAGATAATGGATTATGGAAAGTGGGGGTTCTAGAGGAAAGCCTGGGGCACCTGGGGTAATAGAGAGCATTAGGAAGATGGCTCTGGAAAGCAGCTATTGAACAACTGGTGAGGAAGCATTTCGATATTTTCTTTTATTTATCTATTAGATCTTTATTGTTGAAAGTGTTGCATATGTCCCCCCACACCCCGCCCCCATTGACCACTTCTAGCCTGCCCCTGCCCCAGGTTTGCACCACCCTACTGTCTGTGCCCATGGCTGTGCATATATGCATACAGATTCTTTGGTTGATCTCTTCCCATCCACCCTCCCCCACCTTCCCTCTGAGATTCGTCAATCTGTTCCATACTTCTGTGTCTCTTGATTTATTTGTTCAACAGTTTATTTGGAAATTTAGCAACTTGCCATAACAGTGCTTGTGTGCAGAATATCAGCTCCTTTATGGGTGATCTCATGGAGGTACTCCACGCAGCTGTAGAACGTTCCATGCCTTTTTCAAAGCTTTTCTCAGCTAACACGTCATCTGTCCTAATGGTGATGGTGGAGAACAAATGTTTCTTGGCTTCCTTGTATAGATACAGGAAAAGCGAGACACAGAGAAGGGCTTATAACTGTCTCTATAGACTCAAGGAAGTCATTGGTCATGCTGGGAATAGAACATGAGGCTAGTGATGCAGACTCGCTCTGAATGGAGACAGCTCCAGACAGACAATTTCACTGGGAGGTTTCTAGCCAGTTTCCATCAGGACTGATACTATTTCCATGACACGCAAGGGAAAAAGCTATAAAGAAACTCATGACACTCTGGCTAGGTCTTAGAGAAATGAATGTCTTTCATAGGAAAGTAAGAAACTAGAAAGGTTTTAGAAATGTTGTCCTGACTCCAGAAGTCCTCATTTTCCACACCGTGTCAACATAGTCAGCTCTAGAGGGACTTCAGATGAGTTAAAACGTTTTTGCAACTGTCACTATCTTGTTCAATAAACAGGCCTTTATATTTACATCCAAGGTGTTTCCTTCACACTGCTCCTGAGGCTTGAGGAGATGGGAGGAAAAGTGTTCATCTATATTCTTCATGGGGCCTCCTAAGGAAGCTGAGTTCTGGGGATCCCCTGGTTTCAAGGGTTATGAGTTTCCATCTTGGTACAATCCTTAACTCACCCTATCAAAGGGGCGGTGGTGGGAAGTGGGGCTCAGGAGCATAATTAGTCCATTGGAAAGAAAGTGAAATAAAGGAACATGTTATAGTCTTTTTTTTTTTTTTTTAGGGCTTTTAATTTTTATTTTATTATTTTTTTAATTTAATAAACTTTTATTGTTCAGATTATTACAATTGTTCCTCTTCCCCCACCCCTGCCTCCATCCGGTTCCCACCCCACCCTCTGCCCTTACCTCCCCCACACTGTCCTCATCCATAGGTGTACAATCTTTGTCCAGTCTCTTCCCACACCTCCCACACCCCTTTCCCCCTGAGAATTATCAGTCCACTCCCTTTCTATGTCCCTGATTCTATTATAGTCACCAGTTTATTCTGTTCATCAGATTTTCATTCACTCGATTTTTAGATTCACTTGTTGATAGACATATATTTGTTGTTTATAATTTTTATCTTTACCTTTTTCTTCTTCTTCCTCTTCTTAAAGAATATCTTTCAGCATTTCATATAATACTGGTTTGGTGGTGATGAACTCCTTTAGCTTTTTCTTATCTGTGAAGTTCTTTATCTGCCCTTCAATTCTGAATGATAGCTTTGCTGGGTAGAGTAATCTTGGTTGTAGGTTCTTGCTGTTCATCACTTTGAATATTTCTTGCCACTCCCGTCTGGCCTGCATAGTTTCTGTTGAGAAATCAATTGACAATCATATGGGTGCTCCCTTGTAGGTAACTAACTGTTTTTCTCTTGCTGCTTTTAATATTCTCTCTTTGTCTTTTGCTCTTGGCATTTTAATTATGATGTGTCTTGGTGTGGTCCTCTTTGGATTCCTTTTGTTTGGGGTTCTGTGCGCTTCCTGGACTTGTAAGTCTATTTCTTTCACCAGGTGGGGGAAGTTTTCAGCCATTATTTCTTCGAATAGGTTTTCAGTATCTTGCTCTCTCTCTTCTTCTGGCACCCCCATAATTCTTTTTTTTTTCTTAATTAAATCTTTATTGTTCAGATTATTATAGGTGTTCCACTTTTTTTTCCCCCATAGCTCCCCTCCACCTGATTCCCCACCCCACCCCATGCCCTTACCCCCCGCCTCTGTCTTCATCCACAGGAGTGAGATTTTTGTCCAATCTCTTCCCGCACCCCTCACACCTGCTTCCCCTGAGAATCGTCAGTCCACTCCCTTTCTATGTCCCTGATTCCATTATATTCACCAGTCCATTCTGTTCTTCAGATTTTTTATTCACTTGATTTTTAGATTCACTTGTTGGTAGGTGTGTATTTGATGTCATTTTGTTGTTCATAATTTTTATCTTTACCTTTTTCTTCTTCTTCTTCTTCTTAAAGAATACCCTTCAGCATTTCATGTAATCCTGGTTTGGTGGCGATGAACTCCTTTAGCTTTTTCTTGTCTGTGAAGCTCTTTATCTGACCTTCAACTCTGAATGATAGCTTTGCTGGGTAGAGTAATCTTGGTTGTAGGTTCTTGCTGTTCATCACTTTGAATATTTCTTGCCACTCCCTTCTGGCCTGCATAGTTTCTGTTGAGAAATCAGCTGACAGTCGTATGGGTACTCCCTTGTAGGTAATTAACCGTTTTTCTCTTGCTGCTTTTAATATTCTCTCTTTGTCTTTTGCCCTTGGCATTTTAATTATGATGTGTCTTGGTGTGGTCCTCTTTGGGTTCCTCTTGTATGGGGTTCTGTGCGCTTCCTGAACTTGTAAGTCTATTTCTTTCACCAGGTAGGGAAAGTTTTCTGTCATTATTTCTTCTAATAGGTTTTCAATATTTTGCTGTCTCCCTTCTTCTGGCACCCCAAAAATTCGGATGTTGTTTCGCTTAAAGTTGTCCCAGAGGCTCCTTACATTATCTTCATATTTTTGGATTCTTTTTTCTTTTTGTTTTTCTGGTTGGATGTTTTTTGTTTCCACATATTTCAGATCTTTGGTTTGATTCTTGGGGTATGTTGATCTACAGTTGAGTTTCTGTATATTCTTTATTTCAGACAGTGTATGCTTCATTTCTGACTGATCCTTTTCCATTTTTTTGGCATTCTCATTAAGGTCCTTGAAGGTCTCACTAAGCTCCTCAGAAGTGTCATCAAGTTTCTCGGCGGTTTTTAGAAGATTCTTGAGTAACCTTATAAATGTCATTCTGAACTCTATGTCATCCAGTAGTTTGCTTTCCTCCGTTTCTTTCATTCGTGACATGTTTCTTTGTTTCTGCATTTTGGCTGCTTCCCTGTGTTAATGGAGTGGCTTTGTGTGGTAGGTGACCTATAGGGGGCAGTAGCTCAGCCTCCCCAATCACCTGATGTGGACGCTCTTGGTACACCCCTTTGTGGGCTGAGTGCAAAGTCTTGGTGTAGTTAAGCCTGAATTACTGTTGGTACGCTGGGAGGAATTGACCTCCAGGCCAATTAGCTGTGAGCACTCCCTGTGTCTATAATGGAAGAAGTGCTGCGCTGAAGACACGCTTATGGGGCAGGACTTGTTTCAGTGGGGCTTTGGTGCTCACTGAGTCTGCCTCTTGAATGTGTCACTTATGGATGTGAGGAGTTGAAATCTGGTGTCTCACACTGACCACTAGGTACACTGGCTTCTGGATCTCCAATGGGGTGCAGGTCAGCTACTGTCTGAGGCCACTCAGCAGGAGCTACAGTGAGAGCTGCAGTTTTCTCCTCTTTGCTTGGGGTTTGGAGGTTTTGGAGCTGTCTGACCCGGGCTGCAAGTTTTCTAGGTTAAGCTGCGATAGGGCAGGCTTTCTTATGCTAATTGAGCTGCTTGGAGCTTGGGTGGGTTTGTAGGTTGTGTGGGGCGGGGTCTCAGGGCGTCACTAGGTTAGGGCGTGGCAAACAGCAATGGCTGCTAGTAAGCAGGCTCTGTGTCCCCGACCGTGTCATGGAGTCCTGTGCCGCAGTGCCGTAAACAATTATTCCTGCGCGCAGCTCTGCAAGCAAGCCACTCTCACTGGCAGACAGTCCAGCTTCTCCCCGTAGGAGTTTGGGTCCCCCGCGTCTCCCCAGAGACTGGATTTCAGAGTAATCGGGGGCTTGTCTCCGTTGGGGTTGAAAAAAGCAACGCACCCAGTCGCCCGCCACCAGCACGGATCACGCGCCTCCGTAGCTCAGTTTTTCAGAGCTCGTGCAAGTCTCAATGCTCTTTTCTCTTTCCTTCTAGTTGTAGAACTTCCACTCAGCCAGCTTTCCCGTGGTTCTGGGTAATAGACGTTTTGTCTTTTAGTTGCAGTTTAAATTGTTGTGGGAGGCAGCAGTTTAGGTGTTTACCTACGCCGCCATCTTGGATTCCTCCCCCATAATTCTGATGTTGGTACACTTGAAGTTGTCCCAGAGGCTTCTTACACTATCTTCAAGTTTGTGGATTCTTTTTTTCTTTTTGCTTTTCCAGTTGAGTGTTTTTTGCTTCTTTGTATTTCAAATCTTTGACTTGATTCTTGCGGTCCTCTAGTCTGCTGTTAGGTCTCCGTAATAATATTTTTTATTTCAGTCAGTGTATGCTTAATTTCTAGTTGGTCCTTTTTCATATCCTTGAGGGTCTCACTAAATTTATCGGCTTTTTCTAGAAAATTCTTGAGTAACCTTATAACCGTGGTTTTGAACTCTATATCCAGTTGTTTGCTTTCCTCCATTTCTTTCATTTGTGATCTGTTTCTTTGTCTCTGCATTTTTGCTGCTTCCCTGAGTTGATAGAGTGGCTTTGTGTGCTAGGTGTCCTAAGGGCCCAGTGGCTCAGCCTCCCCAGTTACCTGAGGCGGACACTCTTGGTGCACCCCTTTGTGGACTGTGTGCACAGTCTTGTTGCAGTTAAGACTTGATTGTTGTTGGTATCACTGGGGAGAATTGACCTCCAGGCCAATTGGCTGTGAGGATCAGTTGTGTCTATGCTGGGAGAACTTCTGTGCTGGAGACAGCCTTATGGGACAAGACTTGCAAAACTGCAAAAGCCTCTCTGCTGGGCTTGGATGGGGCAGAGTCTCAGGGTGGAGCGGACAGCCTTGGCTTCCTGTCAGCCCTGCCCTATGAGGCCCCTGGGTCTCAGTGTCCCTCAGTAATCACTGCAAGGACCTCTGAGAGAAAGCCGCCCTTGAGTTTCCCCTGCTGCCAGACAGTCCAGTTTCTCCCCTAATGAGTCTGGGTTCCCAGAAACTTGCCCGAACTGGAGTTCAGTGCAGTCGAGAGCTTCTGTCTCCCTCCCGCTTTAGAAAGCCAGCTGCGCACTCAGCCGCCCGTGCTCTCAGCAGTCAGTCCTCTTTGCGAGAGCTCGCCTCCGCACCTCTGCCTTCTGCAGCTCCCCTAAGTCTCAGTGTGCTTTCTCTTTTCCTGGCAGTCCAGATTTCCCCCCGAATGAGTCCGGTTTCCCAGAGTCTTGCCCGGGACTGGAGTTTAGTGTAGTTGGGATCACCCATCTCCCTCTCGCTTTAGAAAGCCAGCTGTGCACTCAGCTGCCTGTCCTCTCTGAGCACACATCACCATACAGCCTTTTGCAGCTCCTCCGAGTCTCAATGTGCTTTTCTCTTTCCTTGTAGTTGTAGAATTTCCAATGTGGTTCTGGATGGTGTCCGTTTTGTCTTTTAGTTGTAGTTTTGATATTGTTGTGCGAGGCAGCAGTTTAGGTGTTTACCTATGCCACCATCTTGGTTTCTCCCCCATGTATAGTCTTAACATTAAGTATAGGCAATGGGCTTTTATATATTTATTTCGGGATAGAGCTTACTGTTGGGCTATGGCATCTGGTGATCTCACTTGCATGGAAACCCTCTCACCAAAGATAATTTCCTATGATGGATCAGGTGATATGTTGAGTTGCTGCCCTTATCAAAGTTAAAATTGCACTGACAAAGTTAAACAGGGAAGGAGGACTTTATTCCAGACTATTTCAATAGAATAGAGAGAAGAGCTGGGGTGGGGGGAATAGCAGGACACCTGTGTTTGCTAGTTGGCCTTCACAATTGGAGTAAGGAATCCACCAAAGTCAGGCATATACCCTCCTACAGAGACTGGGAGGAGGGGGGTGTTGTTGCCTCCAATGTTTTCATTTCAAAAAGATGGTTCCCAGGTCCCTGGGAAATAAATTTCCTGGGTTGCAAAACTAGCAAGAAGCTGGGAGATTTGTTTATACACCGAGTGGCCAGATTATTATGATCTCTGAATGCATAGTAATCTGGCCACTCAGTGTGTGTGTGTGTGTGTGTGTGTGTGTGTGTGTGTGTGTGTGTGTGTTAGAGGCCTGGTACATGAATTCGTGCATGGGTGAGGTCTGGCCAGCCTGGCCAGGGGGAGAGGACTTGGGCAGTTGGCCAGCCTGCCTACTGGTCGAACTCCTGGTCAAGGGGACAATTTGCATATTAGCCTTTTATTATATAGGATATACACTGAGTGGCCAGATTATTATGCCTTCAGAGATCATAATAATCTGGCCACTCAGTGTATTTCAAAAGGACAGAATAATTGCAAGTTATTACTTACTTAATTGCAAGTTTTCTAAAGTAAATGCTCTAAATAAAGAAAGGTCAGGGGCCATAGTCAGGAAGAAAACTGTCTAAAGTTTTGTCAAGGTGAAGAGAATGTTAAGGCTGTCTTGCTCGCCCTGTAAGGCAATTCATAAATGAATTTCTTCTGATTGAGGAGAACCCTTAACCAGTGATACACAAACTTGGACATCTGAAGTCCCTGTACAGGTACCTTCTTCTGAATAGTCCATTGAAATGAACTCATAAATGCTTCCTTTTAATGCCTTCAACTAAGAGTGTTTTCACTGATTAAGTCAACAAACATTTATGGAGTATCTATTCTGTGCCAGACACCATTTCAGGTATGAATAAGGTGGAAACTTCTCCTAAAAGAGACCTCACAGCAGTGAAGGAGAGAGAGGAGTAAATGAACATTTAACATATAATGTGAAAGTTCCTCAAAAAAGTCAAACATGACCCAACGATTCCATTCTTAGGTGTCTACCCATCAGAAAGAACATCTGTCTACACAAAAACTTAGGCAAGAATGTTCAGAACAGCATTATTCATAATAACCAAATGGTAGAAACAACCCAAATGTTCTTTAACTGGTGAATGGATAAATATGGTCTATCTCTGCAGTGGACTATTACTCAGCAGTAAGAAGGAATGAGGTATTGATACATGCTACAAAATGGAGGAACCCTAAACACAGTGTTATGAAAGAAGCCATTCACAGCAGGTCACATGTTGTATGATTCCATTTAGATGGTGTGTCTAGAAAAGGCAAATCCATAGAGGCAGAAAGCAGATCAGTGGTAATCTAGGCTTTGGGGGTTGAGGGGTAGGGGGAGTGACTGCTAATGCGTATGAAGTTTTTTTTTGGTGGTGATGAAAGAGCTTCAAAATTGACTGGTGATGTTTTGGTATAGTCACAAAATGATGGTTATGGGAAAATGGAAAGAGCCCTGGATTTGACCTCAGAAGACCTGGTTTGAATCATAAAGTATTGTAGGCTTGATTTTTCCAATGACATATCCTTTGAGCTTTCTCTTCTTTCTGTTTTCTCCACCTCACTGAATGATCTCACCACCCATCTACCCAGTTACCAAACTAGAAACTCGGGAGCCATTTGAAATGCACACCTCCAAACCTCTCACTGCCCCTAGATAATCAGTCATCAAGTCCTACTAATTATATTTCTTCAACCTTTTAAATACTCTGTCCTCTCCATTCCTGCATTCTCCTGCCTTTTGCCAACATCATCTCTCACCTGTACTATTGCAAAAGCCTCCTCTCAGTCTCACCACTTGAATCTAATCTCTCTAATTCTCCAGATGGCTGGGAGGGTGGTGTTTATAAAAGAAACCTCATGTCGCTTCCTTGTTCAAAATCATTCCATGGTCATTACTGTCATGATAGCAAACATGTACACAATGCTAAGAATTTTGGATGCATTAACTGGAATGCTCGCATCAATCTATTGAGAGAGGAAGAAATGGGGCAGAGAGGGGTAGAATGACTTGCCCAAGGCCAAGCAGCTGCTTAAGTCTACAGCTAGGATTGAACCCAGGGAACCTGGCCCTGGGTCTGTGCTTACAGTCACACTATACTGCCTCACAAAGGGGAGGCCAAACTCATTTCTGTGATGCAGGCCCGCCTGCCTCCAGCCCTTCTGTGGTGCCTGTGCCCTGGTGTACTGCACTGCCTGAAGTTCTCAAAGGGCCTCACTCCTCTGGGCCTTTGGACAATGCCTTCCTTTTTTTTTTTTTTTTAATGCCTTTCATTCTAATTGGACTCTGGAAACCCTTGTCCTTGGAGATGTTGGACAGATAAATACATGTGATTGAAATAAATGGAACTAAAAAAGCCAGTGAGAGGAATTAGGGTATCAAGGATGTTACAGCTATTTCCCGTATCCCCTTTTCACCCAGGAGTCCCGTCAACATCACTCTGTCCTGTGGCCCGTCCCTCTCCCAGGGACATCTAGTTAATCTGATAAATAAGTCCTTGTCATGTCCTCATGCACAATGCCCCTCCTGGGTGGATCATGCAGGGCCCACCCCCAAAGGTGGGGTCAGCCATGTGGACAGGGAGCCCTGCATATGCTCCCAGCCACCCGGGGCCTGGACAGGTGTTTGTGGCACTTTCTTCCACTGGAAACCAACCCATTTATTTTGTTTACTCTGCCAGTTACTAGTATTTTCCTGTCATTAACATTCTTTTCCTGGCCAATGGTCTAAGTACACAGGGATGTTACCAAGCAAGCCTGATGAAAGGGAAGTTTCGGGTGGGTGTGTTGGCTGTATCCTAGTCTAGTCGTGAGCCATTAGGGAAATTCTAAACAAGGCCAAAATCATCTCTTTAGCTGGTAACAAAGACTTGAGGATGATTCATAATAGATGACAGTGTCAAGACATCTCCAAAGGGACTGTGCTCCCGTGACCCCGTAGAGCTCTGGTTCCACTGGCATCCCCAGTTCTGGAGCCCATCTCTTCCCCTACATGTTGTCTCCTTCTACAGAGGTACTCCCGGGGGGCTCTGTCCACACAGTGACTCTCCCTCTAAGAGGAAGGCTGACTGCCTCTCTTCCTTAATGTCTTGAAAGGTCTGTGGGACTGAAGCTCCCTGCTCTGCTTGACAGTGAGCATCAGCTGGGGACAAAGTGTCAAGTTGAGGGGTACTCTGATGACCATCAGGATGGTCCACCTGTCCATGCAAATGTCACTCTGATGGGGTCCCTCTTTGCTTGACTTCTGAGTGGAAGTCCCCCTCGATCCCCCCCGCCCCTTGGTCCCTCCCATGGGCTGCAGCCACAGGCTGCTGTCCCCACCTCCTCTGCAGCAGATGCCAGGAGCTCTTTAAACTTGCCCTTGGTCTCTGGAATCCTGACTCTGAGGCCGGGCATTCCAACAGCAACTCCTTGGGTGCAGATCTTGGAAAGGCCACTTCAAAACTGTCTCGGCCCAGGCCCCAAGGACAGGCTCTGCTTCTGTGAGATTTGCAAGGTGCCAAAAACATCTCCGGTGCTCAGGCTGGAGCAGCCAATGGAAGCCATGACCCAGACCCCTCCCACTCCCTCCTCAGTGGCATCACAGCCTCCTGAGTCTCTCCTCCTCTCTCCCGGCCTGTCTGACACAGAAGTGAGGACCCAGAGGCCTCGGTCTGCAGAACCCTCTCCACCTGCCCTGTGGTTCCTGTACGGAGTCTCATCCTCTCCAAAGATGGCCTGGAGACAGCTGTTGCTTGTCGTCTGTTTCTCGGCCGCTATGCTCCTGTGCAGTGAGTAAGAGGGGCTCCAGGATGGACTGGTGTTAGGTGAGGCTGTCAGGTGGCTGGCCCAGAGAGAAAGGGGCGGGATGCTTATCTATAAGATGGCTGTGCTGTGTGTGTGTGTGTGTGTGTGTGTGTGTGTGTGTGTGTGTGTAACACAACACAGCACAGAGAAAACCGTTTGCTTGGTGGTTTCTTGGGGCTGGTGTGTATGTGACCCAGGACCCCCCACTGGGGCCTGGCAACCACTGTCCTGGGAAGGACTGGCCTTGCCTGGTGGCGGTGAGGGTCCCTTCGGTGTGCTGCCACCCTCACTCTATGCTCATGCCCACAGTGCTGCAGGAGGGGACCGGCGCATCAGTGGGCACTGGGCAGGGGGCCAGACAAGAGGCCCAGGAAGGTGAGTGCAGGGGCCACCCAGGGGTGCAGGGCAGGTTGGCCAGCCCCTGCGGTTGCCCTGGTGAGCCTGTGCAGGTTGTGACTGGCCGCCTTCGGATTCCAGGTGTGGAACAGAAGATTTTCATGCAGGAATCGGATGCCTCAAATTTCCTCAAGAAGCGTGGCAAGCGGTCCCCCAAATCCCGAGATGAGGTCAACGGTAAGGATGCTGATGACCTGCCTTCTGTTGGCCCCTCTGGTTCCTTCTCGCTCCCAGTAAGCTGGACTGTGGGACCTAGCTCCACGGGCATCAAAGGGCCTGCAGCTCTTAGTTAGAAAGCCCACGTCTCCTGGATTGCAGGTCACATCTGTTTTGACTGACTGTTATCAGGGTACGAAACAAAGAGATGATGAGATACATCCCGATTCCAGAAAGTTAAAAACATACAAGGGAAAACCTACATTCTAGTTGGGACAGACACAATATCTCAGTGTGTGCTTTTTGGGGTACTGAAAAGTGAGCCCTTATATGCAAGAGCAATAGCATTGCGAGCAGGGAGCGGGCACATGGTACTCCAAGCCAGGATTGTGGGTTTGGTGACAGCTTTACTGTTAAGTGGCCTTGGCCACTTCCTCTCCTGGGGCCCAGGCTTCCTTATTTACAAGCCCCTGAAAGTGTGGTGTTCAGCCAGCAGTATTTGTTTTTTTGTTTTTGTTTTTGTTTTTAAGTTTTTATTTCCAATGCATTTGGGAGGCTTTTGAGCTCAGAAGCATGTCTCCATTCAGCCTGAAGTAGCCCCTGGTAACCCCTGCAGAGCGGGGACCCTCATTTCCATGACCTGTCGACCCTCAAAGGCATTTGCGTTTTCTGCCCTTGAACTAGATTCTTCCAAGGGCTGTGGGTGCTGACTGTCTCCCAGGCTGGGGCTGGATTCACTGCTTGTGTGTGTGTCTGAATAAACTCTTTGTGTCGCTCAGCAAAGTAACTTGCTCCGTAAAAATAACAGGAGTGTTTTCAAATGACGGAGAAGAAGAGAGTGGAAAATGCTGGGAGATAAAATTCCTTTTTAAAAACAAAACACCTGGATAAATATTAACCAAACTGGGAAAATTTCCAGGCCTCATACAAGTTGAGATTTAAAAGCTTGCAAATGTCAAGAAACACTGAAAAGTCTGATGGAGATTGGGCAGTTCTTGATAGAAATCAGAGAAGCAACCTCTGGCAGACTCCCAGTGGGGAGCAGGTGCGAATTTTAGGGCAAATAGTTTCCATCCTTGGAAGCTGAGCAGAACAATGAGGCACACGACTAAGCCAGAGGTTCTTCACCTCAAACAGAAGCTCAGGGTGTTGGTCGTGGGGAGCCCAGGGCAGCCGGGAGAATACCTAGGGTGCACCTGAGTTCATGTCTTGTCCCCTTGTCAATTTCAGTGGGTGAACAGGAGATCCGTGCCCAACTATGTCTCGGGTTGGGTAAAAGGCAAGTGATAAACTTGAATTTGGAACCAGGGAACAGGCATCTTACACCTCTAAGCTTCTGGGTAACGATGCAGGTCACTTTAGGGTGCAAGGAGGAACTAATCCGATAAAACGCAGGTTTTTGAGAAGAGATGTACACAACACCCAGTGTAAAAATAGCGTCTTGTCCCAAGAATTAGTTTTTATTTATTGTAAGTCAAATGTCCAATGTGGCACCTCCAAAAAAGCCATTTGGGAAGATTGCTGCTTTTCTGGCGTACATAGGGATGGAAAATGCTCCTCTAGGAATTGGCATGGCTCATTAAGCACCTGCTTAGAGTCTAAACCCCTGCCTCTCACCCCACCCCCACCACACCCCCAGCCCCACTCCCACCCCCAGCAGCTTTCTGGTACCTGTAGCATTGTCGGAGCTTGTGGTGGGTTGTAAGATTCTGCCATGCACAGTGTGTTCTGTCCAGTAGTGGAGTGTGGGTGCCTAGAGCTCAGGCCCCAGTCCCAGCCCAGCCTTGACCAGCCGTGTGGCCTTGATTAAATCACTTCACCTCTCTCAGTTGAATTGCCTCCTAAGAAACGTGTGGATGTGGGGCAAGAGGTGAGGCATGGGGATGGACTGGAGTACCAATGCCTTCTGCCAAAGTAAGGATTTCTGCAACATGTAGGTAAAGGCACAAGTGTGGGGAAAACGTGGGCTTTGCCGAAGGAATCTGCACTGAGACCAATTCAAATAACTTGATTTTTCATCTGAGTTAAGTTAAATAATATGAACCGAATATAAATAACTAGTATTTAATTAATTTATTTACTCTTGTAAGTTCCTTACTTTCAAGAAGGGTTTGAGATGGTTTCCAGTCTTACCATCACCAAGAAATACTACTTGTTTCTCCAGCACCCCTGTACTGTGGGGTGGGGCAGACAGCAATGGCTTTCCTGCTTCCATCATAACACCGCTCCCCCCCTGCACATCCGAGCTGGTGTGTGTGTGGGGGGGGCAATGGCACCTCAGCCTCCCGCTTTGATGTGAGGGGAATCAGACCTCACCTCCTGGGAGGGAGGAGCGTTCTGAGGCAGCAGTTCCTCCTGTACCAGACACAGCCTCCTGCTGCCTCGATGTTCCAGATGAAGCCCAGACAAAAGAAATGTCTTGAAACCAAGAGCACTTTAAGTCACTTCCACATTTCATTTCCACAGCTCTCGCACCAAAGAGGTCAATGTGCAGATTTGAGGGCAGAAATGGATGAACCTGGAATCTAATTTATTTTAGATCTAAAACGTACAGGTTTTATTTTTCGACTAAATTAGAGCAGGTGAGAAACAGCTGCACCTGCTAATGAGGTGGGATGTGATCATTCAGGTGGGATTCCCTTTGGGCTCAAGGCAGTGTTGGTGAGCGTCATTGTTCACCTGCCAAGGAAGGATCACCATCTTCATGTGTTCCCAGTGACAGTTTCCAGCTTTTACTGGGTGTATTTCTTGCAACCGTAGAAGTGTACTTCCAATTTTGTGATGTGGAACTCGGATTCCTCATAAAAAGGTTCACAGCCAACTTACTGGAATGCATTGCCTTACAAAATAAGGGATGCCTGCGGTTAGTGTTCGATCAGGAAGTTTGACTGACCATCCAAATCCTGTACTAGTTATATATTGCTATGTAGCCAACAATCCCCAACCTAGCAGCTTGAACAAATTACCTCAACATTTAGCAGCTTAAAACATTGGTTGTTTCACATTTGCTAGCTAGGTCAGAAGTCTAGGGCTAAGGAGCTGGTAGCCTCTGGGTCAGGTTTCTCAGGCTGCAGTTCTCTCAAAACCTGACTGTGAGAAGATTCCTTTTCAAGCTCATTTACCTGGTTGTTGGCAAGCCTGGGGTCCTTGCTATTGGTCAGGGACACCAGTGTCTCGCCATGAGTGGGCCTCTTCATAAGACAGCTTACAGCATGGCAGCTGGCTTGTCTGAGTGGAGCAAAACGGAGAAAGAGGCCAATCAACCTAAGACAGAAGCCACAGTCTTGTTTGTAACCTACTAGTATGTGGAAAATCTATTCCACAACCTTTACCATATTCTGTTCATTAGCAGCGAATCACTAGACCAGCCCTACACAAGGGGAGGGAATTAGCACAGCTAGAGGCATGAGTATCGGGATCATCTTACATTTCTATCAGCAGCCATAATGCCTCTTAGTAGAGGGGCAAAATCTCTCTTACTTGCCTCTTTAACCCTAATGTGTATCATACATTCTGACCATGATAGGTGCTTTAAGATGTTGAATGAATTTGAAGGTATTAATTAATGTGAAATGAACTTTAAGTTGGATGACTCCCTCTTATAATTCACTAGTGACCTGTCACACAAAATTGTGCAAGATCCAGGACCCCTCCCAACCTCCCCCTCCCCCCACCCCCTGCACCATGGGACCGCCCCAAGTCCTGAAGTCCCACCCTCCATGGCCGGAGCACCGCAGGATGGCCCCAGTCCTGGGTACTTCCCTGATGCCCTGCCTCTGGGCCACATGGAGCAGCCGCCAAGCTCCGCCCCTGCGGCATGCATGCGGGGCTGCGGAAACCCCGGCAAAAGTTGCTGGCCCCACCTCCACTGCCCCCCTCCCCCGCTGTGCGCATCGCCATCTTGTGATGTGTTATGGCGTGAGGGTCAATTTGCATATTACCTCTTTATTATATAGGATTTCTTTTTTTAAAATATATATTTTTTTATTTCAGAGAGAGGAAGAGAGAGAGAGAGAGAGGGATAGAAAGGTCTAAAATGAGAAAGAATCACTGATTGGCTGCCTCTTGCATGTCTCCTACTGGGGATCGAGCCTGCAACCCAGGCATGTGCCCTGATCAGAAATCTAACCGTTACCTTCTGGTTCATAGGTTGACACTCAACCATTGAGCCACACCAACTGGGCTATAATTAATTTCTGATCATTGGACTCGTAGCTTTTAAGTGGCCTAATATATCTGGATATACCACTAATTTTATGATTGAAACTAAATTGCTTCATCTTTTGGAGTCTCAGTCTTCTCATTGGCACAAAGAGGCAGCTGGATGGGAAGACCTCCTAGGTCCTTCAAATTTGAAAGTCTATGTCAGGAGTACACCATTTCAATGAAGCCCCATCCCTAGCCCTCACAAACAAGCTCTTCCAACCAGATTACATTTCTTAGGCAAAATATTAGTAATGGGTGTTCCCCTAAATGTGTGCAGATATCCCTATTCTTGGGGGCAACTCTCACCTCTTACCCTTCCACAGCGGAGAACAGGCAGAAGCTGCGGGCTGATGAGCTACGAAGAGAATACCACGAGGAACAACGGAACGAGTTTGAG
Source organism: Corynorhinus townsendii (assembly GCA_026230045.1). NCBI lineage: Eukaryota > Metazoa > Chordata > Mammalia > Chiroptera > Vespertilionidae > Corynorhinus > Corynorhinus townsendii. Next base: position 141,048,776 of record JAPDVU010000001.1, on the reverse strand, counting down.
AACTTTGTGGAGGAGCAAAATGATGGTAAGAGCTCTTTAGCCAGTGTCTCCAGGGAAGCGAGGCTTTGCTGGAAAACCACGAGTTGTCTCTACTTCTCCCTACATTTTAGAGGAGAAAGGGAAGCTCTACTTTCATGTTTATGGGAGTCTTGAAAAGAAGGGAGAAAGTCATAAATGGACATAGAACTTGAGAAGGGACTGAAAAGGATAGTACCCTCGGGCTCAGGGACTGTGGAGCTAACTGCATTTTCTCCTGCTTGGGGATCACTGTCACCACTGTTACCTGTGTTCTCTGTACTGGTGAACTTGGCACTGGTAGAGTTGGGTTGGGAGGATTTCAAACTCAGTTTTAAGTGTCTTGGACTCACATCAATATAATGGCTTTAGGAACTACCCATCCTGGGACACCAAGGCCTCCCTTTACTTATTCACTGTGATCAGCATCTTATCTGACTGGTGCAGATAAACCAGGAAAACTCAGCAAGCACTGACTGGTCACCGGTGCCCTGCCTTTACCCTTCCCCACCTCCAACACCAACATCCACAGGTGACATGAAGGCTCCAACACATGCATAACACTGGGCACTGGCATGCTTCTACATGGTTTGCTTATGCCCTTACCTCGCTACTTTAGTGTCTTCCCTGCTAAGCTGTCACCTTTTTTTAATATATATATATATTTTACTGATTTTTTTATAGAGAGGAAGGGAGAGGGATAGAGAGCTAGAAACATCGATGAGAGAGAAACATCGATCAGCTGCCTCCTGTACACTTCCTACTGGGTATGGGCCTGCAACCAAGGCACGTGCCTTGACCGGAACCGAACCTGGGACCCTTGTGTCCACAAGCCGACGCTCTATCCACTGAGCCAAACCGGTTAGGGCTAAGCTGTCACCTTTGCCTCAGTGTCTCACTAGGCAATCAGCACCTCTCATTTCTGCCCTCAACCCTTGGGCAGACAGGGCTCCTGCTTCCTCAAGGAAATGCTAATTTCATCAAGGCCTCACTGAGGCAGCTGGGAATGGGTGTGAGTGAGGGAAAAGGGAGGATCTATCTTTGAACACACAGTCTTCCACCGGATTGCATTTGACCTTGGATCTACTGAGTACCCTCAAATAAAAATCCTTTGGTACATTTATTTATTTTTATTTTAAAATATATTTTATTGAGTTTTTACAGGGAGAAGGATAGAGTTAGAAACATTGATGAGAGAGAAACATCAACCAGCTGCCTCCTGCACACGCCCTACTGGGGATGTGCCCGCAACCAAGATACATGCCCTTGACCAGAATCGTACCTGGGACACTTCAGTCCGCAGGCTGACGCTCTACCCACTGAGCCAAACCGGTCAGGGCCCTTTGGTACATTTAATAGTGATCAGACCAGCAGGCCCGTGTATGTGTGCATGTGTGTGCGTGCTCCTTTTTTCGGTCTTTCAAGACTGCAGTGCTCCTGAAAAAGCTCCGGGCTGCATGTGTGCTTAGACATAGGCCCGATTTAGGTGACCTTTGTTAGAGAAGGTCAGCAATTTCCGTTCTTAAGTTGTCATCTCCTGGCTTGTTTGCATTGGTGGGTTTGAGAGGTAACACCCTCTTAGGGCACCTGGTAGTGAAGAGGATAGGATCACCAGATACCTGAGGGCTGCAGGCCAAGCCCTTTGCCCCGCGGCGGCACCTGGCTGAGCCTGCAGCAGGTGTCAGGCTTGGATCCTGGCAAACCAGACTTCTGGGAAGAACTCAGGCGTCATAACTCAGAGGCAAGCACTTCTGTTTACCTTGGTGGACAGCTTGGGGAGAGGCATTTTAAAATGAGAATGTGGCCTCCAAAATTCCTTCAGCGGTTTTTTTTTCCCTCCTAGCATGAATAACAGCATTTTATTTTGTGCCTTTTTAAATGTTTCAAGTCCAAATCCTTGGCATCTGGATAGAAAATTCACTGTTTTCCCTTTCATGATGAAATTAGGATGAGAGGTCAGGTGCCTTGGGGATGACGGGTCCTCCACCAAAGCCAGAGGGGACTAAGATCAGGGACCTCAGACCTTGCCACAACGATGCAGACATTGCAGGGCAGGGCACAGGCCTTCCGGGATGGCAGTGCAGCCGCGGTCATTGCTGAGCACCTGCTCCGTCAGGCAGTGGGCTGAACCACCCAATCCTCACTACCAGCCTCTGAGGTCTTGCAATCTCCATTTTACAGTTTCAAACCTCATCCTGAGACATGACTATCCAAGGTGGCATTGCTGGTAAGGGGTCTGAACCAACCCAGCAGACTCGTGTTGTTATAAGTGAAGGATCATCAACTGTGTAAGGTCTGGAGATATTCGCTCCAGGGACTGGCCGTGAGGATGGAGGAGGGCAAAGCAAAGGGGCCCAGAGAGGGTCTCCCCAGAGCAGCATGAAGGAGGCAAACAGGTGGAGCAGGCCCGGCCGGCCTGAGGGTACAAGTCCCCTTTTCTCCCCTTCCCCTGCCTCTGCCGGGAGCACTGAGTCATGAGCAGTGGCCAGGCGGCTGGAAACCTGCACCCAGGCCTGCTCCAAGCCCTCCCCTGAGGCCCCCACGCCCACAGCTCCCCCCGCCCCTGCCTGGTTTCAGTTAGCTATCTTCATCTGACAAAGTCACCGGTTCTCAGAATAGTAGAGAGCAGGTGGATGTTCCTCCTCTCCCCGAGGTTCTTGCTTCATAAAAGCAAGTGCTGAGGCATTCCCGTGGGGAACCAGGAGGACTCCGATCTCCAGTGGAGGAATTGTAGGCAGTGGTCTGGAGGGGGGTTCTGGGTAAGAGTGGCCTTCCTGAGGACCTGACCCCACCCCAAAGGCCTATCAACCTACCCAGGCCACCGGTCCTGGTTTGGGGAAAGTGGGTGGGCAAGTTTAGCACCTCACTCAGCTCTGCCATGGCTCCTGGTTGCAACTCTACTCAAAACCACCAGCGTCACAGGCAACAATAACAGGTCGGCCTCCGAAGCTCCAGGACCAACGGTGCTGAGCTCCCACTTCTAAGGCATAGTGCAGCACATGTGGGCTTCCACCTTCAAAGCTAAGGCCGGTCAGGCCACCTGAGGTCGGCTGCATAACAAAGGATCCCAGCCACATGTGGTCGAAAGCCACACTCTCAGGGCCTCTGGTCTTTACCAGGGAGGTCCTTTCCTTTGTCTAAGTAAAATGGTCTAAGAAGAGTCTGGCATGGTCTGGGGGGAATCATGCTTCTAAGATGCAGCCTGAGAAAGGTCTGAACAGTGACAGCTAACACCTGAAGCTAACATCCAGTCTGGGCCTGACTGTAGCCTCAAGTCTGTGTCTGAGGGCCAAGTCCCTAAGTGGAATTTTAGTGCCAAGGGCTCAAATAGGAAGGAAACATTCCTAGCAGCCACACAGCCCAAACACCCATGGGTGAGGAGGCCCTGCTGTCGAGGTCACCTGGCTCTCCCAGGTGCTAAGGGCACTCTCCACACGCTGAAGCCGCAGGCCATGCTGTGAGTCTAGGACCACGAGGAGGCACTGCACGGGCACTGAAGTTCACAGGCTTTCTGATCCTCGATGTTGCCTTCTTTCGTTAGGACTTCCCATCCCCCAACAACATTTTTCAAAAATGCTTTTAAAAAATTGTGATAAAATATATATAACAAAATTTGTCACCTAAACCTTAATGAACTTTTAGTGCACAATTCAGTGGCATTTAGTACATTCACAGTGTTGCACAACCGTCACTATTCCCCAAACCCTTTAATTACCTCAAACAGATCTGTGCCCATTACGCACAGCCATTGGCACATCCTGGTGACCGCTAGTTCATGCTCCCTCTCTGAATTTGCCTATTCTAGCTACTTCATAGAAGTGGATATACACAATATTTGTCTTTTTTGTGTCTGGCACATTTCACTTAGCATGTTTCAAGGTTCCTTTATATTATAGCACGTATCAGAAGGTCACCCTTTTCATCCCTGAATAATACATACGTACATACACGTAAACATATATCTCACATTTATAAAATGTTTTTTATTGATTTCGGAGAGAGGAAGGGATAGAAACATCAATGATGAGAAAAATCATTGATTGGCTGCTTCTGTACGCCAACCCCTCCCCACTGGGGATCGAGCCTCAGCCCAGGCATGTGCCCTGACCAGGAACTGAACTGTGACCTCCTGGGTTGACACTCAACCACTGAGTCACACTGGCCATGCTAAACACGTTATTTTTAAAGCTTAGAAAACACAGAACAGTATGGAGATAACAATTACTCATAATCCCATTATTCCAAATTGACGATTTTTTTGGAATGGTATGGCTTAGAGTCTATTTTTATTACTGTTTTGCTACTTTTGTATTTTGTGTCTTACGTATTATCACTTTGAGCCAGTTTCTGCATAAGGCTCTCCCCCCTTCACTGGCTGTACAGGGAGCACTGAACTGGAGTGCCAGACCCTGGTCTTGGCTCCCCTGGCAACCTGTCTGGGCCGGATTGGTAAAATAAGACCTTTGGATTCGGTGTTTCCCAGGCCCTGAGGCCAGCTCTAACCTTTGAAATCTGTCACCAGTGCACACAGGTGTTGGTTCATGGCACCACGGGTGGGAGGTTTGGGTTGATAGCTCCAAGAGAGCTTGGTGGCTGCCTTCAGGTCAGGGTCCTCTCTACCCTAACATGCTTTCATCTCTCCTCCCAGAACAAGAAGAGAGAAACCGGGAGGCTATTGAGCAGTGGCGCCAGTGGCATTATGATGGCCTGTACCCATCATATCTCTATAATCGCCACCACATCTGACCTCATCCTGATGAACCTAGAAGATGGAGCTTGAAATGCACATACTCACCCAGGTCTTCCAGCCCAGGTGTCGACCAACTTTCTCCCACACAAACAGGCCCCTTCAAAGGGTCTCAATTTGGGGCCTGCTGCGGTAAACACATAAGGCCTTTCATTCTGATGGATTAAAATGCCCTGGCTTTCGCTTCTTTGCAGATGAATTCTGAGGTGAGCGAACGCCTATGGGGCTGCCTAGCACCAAATCTACAGTTTCCCCTTGCTTAGCCATTATTCCCAAAGTAAGAGTCCAATTCCATAGAACAATGAAAAGAATCACAGTAGAGAGAGATTACATGTTTGCTTACAGCTTACGAATAAAAATGCCGAGTCAACAATAAATTATCTTCTCTCTCTCTTTTTTTAATCCTCATGCTTAGAGAGAAGAAGGGAGAGAAACAATGGCGTGAGAGAGAAATATCGATTGGTTGTCTTCTGTACATGACCCAACTGAGGATTAAACCTGTGACCCAAGCATATGCCCGGACTGGAAATTAAACCGGCAACCCTTCGGTGGACAACGCTCAACCAACTGAGCCACTCTGTCCAGGCATGAATTATCTTCTCAAATCCCAAACTGAGGGGTGTCGACCTACCACCCTGAGTGACAGAGTTACTCACACTGACTTGGGTGTTTGAAAGCTTGAACTCAGGAGTTCTATTCACTATTTCCTCAGCATGTCTCAGTAGTCACAAGAAAAACAATTGTTTTGGCAAAACCATTCTCTGAGCCCAGGTGCTTCTCTGAAAAGTGTTAAGGTCCAACTGTGGTTTTTTAAATTGCACCAATCAGAAGCCAAGGTTACAGCAAGGCCAGTTGTAACCCAAAGTAGAAAACAGGTAGAATTGAGTTTTGGTATCATCTGCTTTTTCTTCACAGTGCCTTTATTAGTTTTTTAGGGCTGCCATATCAAAGTACCATAAACTGGGTGGCTTAAAATTATGCACATTTATTCTCTCACAGTTCTGGAGGCTAAAAATCTGAAATCAAGGTGTTGAAAGAGCCATCCTCTCTCCCAAGGCTAGAAGAGGGTCCTTCCTAGCCTCCTCCAGCTCCTGGTAACTCAGGCTTCCCTGGCTCATGGCAGCTTCCCTCCATTGTCACATGGCTTTCTTTTCTCCCCATGTCTTCGCATTACTTTCTGTCTATCTTTCTCCTCTTTTATCAGTCATATTAAATTAAGAGTCCATCCTACTAACCTCATCTTAATCTGATTACATCTGCAAGGACCCTATTTCCAAATAAGGTCACATCCACAAGTTCCAAAGGTTAGAGGACTTCAGCAAATCTTTGGGGGAGGGGGACACAATTCAGTGCTAGCAGTGGTCCCTTCCTTCTCTCCCAACCACTCTGTCTTCCTGCCCCAGACTCAGCATCTCTCCTATTTCTATCCTTGCTCTCCACTCCCTTCAGGAATTCCACACTAAGAATGCAGAATAACGTACATAGGCACCTCTGCAGAGTCAGTCCTCAGGAGGATAAAGAAGACCCTGGGTGGAAAATAAGCATCCATCCTTGACCTCTCCGTCCCCACCCCTGGGCCTTCTCTTCCTCCATGGCCTGCTAGTCCAGCCTGCTTTTGAGGTTGAGCTTCCCATGCACTATAGGGCAACTTTCCTTTGAGGAAAAGCTGCTGATTGTGGTACAATACTCCACCAGAGGTGGGGCTATTTATTAGATCAGAATACTTTGCAACAAATGCTTGTATTTTAAAGTGATTTTTAAAGATTGTTAAAACCTTTAAAAACATTCTGGTAATGAAGCGATTATGCATTTTCCAAATCACCTTATATATGGTCAGCACTGTAGGTTGGTAACCCCAACTTAGGAAGGGGTATGTTTTCACACACCCATTGGGCAATAGAGGTAAGGCAAACCATTGCTCTCCCCACTCCACCAGGAAACAGGAGCCACAATCTGGTATGTTGTAGGTAGCTTTGACACATCCACATGCTCTCTGGCAAGGCCAGCAAGCAGGCAGATGATGGCTAAAGCATTCTCAGTCCAGTCCCCACAGCCAGTGTCTCAAAAGGCCTGCCCTGTCCACAGGAAGAAACATGGGGTGGGGGCGGGGGGTGGGGGGACAGCACAGATGTAAAAAACCAAGAATGGTCTGGGTGTGGGGCCAATTTAAAAGAACAAAACAGCCTGTCCTTGCCTCTTTAATGTCCACACTTGGAGTGCTGGCTCTAGATAAACAACTCTGGCACAAATGGGTGGGCCCCCTTATTTCTGGCAGAAATAAGAATTCTATTACCTCATTCTACCCCTGTCTTTAACAAGGACCCTATTATACTTCAGGGTTTTCAAATTCCACCCAGAATTCCTTCATTAAATCCAATCAGTCATTTCCTGGGCAGGGGGAAGCATGCCAAAGGTAACAGGACCTGGAATCCGGGCAGCCACATTCAATAGGAAGTTAGTAATGGAGCAATCTGTATTTTTAGACTGGCCTTGTCCAGTGTGGTCTTTGGGACATTCTACCCCCTAGCTCTTTAGGGGTTTCAGGTTATGTGGCTAAAAACAAAGCCTTCAAAGGACAGACTGGTAAAAACTCATTTTTTATTCACTACTTTTTTTTTTATTTGAGTATGTGTACTCCAGGGAAGATACTGCAACTGATTGGACCATGTGCCTTTAGATTTTGGGGATGTGGTCCCATTTTCATGAGCCTAATGATTTTTAAAATTTAAAAAAACTTGTTATATACTTTTATCAGTTTCATTTTGTTGGGTTAATTTCTAATTCATTTTCAACCAACTATGTTCTAATTCTTTGGTAAGGTTTTCATAATTTGAAAGTTCTTAAGGGATTTGTCCCAAAGCAAATTGGTTAAATATGGAGGATCTCGTTCACAGAGTAACTCTGCTACACTCTGCGATCTTATTATGTTCTTTGGCTGCCTCCTGCACACCCCTACTGGGGATCAAGCCTGAAACTCGGTGAATGTGCCCTTGACTAGAATCAAACCTGGGACCCTTCAGTCCGCAGGCCCACGGACGTTCTATCCACTGAGCCAAACTAGCTAGGACTGTTCTAACCCTTTTTGAAGGTTTGCCCACTTTCCACATTATTTTGATTTTTTAAGATAAAAATATTTTGAATGTATACAAAGTTTAAAGAATGTAAAGGATGAAAAGGAAGTGTCCCTCCCGTCTCCCAAAGGAAACAGTCATTCCCGAGTTTTGAGTATTCTTCAAGTTGATCTGTGCACATCTAGGTATCTAGCTATACTTTTTCCATTTTTATTTTTTAAACTTCAAAATTCATTTTTGATCAAGAATGCCTACTTTACCTATTAAACAAATTTTCTACCATTAAAAAAACTGTGTAATTAATTTATATTTAAGCAGTTTTCAAAAAGCTTTCTCAGATAAAAAGCCTCCTGTAGGAATAGTAATGTTTGAGGGGAAGTGCCTGACAAAAACACTTATTTAATGTGTAAAAAAAAGTGAAAAATAGTTAGACAAGTTCTCACTAATTTTCACACTCTGATAATGCAAATTAAACTACAATTTCATATTACCATGCACCTACCAGGATGGTTAAAATTAAAATACCTATAAAATACCAGTGAGGATGTGGAAAAATGGAACTCTCATACATTACCAGTGGGTATGTAAAATGGGACAATTACTTTGGAAAATAGTTTACCAGTTTCTTACAAATCTAAACATACACTTAGCATCTGACTCAGAAATCCCACTCCTATTTACCTGAGAAATGAAAACACATAGCCACAGAGAGACCTAACATTGGCAGCAGCTTTACTCATACCTGCCCCATAGTGGAACAATCCAACCCGAACACATTCATTGGGGGGCATATCCACAGTGAAATACTCAATAAAGAACGAATTGCTAATACATTCAAGAACATGGGTGTACTTCAAAAATACTATGTTAGTCTGGCTGGTGTGGTTCAGTGGTTGAGCATCATTATGAACCAAGTAATAGTTTGATTCCCAGTTAGGGCACATGTCCAGGTTGCAGGCTCGACCCCAGTAGGAGGCATGCAGGAGGCAGTTGATGAATGATTCTTTTTCATCATTGTTGTTTCTATCCCTTTCTGAAATCAATTAAAAAAATACTCTACTAAATGGAAAAACCCAGATATAATTTCAATTTATATGAAACTCCAGAAAAGACAGATCTGAATTATAATGACATCAGACCAGTGATGGCCAGGGACATGAAATGTGGACTGGGAAGTGGCAAGAGGCAGCAACCTTTTGGGGTGATAGAAATATCTTCTATCTTGCTTATGGCAATGGTTACATGGTATACCTATTTGTCAAAATTTATTGAGCTGTACACTTAATATGCATGCCTTTTTCTGCATGAAATTCAGACCTTAATGAAGTTAATTTTAAAAAGTACCAACAGAGAAGTCTTTGCTTGAGCAATATTACTACAGACTTGGTTCCAATCGTAGTTTCAACCCATAATTTTCAAATTACTTAACCAATTCCTAATCTGCAAAATGGGGACACTCCTAATTATCTGTGATCTTATCTAATTGCTAACATTTATTTGTAACTCCAGAATCAGTACTTATGGTGCTTCTGTGGTCACTGATGGACACGTACATGTCCAGAGCAACAAAAATTTTGACTTGCCTAACACACATGATCCCAGCTGAGGTCAAACAAAGCATCACTCTTGTTCAGCTACAATAAACAAGTATCATTTTTGTGACATTCCTCACATTTTTGTGCTTTTGCTGTTTCAAATGGCCCCCAAGCATAGTGCTGAAGAGTGCTACCTGGTGTACCACAGCTTTTTCAAACTGCTGTCAACTTGAATGAACTGATTTCTTCTTTTGTGTATTATTTTCTTTACGTGTATTATCTTCTTTCCTCAATAATAGCAAATATAGAATTTCATTTTTTGAGCCACCCATTCTTCTTGAGAGCTGTATTGTTTCTAGATCTCCACTCATGAGATCAGAGATGTCTGAATTACTTATAGATGGCTGCTATCTGTGACACAGACTTACTCTCATTTTAAAAAAGTAACGTTATCAGAAATTTAATGTTATAAACATCAAACTTTACTTGTATCATCATCTATTTCTACACAAACGCCCAATTTAGGAACTATAAACTTTGCTATACACATCAGCCAACATGTAATGATTTTAAAAGTTGAAAACCTGAAAATTTTTACAAGTTGAGACTTTCGTTTTCAGTTCTCTTTGGGGAAGATTCCACACCAATCATTACTATTCTATATCATTGTTTTCTAAATTACTTGTTTTCCTTTTGTGGTTCAGAAGAGAAAATGTATTTCATTTATTTCGACAAAACTCAAAAGATGATTTTCTTTAAAAAGCCACTTATTTCCTCCAAACAGAAAAAGGCAAAAAAGAAAAAGAAAAGAAAAATAATCTATCGTGAAGGTCAGTACATTCTTCATGATTCTCCGTATAGGACACGGCCAGTTTTGTTCTGTGTACTGAACCTGTTCTGATGGCCCATGATTATACAATAAGCCCTACATTGCCAATGAAAAGGTCAGAGAATATTAAACACACAGTTTGGTTTTATAGGAAAGCATTTATTACATGCTGATAAAGAGGGTAGGATTAAAAGACTGATCTCACTGATTAATACTATTTATACTATTTTCAATGCAAACAAGTCGCCTGGCAGCCCACGTACCCCTTCTAGCACGGAACCAAGATGGCGGCATAGGTAAACACCTAAACTGCTGCCTCACACAACCATTTCCAAACTACAACTAAAAGTCAAAACATCTATCACCCAGAACCACGGGAAAGCTGGTTGAGTGGAAGTTCTACAACTAGAAGGAAAGTGAAATGAGCATTGAGACGTGCACAAGCGCTGAAAAGCTCAGGTACGGAGGCGCGCGAATCGGGCTAGCAGCGGGCGACTGGGTGCGCTGCTTTTTTCAACCCGAAGGGAGATAAGCTCCCGATTACTCTGAACTCCAGTCTCTGGGAGACGCTGGGGACCCAAACTCCTACAGGGAGAAGATGGACTGTCTGCCATCGGGTCAGAAAGTGAGGGTGACCCTCTTGCAGAGGTGTGCCCAGCAATCATTGTTTACTGCGCTGGGGCACAGGGACTTGGAAACACAGAGACGCAGAGACGGCTGACTGGCAGCCATCGTTCTTTGCCACGCGCTAGCCTAGTGACTCCCTGAGACCCTACCCCGCACAATCTACAAACCCACCCAGGCTCCACGCAACGGCTTTTGCATATAAATGATCTGCCCTATTGCAGGTTAACCTAACAAACTGCAACTCTGGGCAGACAGCTCCAAAACCTCCAAACCCCAACCGAAGAGGAGAAAACTGTAGTTCTCGCTGTAGCTCCTGCTGGGTGGCCTCAGACAATAGCTGACCTGCACCCCACTGGAGATCCAGAAGCTAGTGTATCTAGTGGTCAGTGTGAGAAGACACCAGATTTCAACTACTCACATCCATAAGTGACACATTCAAGAGGCAGACTCAGTGAGCACCAAAGCCCCACTGAAGCAAATCCTGCCCCGTAAGTGTGCTTCCAGCACAGCAGTTCTTCCATTATAGACACAGAGGGTCCTCAGTCAATTGGCCAGGAAGTTAATTCCTCCCAGTATACCAACAGCAATCAACGCTTAACTACACCAAGACTTTGCACTCAGCCCACAAAGGGGTGCACCAAGAGTGTCCACCTCAGGTGATTGGGGAGGCTGAACCACTGGGCCCTATAGGTCACCTACCACAAAAAAACCACTCCATCAACACAGGGAAGCAGCCAAAATGCGGAGACAAAGAAACATGTCACGAATGAAAGAAACGGAGGAAAGCAAACTACTGGATGACATAGAGTTCTAAACCACATTTATAAGGTTACTCAAGAATCTTCTAAAAACCACCGAGAAACTTGATGAGACTTCCAAGGAGCTTAGTGAGACCTTCAAGGACCTTAATGAGAATGCCAAAAAAAAATGGAAAAGGACCAGTCATAAATTAAGCATACACTGTCTGAAATAAAGAATATACAGAAATTCAACTGTAGATCAAAGGACTCCAAGAATCAAACCAAAAACCTGAAATATGAGGAAACAAAAATCACCCAACCAGAAAAACAAAAAGAAAAAAGAATCCAAAAGTATGAAGATAGTGTAAGGAGCCTCTGGGACAACTTTAAGCGTACCAACATCCGAATTATTGGGCTGCCAGAAGAAGAGAGAGAGCAAAATATTGAAAACCTATTAGAAGAAATAATGACAGAAAACTTTCCCTACCTGGTGAAAGAAATAGACTTACAAGTCCAGGAAGCGCACAGAACCCCAAACAAGAGGAATCCAAAGAGGACCACACCAAAACACATAATAATTAAAATGCCAAGGGCAAAACACAGAGAGAATCTTGAAAGCAGCAAGAGAAAAACAGTTAGTTACCTACAAGGGAGTACCCATACAACTGTCAGCTGATTTCTCAACAGAAACTATGCAGGCCAGAAGGGAGTAGCAAGAAATATTCAAAGTGATGAATAGCAAGAACCTACAACCAAGATTACTCTACCCAGCAAAGCTATCATTCAGAATGGAAGGTCAGATAAAGAGCTTCACAGACAAGAAAAAGCTAAAGGAGTTCATCACCACCAAACCAGGATTACATGAAATGCTGAAACCCGGGTATTCTTTAAGAAGAGGAAGAAGAAAAAGGTAAAGATAAAAATTACGAACAACAAAATGACAACAAATACATGCCTATCAACAAGTGAATCTAAAAATCAAGTAAATAAAAAATCTGATGAACAGAATGGACTGATGAATATAATAGAATCAGGGACATAGAAAGGGAGTGGACTGACAATTCTCAGGGGGAAGGAAGTATGAGGGGTGCGGGAAGAGATTGGACAAAAATCTTACACCTATGGATGAAGACAGTGGCTGGGGGTAAGGGCATGGGGTGGGGTGGGGAATCAGGTGGAGGGAAGCTATGGGTGGAAAAAAAGAGGAACACCTGTAATAATTTGAACAATAAAGATTTATTTAAAAAAAAAAAAGCATGGTGCGCGTACACACACACACCTCAAATGAAAACCCCCCAAGATCTAGAGTAACTGAGTAGTCATTCAATTAGAGGAAGAGAGAGATAGAAACATTAATGATGAGAGAGAATCATTGATAGGCTGCCTCCTGCACGCCCCCTACTGGCGTTCGAGCCCACAACCAGGGCATGTGCCCTTGACTGGAATTGAACCTGGGACCCTTCAGTCCACAGGCTGATGCTCTATCCACTAAGCCAAACCGTCTAGGGAGTCATTATTATATTTTTAAATCATATTTATATTTTAAAATCATTTTAAAATTTAAAATCAAACTTTAAAAAAGGAAAGCATCAGATTCAGCTCACCATCAATCTTTATAAGAATATTACACTACTCACATACAAGATTCAAGTGAATATGGACTTGGATGCCCTTGTCACATAGGAAGGGAATTTCTCAACTAGCAACCTGGAGTTCAAGTTCTAGGCAGCTGCTCAGTTGTGACCTATTTCAAATACATAGCTCTGTTTTAAGTTTATGGGACAAATAATCTCCTCTAAGCGAGCCATTAAAAATACCAGTTTCAAGTGGATTTATTTCTAATTAAGAATTAAGCACTTTATTGTTAGTTAAAACTGAAAACCCAGTATCTCCTGGTAATAAAATACTCCTAAAAATACAGTTATTAGGGTATGACCTTAGGGGGAAGCCCAAGGGCAAACATAGCACCTTTTACTCAGAGAGTTTGATGAACTCTAAGGCATGTGAATTTTGACTCTTATATATCTAAATCACCTCCAGTAATTGTCATGTTCCTACCATAACACCATCTTGGGAAAACCTAATCTACTTCGACGGAGAGCTCAAATCCCAATACAATAATCCTACCAATTTACCTTATCGTTAAGTGATATTAGCATTCATTTGGGTCAAATGGTACTTGGAAAGCCAGGTTGCACAGGCAGAGGAATCTCCTAAATGGGATTTTCTGATGATAATTTGCTGGAGCTTGAACTATAATTCTTGATGTATATAATAAAGTATATGTGCAAATCCCAAACTCCATTCTTTATGGAATGCTTCTGTTTTTCAGTCATGCTTCATAGTTTCTCAAATGTTGCATTCATTTTGGTTAAAGGTTTCAACTTCTTTAAACAGTATTTTAAAATGAGATTTTTAGATATTTGCATTCAAAGCTCCACAATATTGTATGGGCAGAGAGCTATACAGATAGGACTTGAAATGCCAGTGGTTCGGTGACTTAATCAATTAAAAACAAACAAATGAAAACAGAGATAATAGAACAAAAAGAAGGAACCTGGCTTATAGTAACAGTATATAAAAACTATATTGCTATACCAAGGGCAATGATCATAATTATCTAGATGAGAAAAAGCTATACATTTATAGAATATGAATGCTAAAAGACACATTTCAAGATTAGTCAGTCCAACTTTCCTCCTTTTACAGGTAAGGAAACTGAAGCCCAGAATTTAAGCGACTTGTCTGGGGTAAGCTAAGTTCATTCTTTTGCCTCTGTGTCCATATAAAAACGAGAACTTTATTGCAATAAAGAAGTGATACTGCACACTCTATAACCCAAGAGATAAAAGAAACACAGAACTTCAATTTACCTTCCAGTTTTTGGGCAAAAAATTTGTATGAATGTGGCCATCAGTACTAAGAACACAGAAGATAAAGATATCCTGACTTTCCACTTACAGGTTAATGTTAAATTTGGTGTTCAATCAACACAACGAAGGGGAGTATGTAGGCAAAGCTTGTAGGCTTAATCAGCACTTGTTTTGCCTGTGTCTATCAGGAACCTGGGCCACATAGAACCAATTCTTGCTTTCCCAGACCCACGGGAAGCAATGCAGGTTGTGGGTATCTGTCAGAAGTCAGGGCTATTTAAGGCTATTCAGGAATTTGGCATGTTCTTCTCCTCTTGGTAACAGAGTTTCTCCTCCTATTTTTGGACCTGTCTTTTCCTAGAAAAATGAAAATAGTTTCATAAGAAATGGGTCAACATTATTTGCATGGGTCACTAAAATCAGCCGTCTTATAAATGCCATAACTACCTTTAGCATTCTGTCCCGTTCCCATTTGAAGAGGCCACAGTTACTGCAACAGAAAAGATGAGATTTACTCAGCAGTCAGATATGGACCCACACACGTACAGATCAAGCAGAAGCTAATCAAGGTGACACTCATATTACAGGCTATGGTCAAATGGTACTGACAAAACACACTCCAGTGATTTCAGAAATGGTCTTTAACTCTGTAATAAGCCAGATACATCAGAAATGGAATTTCTAATGACAGAATGGCAGACTTGTGCACATCGTATGTGATAAATGCAACCGTGGTTCCTACTGACAGTCACTAAGATGACACTGGGATTTAGGAAGCTAGCCTAAGGCTTACCTGACCCCTGTCTCTTTTTCTGGAACTAAAAGGTTGTGATAAAAAAGAATTAATCTTGCCAAGCCAGCATGGCTCAGTGGTTGAGCATCAACCTATGAACCAGGAGGTCATGGTTCAATTCCCGGTCAGGGCACATGCCTGGGTTGCAGGCTTGATCCCGTGTGAGGTGTGCAGGAGGCAGCCCATCAATGATTCTTTCTCATCATTGATGTTTCTATCTCTCTCTTCCTCTCCCTTCCTCTCTGAAATCAATAATAATAATAATAATAAAAGGATTAATCTTTTTCTGGTCTGAATAATCTTTCCTCCTTTTTCATAACCCAAACAAGGTCACTTTCTTATTGTTCAAGTGGCCTAAAGATGCTTGTTCTCCTTTGTTACTCGGTGGATGAGTCCCAACCCTGAGAAGGGATGTGGCTACTATGGGGAAAGTTTATCTTCTGTAGAATTTACTCCGGGGAAGAAAGAGAAGAATAGAAAAGAAATACAGAGAAAACATAGAAATATGTCTTACACTTGGGTTTGGGGCATCGGGGACTGCCTTATCTGCCTCATTCTTCTTCCCTATCTAGTTTTGTAGAGGAAGCCCTGGCATTTGTCTTTTCTTTTTTTTTAATAATACAAGTGTCTGACTTAAGCTTTGATTGCTATTTCAAAGAGGCAACTACTTCAAAGATGGCTAACTCAACAAACACATTGCTAGCCCAGCTGCCTGCCTCCCCACAATGAGATTCCTTTGTTTTAGAGATCTAATTTAAAAACTGACCATTTGGGCTACTTGTTTTGTCTTCCTGTGCTTTAAATTCCCCAATAAAGAGTGCGCCTTGGAAAACCCAGGCCCCACCCTTAACCCCAATAAAAGCAGGACCCCAGACCAGTGTGCTCTGTCTCCAGGCTTTCCACAGGGACCTTGCTGTGTGGCCCCAGGTGTGCTGTGTAATATTTAGGTCTCATAAGTAATAAACCTGTATCTTTTCAGAGTTCCTTGATGGTTATTGCTGAAGGGCATCTTGCAATCATAGTAAGAACTACTAGGGCTGGTCCAGCCACAACACTGGTTATTGGAAGGCTGAGACCAATACAAAACAAAGTTAGATGATACTAGTATTACTAAAAAAAAAGAAAATCACTGTTCTAGTCAGGGGTCAGCAAAAAAAATTCAACCCATGGGCCAAATCGAGCCTGTACTTGTTTTCGTAAATAAAGTTTGATTTGAACAGAGCCACAATAGCAAAGCTGAGTAGTTGTGAAACAGACCATGTGGCCTCTTTGCAAAGTGTAATATATTTACTATCTGGCCTTTTACACAAAGTGTCTGCCCACTTCTGCTCTAGATCTAGAATTGACAAGAGAAGACCAGAGAAAGCAGCTACTCTTACAAAAATAACAGTGTCACCTGGAGGCCAAAAAGGAATCGTGTGCTTCCATTTGTGAGCTGTACTTAATTGCTTATCCTTAATGAATGGAGTTTCTCTGTACTCTAATGTTTTACATAAGTGGTTGTCACAATATTTTGGAGAGAAGTAATATATACATAGCTACTTAAAACAATTATCTAGAATGAACAATTCACAAATCAGCTCCTGACAAGGTGATGAACTAGTATGATGTTCAGTTCAAGTCCCCTTCCTCTCAAATCAGACCTGGGGTAACTTGAAGTGAGAGCGAAGCATGGGTTTCAGAAACAAACAAGCAAACAAAAAGGTAGTGTGAATACTCAGATGAGATACTCTTGGGAAGACTAAAGATGATCCTGAAATTGCCTCAAATTCCAAAGGATCAATATTATACAAATTATGTCCTTTAAGAACCATGTAATAAAGTTAGAAATTAATGACAAAATAGATCCTACATATTTAGAAATTAAACATTACTAACCCTTGAGTTCAAAAGGCAATCATCAGGGACAGTAAGAAATATATTTAACTACCCTTTAGACTGCTAGAGCAGGACTACTTAGAGGGAAATGACTGGCAGCGCAGGTCTGTTTACACCAGCATCATCACAAACACAGGAGGACATGGTGGCTATGGCATTATGACAGATACCATGTCATGACTAGTACGTGATTATGCAGCACCTGTGACGGTACATACATAAGGAGAGCACCAAATGGACCAGTGATGGTGTATTACAAGCTGCGTGTGATCAGCCACCCTGAACTCCAAAGGGTATGATTCACGGTGTGTTCTATGTGAATAACACCCAACACAATAGTTGTCTCTGTATCTGAAGTCCCCCCCAAAAATAAAAAGAGAACTCCTTAAGAGTAGAGGGAAATAATCCCATCTCCTAGCCCTCAGCAAATACACATATTCCCCAACCCACCTTATCCATACTTCATTTATTTAATCAACAAACCTGAGGACCTACTAGAGCAGCGATCGCCAACCTTTCGGACCTAACAGACCACCAGTGGTCCGTGGACCACCAGTTGGCGACTGCTGTACTAGAGGTCAGGCAATGCATATTGGGGATAAAACAGTGAAGAGAGCAGGATCCCTCCTCTGCAGGAGCTGTAAGAAGGCACGGAAATAAGGCTTGACTCTCACAAAGGATTGTCCAGTGTTTCAATGGGACAGCATCACATGGGAATTGAAAAAAAGGGTTCAAGAATTCCAGATGGGACAAGAAACTCCAGGCAGTTCTCATACCTGCAATGCTTTTTGGGGAGCCTGTCAAGGGAGATGCATCTGTTTCCACAGGGACACTTGAAAAACCTTTTGATGCCGTCGTGCCAATGGCAGTCATGTTGCTCACTGATGCAAGTCTCCAAAGGCTTGAAGTGGGTATAGGCACACTGCATAAAACCAACACATGCGGTCAAGAGTTTGAAGAAGAAACTGTGAGCTACGACAGCAATCTGTCCTCTCGTCATGACCCAAGTGCTTGCTAGTGGAGTGACCACCCTCTTTCGGCTGCCATTAGCCCTGTCCCTCATTCCGATACCACCTTTTCTCATGTTTGCCTCAATTTCTGGTCAGGCACTAAGTACACAATAATCTTCTCTGACATCAAGGCAATAGCCTGGGCAGGGCTGTCCTGGACTCACTGCAGTCCTGGGTTTCAGGACACTGAGGCATGGGGCCCACTGAGGAAGTGTATCAGCAGCTCGTCCACTTTCTCTTACAAGGCCTCTGAAAGGATATACGCTTACTAATCCTATTTTTTTAAGTAGCAAAACCAAGACAGATATTAAGTAATTCATTTAATTTTGACTTTCAAAAGGACTGAAGAGAATAAGAAATGGTGGCTGAAGCTCGAAAAAGATGCTGGGATAGTACAATGTTAATTTCTGCTAATTACACTGAGTCTAGATAAATAATTCCAGACTTTGACAACCTCAACAAGTGCAGAGCAGCCCTGGCTCAGTTGGTTGCAGGTTCGATCCCCGGTTGGGTTGTGTATGGGAGGCAACCAATTGATGTTTCTCTCTCTCTTTCTAAGATAAAACAAAACAATAAAACCAGTGCAGAGCAGAGTGATATGCCAGCTGTTGTAGGCAGAATAATGCTCACCCCCACACAAAGATGTACACACCTATTAGGTGATTTTAAGATATGGAGATTATCCTGGATTATGTAGGTGGGCCCAAAGGAATCACAAGATGTTCTTAAAAGTGGAAGTGAGACAAAGGAAAGGAGGTTTGAGTGATGCCAAGAAAGAAATATAGCCCTGTCAAACCCACACAGACGCCTGACCTACAGAACTGTAAGGTAATAAATTTGTGTGTTTGTTTTTTAAATATATTTTTATTGATTTTAGAGAGGAAGGGAGAGCGAGAGAGAGAGATAGAAACATCAATGATGAAAATTGTTGATGGGCTGCCTCCTATATACCCCACACTGGGGATCAAGCCCACAACCCAGGCATGTGCCCTGACCAGGAATCGAACCATTACCTCCTGGTTCATAAGTCAATGCTCAACCACTGAGTCACACAAGCTACCACATCAGTGGTCATTTGTTAAGAGCAGAAACAGGAAACTAATACACCAGCTATGTCCTTAGGTTTGCCATTTTGTCAGAGTAAAAGCTATCATCTGAGGTAAAACCTTTACTTATTCTCCAAGGTCTGAACTTTCTGAAGGAAGCTCTTTTAGTTGTGGATGTTTCAGGGCCATTTTCTAAATGTAAAGGAAAATCTAAGGCTTTAAAAAGAATAAAGATATAAAAAATTGTTTTTGATAAGCTAAGCCTCTTCCTCCTCTTACATGCAAATAAGGCTGACTAGCAGGCAGGGAGAAAATGACTGGTAATGATATAATATAGTGCTCAGCAAGAGCTTTTTTGGGAGCCAGTTTTTTTAAAATTTGTTTTTTGTTTTTTTTTTTGGGGGGGGGAGAGAGAGAAAAAAAAAGAGAAACATTGACTTGTTTCACCTATTCATACATTCATTGGTTGATTCTTATATGTGCCCTGATTGGGGATTGACCCTACAACCTTGGCTTATGGGAACAATGCTCTAACCCACTAAGCCACCTGGCCAGGATGGGGTTGGGAAGTCATTTTTACATTAATGTTGAGGAATAGGGAATTTATTATTTTCTCGGACTTAGGATAAAAATTCTGCAAACAGACAATAATACAATTCACACTGCCTTGGGATTCAATTTAGTAGGTTAAGTCCTGAGTAGAAAGAGACAACAGTAATTGGTCATATCATGATATTCCAGATCAAGTCGTTCAACCAAGGTCCCAGGAGCTGTGAACTGAGGATGTATGAGAAACTTGAGAAAGACATAATAACTTGGGTCCAATGGGCAAAGGGGAAGAGACGTTAAAGGCTTGTCTGCAGAACTGGGAGCTGAGGTCAAATGAGAGGAAAACCTCATTACAAATGCTCCCTCTTATCAGAGCTCACTGGACAGGGGGCATAAAGCCAACTCCTGGGCTATCGTAACAGTTTTGTTTTCAGTGTAAATAAATGGCTTAAGCAAGACTCTGGTCACAAGAGATGGCCCCATATCCCATAGATTCACCATGTTCCGCTGAGTCACAACAGCATAACATAGGGCCCACAGTCAGACCGTCTTCCTGCACTCACCGTCTTGCATGTCACCACTCGACATTTCACTTCTTTGATGTTTCTCATCTTTTCTTCCATTTGTTCTTTTTTCACCAGTGGCTCAAAATAGAGTTCTTGCAGCTCAGCCTCGGCCTGAAATGGCAAGGCATACAGGAGACCTTTATCAAATCCAACATACACTCAGACAACAGTTCAATAATAGAATGGAACAAACTTCCTGTCAATGAGGACCACTTGATAATAGCTTGGTAAATGCAAACCAAAAGATGATCATAAGTAGACACAAGTTCTTGACATGAAAAAAAAAGTGTACAAGAGCATGTGATTTAAAAATATATATATTTTTATTAATGTCAGAGAGGAAGGGAGAGGGAGAGAGAGATAGAAACATCAATGATGAGAAGCATTGGTTGGATGCCTCCTGCACATCCCCTACTGAGGATCAAGCCCGCAACCCAGGCATGTGCCCTTGACCGGAATCAAACCCAGGACCCTTCAGTCCACAGGTTGACACTGTATCCATTGAGCCAAACCAGCCAGAGCAAGCATATGATTTTTAAAACACTAAATACAAACTTAAAATATTACCATTACTAACAGTGTCACCATGTCAAGTGTGCACCAGAAGGGAACTAATCCTACTATCGCAATACAGACTCCAGCTATGGAAGGTACTCAATGCCTCCCCAGCAATGACAGCCCACTCTATTCTATACTCTTCTCCAGACCAAGCACTTGGTAGAAGCAATCCTTCCTGTTTGGGACAACAGGGAAGAGATATGAGGGCAGTGAGGTATTTATAGCAGAATGTGGTCACAGGTCTGGAGTTAGTGCAGCTAAGACATAAAGTCCCAGGGTCTTTAGTGGCCACAACAGGAAAGAAGTTCAGCACTACAATCTTTTGAGCATATATCCTGATTTCAAGTCCAGTAAAAAGATATGATATATAACCTTCTCATTAGTCATTTGCTAATCAAAAGAATAGCAGATCATTCAGAGTACTGGCACTAAATGGGGGTGATTAGTGCCCCCAAGAGGACACTTGAAAATCTGTGGGCCTTAACCAGTTTGGCTCAGTGGATAGAGCATCGGCCCGCAGAGTGAGAGGGTTTCGGGTTCCACTCCAGTCAAGGGCATGGACCTTGGTTACTGGCTTGATCCTCAATAGGGGGTGTGCAGGAGGCAGCTGATTGATGTTTCTCTCTCATCAGTCTTCCTAACTGTCTATCCCTCTCCCTTTCTCTCTGTAAAAATCAATAAAATATATTAAAAAAAAGAAAATCCGTGGGAGCACTTTTTTGTTATCTCCGTAATTGCTACCCTTGCTATTGGCAGGGGCCAAGGCTGCTACGCCATCTGCAATGCACAGAACAGTCCCCCATACAACAAGGGTTTTCCTGTATGTTCTTTGGGACATGTGGATAAAAAATTCTGATTATCACCACTGAACTTAACTGCTTTATATAAAACCCTACAATATGTGTGTATGGTTTTAATATACACTGAATATTCTAAGAGTGCATTTAGGCAACTCTTACGTATATGGAGGGATAACTGCACATTGGTGTCTTCAAAAGTTTCCCAAGATTATTCACCATTAAAAAAATCACATTTTTAAAGAAATAGGCCCATGGTATTTAAGTTACTAAGAAAACATATCTCTATGTGTCTTCCTTAATATCTGTCTCAAATATTTACAACACTTATAAATCTAACACTCTATTTCATACTTCAATATTTCTTCTAGGGTGTTGTGTCCATGTACTTACATAATAAAATACATATTTTTAATATAAATATTTTCCTTTTTCTTCTTTACATTACATTTAAGATATTAACATTTCAATAAAATTCAACTAGTTAGGTGATAACATCATCATAAATGTTATTTCAGGATAATAAGAGAACAATACAAAATACTTATTGTTAAAAAGGGGCACTGGGAGTGTTGGGTTGTTAGCTGCTGATTTAGAGCATTTGAAATGCCAATATAAAAATATTTGAATGGAAAAATCCCTTTCACGTTGCAAGGCAGAAAACAGTAGATAGTGGTGATCCATTAAAAAAAAAAAAAGCTAAGTTCACAAACTGACATGCAGCTACATCCTGATTGAGGTAAAAGAAACAAATTCTTAGTCCCACAACAAAGCACTGCGAGTCTGAATGGCAACTCTACCATCTTTAATCTTTTGAGCTCTTACCTCCTTTAGGATCCCTGTGTGCTTCGATTTTGCTTTTAAAATTTTCTGAAATTCTTCAGATTCCAGGTAGGCAAGCTGTTCTCTCCTTTTTTTCCTGGCCGGCTCTAATTCATCCTCAGCTAGAGCAGAAAGAAAAAGCAGCTTTTATAGCCTACCTACTGTCATAAAACAGTGGGCCTCATCCACGCAGTTTCCTTCATTCTCTCTGTCTCTGCCCACCAGTCCCTTCAACTTAATTCACCCCACTAGCTACCAGCAGAGGAAGGATTTTAAAAAGTGATCTGAGATGCAGAAACCAGAATATGGGAGGCAGCAAATTTGACCACTGAATTAAAATATTTTTCACCTTAAAACAGGTACACTGACTATGAAGAGAGATAACAAATACCCTATTTACAAACTGATGATAAACGACGTTGCCAACTTCAGTTTTTAAAATAAAAATAGGGCAGCCCTAGTTGATTTGGCTTAGTGGATAGAGCGTCACCTACAGGCTGAAGTTGTATCGAGTTTGATTCTGGTCAAGGGCACATAGCTTGGATGCAGCTTGATTGAGTACGGGTGGCAACCAATCTATGTTTTTCTCTCTCTGTCTCTGTCTCTCTCTTCATCCCCCTTCCATGCTGTCTAAAAATCAATGGAAAAAAAAATTATTGGGTGAGGATTAAAAACAAAATAAAAATAGGGCAATTGTAAACAAAGGAATTCTACTTCTTTCAAAGTAAACCTTTATATTTATACATACAAAGACCCAATGAGTAATCCTTTATTCAAGTTTTCAAATTGTGCATAATTTCAATTTAATGCGATTATAAAAAACGAACAGTTCCAGTTGTGGAAATTCTATTTAGGGATTCTACCCAGAGGTAAACTGAAGTAAAATAGTAACCTGATATCAGAAATGCTGGTTATGGTTTAAACACTTCCTTCTCTTTTACTGTGAACTCTGAAATCTGCAGTACCTTGTGGATAGAATGTGGTATTCTTTTCTACACGTGCCTTCACTTCCAGGACATCTTCGGGGTAGTTTTTCTTCCTTTTAATGCTGTTTGGGTCTGTTTTTGAAAGAATTTGGCCTTTTGCCCTTAATTTGGTTATAGCAGCTAACTAGAAAAAAGAGAAGAGAGGGAGATAAAAATCTATATAATGAGATATGCATTTTAGCTCCATACCCTTTCCAGTTATTAACCAATGAATTCTGGCAGCTCTCAAATATAAATTGGCAAAATATATCTTCATTTTATTTAACATTATTAAAATTTAAAAGCATGGTAGACAGGTCTTATAACTTAGTAAATGAAGTCTCAGCTTATTTAAATATCGTAAGTTTAACATCAGCTAGTTTATAGGCTTCTAGACCCCTAGAGGAACCGCATAAACATTTTGGAAATTTGTTTTAGAATTAGACAGAATTAGGATAGAATTCCAGCTCAGTCACTTACTGGATTGTAACCTTAGTTAATTGTTCAGCCTCAGTATCTACATTTCTAAAAACAGGGATGATAGCACTTCCCTATCTTTGAGGGTTGTGTGAATAAAATGAGATAATGCATGTGAAACACACACTTGGGACACAAAAAATAGCACTGGCACATCGATCACAGGAACAGTAATAGTGATGAAGACATGCAATTATTATTATTACTGTAGGTACAGCTTTGGCTTACAGCTCAGCTCGCCTTTGCCTTCCATGTGGTTATTGCTGCTACTACAGCAAAGAGAAGACTACTCAAGACAAGGTGACTCAGGAAGGGGAGTGGTGGAACACGCTGAGCAGTGGGGTTTTGAACACTCCCACTCCCACTTCAATCAGAACAACTCAGTTATTATGTCTATAGACTAGGCTTCTGTGTAAGATTTCTTTTAAAGGATTCTTTAAACCACTATTTTACCATCTTGCCTCAATAATTTCAAGAATTTCTTTCCCTAATGCCAGTGTCTCCAGTTATAAAACAGTATCTTCTTCTAGGCCTGTGGTCGGCAAACTGCGGCTCACAAGCCACATGCGGCTCTTTGGCCCCTTGAGTGTGGCTCTTCCACAAAATACCATGGCCTGGGAGAGTCTATTTTGAAGAAGTGGCATTAGAAGAAGTTTAAGTTTAAAAAATTTGGGTCTCAAAAGAAATTTCAATCATTGTACTGTTGATATTTGGCTCTGTTGACTAATGAGTTTGTCGACCACTGTTCTAGGCTATCTCCTTCAGCCTGACAAAAGTGTTGAGATAATGGCTAATTTTTTTGGACTAAATTAATGGCATTATGTTGACATCATCATTTAAAATTTCATTGACTCTTAACAATCATGATCAAGAAATAGCTACTGCATGGCTGTCGTTCCTGATCATAGATATATAAAGTGAGAAACTCCAGCCATGTCTATAAAAAGCAAATTCAAACGTTGAAGAAAACAAATACCGGTTACCTTTTTGGCTTCTGCTAAAGCACTCAGTTTTGGTTTTGGAGGTGGTGACACATCAAAAAAGAGAACATCATCTCCTTCTGAGATGCCTCGCCCCAGCTTGGGCACCAGTGTGGGTGGGGTTGCTTCCAGCCTGGGGAACTCGGCCCCTGTTGGTGGAGACCGAGGAGGGGGCTGTCGAGAAGACGATGGCACAGCTGGGCTCGAGACCTCATTTGAGCTTTCTAAAAACCTTTAAAGAAATATGCAATCACAAACTTTGTAAGCACAAAGTAACAGACTGAGAGACTGCAGGTAGGCCACCAGCTGATGAGTAGTTGTCAGTAAAATTTCCCTTTCTTGGTTAATAATTCAGATTAGCATGCTATTAAGAATAATGCTAGTTTCATTAACTCTTCATTCCTCAGTTGTCTGATTTTTCATTGAAAAAGCTCTAATTGTTTTACCAATTTAGAACTGATTACTATTTTTATTAGCTTTCTAGTGGGTGCTATCTATAACAGCGGTCGCCAACTGGTGGGCCATGGACCACTGGTGGTCCATGAGGTCCAAAAGTTGGCGACCGCTAGTCTATAGAACACAGCCCTAAAGGTGAGCTATGGACTATATTCCTAGCCCTCTGATTAGTCTAGGAATTCACCTAGATCTTTAGGAATTCACCAAATCGCTCTGTATTTTAGTTTACTCTACTGGAAAGAGATAACTCGTGATAAATTTGTAAGTCCTTAACAGATAGGTTTTACAATTCCCATGGTGACTACTTTACATACAGCTTTAAGAGCTATTTAAAAACAAAAATCAGAAGTCATCTAGTCCAAACCTCTCACTGTATATATGAAGAAATTGAGGCCCAAGACCCATTTGCTCATAGTGACAGGCTCAGGATTAGTACAAGGTAGTCCCAGGCCAGTATTCTTCTTTTCTTTTTAAAAAATATATTTTATTGATTTTTTACAGAGAGGAAGGGAGATGGATAGAGAGTTAGAAACATCGATCAGCTGCCTCCTGCACACCCCCTACTGGGGATGTGCCCGCAACCAAGTTACATGCCCTTGACTGGAATCGAACCTGGGACCCTTCAGTCCGCAGGCCAACGCTCCATCCACTGAGCCAAAACGGTTAGAGCCCAGGCCAGTATTCTTGTCACTACCAGAGTCTCACTCTTGTCAGCAAACTGCCTATTACATCCTGCCCAAAGATAATGTTTAACTTGTTCAGCCAAATTCTGAAAAACTACAAATTATAATGCCTTTAGACTCACAGGTGCTCTCTTATTTCTCACAAGGTCCATAACTCCACATATATTTTTATGTCCATATGCACACAACACACACACACACTTATGTCATCTGTTGGCACATGATGCATACCTCTACAGATATCCCATCCGCACATCACATATTATTGCAAGGTACAGATGAAACACTGTAACACAGTGCTCAAGGTACATGTTAAGCACCTGTAAGTGATAGCTCTTATTAATATTCAGATAATTTGAGCTAAAGAATCTTTGGGGATAATCAGTAAGTTATATAATGTCTAATCACTGGATTGTACACCTGAAACTAATATATGTCTACTGTAATTGAAAAATAAAAATTTATTTAAAGTAAAAAAGAAAAAGATCATTGATTAATTTACCTTCCATATTCATGCCCACTTGATTTTGTCTCTAAAATGACTTCATTTTCAGTGCCTCATTTTTATCATATACCTCAACAACTGCAAAATCTACTCATTGTTCGGCCTGTAATTAAAAACCTAATTGTGGCAAACTAAGAAACAGGAGTGAAATAGGTCAATACATACTTTCCCCTTTCCCCAGACCCTTTTCAGATGTCATTCCTTTCTTTTCCACAGTGATATTAATTACTGTAACCTATATCACTCAATCTCAGATAACTTTAAATGCTATCTATTTAGGTTATGTCAAAATTATTTTAACACTTTCAAAAGTTAAAAAGATATCCAACCATCCAAAATATAAAGTGTATTTCTGAAATCTCTGAAGACATTTTGAGTATTCCTGAATGAGTTATCCAAGCAGGGATATTAAATGTTACTCTTACCGTTTCTCGATTTCTTCTGATTTCTTCTTCCTCATCTCCAACATAAGCTGCTTCTGTTGCTTCAGGAGGGCTGATGCCGAGATAGACTGGAAAGCAGGTTTTGGGCTTCCCATGATCCCTAAAACACAAGTCATAGATTGAGGGGATTCTGAGAGGCAGCAGGAACTCAGATATGAATGCTAAGCAGGTAAAGCTGACTCTACCTGATGATTTGGCTTTGCCTAAATGTTGTTTCAAGTTTCTGGCTCCAAATGTGGGCAAGTCCATCAATTCTCTGAATTCCTCAGAGCAAGACAAGCTCTTCTGGGCTATTCCTGGAATATACAAACATCAGCTTTAGAGGATCTGAAATTTTAAACTGTTCGATGTTATGTGACATTTTTTTTTAATGTTTTAAATATATTTTTATTGATTTCAGAGAAGGGAGAGGGAGAGATTGAAACATCAATGATGAGAATCACTGATAGGCTACCTCCTGCATGCCCCTACTGGGGATCGAGCCTGCAATACAGGCATGTGCCCTTGACTGCAATAGAACCTGGGACCTTTCAGTCCCCAGGCTGATGCTCTAACCACTAAGCCAAACCAGCCAAGACTGACATTACTTTTAAACTCTGCCTTCATAACTTAGTCATTTGTAAATGAATTAGATGGAATGCCAAGAGAAAAAAGGAACCTTAACCTCTAATCAGGCTAGTAAGACAAGGGGATGGCAAATATAACTTATTTTGAGTAATGATTAGAATACTTATATCTGTGGGGTCACATCATACACTATTTCTGGAATATGCACTATGGATAAGGGTCCACATTAGGCCCTGACTGCTGTTACATGAATAAAGCCCCAAGTACAGGGAGAAGGGAGCATTTTCTGATCTAGACCTGTTTTAATGAAAGATAACAGATGGGTTTGACCAGGAACATGATACTAATGATTCTAATACTGGACATTAAGAATTAGACCCAGATACATCAAGAAAATTTAAAAAGCATACTAAGCTAAGACACAGCCAAGATGAATATGCTGTTTTCTCTTAAAATGCTGCCAAGTAAACTTGATTCCTTCAGCTTAGGCCACATTACTAAGATAGTGAGGAATGGATACTCCTAATTTAGAGTACAAAATGTGACCGCTTTTAATCCTAAAGACTACACATTTAAGCAACAGAAAGAAATGTAGTTTTGAGAAACAAAGTTACCGAGTTTTTGTTGAGTTTCCTGAATGATCAAATCTGTGCCCTTCACTACCAGATTAGACAGAGTGGTTTGAATCTTCTTTTTAGGAGCGCCAGCTGCTGCACTGTAATGAAAAGTCACCCCCAAAGGAAAATCACTGAACTTCAGTGTTCTGATAAAGTGAAGACGGCACAGAAGCATGCATATTACAAACAGTCAAATTTTCTCAAAACAGCATATAACTAGACTCTTAATATCATGACCCTATAGCATAATTGGTGAAAGCATTATGTCTCAGATGTGAAAAACAGCAACCTGCAAATTTGCTTGAGGCCATCTGGAAGGAAATTTTGACAAAAGAAATAAAAAATATGCCAACACTTTAATCAAGAAATCTAGGAATTTATCTTAAAATAATTAATGACTATGCAAAAAACAGGATATTAACAAACACTTTATAACATTAAAAATCAGAAATACCATTAAGGTTTAACCATAGGAAATTGTTTAAATTATTGCAGTCATGTAAAAGAATACTATGCAGTCACTAAAAATAATGCCACAAGTAAATATTTGATAAAAACATTAATTTTGTTAAAAAGTTATAAACTATACAGTATGATTTTAAATTACTAAAAATTTATACATATGGAAAAAGAAAAACCACCTAGAGGCAGCTATAACAAGGAGCTAACATATACATACATACATATGTATTTTAAAACAACGTTTATTGCTTTTTGCAGTTTGGAAAATCACAGAAATTATTTCTAATCTAAAAAAGAGCTTGATATTATAAAATAGGCAGAAAGTGAGAGTCCTCTTGCCTAATTTCTGTTGGACATGGGACAAAATCTATGCTTTGTTCTTGGATCAACTATAGCTCTTTTGTGCCAAGTCCGCAGACATCACGTACCCAGATATGCTTTTCACAATAAGGGACACGGTCATCGATCACCTACTTCAGGGACTCTGGAGAGGGTGATCCCCAGAAAAGAGGCCACAAACGCATGCCTTCCATGCCCCTTTGTGAAGCTGCATATTCACTCACTGAATTAAATATGGATTTCAAGAGGTTTGCAACCTTACTCTGATCATTCATAATAAGGGAAATGATTTAAAGGATGTCAACACAATGATTTAACAGTCTTTTAACTACCAAATAATCAGCCCCTGACAAAGTTCCACTATTCACATTAGAACCCAAAGAAGAAGCATGGGATTTTTGTTAAAGATCATTGTGACATGGCACAATTTCTCCCTGTGCTGTGGCTTTTCTCTCTACCTGGGAATAACAGAGGCCCTCATCTACCTGGTTCTAGGCAGTAAGTTATTAAAGATAAAACCTGCACAAGTTTTCTAGGACCATTACAGAAATGTACAATCACTAGGTTTATTCTTATCAGATAAGCAAGATCCTGGTCTCAAAAGCAGCTCAGGAATGTCTTACACTGAGGCTGCATATGATGCTGAAGAAACCCCTCCATAGTAAAAACCATCCTGACACAGCCGTTCTCTCAGACTGATGCCTTTGCTGGCAAACTTCTTTGGAATTCGTCCTCCGGAGAAGGTGGACTGCAAGTCAGCTCGCTTGGCACTGAGCTTCTTATACTGGGCCTGGATGTGATACTGACAGTACTCGCAGTCCTTCTGCAAAAAGGAAGAGAGGCTGCCTCAGGATTAGGGTAACAGGCCAGAAAACAATATACGCCCACAGGGTCCCTTTCACAACAGGGTCCCTTTCTCCCAGCTTTGTGAGACACCATTCTGTGTGCAGAGCCCTCCCAACTGACCTCCAAGGCCATTTGCAAAGTGTAGTCATGCAGTGACCAGGGGAAAGAAGTTCCCTTAAATTCTAATTAAAGCACTAGTTAGGTAAAAAAGTGATATGGTTCACTCCCTTTGCACTCTTTCTACAATCAAAATAACACCAAGTGAAAGAAGTCAGACACAAAAGGTCACATAACATATTGCATGCTTCCTCATATGTCACATAACCAGAGCAGGCAAATCCAGAAACAGGAAGCAGGTTAGGGGTCACCAGGAGATGGAGTAATGTTTTTATGGGGTGATGAAAAAGTCTTGAAACTAGAGAGCTGGTGGTTACACAATATACTAAGTAACACTGAAGTGTACATTTAAAATGGTTAATTGTATGTTATGTGAATTTTACCTCAATAAAAATTAATTTTAAAAATAAGACAAAATCAGCTTCTAGTGAGATTTTTCTATTTTTCTGGTTGACTCTCAGACAAATGTTCCTTCAGTGAAAGGAACAAAAGAGAAACAGCATAGTATTATTCTACTGGGTGAGCCCTTTAGATATGGTGACAATGCTCACTAGTTCATCTGTGAAGCAGGAATGAGGAAAAAAAATGAGACGAAACCAAAATCTGTCATTTAATCCTTTCAGAGAGCTCTACGACATACCACTACATATCCACTAAGATGACTGTAATCAAAGACAGATAGTAGCAAGTGTTGGCTGGATGTGGAGAAACTGCAACCCTCACATACTGCTGGTGAGAATGTAAAAGCCACTTTGGAAACCACTCTGGCAATTCTTTAAAATCCTAAACAGAGTCACCATACAACCTAGAAATTCCACTCCTGGTATATACCCAAGGGAACTAAAACATACATCGATATAACAAAACCTGTACATGACTGTTCATGGCAGCATTATGTATAATAACCAAAAGGCAGAAGCAACCCAAATGTCTACTTACTGATGAATACATGTGGTATGTCCATACAATGGATTATTTAACCATAAAAAGGAATGAAGGGCTAATGAATTGTACACCATGAATGAATCTTGAAAATATTATGCCAAGTGAATGAAGCCAGACACAAAAGGGCACATACATGCCCAATTCCACTATATCAGTCAACCAGTGTGCCACAGAATTTTAAAACATACAATACCTGACTATTTAGTCAAGGGCACTGAAATCTTTTCCCTTAGACCCGTGGTCGGCAAACTGCGGCTCGCGAGCCACATGCGGCTCTTCCACAAAGTACCACGGCCTGGGCAAGTCTATTTTGAAGAAGTGGCGTTAGAAGAAGTTCAAGTTTAAAAAATTTAGGTCTCAAAAGAAATTTCAATCGTACTGTTGATATTTGGCTCTGTTGACTAATGAGTTTGCCGACCACTGCCTTGGACTGTCAAATTAAAAAATGGATTGCAACAGCATGGATGGACCTGGAGAGCATTATGCTAAGTGAAATAAGCCAGTCAGAGAAAGACATGTACCATATGATTTCACTCATATGTGGAATCTAACAGGATGAACTAAGAAAAAGATGGAAAGCAGGGTGACAGCTGTTGGGGGAAGGGCAGGGTAGGGATTTGGGAGGCTGGAGTTGGTGGTGGAGGGACTGAGCAAAATAAGAAAGAAAAAAACCTCATGGACATGGAGAATAGTGTGATGATTACCAGAGGCAATGGGGGGCTTGGGAAAGGTAGAAGAGGGTATAGGTGGAATAAATGGTGATGGAAGGAAACTTGACTTGGGGTGGTGAACACACAGTGCAATATACAGATGATATACTACAGAATTGTACATTTAAAACCTATATTAACCAATGTCACCCCAATAAATTAAAAAAGAGAGAAAAAGACAACAGCCAACATAATTATAACCATCAGGTGTGAATTAATCAAAATTATACCTTTCTTTTTTTTAAGATTGAGAAAAAATATATTTCTTGGCGTGCCGTAGAATTTTAGTGATTAGTTTGTGTGTGCCATG
This sequence comes from Corynorhinus townsendii, assembly GCA_026230045.1. NCBI lineage: Eukaryota > Metazoa > Chordata > Mammalia > Chiroptera > Vespertilionidae > Corynorhinus > Corynorhinus townsendii. Next base: position 141,016,898 of record JAPDVU010000001.1, on the reverse strand, counting down.
AGATGAAAAAGGTTGAAAATTGCTGCACTATATGAAATGTCCAGAACAGGCAAATTCAAAGAGATAGAGGGCAGATTAGAGCTTACCAGGGGCTGGATGAAGAGAAGAATGGGGAGTGGCTGCTAATGGGTATGGGTGTTTTTTTTGGGGGGAGGGGGTAATTGAAAATGTTCTGAAATTACATAGTGATGAAGGTTGCACAACTCTGAATATATTAAAAATTATTAAATTGTACACTTTAAAAAAGTGAATTGTATGGTAGGCGAATTATATCTCAATGAAGCTATTTTTTTTTAAATTCTAAAAGAAGGTATAGTAAGCATAGACTAAACTAAGGTGTGCAGTGTATTACATCATCGTGTTTGATCTTTGGCCTTACAAAGAATGGATAAAAGAATGGTGTAAGTTTAGAATTGAGGGTGAACTAAAATTCTATTTCTTATACCTCCTAGTCAGCTGGCAATAAAATATCACTTTCCTAAGAGGTGAAATCCTTCCCCTACTCTCAGCTTTTCAAATTGGCAATTATTAACCCCACGTTCAATTTTCTCACTTTGATGCTTCCTGTTATGCAGGAAACTCAGTTCCAGAGTGGTTGTTACCACTAAAGTACCTATAATTTATTCCTATGAATTTCTCTCTTTAGCAGAAAACATCCTAACAAGGCTGAAACCAACCAAATTAACAGTCTGTGTACATGGTTCTCCATTCTTCTTCTTTGCTTTACAGGTTCCCAGGTCAAGAGCTTCACCCATAATCAAGATCTTTTGAGGATGATCAATAGATAAGCACACCTGTAGAAAAGAAGTGGAATGGAAGTTAAAAGCAGATGAAAATATGATCTTTTATCAGCTAGAATGGATAAAAGAATGGTTGGTGTGAGTTAAGAAGTCAGTCTCAAGGAATTTGAAGTCAGTGCCCTATAAAATAGTTTTAGCAATGGGAGGTGTAGAAGACATATTTCGCTCTCTACCAATATCCATCCTCTCCTGTGTCTTTGCTATCAAAAATCTTGATTTTATTTTGGTTGGCAAAGGCTGAGCATAAGGTAATGAATCCTATGCCCAGTTTTCCCAGCACTCCTTACATATAGCAATGGTCATGTGACTATATTCTTTCCAATCAATGAGACCAAAGCTGGGATGGGTACAGAAGGTATTGGGGAAGCTTTTGCTTTACTGATAAAAGCTGATAGAGGAGGTTGGCTCAGTTCCTGTCTTGAATGGAAAGGTGATGGCAAGAGCTTCAAAGCCATCCTGTGACCAAGAGGAAATGGCTGAGAGACTGGCAGACTTTGGTCCTGATATCACTACAGTGCCTATTTCTAGTTTTTTTTAAATTATGTGAGAAAAACCCCACTGTTTACTGTAAAAAGAAACTATAGTGAAATTTTCCTGTTACTTGTAGCCAAACACACTGGAACCAATAGGTGAAGATTTGTTGCTATTCTCTGGTAAAAATAAGGAATGAAAAAACTTTGTCTCTCACTACTCCTGATAATAATAATCTGTCTACAACAAAGTTTAAAGTGTAGCTTTTTACTGGGTCAGATGAAGAAATGGTATGTCCCCATTCATACCATATTAAGATTTACAATTTACTAGAGAATCAGTGGGTAGTACCAAAACTCTAATGATGCTTAAGAAGATAAAAATTAACTATGATTCTAAGTTGCAACTATGGTTGTACTAATCAATGGAGCAAAGTCCTCTCAACTATCAAACTGTAAGACCTTGCCATCTTGAAATACCGTGGAAATTTATGAAGGAGAGTTAGGGAGACCTGAGCTAAGAGTTCAAAAAACTCCAGGAACTTTGGAACTAATTCAAAAAGATATAATGAAAGAAGCTGATACAAAACCATTTAGAGCAGGGTGGAAAATTCAGAATACTGGTGGGCGAGGAATGAACAAGCAAGCAAAAAAACAGATTCACGGAGGTAATACTTTAAAAGCATGATTTATTATCTGAAAGTAGATAATCTTGTTGACAGAATTTGACTAAGTTGCAAAGGCATTTTCCCTCAATAATCACAGAAACAGATTCTTACCTCATCTGAACCATCCTTGGGCTTCATGGGGTTAGCATTGAGTAGCCCTATGACAGTACCCTGTTCAGTCTTCCAGAGTTCTCTGTGAACTTCTCCAAACAAGAACAATGACACATACCGTGTCAGGTCACGAAGATCATTTAGTCGCCAGATGCTAAATGTTTTCCCCTGGAACAAATATTTATTCTTAATTTTAATTATTTTTGAATAATGGGGTAGACTGTCTCCATTTACAGTTCAAGTGTTCTATTGTGGAAAAATACATAACTAAAATCCACCCTGAATATATAGTCATCAGAATTTCTGTTAATTATAATCCTTTCTCTAGGCATTAGTACTACCCTTCATTTTAGAGATGAAGGTAAAACTAAGACAAGCCAGTAGCAAACTTGTTACTAGAGTCTCTAATTCTCAGGTCTAAGTAGTCAATGGGATAGCAGCACTGCCTTCCTAATCTCTCTCACTCGAACATCCAAACACACACACTCATGTGCATACCACATTGATATATATTTGGTAACTTATCACTGATTAATTAAATTAAAACTACAATGAGATATTACCTCACACTTGCCAGAATTGCTACCATCAGGAAATCAACAAACAAGTGCTGAAAAGGATGTGGAGAAAAGGGAACCCTTATGCACTGCTGGTGGGAATGCAGACTGGTGCAGGCACTTGGCAAACAGTGTGGAGTATTCTAAAAATATTAAAAATGGAACTGCCATTTTACCCAGTGATCCCACTTCTGAGAATATATCCTAAGAATCCCAAAACACCAATTAGAAAGATATACGCACCCCTATGTTCACAGCAGTGTTATTTACAATACCTACAATCTGGAAATAGCCCAAGTGCCCATCAAAAGATGAGTAGATAAAATAGCCATGACACCTTTACACAATGGAATACTATGTGGCTGTAAAAATAAGAAGGGTCTCTTACCCTATGCAACAGTATGGTTGGACCTGGAGAGTGTTATGCTAAGTGAAATAAGCCAGTCAGAGAAAGACAAATACCACATGATCGCACTTATGTGGAATCTAATGAACAAAATAAACTGATGAACAAAATAGGTCCAGAGGTATGGATGCATGGAATGGAATGACAGATCTGAGGGGAGGGGGGTCAGGGAGATGGAAAAAGATTAACCCAAAAAACATATATGCAAAACCCAGGATACAGACAATAGTGCAGTGCAGGCAGGGTGGAGGGGAGCAAAAAGGGGGGGAAATGGAGGACATCTGTAATACTGTTATAATAATAATGATAATAAAAAAGAAAATGGCTTACACTGTTACAGCTCTGCGGAGTGACTTTCTTCAATATAACCCCAAATGTTACCCAGTCTACTTCTTCTAGCTTTTCACTTGCCATCTTTTCCTTGAGCTGAGACAGTCTGATCAGTTTTCGACCTGTCATTTTCTTGTTCATTTCTGTGGAGGACACTCGAGGCCGTCTGCATCAAGAAATCAGCAATTAGTAGACCATCTATATATAACTATATAAAATCCTAATATGCAAATAGACTGAATGGCAGAACAACAGAACAACCGGTCGCTATGACGTGCGCTGACTACCAGGGAGCAGATGCTGAATGCACAGGCATGGAAACATGGAACATACTGATGAATCTCAGAGGGAAGGGGACGGGGGTTGGGGGGAGGGCAGGAAGATATTAACCAAAGATCTTATATGCATACTAGAGGCCCGGTACACCGGTGGGGTCCTTCGGCCTGGCCTGTGGAGATCGGGCCAAAACTGGCAGTTCGACAGTTAGTCTAATAAGAGATTATGTGGCACTATAGCAGGTTGGTTAAAAGAAGTGTTATAGGCAGAAATCTCTAAAGAACCTGCTTTCAGGGAGGTTTGGTTATATAGTATGGATTAGGTGGATATTTTTATGGCAGATAAATAAAAATGATATAATTTTTAAAGCTAGGTTTGTTTCCTTGGATACAGAATTGGGGCTTATATAGAAATAAAAAAGATAATAAATTCTTTAAGTTCATATCAATTATAATTTATAATATCCCTTAAAAAGGCCTTTTACACTAGGGGCCCAGTGCACGAATTTCATGCACGGGGGGGGGGGTGTGGAGGGGTCCCCTTAGCCCAGCCTGACCCCTCTCACATACTGGGAGCCCTCAGGGGATGTCCTACTGACAGATTAGGCCCGCTCCCTATGGCCTAAGCCGCAGTCTGGCCTCCCTTTGTGGGAGGTGACCGGACTGATGAGGGGAAGGCACCAGTCCCATCACCCCGCTGCTGCAGCCACTGCCATTCACCGCAGCCACCAAGGTGTTTTCATCAACACGAACTCCAGTCCCTTCACCATGAAAAAATGACAACTTTCTTTAGGCATTTTCAAGATGTGTCTTTCATAGGATATGATATTTCTTTCTTTCTTTTTTTTTTAAATCCTCACCTGAGGATATGTTTCCATTGACTTTTAGAGAATGTGGAAGAGAAAGGGAAAGACAGAGAGAAACATCAAAGTGAGAGGAACACTTTGATTGGTTGTATCCTGCCAATCTGGGCCCCAGCCAGGGAGGAGCCTGCAACCTAGGTACATGCCCTTGATCAGAATCTAACCTGGACCCTGCGGTTGGCAAACCTAGGCATTATCCACTGAGCCAAACCATCTAGGGCAGGATATGACATTTCTTAGCCCTCCAGCAGTGGACCTTTGTTTTTTTCTCCAGGAGTGTGGTGGAAAAGCCCTAGATCACCTTTTTGGATTCTTATACCCAAGTTACTAAGAATATTACCAATGGCATACAGGGAGCTTAGCCAATGAGCAGTCAGAAAAGGTGTTTCCTCTGTAGTTCACACCTATCTACTCCGATCTCCGGCTCCACCCCTGCCAAGGCCTAAAGCCTCCGGTCCTGGGCAGGGGACTCCCAGCTTCCTCCGATTGCCCGGCTCCGCCCCCTGCCAAGGCCACAAGCCTCTGGCCGAGGCCCAGGCCCTGGGTGGGGGACCCCCAGCTCCCTCCGATCACCCGGCTCTGGCCCCGGCCAAGGCCGCAAGCCCGTGGCTAAGGCTCGGGCCTTGGGCAGGGACCCCCAGCTCGCTCCTATCGCCCAGCTCTGCCCCCGGTCAAGGCCGGCAAGGGCAGGCAGAAAGCTTGGCTTCCTCCACTGCTGGGGAAACGCAAGTCTCCATCCTGCTCTCTGTGGCTGCAGCCATGTTGGTTGGGTTTATTTGCATATTCACTCCAGATTGGCTTGTGGGCGTGGCTTGTGGTTGTAGCAGAGGTACGGTCAATTTGTATATTACTCTTTTATTAGATAGGACTAGAGGCCTGATGCACAACATTTGTGTATTGGGGGAGGGGGGGTACCTCAGCCCAGCTTGTGCTCTCTTGTAGTCCGGGACCCCTTGGGGGATGTCTGCCTTCCAGCTTCGGCCCATTGCCCGCAGGCGGACATCCCTAAGGGGTCCTTAGTGCTGCTGCAGAGGTGGGAGAGGGTCCTGCCACCATTGCTGCACTTGCCAGCATGAGGCTGGCTCCTGGCTGAGCAGCGCTCCCCCTGTAGGAGCACACTGACCACCAGGGGGCAGCTCCTGCATTGAGTGTCTACCCCTTGGTGGTCAGTGTGCGTCATAGAGACCGACTGTTCTGCTGTTCAGTCAATTTGCATATGAGGGTTTTATTATATAGGATCATGAATTTGATATAAGTAATAAGATTTTAAAATTTCATGTTTTGCGGAAATTGCACTGATTCTACTATTTCTAACCAGATATTTTTTAAGCCAACATTTTCACATCCATCCATCCATGTATCTATCTAAAAGTCTAAGTGACCGTCTGACCATTAGCTATGATGTGCACTAACCATCAGGGGGCAGGTGCTCAAACCACAGGTATGGAAACATGGAACAGACTGATGAATCTCATAGGGAAGGGGGAGGGGGAAGGGCAGGAAGAGATTAACCAAAGATCTTATATGCATACTAGAGGCCTGGTGCACCAGTGGGGTCTCTCGGCCTGGCCTGTGGGGATCGGGCTGAACCGGCAGTCCGACATCCCCCAAGGGGTACTGGATTCTGAGAGGGCGCAGGCCAGGCCAAGGGACCTTAACAGTGCAGGAATCCTTGCACCGGGCCTCTAGTAATAAATACTGGGATTTAATCCTATTTTAATTGAGTATCTTAGTTTTTCCACATAACAGATGCAAAGAATATAAATTTACATTAAAAGAAGAGCACAGCTATTTTCTTAACATCAATTACAAGATACTATTATCCTGGTTAAATTGTATGTTTCTTTATGTATTTAAAAATAGTCTCTATCACTGCTTTTTTCTGTCAGTTTGATTAAATATAATTTCACATCTATTTACCTATCTATCCACCCATCCAAGTAAAAGTCTCCCTTAAATACTTCATATGCAAATTTACTGAATCACAACCAGTGCTCAATGCCAAGTTTTGTCAAGTTCCAGTTATTGGTGTTATGTGGATCTGCTATACAAATACACTATTTCTAAAAGGATCAGCCCTCAGGCAGGAGGACAAGGCATCTGGCGGGGCATGTGATCAGAGAGGGGCTGTCAGTTACTGACCTGAGCCTCAGGCCGGAGAAGGCTTCTACAGAGACTGGCTGAGCTATGTCCCCAGAACTCCTGGCGGCCTCCACACCCTGATCTCTAGTCATCCAACTAGTTTTGTTCCCAGGAGTCATTCGGAGTGGTTGGGAGGGTGCACATATCATCTTTGAAGGTGAGCTTTTGGGCTCTAGAAAATTAACATAAAAATTAAGTGAAAAGAAAACCACACTGTTAACTACAACATTTTAAACAGTTTTTCTTTTTCTCATCCACCATATAATAACCAAATATTGAGAGAACAAAGGAAGCCTACAAGATCATTTCTGTACTATCCTCAAATCTCTGTAATGATGAAAATGTTTGATACTGGTGCTGTCTAATACGGCAGCTACTGATTACTTATAATTGATGATTGTTTCTAAGGAAATGAATGTCTAACTTATTTTCATAAAATTTAAATTTAAATAGTAACATGTGACTAGTGACTGCTATATTAGATAGTGCCAATCCCCAAACACTGTTCCTTGCCTGGCCAGTGTGGCTCAGTAGTTAAGCATCAATCTATGAACCAGGAGATCACAGTTTGATTCCTGGTCAGGACACATGCCCAGGTTGCAGACTCGATCCCCGGTAGAGGTTGTGCAGGAGGCAGCCAAACAATGATTATCTTTTATCATTGATGTTTCTATCTCTCTCTCCTCTCCTTTACTCTCTGAAATTAAAGAGTGTGTGTGTGTGTATATATATATATATATTTAAAAAAACAAACAAACCCAAAACACCTTTCTTCTGCAAAGACATTTATTGAGTATTCACCACATATGCAAAGACATTTATTGAGTATTCACCACATATGGAGCACTGTGGTAGATTTTATGAGGGAGCAAGAGCTCTCCTTCAAAATTCCATAATTAGTGGATATTTGTGCACAGATCAAATTCTACCTGAAGAAAACCCAAAGTTCGCTTCTTTCCTTGTTTGTTTCATTTCATTTCAATCCATGCAATTTTGTTCGTGAGGTAAGGGGAATTGGGGATGATCAAAGTATTCTACTGACAAGGCTACTTTTCCTATTTTAGAAGTATCTGATAGTGCTCCTGAAGGTCAGAAAGTTTTGAGTATTTTCCTTAATAAAATATCACTTTCTCTTCAACCAGAGTTTGGTTTACCCTCAGAGAATTTGGATCACTGCTTCCAAACTAGGGCCAGGGCAACCCTGCACTTTAGAACCTCTAGAAACCATGTCCATATCCCATCCCTCAAAACTGGATTCTGAAAGCTACCTAATGAAATACCTTAGTAATGCCAAAGGTCCTAAAGGGATGGACACTACTCATAGATATGTAAAGTATAAATTTGTTGTCAAATAAATACGAACACTCAGAGGCTACAACTATTCTGTACTATTGTCCCATATATCAATGCTATTCAAAAGGGCCTTTTTAATCTCCCATGGTCAAAAAAATACTGCTTACTCTCAGCTATGTTATCTACAGACCATTTTGTCTTCCAAAGAATAATCACTTTGGGCAAACTGAGGCAATACAACAAATTCAATAGAGAGCTTATAAATCTCTTTCATTTTATTGTGTGTGTATATATGTGTGTGCTGAATAGGCTTTTATTTGAATACTATTCCAGACTACTGGCAAAGAAAATTTTTCTTAAGAACGGACCTTCTAATTTAATACAACCTAACTTCAAATAAAACCTGATTACTGCATAAGAGAACCTATGCATCAATCTGACAAGTCAAAAGATTAAATCTCTAGATTGCTAGCATGAGATCCAGTGGTTAATTTTTACTATAGTTCAAATCAACTGCAAGACTACAGAGTTAAAAAAAAAAAATTCAACCCAGGAAGTGTTTAGTATATACCTACTCTCTACCTAAAAATTTTCTAAGCACTTTGAGATGTGGAGAAAGAGTACATAATAGAGCATATGATTCCAATTCCCAAGAAACTTTTCTCAGGGGGCAGATGAAGCAGACACACAGACAGACACACACATACACAATAGTGCCAAAATATATTTTTAACAGAATCATAGTAGTGAGAAACCAGGAGGCCTTGAGTACTTCACCTGCAGGTGAAACTTTTGGTGTCCGAGCCACTCGCTTGGTTTTTGGTAGAGTAGGGACATCAAGCTCTGCAGAAAAGCATGTCGACTCCTGAATTCTCCGAACTTTCTTCTCCTTAAGAGGGGGGTGTGGAGACTTCTCTACTTGATTAAAAGTAAAAGAAATTAGTAATTAAAGTTTAGAAAGGGGCTCAGGAGCAGTTTTACCAGGAACTGGATGCAGAAATGTTATAATTTCTTAATATGAGAAATGCATACTATTACTAGAATTACAGTCTGATTACCAGATTTATGCGGACAGGCTGGACTTGTAGGCTGTTTAATTGTCGCCATTTTTAGCTGTTCTTGTAAGGACTTCATTTGCTCTTGCAACTTCCTTAATTCATCTAGGGGGAAAATAATGACTTAAGAAGCAAACCACAAGAAATATTATACATGACAAAAGTGCTGGAATTATTTTTGGTGTCCACCATCTTCCCCCGAAACCTCGAGACCCACAATATAATCACATACTAAGAACTCAATTAACTTTTACACTTCGAAGGGGTCCCTTTAGAGAAATAAACTTATTTCCAATAATCAAGCCTCTAATACCAAAGCTACTTATGAATTTGTACTACTGACAGATATCATAGATACCTATCTACAGTTAAGTTTTTAGGAATCAAAACATTAATATCACAGAATAACTAATACAACAAATGCTTGGTCCTGTATCAAAAGAAACTGCCAACCACGGAATTTTATTACGTAGGAGAAGATGCCAAGAATAAGAAAAATACACTTCTCAAAGCCTCTGTTCTGAAATGGTCTGCTCAAATAGAATGTGCAATAGCTTTTATAGTCTTGTGTCTGGCACCATTTGCATATAAATTCCAAAGTAATTTTTTTGTAATAAGCATGAAAAGTGTTAGTCACCCTGTGAAGGACCAACTATAGCTGGCTGTCCCTGATACATATATACGATGCTGGCTGGCTATCGCTTTGTGTGCTGAAATGCTAGACTTAAATGTTTGATATACTAACACAGACAATTTTTTTTTTTTTACAAAGTCATTTATCTCCACTCTTGACTCAACAGTTATCTTAATGAAAACTGTCAGACTGGTGGTCTTCTTCTAGTCTAGAGAAAGCAAGTAGTTTGGGCACCTTGTAACTCTTGATTAGTTTTCCCTTGATTGAGAGCAGGAGCAGGGAGGGCTCTATTTTTAGTTGATTGTAATGCAGGAACTTCCTCATCTGATAAGTCCTCCATATCTCCAAAGAGAGTAGCCAAATTTTCTTTTTGGTCTTGAGTCTTTTCCACTTCACCATCATCAGCCTCCTCTGTGTAAGATTCACCATCACCGTCAGCATCGAAGAGCTCATCAAATGTATCAGGTTTACCATCATACTGGGTGGAAGGGTGGCTCTCTTCTGAATGACAATCCAAGGCTGACTCATTCTCTTCCAGTAGTGAGGTCAGCAGAGACAATTCATCTTCACTCACTAAGGGAAAAAGAAGAAAAAGGAGAGAAAATGAGCCTACCTGAAAAGAACTGCTAATGAAAGCATAGTTAATTAAAACATTGAACATTCATAACGCAATTAAAATGACTATAAATTTAACCAATTTTCCTAGTATAATCACCAGTCTTATCTCCACCTTCTCTCTTCCTAAGTGCTTCTTGGAGGGCTCTGGGCTAAGGAAGAAGGGGCCAATATCTGCTTACTAATCACACTGGGCCAGTCACTAGGCTAGATCTTTCCTCCTACACTACAACAGCTAATGAGACAACTTCCTGCATACCAATGTCAATCCACAAGGGTGTAACTGAAAAACATACTAAACATAATCTGAGTGGCCAGATTATTATGATCTCTGAATGCAAAATAACCTGGCCACTCAGTGTGTGTGTGTGTGTGTGTGTGTGTGTATTAGAGGCCCAGTGCATGAATTCATGCATGGCTGGGGTCTGGCCAGCCTGGCCAGGGGGAGGGGACATGGGCGGTTGGCCGGCCTGCCTGCTGGTCGAACTCCTGGTTGAGGGGACAATTTGCATATTAGCCTTTTATTATATAGGATATACACTGAGTGGCCAGATTATTATGCGTTCAGAGATCATAATAATCTGGCCACTCTGTATATTTAGGCCCTAGATGTATATATTTCCCCACTTTTAAAAAAATTATTTTTAAAAAATATATTTTTTTATTGATTTCGGAGAGGAAGGGAGAGGGAGAGATAGAAACATCAATGATGAGAATCATCGATCGCCTGCCTCCTGCACATCCCCCACCAGGGATCAAGCCCGCAACTTGGGCATGTGCACTGACCGGGAATTGAGCTGTGATTTCTTGGTTCATAGGTTGATGCTCACCCACTGAACCACATGGGCCAGGCTATTTCTTCTCCAGTTTTTAATTGTTTGAGGAATTTTTAAAAAATATAGACAGGTACATACAATTACATAAAAAGTGCTCATATCCCGCTCAGCCAGTGTGGCTCAGAGTTGACCTATGAACCAGGAGGTCAGTTTGATTCCCAGTCAGGGCACATAACGTGTTTGCAGGCTTGACCCCCAGGGCGGGGAGCATGCAGCAGGCAGCTGATAGATGATTTTCTTTCATCACTAATGTTTCTATCGTTTCCCTCTCCCTTTCTCTATGAAATCAATAAAAAATATATATATATTTTAAAATACTCATATTCCATCACCGAGATGTAGCCACCAACATTTTGTCAGCTTTTCTTTTGACCTTTACATTAATTTTTTAAAAGCTTAAAAAAATAAAAAAAAAATACTTACGCCAAATCTTATTCCAACTCCTTATCACTACCTCCAGGCCCCACTACAACCACTATCATAATTTTGGTATACCATTCTAGTCAATTTTTCAAACTTTTAACAAATATATAGATACTTATAACTAATACACAGTATTTGGTTGTTTTACAAATATCTATATAAATTATTTCATATTATATGTATTACTCTGTATCCTGCTTTCCTTCAGGATACAGAAAGATTTCATGGAAGACTGATCCAAATCAAAACATATACTTATTTCTTTCAATTGCTGTTTAGTAGTCCACGATAAGAATGTATCACATTTTATTAATTCATTTTCCAATAAAGAATATATGAGCTATTTCCAATATTTTCACATTACAAAGTATGCTATAATCATGCATACACCTTGTACATGTGTGAGAGTTTCTTGGAAATACATATCAAAGGTGAAAGTCCTGGATTTTTGGGAATGCACGTTTTACAAATTTACTTGATACTGCCAAATTGTTCTCAAAGTGGTTGTACTCTCACTAGCATTGTATTCAAGTACCATTTCTCCCTATCCCCTCACCAATATCTGATAGGTCACCAAAGATATTTTGCCAACCTGCTGGATGATTTTAAAAGGCAGGTAGCTCATTGTTTTGATTTGCATTTCTAGGATTACTAGTTGAGGTAAATTCTTGCTTATGTTAACTGGCCAGTGGATTTCTTCTTTTTTTGATTTGTCTATTTTCTTTGCTCATTTCCCTATTCAGGCATTATTCCTTTATGAAATCAGAAGCATTTAAAGCAAAATGTTAAGGATATTTCACTCCCTCACTGGAAAGACAGGAGCTGAAGTCCACACAGGGCAGGGGCCTGTGGTGAAACAGGTCAGCACAGGAGCCTGGGCTAGGATGGAAAGCTCTAGATCAGGAAATCAGTATCCTTTCTACTGCTGTACATTCCCATACCAGATGGGAAAAGACCAACAGTCAAATTTAAGGCCTAGAATTTAATGAAAGGGTCTGAAGCTTAAAGTCAGAGGTTGTAAAACAATTAGTTTTGAATGCTTAGTCCGCAGACTCTAGGATGACAGGGTGCAGCAAGAGAGAAAAAGCAATCCGCTCCCTGTGCTATGGTCACATCCTGGCAAGGGAGCCTTTCTCTTGTTCCCAGATGCTGTAGAGAGCACCCCCCAAGAAGAGGCCTTGGCCCCCACCAATGGGAGTCACAAGTGAAAAATGTTACCTTGTGGCTCCATACTCCTGGCCTTGAACTCACTTTCTTTCATGAGAGCAGTCAGACTAATCCATGATGACACTATCCCAGGTTATCTCAGTCACCACCAAAAATCATGTTTTCCTGATGTTACGTTGACCCATTTTCCTGCCTTCCTACTCACAAACCTCTGGGATCTGCTATGTGGAACACAGAATCTACTACCAGCAAGTTTCTCTATACCCTCAGTGGCTGTTAGAAATCAAGCTGCCCCTTGAGTGGAATTTGTTTAACTGCACGTATCTCATATTGCAAATGACAGAACAGTGTCCAGCACACACCAGCCATCCTATATAATAAGAGCCTAATATGCACATTGTCCCCTTGACCGAGAGTTTGGCAATGTGGTGTTGGCAGTGGGCGGCAGTGGAGGCACTGCTGGCCCCGATGAGAGCAGAATCACGGCTGGAAGGTGGAGCAGGTGAACAGGCAGCACCAGGCCAAGGTGGGTGCAAGCAGGGGCCCAATTGCCCCGCAGATGGTGACCAGTGGCCGGCAGGCCCTGATTGCCGAGCTGGGGACAGGGAACTGGGGGTGGGTGGCAGCGTTCAACTTCCTGTGGCGCTCGGGGTACTGTGACCTCACGCTGGCTACCTGGGGGGAGGGGTGATGGGACGGAGGTGCAGTGAGAATGTGGGGTGTCCACCAAGCTTGCTCTCATTCCCCTTGCTACCCTCCCCTGGGACCCCAGGGCTTGCATGCCAGGAAAGCCCATGTTCAGGTACCAGGTGCCCATGAGGAACTCCCCCCACTCCCCGCACCCATGCGGCCTCTTCTGGGTGAGCAGGGCCGCAGCCACCGGTTGAGCTCCCTGTGGGTTTGCACAGGAGCCGGTCTGTGAGGCCAGCTGGAAGAGAGCGCACTGCCTGCCAGGCTTCTGTGTGGCGCCGCTGGTTGGCCTAGAGGCCCATGCTGTGCCCTGGCCCGCGGCGTCCAGCCGCACTCACTGGATCTCTGCATGGGGACTTGGGAGCTGTGACTCAGGGGAAGAGGGAGCACAGGGGCCTGGGGGCCCAGGTGCTGCCCAGGGCTCAGAGGTCAGCTGGGACTTGCCTTTCTACGCCAGACGTTTGCGCTTCTGTCACCCGCCAAGCCTAGGGACCACACCCGTGCACAAATGCCGTGCACTGGGCCTCTAGTGTAATAAATACTTGGTAATCAACTCAAGGGCCCTGATGTCTTCTTATCACTGTCACTCTGGAACTATTAACCTTTCTTCAAAATCACACAACATGACATCGGATTTTTCTCATCAAGAAGCCCTCCTGGTTGCTGTCATTTACTAAATTAAATTCCCTTGGGATTCCTCCCACTTCCCCTTCGTCTTTTTTGTTAATCCTCACCCAAAGGTTTCTTTTTCTTTTTTTTTTAGAGAAAGTGGAAAGGAGAGAGAGATGGAGAGATGGAGGGAGAGGAGAGAGAAACATCAATGTGAGAGAGAACCATAGATTGGTTGCCTCCTGCTGGGGTCAAACCTGCAACCAACATACGTGGCCTTGCCCAGGAAATTAACCTGGGGTGTGCCCGGCCAATGCTCTAACCACTGAACATCAGCAGCCAGGGTCCCTCCATCTTTACTAAGAAGTACAATCCATCAACCTGCCTATAATATTTTTAATATCCCTCATACCCCATTCCTTCAGTCCCCACTTTGGATCCATGTTCCATTATTATAATCACTGCCTTCTAACAACTCTTCATTCCATTGCTTCTCTCGCATGCCCTCAGGTTCCTTGACAAAAATCTTTTCTTTTTTATAGTGGCATGTGTTATTATTAAAAAAATACAAAAGTGGCCGGCCTTTCTTCGGCCTTCACCGCCACTGCTGCTGCTTTGCGGGCTGGAGGTCCCAGCGTCCGGGGTGAGTGAAGGCAGTGGGTGGGAGCCTGCGCAGGCACTACGGAACGGGCCGGGAGAGGCCGGGATGGAGCCCCCCGGAGTTGAATGAAGCGAGCGAGCCAGGTTCCAGAGCCTCAGGTGGAATCCAGGGGCCTCCTGGGGCTGCCGCGGATGGTCTGAGGGCCGCGCAGACATGGCTCACCTCAGGGTATTTGCCAACCAGCACTCGTGTGTGGACCCCGGGAGCTCTTTACCAAGCTGGACCACACTGGCAAACACTCCTTCAGGGAGGTGTTCAAGGGCATCGACAGCCTCACCAAGGAGGTGGTGGCCATCAAGATCATCGACCTGGAGGAGGCCGAGGACGAGATCGAGGACATCCAGCAGGAGATCACTGTGCTCAGCCAGTGTGACAGCCCCTACATCACCCGACACTTCGGCTCCTATCTGAAGAGCACAAAGCTGTGGATTATGATGGAGTACCTGGGCGGCGGCTCTGCGATGGACCTGCTGAAACCGGGCCCCTTGGAGGAGACCTACATTGCCACGATCCCGCGGGAGATTCTGAAGGGCTTGGACTACCTGCATTCAGAGCGCAAGATCCACAGAGACATCAAAGCTGCCAATGTGCTGCTCTCAGAGCAAGGTGATGTGTCGGGGTGGCGGGGCAGCTCACGGACATGCAGATCAAGAAGAACACATTTGTGGGCACCCCCTTCTGGATGGCACCTGAAGTCATCAAGCTGTCAGCCTATGACTTCAAGGCCGACATTTGGTCGCTGGGGATCACAGACATCGAGCTGGCCAAGGGTGAGCCTCCGAACTCTGACCTCCACCTCATGCGTGTCCTGTTCCTGATCCCCAAGAACAGCCCACCCCCGCTGGAGGGCCACCACAGCAAGCCTTTCAAGGAGTTTGTGGAGGCCTGCCTTAACAAGGACCCCCACTTCCGGCCCACTGCCAAAGAGTTCCTGAAACACAAGTTTATCACACGATATACCAGGAAGACCTCCTTCCTGACCGAGCTCATTGACCGCTAAAACACTGGAAATCCGAGGGGCACGGCGAGGAGTCCAGCTCTGAGGACTCAGACATTGATGGAGATGCTGAGGATGGAGAACAGGGCACCATCTGGACGTTCCCTCCAACCATCCAGCCAAGCCCGCACAGCAAGCTGCACAAGGGGACGGCTCTACATGGCCCCCAAAAGTCTGTGGAGCCTGTCAAGAGGCAGCCGCGGTCCCAGTGCCTGTCCACGCTGGTCCGGCCTGTCTTTGGAGAGCTCAAAGAGAAGCACAGGCAGAGCGACGGGGGGTGTGGGGGCTCTGGAGGAGCTGGAGAATGCTTTCAGCCTGGCCGAGGAGTCCTGTCCTGGCATCTCTGACAAGCTGATGGTTCACCTGGTGGAGCAGGTGCAGAGGTTTTCACACAACAGAAACCACCTGCTGTCCAC
Source organism: Corynorhinus townsendii (assembly GCA_026230045.1). Taxonomy (NCBI): domain Eukaryota; kingdom Metazoa; phylum Chordata; class Mammalia; order Chiroptera; family Vespertilionidae; genus Corynorhinus; species Corynorhinus townsendii. The sequence goes on along the minus strand of JAPDVU010000001.1, from coordinate 141,000,880 downwards.
CCGGCTAAAGCTGCTGTTTGTGCAGAGGGGAGAGAAGGGTCTTGTTTGGAGCTCTGTACAGACTGCTGACTTGGAACCTCTTGTGGGACAAGGCCCCCCCCCCCCCCACCCTGTGCTGAGGGCTGTCGGCTTCCATTTCCTCCCAGCCTGGCTGAGGTTACCTGGCAGCAAAGACTCATGGAGAACTGTGCAGCCCTGGAGGCGGCAGGTGCAGCCTCCTCAGCTCCCCTTGGCATAGCCATCCCCGCCTTGGGCTCAGGATGTTAGCCACTGGAACTGAGGTGGGGAAGCTGTTGGGCAGATCAGCCTTCTCCCCCACTCACCCAGGCCCCCGCCCCACCCAGGGCCCACGTTGGCCCACAGTGGTTGTAAATTTGCCTTGTGGTGTTAAGATTGGGTACTGTGTCTTCTCAAAGTACGAGTGTCAGCCAGGATGTTTCTTTTGTTTAAGAAAACCAAACTTCCTTGTTTCCCCTTATACTCTGAGGTTAAGGTGTTAGTTTTCATAGGACATTGAGAGGCTTTTGCCACTTTCAATAAAGACCTTAAATGAAAAATAAACAAACACATAAATAAATAAAATAAATACAAAAGTGCCTTGGCTGGTGTGGCTCAGTTGGTTGGAGTGTCATCTTATGCACCAAAAGGTCTCCGGTTCAATTCCGGTCAGGGCACATGCCCAGGTTGCAGGTTCCAACCCTGGTTGGGGTGTGTGTGAGAGGCAAAATATCAATGTTTCTCTCTCATATTAATATTTCTCTTTCTCTCCCCCTCTCCCTTCCTCTCTCTCTAAAATCAATAAAAAAAGATATCCTCGGGTGAGGATTACAAAATATACATATATGTATACATGTACACAAACACACACACACACACACACAGGCACAAAAATTGTATCTCGAGTCTAATTCAGTTCTAAAGGTCTGTGATAACCTAATAGTACTCTCCTGACTACAATCAAGTTACACAGGTTAAATGGTGTCTTTTCCTACTCCAGTAGTACATTATTTTTTCTATAATCACCTTATAGTCAATTTTATTATTCACTAGAGGCCCAGCGCGTGAAACCCCAGACCCGCCACGTTGCGAGACCCATCAATGCACCTCCTGGTGACCGGTTGTTTGGTCGTTACGGCCACTGGCCTCTTATAATATAGACCGAGGCCAGGTGCACGAATTTGTGCATGGATGGGGAGGGACCGTGGGAGGTTGGCCCTCAGCCCTCCTGGGAAAGGGGCCGCGTCCACCACCACCCACCCTCCGGTTCCCCGTCCCAGACCAGGCCTGAAGGCCCCGACAGGGTTGGAAGAGGAGGTGACAGTCACTAGGCCAGGCAAGGAAGGAATGGATGTCGATGCCACGGTTGGTGCCCTGCCACCACGTGGTTCCCTAGCTTCCCTCCTCCTCCTTCCCTTGCCGCCACTGCAGTGGGTGGGCAGCCCCTGGGGAAGAGATAGGATGGGAGCAAGACAAACCCTTGTATTGAGGGCAGACTTTCAATAGATCGCAGCGAGAGAACTGCTCTCTATGTACAAAACCCTGACCCAGGGTTTAGCATCAAGGGCTGATGGGGCCGGCTGGCCAGGGGGAGGGGCCGAGGGAGGTTGGCTGTGGGAGTGCACTGACTACCAGGGGACAGCTCCTGTGTTGAGCGTCTGCCCCCTGGTGGTCAGTGTGTGTCATAGTCACTGACCAGTCATTTAGTCTTAACAGTTGCTTAGGCTTTTATATATACAGACTAGAGGCCCAGTGCACGAATTGGGTGGGTGTCCCTCAGCCCAGCCTGCACCCTCTTCAATCTGGGACCCCTCGAGGGATGTCCAACTGCCCGTTTAGGCCCGATCCCACCGGGCAATCGGACATCCCTCTCACAATCCAGGACTGCGGGCTCCCAACTGCTCGCCTGCCTGCCTTCCTGATTGCCCCTAACCGCTTCTGCCTGCCAATCTGATCACCCCCTAACCACTCCCCTGCCAGGCCCGGTCCCCCCCAACTGCTCTTCCCTGCAGGCCTGGGTCCCCCCCCCCCACCCAACTGCCCGCCCCTGCAGGCCTGGTCGCCCCCAACTGCCCTCCCTTGCTGGCCATCTTGTGTCCATATGGGAGCAGGATCTTTGAAAACATGGGGGCAGCCATCTTGTGTGTTGGAGTGACGATAAGTCTGCATATTACTCTTTTATTAGATAGGATAGAGGCCAGGTGCATGGGTGGGGTCCAGCTGGTTTGCCCTGAAGGGTGTCCCGGATCCGGGTGGGGGTTCCCTTAGGGCGTGAGGCAGCCTGGGCGAGGGGCCTGTGGTGGTTTGCAGGCTGGCCATGCCCCCTGGTGACCCAAGCGGAGGCCCTGGTATCTGGGGTTTATTTATCTTCTACAATTGAAACTTTGTAGCCTGTAGTGGAGCCAAGCCTTCTGCTCGCTGGCAGTCATTTCTGTTGGGATTTATGTATCTTCTATAATTGAAACTTTGTAGCCTTAAGCAGAGGTCTGGGCCGGCCAGGGTGTGCGGCCAGGGTGTGCAGAAAGCGTGGCTTCCTCAATCGCCAGGGTCAACCCTAGCCCTGCTCTTTCTGACTCCCTGGCTGCCGCAATTTCTGTTTGGATTTATGTATCTTCTATCATTTAAACGTTGTAGCCTTGAGTGGAGGCCTAGGCTGGCAAGGGCAGGCAGAAAGTTTGGCTTCCTCCATTGCCAGGGAAACCCAAGCCTCCCTCCTGCTCTCTGTGGCCGTAGCCATCTTGGTTGGGTTTATTTGCATATTTGCTCCTGATTGGCTTGTGGGCATGGCTTCTGGGTGTAGCAGAGTGATGGTTAATTTGCATATTACTCTTTTATTAGATAGGATAATTCATTGTGAATATTTCCTATAAACTTCTATCTTTATACAATTTATAAAATTTTATGAATGTTGACCTTGATTAAACCCAACAGATTGCCACTTCCACACCTGCACCCTAACCAGTGAACTTTCCTAGAAAAAGACCACCATACTGATTGGTTAAATATACACCGAGTGGCCAGATTATTATGATCTCTGAATGCATAATAATCTGGCCACTCAGTGTATGTGTGTGTGAGTGTGTGTGTATATAAATATATATGAGGCCCGGTGCATGAATCCATGCATTGGTGGGGTCCGGCCACCCAGGCCAGGGGGAGGGGACATGGGCGGTTGGCCGGCCTGCCTGCTGGTCAAACTCCTGTTCGAGGGGACAATTTGCATATTAGCCTTTTATTATATAGGATATACACTGAGTGGCCGGATTATTATGCGTTCAGAGATCATAATAATCTGACCACTCAGTGTATACTGCCAAGAACAAATAGGCATTCAGTAGTGCTTAAAAATACCCACATTTCCCTAATAATTGCTTTCCTTTTCTAACCATTTCAGCCTCTTCTCAAACCTCTGATGTCCATCCTCCATCTTTACTCTTAGCTGATCTTGTCTCACACTTTAAAAAAAAAAGTAATCAGATTCCATCATCTTTCACTACTAAATCTGAACATATATCCTCTGCTTTTCCTCCTATGAAAATGGATGAAGTGTCTAGTCCTATTTATGGCCAGTTCTTCCATTTATTAACTGGAACCCATTACTCCCAGCTTCCCAAGAACTCACTTTCTCCCACATCACCAATTTTTCCATTTTCTGTAGCATTTCTCTCAGCATACAAACTCATTCCAATGTTTCCCCTCCTATCAACTATCAGATATTTTTCTACTTACTTGTTTGTTATCTTGTTCTCTCTACTAGAATGTAAGCAGGAATGTTGTTCAGGAAACTCTAGTACCAGGAAACATTTTGATCTCATATAGTGGATCAAATTGAGAGGCCATGCCAACCAAATGAGATTTTATCAGCTACAATGACTCCTTAGAGAATGCATACCCATTCACCACTTATTTTCCCGACCTTCTCAAAGCAAAAAAATTATATTCTGTATTACATAAAGTGCCCTGTAGGTAATTTGATGATTTTAGGAAATAAGAAACTATCATTATACTAATGGTGCAACAATTTCACATTATATCACAGTATGATGAATTTCAACAACACTGAATTGTACTTATTTTTTTTAAAAAAAAGACAATGTATAATAAACTTGGATTTAAAAAAATACAGTTTCAGACAATGAGCTCAATTATACAACTAAAAAGAATGTATTTTATTTGTTACTAGAGGCCCAGTGCATGAATTCGTACACAGGTGGGGTCTGGCCAGCCTGCCCCAATTGGGACAATCGGGCTGGGCTGGCCAGGGGGAAGGGCCTCAGGTGGTTGGCTGGCTATCCCCATCCCCTGGTCAAACTCCTGGTCAAGGGGACAATTTGCATATTAGCCTTTTATTATATAGGATCATAGCCAGCGCAATCAGTTTTGTGCTGCTCCCTGGCTAAACGCTGCTAATTAGAACATTTCTTTACTAAGTAAATATTTGCACACATTCCTGCAAAATGAACAAAACCAGAAAGGACTATAATTTAAGACAGAGCTAGACTAAAACCACTTCAACGGATTTCTTTTACTTATAAGAGTAAGTAAAAGACAGAGGGGGGGAAGAGAAGGAGGGAAGGAGAGAGACTGGGAGAGGGAGAGGGGGGAGCGAGGGAAAGGGGGAGAGAGAGAAAAAAAACACATTAATTTGTTGTTCTATTTATGCATTCATTGATTGATTCTTGTATGTGCCTCTGCCCGGGGATCAAACCTGTAACCTTAGTGTATGAGAATGACACTGTAACCAAGTGAGCGACCCAGCCAGGGCTCGACAGACTTCAATATTAAATGTGAACTGAGACTGCCTGGGTTCAAATCCCTGCTCTGACATTGGTCTTTCTGTTTCTAAAACACAGTTGCTATGAGGATTATGCCAGTTAATATAATTAAGGATCTTAGAGAAGCACCTGGCACATTGTAAGTGCATGCCACCTATCATTATTATGAAAGACAATCAATCAGTAATGCCAGAATAAACAAGTAACATTCAGTGACTGAAGTGATCCACTCAGACAACACTTGAGGGTGGGCAGCTATCTTCACTATTTTGCAAGTAGGGTAAATAACAAATCCACAAAGGATGATTTTCTAAAAACAAAAGAAAATTGAGAAAACTGCCAGGACTTACCTTCCATGTTGTCTAGGGAACAGTGGTGACAGTGAACTTCGAAGGTGGACCAGGTGCCCAGGAGATGGCAGTAATGCAGAATCTTGGCTCTGTGAAACCATCATTAGAGAAGTCACCCTTGATTCTCATCCAAAAAGTCCAGAATCCTACAATTCCTAGGGACTGCACATCCAAAAAGTCCAGAATCCTACAATTCCTAGGGACTCTAATCCTAGAATTCATCGGGAATCTGACCATTTCTCACCCCTACGCCAACACCATCTTGCTCCTAGTATGGAAGCAGGCCCCTTTTTCTTTTTTTGCAAACTATAATTGCAGAAACTCAGGTGAGGTACAGAGGAGTATGATACTAGATTACATGGATGCAACAAATTGTAAACAGTATTACTATGCTATCTATTGGGGAATCTGCTGGATTGTACGCTCCCCGAGAGTTTAGAAAGCGGAAACTATCTTGTTCATTTCTATAACCAACCACCCTTTCCACCCAAACCCATGCCTTTTCCTCACCCTCCTATCTAGGTCCATCTGACAAGTGCTATGGTTCTTATCCCCACAATACTGCTCAAAACTTTCCCTTCTCTCCAGTTTTACTGCCAAAAATCTAGTCCAAGCCACTATCAATCTTTTGCCCCGATTACTGCATTAGTGTCCTGAACTGGTCTCTTTAGCCTTCTGTAATCTAGTTTTGGTACAACAGCCACAGTAACCTTTTCTTTTCTTAGAAATCTTTTAGAATCAGAAATCCAATAGTGGTATTCCTTTAATAAAAATTCTTTGATGACCTTCCATTGCCCTTAGAAAAAATTTTACAAAGCCAATGAGGCACTGGATACTCTCTACTTCTACTTCATCTTTTCTGCGGGTCCGTTCCAGCAAGACTAGCCTGCATTCGACTTCTGGAATACAAGCGTGCTCTCAGGCCTCGGGCCTCCGGGAAGTTCTCCCCTAGCTCCTTCTCACCCGCCGCTGAACTATCACTTTTTCTAAGCCTTTCCACCACCCTCTCAGCCCACCCTTTTCATGACTGTACTGCACTATCGTGTACTTGTTTTATCCTCTTTAGACTGCAGGCGTCACGGGGCATAAGTAATGAGTGTTTTGGAGCCCCGTACATGGCACGTACTCAACATTTATTATTGTGACTTTTAAAAATGAACAAATAAGAGAAGTCCAAACGGCATGCATCTGGCAAGCGTTTTAAAGGTTACTAAAGAAAGAAAACACTGGTCCCTTAACTAAAGTAAACGGCACCTCAGACGTGCCCCGCAACTGCTCAGCCCCGGACCTCCAGGTCGCGCCCTCCCGCGGCCGCCCCCCGTTCCCCTCACCCGAGCGCCCGCGGGCTCCGCGCTCTCGCTCCCGGAGCTCTCACCTCTACCACAGACGCGCGTGGAGGACGTCTCTCCCGCCGCCCGAGAGCCACTCACACGCCCAGGCCGGGTTCCTGACCCGGTCCGTGCCCCTTCCCTCCCCTTTCCACAGCCAGGCCCGCCAAAATTCGAAGTAGGCTCCACCCGGGCTCTGACTTTAGACGCACGCCGGCTAGAGGTGAGCTGATTGGCTGCGTCAGAGCCCTGGAGGAAATGACGGGGGAGGGGGACCAAGGGGTGGGGGAAACGATCCGTACGTAGAGCAGCCTGATTGGTTCACGTGACCTGCGTCCTCTTGGTTGGGGGCAAGGAATTTCCGGTCTGTCTAGTCCTGGGCACCTTTAAGTAAAATAAAGTGTTTAGGTGTCCTCCAGCGCCACGAAGTGTAAGTATTCTTGGATGGTATTTTTACACGAGGTCAAAACTCAGTTCCTAACACTCTGCGGGCCTACGTTATCCAATCCTGAGCCTCATTTTCTCTTTCTATTGCCTCAGGTATAGAGAGTGTTGGACAAAGACGTGATCCATATTCTAGGAATTTACAGTCTAATTTGGTAGCTATGATATATGCGTAATTAACATAAGGCGACTACTAATGAATACCAATCTTGTGTAAGAGGAGGCAACAAAGGAGACGAGCGAGAAACATTAACATAAGTAGGTAAAACGAATAATGTGGATGGTAAACTCCAGGTCAAGAAAAATTTTTTTTAAATATATATAAAAAGACCGTGTTTGAGCAGGTTGGGGAGGAGCAGTTACATGTATAGAGAAAAGGAGTGGCTACCTGCTTAGACGCTGTAGTTAATTAAGACTGATTTTTAACTGCCACATACTAACTGTGCAACCTTGGGTAAATTAACCTCTGAGAGCCTCAACTTACTCATCAGCGAAGTGAATAGTAATAGCTATTTTATAGGGCATTGTGAGGATTGAGAAAACCTTGAAAATACACATACAATATTTTTACTACTTTCTTTGTTTTGTTTTTTTGTTAATCCTCACCTGAGGATATTTTTTTCCATTGCTTTTTAGAGAGTGGAAGGATGGGAGAAGGGAGGGAGGTTTGGAGGGGGGGGGAAGAGAGAGAGAGCGTGAGAGATCTGGATCCATGTGAGAGAGACTTTGATTGGTTGCCTCCCACAGGCACCCCAACTGGGACAGGGATGGGACCTGCAACCCAGTTACGGTGCCCTTAACCGGGAACCAAACCTGCAACCCTGCAGTGCCTGGGACCAGGCACTATCCACTTTGCAACACTGGGGCATTACTACTTTATAGGCTTTGCTAAGGGAGATTGAGCTGACAAAGACAGGTACTCAGGAACTGAATGTACCAGAAACTGAAGGCGGAGAAGCACGTTAGAAAATTGCCATATAGTCCCAGACTATAAGAGTTGAAGGGAAGGGACAAATAGGAAACATTATGAAGAGAAAAACCTGTCTGCTTTAGTAACTGACCAAAGGAAAGTTACTTTTGGCAGGAAAAGGAGAGGACAGTGGCCATGTTGGCAATACCCAGGAGAAACTGGCAGAGTTATAGAAATGGACTAGAAGTCTAAAGGAATTTATCATCTCTTCCCCTTGTTTTGGACAGGGGAAGAGATGATAAATTAAGGTGGTGGGGATGTTTTGGAGATTTCAGCAAGTGCCTTTAGATTTATGATTGAAGCAAGAGGGACGTATCAGGGCTTCAAGTATAGGGTTTGGGATGGTTTAGTGCCGTGGTCGGCAAACTGCGGCTCACAAGCCACATGTGGCTCTTCCACAAAATACCACGGCCTGGGCGAGTCTATTTTGAAGAAGTGGCGTTAGAAGAAGTTTAAGTTTAAAAAATTTGGCTCTCAAAAGATATTTCAATCATTGTACTGTTGATATTTGGCTCTGTTGACTAATGAGTTTGCCAACCACTGGTTTAGTGAATACAGTTGAGTTCTCTAAAGTAGAGATTGTAAAGCAGAATATCTGAGAATGTTTACTGGGTTAATGTACCAGATACTTAAATCAGTTCTTCCATCCTTAGGCCCAGCAGGAGGCACTGCTATTCAAAATCAGAAAATGAGACCTTCTACTGGGAGAAATAGCCACTTTTCACAGCACCCCCTCCACCTCCCTGTAGAAATCTGTTTACATTTGCCTTCACATCTGCCAAGCTGTATGGTGCAGAACTCTTGCAGTGGTTCTCAACCTTTCTAATGCCGCGACCCTTTAATATAGTTCCTCATGTTGTGGTGACCCCCAACCATAAAATTATTTTCGTTGCTACTTCATAACTGTAATTTTGCTACTGTTATGAATCGTAATGTAAATATCTGTGTTTTCCTATGGTCTTAGGCAACCCTGCTAGTGGTTCTGAACCTGTGGGTTGCATCCATCGGAAAACAGATATTTACGTTACGATTCATAACAGTAGCAAAATTACAGTTATGAAGTAGCAACGAAAATAATTTTATGGTTGGGGGTCACCACAACATGAGGAACTGTATTAAAGGATCACGGCATTAGAAAGGTTGAGAACCACTGCTCTAGAGCCTCACCCCAAACTTGAATTTGTCCAACAAACTGGACAAAGACCCTGTACTTAGAAAAATGTTACCCTTGATCAGAGGCAACCCTCTACTTAGAGATGAATGGCCCTACTAAGAAAGGGGAAAACCCAAGCCACTTAATTTTCATAACAGAATATTGTCTTTGCTGCTCAAATAAATGTCTATTGATTTTCAGTCAATCTAGAGGTTACTTTAAACAGCAGAGTATGATATTTTTACAAAGGGAAGCCAATAAAAAACACTATCCTTGGTGGTTTCAATGAGCTTATTAGAATGTTCAACTCATCTTGGTTGTGCTGGGTTAATAACTACAATATATACTTTACATATGTGAAATACCTATCCAAGATTATAGCTCCATATATTTAAAGGAAAAAATTTCTACATAAATCTCTCAGCTCATTGAGAGCTTCTTAATTAATATTTTGTATTAGACTTTACATCTTTGCAATTACTTAGCTAGAAAAAAGTAACAATTAAATTACTCAGCAATGACCAAATTTTCATAGCAAGAGTAATTTCAATAATTTTTAAATGACATACTATGTAAATCAAAGGATGCCAAAGAGTGTTAAATTATTTCTACTTTTTATTTGCCTTTCATAGCAAAGCAGTTTGGGTACCTTTTGTTGCTCCATTAAAATATTTGACTATCAGTTCATATACTTGATTTCTGATAATGGCAAAATAAATTTGACATTTCATTAAAGGCAATTCCAAGTTAGCCCTTTTATTATAGATCAGATGGAAGTGTTAGCCAGTCTTCACAAGAATCTTGATTTTATGATGCACACAATATATTTTATCTGTGTTCATATTAAATAATCATAATTCAAAGTTATTTTTCTAATTTTTTAGAAAATAATACTTTATTTTTTAGAACAATTATGGATTACAGAAAAATTGGGTGGAAAGAATAGAGAGTTCTCATATTGCCCATTCAACACATAATTTCCCATTATTAACATCTTGCATTAGTATGGGACATTTATTATAATTGTACATTATTACAATATTTATACATTATTATTAACCTAAGGTCATAGTTTACATTAGGGTTCACTCTTTATGTTACACATTCATGCAGAATAGTTTAACTGCCCTAAAACTCCTTTGTGCTCTTACCTATTCATCCCTCCTCCCCAACCCCCAACTTTTGACAACCACTAATCCTTTTGCTGTCTCTATAGGTTTGCCTTTTCAAGAATGTTATATAGTTGGAATCATACAGTATGTAACCTTTTCAGATTGGCTTCTTTCACTTAGCAATATTCATTTAAGATTCCTCCTTAAACTATGTCTTTCCATGGTTTCATAGCTCATTTCTTTTTAGCACTGAATAATATTCCATTGTCTGGATGTACCACAGTTTATCCTTTTACCTATTGAAAGGCATCTTGGTTGCTTTCAAGTTTTGGCAATTATGAGTAAAGCTATTATAAACATGAATGTGCAAGTTTTGTGTGGAAATAAGTTTTCAGTTCATTTGGGTAAATGCCAAGGATTGCATGCCTGGTTTCCCAAGAAATTGCCAAACTGTCTTCCGAAGTACTATTTTGCATTTCCACCAAAAATAAAGGAGAGTTCCTGTTGTCCCATATCCTTGCCAGCACTTGGTGTTGTTATTGTTTTGGATTTTACCCATTTAATAAGTGTGTGGTAGTAGCTTGTTTTAATTTGCAATTCCCTAATGACATAATATTGAGCATCTTTTCATATGCTTATTAGCCTTCTGTATATTTTCTTTGGTGAGGTACCTGCTATTTTTTGCCCATTTAAAAAATTGGGTTGTTTTATTACTGTTGAGTCTTGAGAGTTCTTTGTATATTTTGGATATTAGTCCTTCATCAGTTATCTGTTTTATAAAGATCTATTCCCAGTCTGTGGCTTGAGTTAGTTTTTTTGCACATGGATGTCCAGTTGTGCCAGCACCATTTGTTAAAAATACTATCCTTTCTCCATAAATTTGCTTTTTCTCCTCTGTCAAAGACCAGTGAACTCTCTGCGTCTATTTCTGGGCTTGCTATTCTGTTCCTTTGATATATTTCTCTATTCTTTCACCAACATCATGCTATCTTGATTATTATAGCTTTATAGTATTTCTTGAACTCTGGTAGTATCCTCCAATTTTATTCTCCTGCAATACTGTGTTGGCCATTCTGAGTTTTTTGCCTCTGTATAAATTTTATAATCAGTTTGTTGATATCTACAAAATAATTCATTGAGATTTTGATTGGGATCATGTGGAATCTATAGATCAGGGTGGGAAGAATTGACATCTCAACACTGAGTATCCCTTTACCTGAACGGGGAATATCTTTCCACTTACTTAGTTCTTTGAGTTTTTTCATCAGATCTTGTACATATTTTATTATATTTATACCTATTTCACGTTTTGGTGCTAATATAAATGTTACTCTGCTTTTTAATTTCAAGTTCCAAGTGTTCACTGCTGGTGATATTAGTAATTTGTGTCTTATATTTTCAGTTAACCTGGCTAGAGGTTTGCCAATTTCAGAGAATCAGTTTTTGGTTTTACTGATTTTTCTCTTTTGATTTCCTGGTTTCAATTTAACTGATTTCTGCCCTGATTTTTATTATTTATTTTCTTCTGCCTTTTTTGTGTGTTTAATTTGCCATTCTTTTTCTAGTTACTTAAAGTGGAAGCTTAAATTACTGATTTTAGATCTTTCTTCTTTTCTATACAGGCATTCAATGCTATAGGTTTCCTGCTAAGCATTGCTTTTGCTTCATTCCCCAAATATTGATGTTATGTTTTAATTTTATTTGTTTAAATTTCTTGAGACTTCCTCAATCTGTGTACTATATACAGGTGTGTTGTTTAATCTCCAGGTGTTTAGAGGATTTCTAGGTATCTCAGAGTTGTGATCAACTTAATATTTTTACTTGAACGAAGTAAAAGAGTATTCCCCAAACTTAAATGTAAAACCATTTGGTTTGCTTTTCTATTTAAGATAATATAGGAATTTATTTTCTCCAGTATAAAATAGTAGGGGGGAAATTAAACTAGAAGCCTTAAGCAAGAAATTAAAAGTAAAATTTTTATAGTTAATTTTAGAAATGTTTTTAAACAAACATTCTCCCTGGGCTGAAGTGGGAAAATCTTTTAATCTAAATTGCTAGTGAATTTGTACACTGTGTTCTCTTGGCATGAAGACATAATGAACTATTTTGATTTCTCTTTGATTTCCTCTTTGATTCCATACGTGTGTGTATTTATGTGTATTAAATCAAGTTTGTCTAGGAGAGAGTCTTATTAAAAAGCCAAACAGAGGATATATTTTAATTTTCTCTTAAATGTTATAGGCTCTACATACATAGGTTATTGTTTACTTTTATGGCAGGCCCAGTAGTAGTAAATAACTGTAGGTTCACAAAACATGGCACATCCCTATATTTTCACCTCCTTAGCTAGAACACTTTCTAATTCAAACAACACATACTGGTCTCTAGTAAAGGGATTTGCTCATATTTATAGAATTAAAAAAACAGATCTGAATCAAGCAATAGGCTTATATGAAGCTGAATCTAGAAAATGCATCCTATGAAATTAGTTAATCACATTTGAACAATGTGAAAGATTCATAAGCAAAATTTTATTTTGCAATAACTTTTTTGTGATTGTGATTATATAGCCTAATCTAGGAAGAGAATGAAGAAATAGTGGTTCTTTTTAGAAATGAATAAACTTTCTACTGTACAACTCCACATACCTGTAGCACAATGAAAGAATAAAGATGACTTCCTTGCACTGTGGTTATATCAAATCCAGTGAACCTAATGTATCTACTTCATCTAGGCCAAAAATTTTCCCTTTGTCCTGGTGACCAAGTAAAAGCTCACAGTGCTCATATGAAAAAAACCACATTATAACTTTGGTACAACTGTGGCTGCAATAAAACTACAACATACACATATATACACAACCCAAATAGGTTTGTCTTAAATGGATGATGAAATATAATAATTTTTTCACAAATACTTCAGAGATCTTTTTCTTGAAGAAATCTGTGACCACTTCATTTTTCCTGCCTATTTAAAAGGTACTTAAAGTTTATCAGTAATACTTCTTCCATATAATTACATTTACTATGTCCCATGATGTCATACCCTCATTAACTAGATGAACAAATAGTTCATTGCTCACCTAAACTGAACATTTAAAGAAATGACTCTATTATCAGAAGAATGGTATGTTAAGAATTCTATTTTGCGATTTTATGGAAGTCCACACAAAAATGTCCTATATGGAACATACTGGTTTTCTTTTTCCTAAAACAAACATAATGAGCCAAAATATTTGAGTGAAAACAAATAACACAAAAGTAGAACTCTTGGAGCAAAGAAATCTGACATTTACCAGCAGTTTGGGGGAGGCGAAATGTCAACACTTAGATGATGCAGTCCATGACATGAATTTGTAATGTATCTATGTCAGGCAGGACTTCTCCACACTTGGGGCAAGAATGAATTGGTATATTTTGCTGCTGCTGCTGCTGCCAGTTCCTATCATCAGCTCCTGAGAATAAGCATGAAGTGAAATATTATTCCATTCCTTCCATGTTACAAGCAGTCTTATTTGATGGATTTTAATAACAGATGGTTAATTTTAACATCAGTTAAACACTGTAACCTAATAGGAAGTGAATCCAGGTCATTTTTGTTTTTTACTGAAGTAATCTACACACATACAGAAAATCTCCAAAAGTAGTACCTGCTTCCCTATTATTTTAAGATTTAGGCTTTATTCTGGGTTCTAGGTACATGAAAATACATGGTTTTATTTCTAGATACCAGGAAATAGATGCTCTAGTAAAACCTAGAATATTTGAGAGAAGAAAGAGATAGATGAGGATATAAGCTAAAGAGGAGAGATGTGGAAAAAAATGATGAGAGAGCATGGATAGGTGGCACCCTAGAACAGTATGTATCTTCTTAGAAGCAAAGACAATAATTGTGTTCATTCAGCAGATACTTTTGAGTACCATGTGAGATGGAAGAGAGGGATACAGATATGATGGGGGTGTGAGACAAGAAAAGTGACAGCGTGGCATGGGAGGGAAGTGCCATGGCTGTGTCATGCACAAGGTGGTTTAGTGGAAAGACAGAGAAAGGCACCTGGCTCAGAATGCTCTGTGCAGATAGGCCTCCTGAATGAGGCTGATTCTACTTGAGAGGCCTAAGAATGAATAAGGGTTATCCAGGTAAAGTAAGTGAGGAGAAAGAATTGAAAAATTATTTCTCCCAATTTTGGAATGGGACTGAGATTCGAGTCTAAATCAAAGAATGCTTGAAATGAGCATTGACTCTAGGTAGGTCCCACATGAGTAAACTGTGGTCAGTGCTGGAAATGATTTCTGGCTCCAGGGCATCTCCTTCATCTGACCTTTCTGGACAAATGCAAACCATTTTGGTTTTGTAGCGTCTCCACACAGATCTCCAGAATTCATTCAAATCCTCAAATGTTTGTTTGGTTTTTTTTGGAGGATGACAGTGGAGGTAACCTTTAACATGGCTATTTGCTTCTGAGCATATTTTAATTGAATAACATGTGAGACTATTATAGTTTATGTTTAGCAAACTTTAGAAGTATACTTGAATAGAAATATTGATCACAAGACATGATTTCTAAAGCAGGAAGATTCTCCCCCTTTTATTGAATTTATTGGATGACACTGGTCAACAAAATCATATAGGTTTCGGGTGCACAATTCCACAACACACCACTGTACACTACATGGTGTGTCCACCAGCTCCCTCACTCCCCACACTCTTCCACTGCCACTCCTACACCCCACTCTGGCAATCCCCACACTGTTGTCCCTGTAACAAGGAGCTTTCTGATGGACTCATTGTTCTACATCAGGGATCAGTAAACTACTTCTGTAAAGGGCCAGAGAATAAATACAGGGTGGGGCAAAAGTAGGTTTACACTTGTTCAAATGGAAAATAATACAATAATTAATAAATACAAGAATAAATTGTTTCACATACAACTATAAACCTACTTTTGCCCCACCCTATATTTTAGACTTTGCATGTCATATAATTTCTGTCACAGCTATTCAACTCTGTTGTCAGAGACAATAAGTCAACAAAAGTGCATGACTATGTTCCAATAAAACTTTATGTATTAAAACAGGTCAGATTTGGCCTGTGAACTGCAGTTTGCCAAACCCTGCTCTAGAGAACAACTAGCCAACTCTCAGGGACTGTTGACTTTTCATTTAAAGCTCCATTGCATTGAAGTGTGCCTTTTTTTTTTTGTCCTGGCCTAGGTTTAAAGACTCAGACTTGGGATTATGGGTTCCCTCTACCTTCTGGCTCTTCACTATAAAATAAGCTTAGTCAGTTTTCATTATTAACACATTACACTCATTTCAGCCTTTGCCCTTTCATTCTCATACTGAACTTATCTAAATCCTAGCTTAAAGGTCAAGCTTATAGTCACATCTTTTCAAAGCCTATCTCAACTTGATCGGCCCTAAATGATCATCCTTTCTTCTTACCTTTAGCAGTATTATTTCTATTACTGAAGTATTATCTTGTACTAGAGGCCCGGTGCACAAAATTCGTGCACTGGGGGGGGGATTACCCACAGCCCAGCCTGCACCCTCTCCAATCTGGGACCCCTTGGGGGATGTCCAACTGTGGGATTGGGCCTAAACTGGCAGTCGGACATCCCTCTCACAATCCGGGACTGCTGGCTCCCAACCACTCACCTGCCTGCCAGCCTGATCACCCCCTAACCACTCCCCTGCCAGCCTGATCAATGCCTAACTGCCCTCCACTGCTGGCCCAGTCGCGCTCAACTGCCCTCCCCTTCAGGCCCAGTCACCCCCAACTGCCCTCCACTGCCAAACTGGTCACCCCCAACTGCCCTCCCCTGCAGGCCTGGTCACCCCACAACTGCCCTCCCCTGCAGGCCTGGTCCCCCCAAATGCCCTTCCCTGCTGGCCCAGTTGCCCCTAACTGCCCTCCTCTGCCAGCCTGGTTCCCTGCAAATGCCCTCCCCTGCCAGCCCGGTCACCCCCAATTGCCTTCTCCTGCCAGCCCGGTTACCCCTAACTGCACACCCCCTGCCAGCCTGGTCACCCCCAAATGCCCTCCCCTGCAGGCCTGGGCCCCCCAACTGCCATCCCTTGCAGCCCTGGGCCCTCCAACTGCCTTCCCCTGAAGGCCTGGTCACCTCTAACTGCCCTCCCCCTGCTGGCCCGGTCGCCCCTAACTGCCCTCCCCTGTTGACCTGATGGCCCACAACTACCCTCCCCTGCCGGACATCTTGTGGTGGCCATCTTTGACCACATGGGGGCGGCCATCTTGTGCGAGGGTGTGAGGGTCAATTTGCATATTACATCTTTATTATATAGGATTATGAATTCATCTTTGTATGAGCACATCCTGTCTCTCCATCTAGACCATACGCCTTCATGGATCTGACCATGACTTATGTCCATTTGTTTCCTTGTGCTCAGTGACCTAGACCAGATTAGACACTTAGATGGCTGCTGCTGCTGCTGAAATATACTGAGAGGGGCTCCATTTAAGGCAACTTTGTTAGAAAATGAAAAAAAAAATCTTAAGACATCTTATCTCTGGAATATTGTTTTTTTATAAAACAAAATAAAGCTTATTAGGAATAAATTTACACTTTGTGATGATTTTTAGATTATAAATGTAAACCAGAGTGACCAATTCTTGTTTCAATTCTTTTTCTTTTTAATTTAAATAAGCATTTGTCTTATATAGTTATGATGAATGGAAATCGTCCCTTAAAAATCCAGGTGCAAGAGATCACCCTTTTTGACTCAAGACAAATGTGTAGGTACTTCTGGATATGAGGTATATTGATGTTCCTAGGATATTTAAAACTAGGTTAGAGAAAATGCTTAAGTGGGTAGATGCAGCTTTCAGAGAAGAACATAGCTTTACCCACTGATGCTAAAAATGCCTGAGGCTATTATTTATGCCAGTTCATATGCTGCTACCTCTGCCCCATGAATACTATGTTTACTTGTACCCTGAATTACTACCGCTAATATTTACTTTAGCCTATTTTTTTTTTTCCTGTAAGAGAATTTTGGGTGATGGTAGGGGGAATAGGAGGAGATAGAAGGTAAAAGGGGTACTCAGAGACATTTCCCCAAGATTTAACATTTAACTATACATACTAATATTACTTCCTTGCTGCTGATAACATTGTGATCTAGTTCCATTTCAATAGTTGCTTTGTGGAAGGGATAGACTTGTCCAGCGTTATGAAAGAATTCAAAGAAATTTCACAGTTTTATGTGAAATTTAGGATGACATCCTAAAGCCAGTGTCTTCTTACTGGCATTATATTAACTTTTCTTCTTGTCATGTCAGTCTTGATCCTTTGAGTGTTTTTTTTTATATCTAGAATCAAGGATAACACTTCCCTTTCAGTATTAAGACCATGATTTATTACAAATTACAGAATATTATTACTAGTGTATTAAAACCATATAATAAACATAGCATCTTACTTTTAATAAGTTCCATGATCAATTTCATTCAGGAAATTAAAATATAGTTATGATGAATGGAAATCGTCCCTTAAAAATCCAGGTGCAAGAGATCACCCTTTTTGACTCAAGACAAATGTGTAGGTACTTCTGGATATGAGGTATATTGATGTTCCTAGGATATTTAAAACTAGGTTAGAGAAAATGCTTAAGTGGGTACTGCATATTTCATGCAGTACCATGTAGGATTATGGGACAGATAACCTTGGGTTCCATGAGGCTCACATAGCCTTGGGTTAGATGGTCCAGTTCTGCCCTTAATTCACCTTGTGATCCTGAATAATTTAACCTTGCCTTCTGTAAGGTAGTGATGATATATATCTGATAGAAATTTGTGAGGATTACATGAAATAACGTATATGAGTGAAAAGATCAGCACAGGGACCACTCATAGTAAACTCTCAATAAATGGTAACAGGTGGTGAGTGAAGATATAAGCTCTAAGAGAGCTTATTTAAAAGACATTTAAGTATTTGTTTAGAACACATAAATAATTATAATAAACTAGAGACCCAGTGCACGAAACTTTGTGCACGGGGTGGAGGGGTTCCTCAGTCTGGCCTGTCCCCTCTCACAGTCCAGGAGCCCTCAGGGGATGTCCTACTGATGGCTCAGGCTCGCGGGGAGCGGGCCGCTGCTGTCTGGCCTCCCTCTATGGGAGGTGACCGGCCTATCAGGGGAAGGCGCCGCCCCCATCACCCCACTACTGCTGCCACTGCCAGCCACCACGGCTGCCTGCCCTCGGCCCCCGCAGCTGCCGCAGCTTTGTCCGGAAGGATGTCCAGAAGGACATTTGACTGTCCGGTCTAATTAGCATATTATGCTTTTATTATTATAAATAGCAGGTAAGTACAAAAACAGGAATAAAGTACTTTGGAAATTCAGGAGGGAGGTCACATCCTGTTGGTATCATAAAACTGGTATTTGAAATGGTTTTTAAAGGTGGGATAAGAGTTTACTGGAGAGAGACTGGAGGAATACAAGGATATGAGGGAAGGGCATCTACATGAAGGACACTCCATAAACAAGTATATGTAGGTATACACATTTATGGCAAGTTCAAGGAACGAGGAATCATTTAGTTGGCTAATTGCTATAGGGGAATACAGTGAGAGAAGGCTTAAAAGTTTGGCTATGCCAGGCCTTAATTGTCAGCATGAAGTCTGGTCTGGATTCAGTAGGTAATGGATGGAGAGTGGAGTGCTATGGAAATAGGCTGATGGGTACTATATTTTTTGGTAGCTTGATTTGAAATTCATTATATAGGATGTAGAGGAATTTTTTTTCAAGCATCTTCTTCAAGGATAGTTATTCCCTGGATTACTGAAAGCTTAGAATCACACATGACTCACCTCTTTGAACGAGGTAGTCCTGATGATCAGGGTCACTGGTTCTGGCTCCATGACGGCTCTGCATTTCCATCAAGGACTGCCTACTGGGATTAAAAGCAATACTCTATGTGATGTTCTAAAATCCTGAAACATGACATTAAGCAGACATTCAGTAGAAGTATGAGAAAAAAAACAGCTGAACTGTATACAATGCCAAGGTGCATAGAAACCAGAACTTAAGACTAGCTTGAGTTGTAGATATTATTGGTACTGGGACATGATGTAGTAAAAGTAAATAACAATTAAGGTTTTTTTAAAAAATCAATTATGAAATAACCAAACTGTTAATTGGTAAGGGAATGTATTAGAAAAAAGTGGCATACTTCTAACGAAACACTACAGAGCAATTAAAGATAATTAATTAAATCTGCATATATATATACACAATTCAAAAAATCACAATGTTATGTAAAGCAAATTGCAAAACTATAGTGATCATTTTGTAGCTTAAGCATAGAGAAATTAATATTATCTTATTTTAAGATATATAGATGTGTATATATGTAAAAATATAAAACAGATGGGGATGCTACCCACAAAACTCCAGGCAGTATGGGGAAAGGGAGAGAGAAATATAATGCAGGCTGGGGAACAACAAGACTTCAATCTCATCTGCAATAAAAATATACTTTTTTCTTTTAAAAAAATATATTTTATTGATTTTTACAGAGAGGAAGGGAGAGAGATAGAGAGTTAGAAACATCGATCAGCTGCCTCCTGTACACCCCCTACTGGGGATGTGCCCACAACCAAGGTACATGCCCTTGACCAGAATCAAACCTGGGACTCTTCAGTCCGCAGGCCGACGACACTCTATCCACTGAGCCAAACCGGTTAGGGCTACTTTTTTTCTTTTAATAAAAATATACTTGAAGCAAATAAAAGAAATATGAGTAACTGTCAATTCTGGATGGGGTTCATATTGGTGTGTATTTTGATCTCTGTATTTTTATTTTTCTATATATTTCAAAATTTTCTCAAAATGAAAATTTAAAGGACAGAAGTAATTTTAGCAGTACTTCTTTTAAGATACATTATAGAATTATTTTAAGTGTTAGGACTATTTCATCTATAACAATGGCAAGATATGTCTCTGGAACACAACATCATGTTTTTACAGCTAAAAGCAAAGAACTTGATCAGGTTTCCACAAAACACTGCCAAGTCTTAAGACAAACTAAGCACAGGAACCCAAGTTCCTGTAACCAGAGATTTTTATAGCTCAAATTAGGAACCATATTTGACAGGTCCCATGTTGAAATGTGCTGTAAGTCTTCCCCTCACCTTACCTGCCGCCATCTTCAAAAACATTACTGTCTTTCAGCAAAATTGCCAGCTGCAATGCCAGTTGCTCCTTTTCTTCATGAATCTTCTCTCTTGCTGCTCTTTCAGCATGAAAATCCGAGCAGTAAACCTCCATCTGTTAGAGGAAGAAATAGACAGCAGGTACTATCTAGATGAGGTGGATTCTCTATAGCTCACCTGTTGAGGTGAAAAGACAGTGCTGCAGCTGTGGTATGTCTATGACAGGTACATGTTCCTGCTAGAAACAAATATAGTGACCAGGATGTTCCAACTACCTTCAAGTAGAAGGAGCAAGTTGTGTATGTGTGTGCACTTTAAACAGAACTCAGCAATTAGATTGATATAGGTGGTTTAAGTATTGTATATAGCATCAATTCAGTAAAATTCTTTGGTCTCTTTTTAAAAAGTAATATACAGGATTAGCTTAATATAGTAAACTAGAGGCCCAGCGCATGAAATCATGTGGGTAGGGTTCCTAGGCCTAGCCTGCAATCAGTGCCATCTCCTGCCCATTTGCCAATCCCCAGGCCAAACGCTGCCTCCGCCACTGGGGCAGTTAGGTTGCGGGTACGCCCCACAGCTTCTGTCAGCACCACAAGCCCCAGCAACAGTGTGAGCTGTGAGCGCCCCAAGTGGGCAGCATGTTCCCGTGTGAGTGCCCCAAGCAGCCAGCCTGGTGCACGCACATGGAGGTGAAGTCGCCAGTGCCCACTTTTCCGCCAGCTTGAGCCCCCGAGCAGCCATGCACACATGGAGGTGAAATCACCAGCACCTGCTTTCCTGCCAGCCTGAACCCCTGAGTAGCCGGGGATGAGCTGGGGATCCCAACAACCAGACAGCCAGCCTGGTCCTCCTGCTACCCACCCCAGTTCCCCTGTTCACCATCGCTGATCAATCGGAGCCTTTGGGCCAGGGGGCGGGACCAAGAGGTCAGCCATTATGCCTGCTCGCCACCCACCCACTTCCCCGTGGTTCCCTGTTCACCTGCAGGGGAGGGTGGGAGGGTGGGGCAGTGGGGAAGGGGAGGGACCGAGAGGTGATCAATGCACCTCATGGTGACTGGTAGAGCGGTCGTTCCGGTTGTTATGCTTATGGTCCCTGGCCTTTTATTATGTAGGATGGTTTATTTACTTTGTCAAGCATTTTTATGAAGGCTGACCTTAAGTTAAATTTAAAATAATAAATATATGCTATTTATTGAATTCTAAACGCATGTGAAGTCCTATGTTTACTGTCTTCAGTTTATCAAAAATCCTGGGAATGTAAAATTGCTATGCTCATTTCATATTACAACTTCAGTAGCTCTTAATCTTTGGGAGATTATTTAAGAGATCAAGCCAGCATTTGAACTCAGATTGAAGCCCATATACCATGGACCCTTCCATATAACACGTCACTTCCCATAGAGGGAGGTAGACTCCAAGATTGTGCTAGTGATCCTCACCTGTTGGTATTCATAACCTCATGTATTCCCCTCCCACAATGAATAGGGCTAACCTGTGCAACCATTAGGATACTGCGCTTCTGAGACTAGGTCATAAAAGACACTATGGCTTCTGCCTTGTTCTCTACTGGATCACTTGCTCTGGGAGAAGCTAGCGGCCATCATGAAGTGCTGAAGTAGCATATAGAGGTGTACAGGTGAGGAACTGAGGCCTTCCACCCACAGCCAGGTGAGTGAAACATTTTGGAAATGGATCTTCCTTCTTGAGTGCAGCCTCATAAGAAACCCTAAGCCAGAATCACCCTGCTAGGCTGCTCCTGGATTCCTGGTCCACAGAAAGTGTGTGAGATAAAAAGTGCTTCCTGTTTTAGCTGCTAAGTTTGGAGAGCAATTTGTTATCAAGAAATAGATAAATATCATTGTAGCAATTTCTTAAGTTATAAAATTATAAAGTAAAAATGAACTACTTAATAGTGAGTTGAGCATTATTCTAATACCAGTTTTTAACTTGCTATATTTAAAATTAGGGTTTTTTTATTTTCAGATTTAGAGGTTCTAGGATATAAATTTTAACCTATTACTTTTAAAAGTAAAATTAAAAATTTTTAAATATTCCATCACAATTGTAGTTCAAAAAGAAAGCATTTAATAAAGAGATCTTTGTAAGGGAGTTCCTGCCATCTGTGAGTAATCCAAAATTTTATGTTATCATTGATGGATCATGGGCTTTTTTGAGTCAGACCTAAATTTGAGTTAGAGTCTTCAATTCAGATTTGAGCCACTAAGAATTGGGTCTTTGTTTTGTCCATTCTTATATCCCCAGCAGTGAGAATAGTGCCTGACATATTATAGGTGCTAAAAAGAGACTTGTTGAATAAATGAACAAGAATATTCATCAAAACAAAACAAATGTCTGTGTATAGAATATGGCAGAAGTACATGACTACAGTATCATGAGGTGCCCAAACAAAGGAAACACTATAAAGAGCTCAGGTTGAGATTCTGTTCCTATAGAAATACATTAAAGCCCTAAGTCCATTCAACCCTCTCCATACTTCACTGAGTCAGCCACTCTGGGCAGCTGATAATGAGTATATAGGGACTAGAGGCCAATGCATGAAGATTCATACAAGGATGGGCCTTCCTTCCCCTGGCTGCCAGCACAGCCTTCGCTCTGGCTGAAGCCGCCTTTCTGCTGCCCAGAGGACCGGAGCAGCTGGGGTGGTGTGGAACGCCGCTCGGCGCCTGCGTATGCAAAGATGCAGGTTGCCATCTTTGGTGGGTTAATTTGCGTACTCCTGATTGGCTGGTGGGTGTCACAAAGGTACAGTCAATTAGCATGTTACTCTTTTATTAGGTAGATTAATAAACTGTTAACATTGCTATTAAAAATTAGAGGCCCGGTGCACGAAATCTGCACGGGTGCAGTTCTTAGGCCTTGCTAGTGATAGAAGTGCGAGTGTCTGGTGTAGAAGGGCAGGTCCCAGCTGATCTCTGGGCCCTGGGCAGCATCTGGGCCCATGGGCCCCTACGCGCCCCCCTCTGCCTGAGTCATGGCGCCCAAGTCTGCATAGAAGCTTGGCAGGCAGCATGCTCTCTCCCAGCGGGCCTTGAAGACTGGCTCCTGCATGAACCCACAAGGAGCCCGACCAGCCCCTGCAGTCCCAGCAGCTGTGGCCTGGCTCACCTGGAAGAGTCTGCGCGGGTGCAAGCTGGGCTCCTAGCGGGCGCTCGGCATCTGAGCACAAGGGACTTCCCTGGCACGCGAGCCGTGGCGTCCCACGGGAGGGTAGCAGTGAGAGAGAGCTCAGCGGACACCCCACATTCTCACCACACCTCAGTTCCTGTTACCCCCGCCCCCACAGGTAGCTGGTGCGAGGTCACAGTGCATTGCTGACGCCTGCCATGGTCCACACCGCCCCCTGGAGGTCAGTGCATGTCATAGCAAGTGGCCGAACTCCCAGTCGAGGGGAAAATTTGCATATTAGACTTTTATTATATAGGATAATGTGTTTATCAGGTTGGGAAACATTTCGAAGAATGATGTAAGCATGTGGGGAAACACATCTACTTTTGGTGAAGGAATAATCTTCTTGAATGTGCATTTCTGAAAAACAACTTGGTAAGATATATCATGAGTAAAAATATTGTAGAACAATAAGTACAGATAGTGTAATCTCATTTTTTAAAAATATATTTTTATTTCAGAGAGGAAGTGAGAAGGAGAGAGAGAAACATGAATGATGAGACTCATTGATTGGCTGCCTCCTGCACGCCTCCCACTGGGGTTCAAGCCCGTAACCCAGGTATGTATGTGCCCTTGACTGGAATCGAACTCAGGATCCCATAGTCTGCAGGCCAATGCTCTGTCCACTGAGCCAAACTGGCTAGGGTGTGTAATCCCATTTTTAATTAAGCAAACAAAATAAAAACAGAAGAAATATACACTCACCAAAATGGAATTTGGGACACTTGGATTTCCACTTTCTACTTTATACATTTCTCTATAGTCTGAAAATTGTATTTTATAATGAATAGTATTGTTTATGTAATTCAAAAATAAAAATATTTTATTACCATATAATCCTAAAACCACCTCTGAAATAGATCTCTAGTTACTGAGAAAGAAAAAGTTACTTCCCACTTTTTTGTGATTTTTAAATCTCAGGCAGGATGTATTCTCACTCACAAACTCTCCTCCAAGTACTTCACCAACCAGAAACCAGAGTAGGCCAAAACAGTCACAAGCCAACTATACACAAATTCTCCCAGACAATAAAAGAAGAAGTGTGTCTTACTTGGTTTTATAAAGCCAGTGGAAACTTGATATCAAAACCTGACAAGTACATTAGCAAAAGGAAAATTCTAGGCCAAGTTTCCTTAAGAATATAGATTTAAAAGTCCCAATATATATAGAGAGAATAATTCAAGAAATGCAGTTTGCTTAATATTTAAGAAATCAATTTGTCTCACCACATTACCTAACTATATCATTATATAAAGAAAAAACATTTCTTACATAAAATCCAACATCTATTCAAAATAAACATTTTTGGTAAACAAGGATCGAAGGAAATTTCATAAGTTTGATAAGTGATATCTATGAAAAGCCCATACTTAATTGTGAAATGTTGAAAGCATAGTCTCTGAGATGAGAGTAAGGCAAGACCGTACCATCTCTATAGTTATACTAGAGGCCTAATGCACGAAATTTGCACAAGGGTCTCGGCCCTTGCAGCCACGGTGGCTTGCCTTGGTCCTCACAGCCGGGACAGCTTGCCTCGGCAACCTGCCTCAGCCCTCACAGCCTCAGTGGCTTGCCTCAGCCCTTGCAGCCCTGGCTTCGTCTGGAAGGAGGTCTGGAAGGTCGTTCATCTGTCTAGTCTAATTAGCATATTATGCTTTTATTATTATAGATAACACTAGAGGCCCAGTGCATGAAAATTGTGCACTGGTGGGGTCCCTAGCAGCTGCCTGCCAGGGGGGCCTCTCCCCAGCCACCTGCCGCCGCCTACAGCCATGTTCCACACTGCCCCCCGATGGTCAGCACACGTCTAACTCCCAGTAGGTCAAACCTCCGCCTGTGGGGACAATTTGCATATTAGCATTTTATTATATAAGGATTAGTAGAGGCCTGGTGCACAGGTGGGGTCCGGCCAGCCTGCCCCAATTGGGGCCTATCGGGCCGGGCCGTCAGAGGACGGACTGTGGGCAGTTGACCAGCTGGTTCCAACCCCGATTGGGGGGGCTATTGGAGGCGGGGGTGGCTGGGGGGAGGAGCTGCGAGCGGTTAGCCAGCTAGCTCCCCCCCGGTTGAACTCCTGGTCGAGGGGACAATTTGCATATTAGCCTTTTATTATATAGGATACTGGGGTCAAAGCCAGTGCAACAAGGCAAGATAAATAAAAAGTAGAAAAACTGGAAAGGGAAAAAAAAAACAAAACCCTGCCATTATTCAAATGATATAATTGGTCTAAAAAAATTCAGAAATACTAGAATTAAAATGTGAGTTGAGCAAGTTTACTGCAGACAAAGTCAATATATGAAAATCAATTGTATTTCTATATAACAGCAATCCTTAGAAAATGGAGTTTTTTAAAAGATGCTATTTATAATAGTATCATCAAAATATAAAATATCTAGGAATCCTAATAAGAGCATACTATGCAAATTGACTGAACGTTGGAATGACCTGTCACTATGATACACACTGACCATCAGGGGGCAGATGCTTAATTCAGGAGCTGCCCCCTGGTGGTCAGTTAGCTCCCATAGGGGGAGCGCTGCTCAGCCAGAAGCTGGGCTCACAGCTGGCGAGCCCAGTAGCGGTGGCAGAAGCCTCTCTCACCTCCACTGCAAGCGGGTGGTAAGGAGCCAGGGGTCCCGGATTGCGAGAGGGATATCTGCCTGCCAGCTTAGGGAGATCAGGCCTAAGCCGGCAGGCAGATATCCCCCGAGAGGTTCCGGACTGTGAGAGGGTGCAGACAAGGCTAAGGGACCCCCCCTTACTAGAGGCACGAATCTCATGCACTGGGCCTCTAGTCCTATATAATAAAGAGGGAATATGCTAATTGACCATCACTCCGTCACAAAGATGGCTGCACCCACAGCTGAGGCCAAGTTCTCATAGGGAGCCTTAATGAGCAATCAGCAGGGACCTGAGGCTATGCCCTCCTCTGCCCTCGTGGGGCTTGACAGGGGACTTCAAGGTGCACTTTCTGTCCTGGTGCTGGGCCAGGGGGCCTCAGGATCCTCCCCCTGCCCCAGCACCAGGCTGAGGGACCTCAGGCTGCGCCCCCCACCAGGTGGGGCTTGACAGGGGACTCCAGGTTGTGCCCCCCACCCGGCAGGGCTTGACAGGGGAACTCAAGGTGTACTTCCTGTCCTGATGCTGGACTAAGAGACCTCAGGCCATGCCCCCCACCCAGCAGGGCTTGATAGGGGACCTCAGGCTGCGCCCCCCACACGGCAGGGCTTGACAGGGGACCTCAAGGCACGCCCCTCACCCGGTCTGGGCTTGGGGCACTCAGGCCACGCGCCCCGCCCTGGTGCTGGGCCAGGGGACCTGAGGCTACGCCACCTGCCCAGCAGGGCTTAACAAGGGTGGGACTGGCCGGGTCTGGATCTAGCCCAATGCAGCGGGGGGGGGGGGGGGGGGGAGGGCGGCCCAGGTCTGGGTCTCAGGCAATTTTGAGGCACGTGTGGGTGGGCGAGGACTTGACTCTGGGTCCCATAGTACGCCCAGACTCTGACAGGAGGAGGATTTTCATATACATTTTACTAATTTTCTTCATCTCTGACACTTCTATTATAGAGAAAGAGCAAATAGCAATATTAAATTATTTCCTCTAATTAATCCCCTTTTAATGTGCATGAATTTAATGCACCAGGCCACTAGTAATCTAATAAAGGAATAAAATCTTTAGTAAGGTTATAAAAATACTAGAGGCCTGGTGCATGAAATTCGTGCACAGGGTGGGGGTGTCCCTCATCCAGCCTGCACCATCTCCAATCTGGGACCCCCTAAGGGATGTCCGACGGCCTGTTGGGATCGGGCCTAAACGGGCGGTCGGACATCCCTCTCACAATCCAGGACTGCTGGTTCCCAACTGCCCTCCCCTGCTAGCCTGGTCTCCCCGCAACTGCCCTCCCCTGCAGGCCTGATCCCCCCAACTGCCCTCCCCTGCAGGCCTGGTCCCCCCCAACTGCCCTACCCTGCAGGCCTGGTTCCCCCCAACTGCTCTCCCCTGCAGGCCTGCACTACCCCCAACTACCCTCCCCTGCAGGCCTGGTCCACCCCAGCTGCTCTCCCCTGAAGGCCTGGTTCCCCCCAAATGCCCTCCCCTGCAGGCCTGGTCCCCCCCCCAGCTGCCCTCCCCTGTAGGCCCGGGTCCCCCCTCCCAACTGCCCTCCCCTGCAGGCCTGGGTCCCCCCCAACTGCCATCTCTTGCTGGCCTGGTCTCCCCCAACTGCCCTCCTCTGGTGGCTTGGTCACCCCTAGCTTCTCACAACTGCCCTCCCCTGCAGGCCATCTTGTGGCAGATATCTTGTGTCCACATGGGTCCAGCCATCTTTGGCCACATGGGTGCAGCCATCTTGTGTCTTGGCGTGACGGTCAATTTGCACGTTACTCTTTTATTAGATAGGATTAGAGGCCCAGTGTATGGGGGGGGTGTGATTCTTCAGCCTGGCCTGTGCCCTCTCGTAATCTGGGATCCCCCGAGGGATATAGCAGTGTCCCAAGCGGCAGGCGGCCAGGGAGGAGCCTGAGCTGGGGCTGGGTGCTGCACCACTTGCGCTCATCCCGGCCTGCTGTGCCTGCTGCCGCTGCTTGGTAGCACTGCTGCGGAGTTGAGAGAGGCTCCCGACACTGCAGCTGCGCTCACCAGCAGTGAGCCTGGCTTCTGGTTGAGCAATGCTCCCGCTATGGGAGTGCATTGACCACCAGGGGGCAGCTCCTGTGTTGAGTGTCTGCCCCCTGGTGGTCAGTGCGCCTCATAGAGACTGGTCGACCAGTCATCCCGGTCATTTGGCATAATGGTTGCTGAGGCTTTTATATATATAGGTTATTGAGTAGAATTAAAAAAGATATGCCATATTCATGGATTGAAAGAGTCAATGTTGTAAAGATGTCAGTTATCTCCACATTGATTGATATATATTTAATACAATTCCAATCAAAACCCCAGTTGGCTTTTCTGTGTGAGTGAAAAATATCAAGTGGTTTCTAAAATTTATATGAAAACGAAAAAGGGAAGGAAGACCTGAAGTCTTCTTAAAGAATATCACTGAGGTAGGAAGATTTATTCTACCAGATTCAAAACTTTTGATGCTTTATAAGATAGTATGGTACCAGAGCAAGGATATATAAATAGCCCAATGGAACAGTACAGAGTCCAGAAATAGACTCATAGGTACATAGATACAATATGTGACAAAGTAGGCAGCAGAGTACTTAAGAAAAGATGCCCTTTTTAATAAATAGTGCCATGTCAACAGGATATTCATATAGGAAAAAAATATTAATCTTTATCTTTATCTGCATATAGAAAAGTTAATTCCAGGTGGTTTCTAGATCCTATTGTAAAAGGAAAAACAATAAAACTTTTAGAAGACACTATAGGAGAAATCTTCATGGCCTCAAGGTAGTGAAAGTTTTTTAAACAGGCCACAAAAAGTATTAATCATAAATGAAAAACTGATAAATTGGACTATAATAACAAATGAACTTTTGTCCATCAAAAGATACCTTTATACGAGTGAAAAAGCAAGTCAGAGTGAAAAAAATCTGCAACGAATATAAAGAACTCCTATAAAAATTAAGAAAAAGCCAGAAAATCAGAAGAAAAGTGAGACCTAATCAGGTACTTCACAATAGGGGATAACTAGATGGCCAGTAAACATTTGAAAAAGTACTCAATCTTATAAGCCAGTGGTTGCCAACCTTTTGTACCTCATGGACCACCAGTGGTCCACAGACCACCGGTTGGGGACTGCTGTTATAAGCCATCAAGGAAATGCAAAGTAAATGAAACATCATTATATACCTACAGAATGCTTAAAAATAAATGTAAAAATACAGATATACAAGCATGAGTACTGATAATACTGTTGATTGTAATGAAAATGGGTACAACCACTGTGGAAAACTATTTGACATCACCTATTAAAACTCAGTATGCAGCCCAAGTGCCCATTAGTAGATGAGTGGATAAAAAAGCTGAGGTACATTTATATCAAGGAATACTATGCAGCCGTAAAAAAGAAGAATCTCTTACCCTTTGAGACAGCATGGAGGGACCTGGAGAGTATCATGCTAAGTGAAATAAGTCAGTCAGAGAAAGAAAGTATCACAAAATCACACTCATATGTGGAATCTAAGTAACAAAATAAACTGATGAACAGAGTGGATCCAAAGACATGGAAGCCTGCAGCAGAATGTGGAATCTCAGAGGGAAGGTGGGGGAGGGTGGGTGGGTGGGAGGTAATCAAAGGCCTTGTATGCATATATGCATAACACATGGACACAGACAATAGAGTGCTAAAGGCCTGGAGGGGGGTGGCTGGAGGGGGCCATTGGGAGGAAAAAGGGGACATGTAATACTTTCAACAAGAAAGAATTATTAAATAAAAATTTTTTTTCATAAAAAACAACACTCAGTATGTGCACACTCTATGAACCTGCAATTCCACTCCTAGTTATGTAGTCAACAGAAAAAAATGTATAGGTAAACAAAGAGACATGCACAAAAATGTCACAGTAACAATCACAATTCTGCAAACTGGAAATAATTCAACTATCAACTGTAGAATGGATAACTTCATTGAGCTCTACACTTAAAAGTTTGGTGCACTTTCCACATGTGATATACTTCAATGAAAATATTTTCAAAATATTAATGGAAATAATATAAAATAAAATAAAACGTATTTTAAACATCATCACTTTCCTATTTGAGAATATAAGTAGGGTTAGCTTCACTCAGCTCATATTTCAAAATATAGCTTACCTGCGCCCTAAGTACAGTCATGGTTTCCAGGTCCTCCTCCTGCTTGGCGATGGTCTGCTTCATCTCATCCATTTGAAGCTGCTTGGAAGCCAGCGCCTTCTCTGCCAATTCCAGTTTTTCATTTAGGTCCTGCAGCACCACCTTATCCACTTTTTCTGACTGTAAAAGACAAGTTTATTCTAGAAATGGTTTTCAAACAATTCAATCTATGTTAGTAAAAGATTAGCTAAAGGTTTATTTTTTTTAATGATTGGCTCTATGCGGTTTTGTTAATTAGCAATGATAACTTACTTGGATATTCATTTAACTTATGGCTTACAAATAATAATTTTCTAATTTAAAACAATAAAAAAAGAAAACACTAAAATAAGGGAAATTATAACTAAACCCAATCTCAGTGAGGTTGTAACTTGCTAATATTTCTACTTTTTCATTCACATTACTCTTACTTTGTAAAGTCGGTGGAAAGATGAAAAATGTTTACATTAAAAATGTATACCCTAGTCTAGCCAGTTTGGCTCAGTTCATAGAGCATCGGCCTGTGCACTGAATGGTCCCAGTTTAGATTCCAGTCAAGGGCACATGCCCAGGTTGTAGGCTCGATCCCCAGTAGGGGGCATGCAGGTGGCATTCGATCAATGATTCTCCCTCATCATCGATGTCTCTATCTCTCCCTCTCCTTTCCTCTCTGAAATCAATAAAAATATATTTTTAAAAATGTAGTAAGTCCTAGAGAGGAACAATAATTTATTAAAAAATAAATGAAAAACAAAAAGTATATTTATAAGGATATAAGCTCAAAGACTCCATCTAATTCAAAGCTTCCATCATCTTTATTTATTTATTCCAGCTTTACTGAGGTAAAATGGACAAATAAAATTATAAGAGATTTAAAATGTACAATGTGATGATTTGATGTATGTATACATTGTGAAAGGACTCCTCCCATTAGGTTAATTAACACATTTGTCTTACATACCTATTCATGGTGTTAAAATGATCACATCATGCTGGGCATTATTACTAATTTAAGTTGCAGTCCTGTAAGTCTAGGGTCTTAGGTTCACTGATAGCAGACAAGCTAGCCTTGTAATAGTTCCATTCAGTAGATGTCCTCTCCAGCCCAGCCAGCAATCTCACTGCACTACTCACAGAGGAGCCCATGCTCTCAGCTCTCCTACAAACCCACCCATTGTGAGAAATGCTGAAAGTTTACTCCCTGACTATAGGACATTAGCACCACCTTCGTACACAAAGCACATTATACAGGCATACCTCATTTTATTGCACTTGGCTTTATTGTGCTTTCCAGATACTGTGTTTATTACAAATTTGCCCTCCACCAGCAAAGAGATTAAACTTGCTACAGACTCAGATGATGGTTAGCATTTTTTATCAATAAAGTATTTTTTAAATTAAGGTATGTACATTTTTAGACATAAAGATATTGTGTAGTGAAACATAATTTTATATACCCTCAGAAACCACAGTGTAGTGAAATATAATTTTTATATACCCTCAGAAACCAAAAAATTCAAGTGACTTGCTTTATTGCAGTGGTCTGGAACTGAACCTGCAATATCTCTAAGGTATGCCTGTACATACATGGAATACCGGAAGTTATAAGCCTTAGACACAAGAAATCCTATCCTATATAATAAAAGTGCAATATGGAAACAGACAGAACCATGGAACGACCGGTTGCTATGATGCGCACTGACCACCAGGGGGAAGATGCTTAACGCAGGAGGTGGCCCCTGGTGGTCAGTGTGCTCTCACAGGGGGAGCGCTGCTCAGCCAGAGCCAGGCTCATGGCTGGCAAGCGCAGGCAGGCGGTAAGGAGCGAGGGGTCCCGGACTGTGAGAGCCCCGGACTGTGAGAGGGATGTCTGACTGCCAGCAGGCGGACATCCCCCAAGGGGTCCTGGACTATGAGGACTCAGGCCAGGCTGAGCGCACCCCTCCCCCATGCACGAATCTTGTGCACCAGGCCTCTAGTCAATTATAAACTGAAAAATAACCTTTGAAACCAGACTTAGTTAAGATCAGTGCAACTACTATACATATAAAATGTTCAATAGTTTCCATCCCTTACGAGGCTAGCAAAGTAATTTTTTTCTATGAGTACCTCTTTCCGTTTTAATTCTTCAACTGTTTTCAATGCATTACTGAATTCTTGAAGAAGTTTGTTGTGTGTCAGCTGTAGAGTGGCTAATTTGGACCTGTTTAAAAAGAAATTGAGAACTAGAATCTCGGGGGAAAATATCATGGAAACTTACATTCTTGCCTACCAACCTTCTGAACACTCAAGGAGCAAAATCCTTTTTCCTACTTAAAAAAAAAAGGGGGGGGTGTACTGATTTTTTATTTATTTGTTTATTTAGAAAGAGAAACATTGATTGGGTTGTCTGGGGACCAAGCCCACAACCTGACCATGTGCTCTGACTGGGAATCAAATCGGCAACCTTTCAATGTATGGGACAATGCTCAACCAACTGAGCCACACCAGCCAGGGTTCTTTTCTCCTACTTTTACCATCCCACCACCTTCAAGCATTTTCTTACTCTCAAAGAAAACAGTTTTTTTCCAAAAAATCAAAATAAGATTAGAAGTAATTTTTATGTTTGCTATAAAACTTATATTTTATCACCTCAGAAAAAAAAGTCTCTTGGTACTCCTTCAAATAAAAGAAAAAAATGTAAATGTATTTTCAAATCCTAATTTCAATCTGTATAAAAGAGCTATTCTATCTTCTTTGTGCAAGTAGCCATTCAATCACAGCATACTCACTTTTCCTCTTCTGTTTTTGCTTGCTCCATTTTGATTTCTGATCGCATGCTTTCTACTTGTAGCTCTAACTTTTTGTTATTATAAACAAGCTCTTGCTTTTCATTCAGCTCTAACGGGGTTGCAGAATTTTTCCTTTCAAGGGCCTGACATCTAAGAAAGATAAAAATACAATGCTCCTTCATTCTCTGTGGTTTTTAAACAAATCCAAAGATTATGTAGCAAATACAAAGAATTTTAGATTGTGTTTTTCAAAGATTTAACAGTTCAAAATAAAATATTCTATCCTCTTTACTTCTTTACTAGAAGCAAGTAGTTTTTCTGAACCCCTGTGCCTACACATAAAAAAACAACAGGTTTTTTGGTAAAAAAAAAAAAAAAAAGTACATATTTTTGAACCCTTATGCCTAACATAAAAAAGCACAGATGTAAGCTCACACAAACTACTGCCCACTTGGAATAATTAAGTAGTCATACAAATATATTTTTGTTTTTTAGTCACAGACCAGAGTAGTAAATTGCCTAAAGATGCCTCTCATATGGTGATCCATGGATATCTTTTGTATTTTAAAGAGTGATGTGTTCTGTTAAGCACAAAGACTATGACTTCTGACAAAGATTCAACAGGGGAAAGGAAGTCATCTTTAAGATAAAAAAAATATTTCAATGTAATAATAGCAAATATGAACCAGTGATAGTTATGTGCAAGGCATCAATGCCAAGCATGTTATACATCATCTCACTTAATACATTATGACGTAGAAATTATGACACAAATTTTATAAACAATAAAACTGAGGCTCAGAGAGGTTAAATAAATAACTTGCCCAAGGTTAATACCACAAATAAATTGTAGATCCATATTTCAACCTAGGTCTGTTTGGCCAAATTCTTAGCTGTGACTGCCATGTTGGAAATTACAGCCTTGGAAAATGTAACTCGAAGCAAACATGTTTGTATGTTATGCTGGGAATATGTTTGCCTACTAAGCCAAAAGAACAACATCAACTTAACTTTTTTAAATTTGGGGGGGTAACCTCTTACATCAAGAGAAACCAGCAAATGCAAAATTCTCAACTTATATATTAGCCTTTATAATTATTTGAAAATATTTTTTTCTAAATAAATCTCACTCAAGTTCTTCTTGATATTTGCAGCTTTCTTTTATGTTTGTTCACATATCAGCTCATGTAAGTCACAAAAGATCCACTTCACTGCCTTTTACAGGTTCTCAGATAGGCTAGTATGCTTAACAAATGTCCCCAAACAGCAGAATCGGGAGTCCCCAGAACCCCATTCCCCTACATCACTATAAGTATTTCATGTTTATATATTAACCTGAACATTAGTGTTTTCTGAATTCCTATTTTAATTAGATCTCTATTTTTGTTTTGGTCAGTAACACAGTAACAAAACTATGTTTTTATACAGTAATGTATTTATAAAAATGTACATTTTATGAAGGAAGATAAAATTCATCTCTCATTCTTACTTTTCTTGAAGTCTCTTCTTCATTAGCTCAGCTTCACTAAGTTTCATATGAGCCTCCTGAAGCTCCTTAAACAGGGTTGTCACCTGAAGGTTCAAGGCTTCCACTTCACTTCCAACCTGTCGTACAGGAAATCCCAAACATAATTTGCATCACAGATTAAAAGCACCTCTTTGTGGGGAAACAGTGTGAACCATTAGTGTCCAGTTAAGACTGACTGGTGACAGGATTAAACTTTTGACAATGAATGCCCCAAATATCTTGTATTAAAAAAAAGTTTTGGATACAACTATTCCCTCATAGAGTATTAACAGATCAATTGGGATGTACTTGTGATAATAACTTTGCCATAATTAAAATTAATCCTGATCATAGTTCAGGGGATCACAGATCACTGTGGTGTCAAAACACAATCTAATCCAGTTAGCAACTCAAACCCATATTCCTGTCTGGTTTATCACTCAGCTCTGTAGCCCCTTTCTCCTAGCAGCTCTAGAATTTTCGTCAGTGACTTTTATGGTACCTTGGAAGTCTCAGTACTTCTTTATCTATTATTGGTTGTCGAATAGTTTTAGTCAGCTGGGTACTATTACTCAGGCGTTGTCTCTTCATCTCAGTTTTTTAAATGTTCTCCATTTTCTAGAAAGTAGGGTGTCTTTCAATATATATTTGTTAAATAAATGAATTAGCTAAATTGTATGGGCTATTGTGGCTCTTACAACTTCCTGGCTTCATCAACTTTCCCTAGGTTTAAGACTATGTTTTCAGACTCCAAGATAGTCAATGAGTAGTCATTAAACAATGAACTTTTCTCATTGAAACTATTTTACTCAAACCAGTAGTGGGATAGAACCAATACCTTTCACTTCTATTCAAGTTTCTGAGCCATATCCTCAAATGATCTTATTATAAAGTAGTCAACATTACTTTTTCATTTACCAGGTCTTTTCACTTAGGAATTCAGGAGAGGGAATCAGTCAAGAAGAGGAAGAAGAGTGAATAAATCTCACTACAATTTACAATGAATGAAATTTAAATCAGGGCAAGGAAATATAACAGAAAAAGAAGATATTCAATGTTAAAATTATTTCTAAATTTCTAAAGCTAATAATACATCACAAGATTCGACTCCAGGTTCTGTACTACTCTTAAGTCCCTTATGGGTGTGAGAACAATCTTACAAATGTAGTACCCACAGTTTCTGTGTCTTTCTCCTCTTCGTCCTCTTTTTCTGTGTTCCCCTCTGTCTGGGTCTCCACCTCAGAACGATTACTGGCTTTCTTTTCAAAATCTGAAATTCTAAAAAATTACAGAATATAGACAAATTACGTTGTCTTTGATTTCAAAAGGAATAACAATTGCAGAAGCACCAAAAAAAAAAAAACACTGTTCAAATTTTGGATAAAGGATCAGGGGTTTTAAAA
Organism: Corynorhinus townsendii; assembly: GCA_026230045.1. NCBI lineage: Eukaryota > Metazoa > Chordata > Mammalia > Chiroptera > Vespertilionidae > Corynorhinus > Corynorhinus townsendii. The sequence continues at coordinate 140,964,921 of JAPDVU010000001.1, read as the reverse complement.
ATCTTTTTTTGCATTCAATGTATTAGCCTTGGTTTAGCTTTCATCCTAAAATTGGCTGGAACTGATTTAAGAGATGAATGCACACAGAGGTAAAAGGTATAATTCACCCCGAAGACTAACAAACATTGCCTCTTTTCATGTCACTGACATAAACACAAATACTTTTTAAATTTGTGTGTACACACATGTGCATGCTTGTGTGTTACATGAGTGTGTATGTCCTTTATAAGGATTCAGCAGAGAAGGAAATACTTTTCTTTTTGGACCCATCTAAGTTTACAAGTCCCTAAAAACAAACAAATGTAGCAACATTCTTCCACTGAATCATAATCAATGAAAGCCTCAATAAAATGAAAGAGATTTGTGGCTAAAGATGGTAGATTGAATATATGCAATTTTTACCCTACCCCAAATGACTTAGAAAAGCCATATACTACAAGAGTAAAGAGAAAGGAAGTAGAAGAAATAATAATAAGATTTGGGAAGCATAGATGTTGAGTGGGAACTGACTTGGCAGCCCAAAAGTCTGGATTTGAAGCCAACAGAGCCAAGATGTAGCTCAATTTGAACCCAAAAGGCTCAGGGGTTGGTGACAATAGGTACCTCTGGATAAAGGAAGGGATGTTTAAGAAGGACTAGAAGATAACACAATAAAAGGACCCTTCATTAGAGCTGAGGACTAGGATTTCCTACTGAAAACCAGGGAGCTTACGCACAGAATACTGAGAACCTCAGTGTTCTACTAATCTCAAGAAACCTGGCATCTAGAAAAGTACTGGAAGTTTCCTCTGGAGTATGTGACCAGGAGGATGGAAAAGATTTAATGTTTCTGACATGGGGTTCCCTAAGGAAATCTCCAAGCCAGATCTCCCTACATATGACACAGTTAGTTGTTAGCTTCTAATTTCCCCTCTTACATTTGATCAGACACTTGAGGAAAATCTTAAAGGGAAACAGAAAAAAAGTAAACAACAACAAAAGCAATTTACTGAAATTAGAATATGCTGGAGTGGGGGTTGGAACTTCAAAAAAACTATCATTAATATCCTTAAAGACACAGGAAACATTACAACCAAAACAAAATGCAAGATTATAAAAAATGAACATTCAAAGGACCCCACCCTCCCTCCAAAAAGGAAGATGAAAGTTGATCAAATGTATCAGAAAGGAGAAGAAAGAAAGCAGAGGAAGAGAGTTAAGAAAATCAGAGGATTTGTCCAGGAGGTCCAATTCATAATGAGTAGTGTTAGAACAGAAAAAAAATGAGGATAAGAGATTACACCTAAATTAACTCAAGACAGTTTTTTAAGAACTGAAGACTCGTTATTTAACTAAGTTTCAATGTATTATAATCAATTTCAGAGTTGGGCTAGGAGGGGAAGAATGGTCCAGAAGCATATGTGTGTGGTGGTGATGATGGGAGTGAAAGGCAGTTAAATCTTCATTCTTCACAGTGAGAAGTCAATAGATTATGTTTACTAAAGGGGCAAAATTTTAGGTAGCCATTTAAGCCTGATATATGAAGGTAAATATCAAAAGAACCAGGTAAATATGTTGAAAATGGTTGTCTGGGAAGCAGGAAAAGGAAGCGAGGGTTTGGTCAAGGAGCTGCTGTTTTCCCATAAGAAACTATATAACAACCAATTCTTTAAACTATATGAATGAAAAACTGATTTTTAAAAAGGAACTTAATGCTAATAAAAAATAAAACAAACAATATTGGTATCTGTTGCAAATTGCCAAACCTAACTGGTGCACAGACACAGTTCCCAGCTAAGCAGATAAGTGGGTTAAGAGCTAATTGGGGCAGGGTTGAAGGAGAGCCTTTATCATAACATTCACGTACACTTCGGCAGCATTTTGACCTACATTTGAGTTACAGCTTATCTTAATTTTCTAGGGAAAATTTTCCATCTTGGGCTGACTTTCCCCTGCTACTTCTCAATTCTTGTGGGCCACACTTCCTACACATTTACCCTCTCTTTACTGGCTGTCAGTTTAAGTTTGTTTAGAAAACAAAAAATGTAATTTATTAATGTTGGTAAACAACAAAAGAAAGACATATTTACTGTCCCTCCTGCCCAAAAATCATCTAAAATTTTTCAAAATAAATTTTAGACTGTGTATATCCCTGTTCTTAGTGATGAATGAAAATGTTTAAGACTGGCTTATTTATTTGAGAAAAAAAGACATGGAATGTGTCTTCATCATATCCTATATAGTGCGTAAATCAAGCCAGCTTGTTCATGTATCAGTGATTTATTTCTAGATTTCAATCCTACCTTAGCTAGGGAGAATCATCATACTGATATCCACACAGAGAATATTAATGCTGGCAACTAATCACTGACTGGCCAATTGTTAAATACAGAGGGAAGGCTGGCTCACAAAGCATAATTTTAATCCAATTGAGAAAGAGACTTGACTGGTGAAACATCCGTCTCAAAGCAGGTCTGACTTCCTAGCTGCCATCTGAAGAGCTATGCCTCTTAGCCTCCAGACATAAAGCTTTAATTATTTTGAAAGTAGGAAAAGTAGGAAATACACACACACACACACACACACACACACACGCACACACACGTATATTAGAAGTCCAGTGCACGAATTTGTGCACGCGTGGGGTCTGGCCAGCCTGGCCCCAATTGGGGCAGATCAGGGCTGGACCTGTCAGGAGGAGGCAATGGTGGGAGGTTGGCTGGCTGGCCCGCCCTGATCAAGGCCCAATCAGGGCCAGGCTGGCTGGAGGAAGGGGCTGTGGGTGATTGGCCAGTGGGCCCCACCCCCAATTGGGGTTGGGGAGCCAAGTTGGGGAGGGGCTGGCCATGGGAGGGGCTGTGGGTGGTGGGCTGGCCAGCCCTGCCCCCGAATGGGGTGGGGGGGTGCGGTCAGGGGTGTGCCAGCTGGGGGGAGGGGCTATGAGCCTATCATGGTGGGGTGAGCTGATCGGGGGTGGGGTGAGCTGATCAGGGGTGGGGCTGGCGAGGGGGGGAAGGGAGGGGGCATTTGGCCAGCTGGCCCGCTCTTGATGGGTGGGAGAGTCCAATCAGGGGCAGGCCAGCAGGGGGGAGGGGCTGTGAGGTTGGCCAGCCAGCCCCACCCCTTGATCAGGTGGTTGGCTGGCTACAGTGGGTATCATAGTGACTGGCCCTTACAGTTGCTGGCTTTTTATATATATAGGTATGTATATATATACATATATAAATATATATATACACACATATATATGGAAAAATCAGGGTGTATAATTAGCATGCTCCTAAGTTTACTTTTTGTTGTTGTTAATCCTCACCGAAGATATTTTTCTATTGCTTTTAAGAGAGAGTGGAAGGGAGGGTGTGTGTGTGGGGGGGAAGAGGGAGGTAGAGAGAGAGAAACATAGATGTGAGAGAGACACATCAACTGGTTGCTTCCCGAATGCATCCTGACTGGGGCCAGTGATCCAACCGGCAACCCAAGTGTGTACCCTTGACCAGGAATTGAACCTGGGACCCTTTGGTGTGTGGGCCAACACTCTAACCACTAAGCAACACCAAGCAGAGCCTAAGTTTACACTTTCATTATTAAAGCTAATCATGTTGTCTAAGTAAGAATGAATTACTGGCTAGACTTGACACTTAGAATGGTGTACAGAACTTAGGAGAGGAAACATGCCTAAAATAAACTAACACACTGATTACTCATAGCTATTAAAGCACAGAGGCCTGGTACATGAAATTTGTGCATGGGTAGGGTCCCTATGCCTGGTTGGTAATCAGGGCCGATCTGCGGGGTGACTGGCAGGGCGATCGAGGGGGCCCCCACTGGCACCCGCCTTGGCTGGCCTGGGGCCTGCGGGCTGGGGGAAGCTCCTGTGTTGAGTGTCTGCCCCCTGGTGGTCAGTGCATGTCATAGTGACCAGTTGTTCTGCCGTTCGGTTGATTTGCATATTAGGCTTTTATTATATAGGATAATATTTTACCTTTAAAATCAGCTGTAATAAGATGGCAGAGTAGGTAAATGGAATACTCATATCCTCCCACAACTACATCAAAATTACAGCCAAACTACAGAACAACCATCATTCAGAATTGCATGAAATCTAGGAGTCCTATAATTAAGGATATAAAGAAGCCACATTGAGACTGGTAGGAGGGGTAGAATGCAGAATTGGCTGGTCCCACTCCCACATGTCGCAGATAAAAATCAGGAGGGATAGCTAGGCTCCAGAGGTCCCTTGTGAGGAGCAAGGGGTCCCAGCCCCACATCAGGCCCTCCAGCTCAGGATTTCAGCGCCGGGAAGAGAAGTCTCAAGTAGCATCTGGCTGTAAAAACTAGCAGACTCACTCGCTCTGAGCTCCAGTGCTGGGGCAATAGCTCAAAAGGCACAGGGACATACGGGGAGGAACTAAAGTGTCTGGTATCAGGGCAAGAGCTGGAAGGGCAGCTTTTTCCAAGGCAGAAGGACTGGTAGAGGCTATTGCTTCTTTTCTGAGCCCTCCCTACACAGAGCCAGCAGGCAGGCACCATATCTACATCTCCATCATCCTGTTTTCCCCATCCTGGTGATTCTCTAAGACGCCACCTCATCCAACTTGTGGGCCCACCAAAGCTGTTTGCAGTGGCTTTTCCATACAATTGGCCTGTCTTGGCTCATTCTTCAGACTGTCCTAAAATCTTTCAAACAAGCAGCATCTGGCCTAGTGTGCCCTGTACCTCTGGCACTAATGGCAGCCGGCCTTGGTTTGCAGCTTGGCCTCTTCTGGACACCTACAAGCCCAACATAGGTAACAGCCATCTGCAGATTGCTTTGTAGCTCATGCCAGGTGGCCCTGGGCAGAACACTGATGGCAACTGACCTTGACCTGTACTTCCTGGAGGCCCCAGAGCCAGTGCACCTGGTGGATTGCTTCAGAACACTTTCAGTCAAAGTACCACCAACCACCTCCACAAGCGACACACTCAAAGAGCAGACTCATCAGGCACCAGAGTCCCACTGAAGTGAGTCAGGCTCCATGGGGTCAGCCCCTGCACTGAAGATCCTCCAGGGTGGTTGCAGCCATTCCTAGCAGCCAATTGGCCTTGCATCTCCCATTGACATACCAACAGCAATTGGCAATCAAGGCTCAATTACAACATGAGCATATGCCACCTGGAGGGACACACCTTGAGTGCCCAGCTCTGGTGAATGGGGAGGCTAAGCCACTGAACCCTACAGGACACCTACTACATAAGGCCACTGTGCCAAGCTCTGGAGATAAACATATGGAGGCTGTCAAAATGAGGAGACACAGAAATATGGACCAAATGAAAGAACAAAACAAAATTCCAGAAAAAGAACTAAACAAAATGGAGACAAGCAATTTACTAGATGCAGAGTTTAAAATACTTGTTATAGGTATGCTAAATGAACTTAGGGGTATAGTAGATGAACTTAGTGAGAATTTCAGAAACAGAGAGGAAACAAAAATGGAACTAGAACATAAATAAGAATCAGAGTTGAAGACTATATTACAGGCATCAACAGTGGAGTAGATGAAGCAGAGGATCAATTCAAAGATTCTGATGGCAAGAAAGCAGAAAATACCCAATCAGGTCAGCCAAAAGAAAAAATAATCCAAAAAATTAAGGATAGTATAAGGAGCGCCTGGGACAACTAAAGCATACCATTTGTATCATGGCGGTGGCAGGAGAAGAGAGAGCAAGAAATTGAAAACCTACATAAAAAAAATAATGATGGAAAACTTCCTTAACCTGGTGAAGGAAATAGACATACAAGTCCAGGAAGTGCTGGGAGTCCCAAAAAACATAAACCCAAAGAGGCCCACATTATAATTAAAATGCAAAAGGTTAAAGACAAAGAGAGAATCATAAGAGCAGCAAGAGAAAAGCAGTTATCTATAAGGGAGCTCCATATGACTGTCAGCTGATTTCTCAACAGAAACTTTGCAGGTCAGAAGGGATTGGCAAGAATATTCAAAGTGATGAAAAGGAAGGACCTATAACCAAGATTACCAGGCAAAGCTATCATTTAGAATTAAAGGACATATAAACAGCTTCATAGACAAAAAAAAGCTAAAGAAGTTCATCACCACCAAACCAGTATTATATGAAATATTAAAAGGTCTTCCTTAAAGAAAAAAGATAAAAATATGAATAATAATATAGCAATAAATACATATCTATCAACAACTGAATCTAAAAAAACAGACTCATAGGTACAGAGAACATTTTGACGGTTGCCAGATGGGAGGGGGTTGGGGAGATAGTTGAAAAAGGTGAAAGGATTAAGAAATACAAATTGGTAACTGCAGAATAGTCATAGGTATGTAAAGTACAGCATAGAGAACATAGTCAATAATATTGTAATTATGTATGGCGTCAGGTGGGTGTGAGATTTTTTGGGATGATCACTTAATAAGTTAGATGATGTCTAATTGCTGTGTTGTCCACCCGAAACTAGTATAATATTGTATGTCAACTGTAATTGAAAAATAAAAAATAGTTTAAAGTAAAAATAAATAAATAAAATCAGCTGTAATAATTAAGATATAAAAAGAATGCTTTTATTTATGTGTTTATGTGTGCATCATTTCTATGTTTGGGGATTTATCAAAAAGGCAGGACAAATATTTTACTCCATTAGAATACACAGTACTAGCCTCCTAGAGGTCAACCGCTGTACTTTTCTAAGCAGTAGGGTAAGGGGTAAAAAGCTAGGATTTAGAGCCACAGTGCCTTTTTCACCTTACAAAATAGCTGACAGTCAAATTAAGTCATTGGAAAAATGCTGTTGCATCTTGCAGGTTAACCTCATTCTGAATAAATAACTTAAGTTTCATATTTTAAGAACAGATATTCCTATAGTTAAAAATTTAAACTGCTTCAGTTAGAAAGTGCTTCTTATAGGGCTACCAGGGGCCCACAGCATGAAATCGTGTGAGGGTAGGGTCCCTAGGCCTAGCCTGCGATCAGGGCCATCTTCTGCCCGTTCACTGGTCTCCAGTCCCGCCTCGCCACCGACACCCATCCCGGTTCCCCGTGGTTCCCTGTTCGCCATTCGGCAATCAGAGCCTGCTGGCTGTCGGGGGAGAAGGGAGAGGGACCAAAAGGTGGTCAATGCACCTCATAGCGACTGGTAGATCGGTCATTCTGGTTGTGACATCATTATGGTCACTGGACTTTTATTATATAGGATAATTTTAAGGTCAATGAGCCATTTAAATGTCTGAGAGAACTGATTATGTCACAGTATATTTATGATTAAATGTTGCAAACACCAGAACCCTACAACTACTGCATAACCTCCCCATGTCTTATATGGTCTAGCACAAGCATGTCAAACTCAAAGGCTAACACGGGCCAAATAAACAAGGTTTAAGTTTATGTGGGCTGCAAAAAAACAAAAGCTTCAATTTTCATAGAAACATAGGTTTATTTCGATAGAGACATGCTGAATACAAAGGGCTGAAATAAATGAGTAATCATTAACATAAAATAATAGAACATTTTAATAAAAATTAATATTTTTTTCTTGAACATTAATTTACCAGACACTGAATTACTGCACAAATTATAAGCGTAATGCAAATAAACCTATTTTTCTTGTTCTCCTAAAGTGAAATATTTCCTGTTGCTCTCACCAAATAAGTCAGTCCAAGACTAATGACGTGGCATTCAGCTGCTAAAATACTAGCTGCTAGTATTAGTGGAGAGAAATGGTGCGCCTGTGCATAAGGCGCGTAAGAGAAATAAATGCAACACAATTATAGTAATCAGTCATTAGAGAATGCTGTAGTTCGTTATTAATAATTATATATAACAGGATATTGTAAAAATTAAGTTAAATGTTTTATTAGGACATTTCTTACATACTGTTATATTGGCTGGGCCACAAAAATATGTGTTGTGGCTGCAAGTTTGACATGCTTGGTCTAGCACTTTGCATTTCTAAAAAGTGCATTCACATATAGACATTCATTGGTTTAACAACTGTATAAGGTATATTTTACCCCAAACTGTGTGTGTGTGTGTTTGTGTGCAGTGTCTATATACCAACGTCTACAAGGGAAGTATTTCCCTTAACCCAAAACCAGACATAGACATCACAAGAACAGAAAACTACAGACCAGTATCACTTATGAATATAGATGCAAAATCCTTCACAAAATACTAACAATCCAAACCAGTAACATATAAAAATGATTATGAATCATAATCAAGCAGGATTTATCCAGGATGAAAGGTTGGTTTAACATCTGAAAAGCAATCAATGTAACACATCATGTTAGTGAAGGTTTAAAAACACACACCATACAGTCATCTCCAGAGACACATAAAAATTTAACAAAATCCAAAAGCCTTTCAAATAAAAATTGAAATAAACTAGAAATAGAAGGGAGTTTCCCAACCTGAAAAAAGCATCTGTGAAAAACCCACAGGTGAATAGTTATCATATTTAATGGTGAAAGTCTAAAAGCTTTCCCCCTAAGATTAGGAACAAGACAAGGATGTCTCCTCTCTCCACTTTTATTTAAGGCTAATGGCCCAGTGCACGGATTCATGCACATTGAAAGGAAATTCATTAGAAGAAAGATTTGTGCGGTAATTATGTTACTGCAAAAAATTACATGTCAATATATATATATATATATATATACACACACACACACAAAATGGAGGAATATGCAAATTTGTCCAGGACGCCATCACGTCACAACCGTTTGAAGGGTGGGTTGGCTGCAGGGCCACAGGGTGGCACTCCTTATCTAAGCGTGATTTCCTCCCGCCCAGGCAGGCTCCCCTGCCGCCCCCAGCTGAATTCCAAGGCCGACCTGGGGTTTACTAAACTTTACTGGAGCTGCTCCCCACACCCCGACCCCCTGCCCCAGGACCGTGCTGCCCACACCAGGGTGCCCTGGCAGGATCCTGACAGGCAGGCAGCCCAGGAGAGCTGAATAGAGCGGGGCTGCAGGGAGCCACAGAGGGCCGGGGCGGGAGCTAAGCTCCAGGGGGTCTGAGGAGAGCACCTGAAGGAAGAGGAAGCTTGGGCGAAGCGGCCGGCCAGGAGGCGGGCAGCCCAAGGGGCACAGAGCAGTGCCGAGGCGGGGTGCACTGGAGGGGCCTCGGGCCAGGCAGGGCGCTGGCGGGCGGGGATCTGCCTCGCCGTGGAGAGTAAGGTTCTGCGGTGGCCCCAAGAAACAAGAGGTGATGACTGCCAGTGTGGAAGGATGCTTGCGGGGAGGGGCGTGGACCCGCAGCCCTGAGGCGGGAGTTGAGGGGCATTGCCACCTCAGTGGAGGGGCACTGAACTGCCGGGTACCGCACTGCGGCGGTTCGGTGAAGCTCCCTGGGCCTTGAGAGGCCGTGACTCCTGCTCCCACCTTGACCCAAAAGCAAGCCCGTGCCCGTCCTGCCCTAGTTCCCGCCCCGCCCCACTGTGGCGCGCATGGTGACTGTGAAGCCTACCAGCTGCTCCCCAGAAGGGGGGGGGGGGCAGTAAAGAATGGGGGCGGGGGTAGGGGAGAGAAAAGAATGTGGAGCATCCATGATGAGCCAGAACGAGGCTCAGAAGCCTCACGGGGAGGTTTGTTCTGTTTGCCCCACAGCTGTCCCTTAGGAAGGGCGGAGAGCACAGTTGTGAGGGCTCCCTGCGCGTTGAGTCCAGTTCCGCAGCCAACTGGAATTGGCCTCAGTTTCCTGGTCTGTAAAATGGATTAAGTGTGTCCCAGTGCCTTCACTGAGCTTTGAGAACCAAGTGAGATACTATATAAAGAAAATGAGGGAAGAAGTGAGAAAGAAAAGGAAGAGTGAGCAACACAAAAGAAAGACTAGAAGGAACCTGTAAACCCATTGTCACTTAAATAGGGAATATAGTCAACAGTGTTGGAATGATGGTATGATGTCAGGTGGGTAATGGAAATATCGGGGAACGCTTTGTAAAGTATATGACTGTCTAGCCACTATTCTGTAACTAGTATAAAACCTGAAACTAATACAAAATAATATTGAATGTTAAAGAAATGAAAATAGGAATGAAATTTTTATAAATTTCAAAGTTTAAATACAGGCTATAAATAAAGGAAGGGGGATAATATAAATGGTGTTTTTCATTTTACCACTTTATTGTCTTTTCATTACATGAAAAAGACAGTTGTCTTTATATGGTGCTTTTATACTTTTCTAATTCATTATCTCATTTGATGTTCAGGGCAACTTAAAGACAAGATAATTATTCCATCCACTATTCAAAGAAAGAAAATCTTGGTGTCTGGCCCCAATGATTCAATTGTCAAGCCCTTATTGTAAAACAGGGTTAGTGAAATTTTCTGTGAAGGGTCATATCTATACTAATAAAAGCCTTGAGGGTGATCAGGCCAGTAGGGGAGGGCAGTTGGGGGTGATCAGGCTGGCAGGGGAGCAGTTAGGTGTCAATCAGGCCAGCAGGGGAGCGGTTAGGGGGCAATCAGGCTGGCAGGCAGAAGCAGTTGGGGCAATCAGATAGGCAGGCAGGCGAGCTGTTAGGAGCCAGCAGTCCTGGATTGTGAGAAGGATGTCCAACTGCCAGTTTAGACCTGATCCCACAGGAATCAGGCCTAAACTGGCAGTTGGACATCCCCTGAAGTTTCAGAGATTGGAGAGGGTGCAGGCTGGGCTGAGGGACACCTAGTAATATAAATAATACTAAAGGCAAAATGCACAAAATTCGTGCAAGAGTAGGCCTTCCTTCCCTTGGCTGCTGGCACTGGCTTCCCTCTGGCACCTGGGACCCAGGCTTTCTTCCGGCTGCCGGCAGGCACCCAAGACCCAGGCTTCCCCCGGGTTCATCCAGAAGGTCATCTGGTCTAATTAGCATATTATGATTTTATTATTATAGATTTTACTGGAAGTTCTAGCCACTGCCATCAGGCAAGAATAAAATATCCTGGTTGGTAAGGAAGAAGCAAAACTATATTTGTAGATGACATGATCTTGTATGTAGAAAACATTAAGGAACTCCTTAAAAATTATTAGTGCTAATAACTGTGTTCAGCAAAGTTGCAGGCTACAAGATCAATATACAAAAATAAGTTGTATTTCTATAACTAGCAATGAATAATCAAAAAATGAAATTAAGAGAACAATTTCATGTGTAGTTGCACCGAAACACTAAAATGTATAGGAATAAATTTTGAAAAAGAAGTGTAAGACCTGTTTTATGCTAAAAACTATAAAACATCACTAAAAGAGATTAAAGATGACCTAAATACCCCACGCCCATGAATCAGAAGACTTAATATTGTTAAGATGGCAGTGCTCCCTAAGTTGATCTCTAGAATCATTACAAACCCTAACAGAATCCAAGCTAGCTTTGCCCCCACCAGAAATTAACAAACTTACCCTAAGTTTATATAGAAATACAAGGAACTCTGAATAGCCAAAACTATCTTTTAAAAGTAGAAAAGAGTTGGATGACTCACACTTCCCAACTTCAAAATTTACAACAAAACTAGTATTTGTGACAGTGCAGTACTGGCATAAGGATAGTTAAATAGATCAATTAAACAAAATTGGAGGTTTAGAAATTAATTTTTGCCTTTATGGTAAATTGATTTACCCCAAGGGTACCAAGCCACTTCAGTATGGGAAAGAATAATCTTTTCAACAAATGGTGTTAGGACAACTAGATATCTATACACCAAAGAATGAAGTTGAACTCTACCTCACACCATAAAGAATGAACTAAAAATAGATCATAGACTTAAATGTAAGCATTAAAACTATAAAACTCTTAGGAGAAAACATAGCAGGGAATCTTTGTGACTTTGGATTAGTCAATGGTCTTTTAGGTATGATACCAAAAGCACAAGAGACAAAAGAAAACATAAACTGGACTACATAAAAAAATAAAAATAAAAGTGTGTGCCCTAGCTGGTTTGGCTCAGTGGATAGAGTGTTGGTATGCGGACTGAGGAGTCCCGGGTTCCATTCTGGTCAAGGGCACATGCCCGGGTTGTAGGCTTGATCCCCAGGGGCGGGTGTGCAGGAGGCAGCTGATCAATGATTATCTCTCATCATTGATGTTTCTATCTCTCTCTCCCTCTCCCTTCTTCTCTGAAATCAATAAAAAAATATATTTTTTTAAAAGTGTGCTACAAATGATACCACCAAAGAGATGACAAGATAACCCAAAGAATGGGAGAAAATATTTGCAAATAAAAAGGACTTGTATCCAGGATATAAAATGAGCTCATTATAAGAACTCTGCAATTTTTTTTAAATAGGCAAAGGATTTGAATAGATATTTCTTCAAAGAAGATGTATTAAATGGTCAACATGAAAAGATACTCAACATTATTAGTCATTAGGGAAATAAAATAAAAATTACAAGTGAGAGACCACTTCACATCCATGAGGATGGCCATAATCAGGAAGACAGAGAATAACAAGTGTTGTTGAGGATGTAGAGAAATTGGAACCCTCCTACATTGCTGGTGGGAATATAAAATGGTGCAGCCACTATGGACAAAAGTTTGGTAGTTTCTGAAACTACTGAATATAAAGTAACCACATGAACCAGCAAGTCTACTCTTTAGTATATACCAAAGATAATTTAAAAAATACATTCACACAAAAAAATTGTGCATAAATGTTCACAGCTAACATTCGTAATAGGCAAAAAGTGGGAACAACAAAAATGTTCATCAACTGATGAATAAACAAAATGTTGTCTAGTCATACAATAAAATATTATTCAGCAACAAAAAGAAATGAAAAACTAATACATGCTACATCATAGATAAACTTTGAAAACATTACCCTAAGGCAATCACAAAAGACCACATATTATATGATTCTAATTATATGAATTGTCCATAATAGGTAAATCTACAAAGAGGAAGTAGATTACTGAGAGGAATGAGTACTAATGGCTACTGGTTTTCTTATTTGGGGGAAAAAACCTTCTAAAATTATAAAGTGCTAATGGTTATATAACTCTGTGAATAATCTAAAAATCATTGAAATGTACACTTTAAAGGGATGAATTAGATGGTATCTTAATGCTATCTCAAAAAAGCTGTTAAAAAAGCAATGTATGTAAATTCTTTGGTTAATCTCTCCCTAACCCTCAGTCCCCCACCCCCAACTTTCCCTCTGAGATTTGTCAGTCTATTCCATGCTTCTATATCTCTGGATCTATTTTGTTCATCAGTTTATTTTGTTCATTAGATTCCACAAATAAGTAAGATCATGTGATACTTGTCTTTCTCTGACTGGCTTATTTTACTTAGCATAATACTTTCCAGGTCCTTCCTTGCTGTCTCAAAGGGTAAGAGATCCTATACTGCTGCATAGTATTCCATGGTATAAATGTACCATAGCTTTTTGTCCACTCATCTACTGATGGGCGCTTGGGCTGTTTCCAGATCTTAGCTATAATAAATAGCACTGCTATGAACAAAGGGGTGCATACATGCTTTCTGACTGGTGTTTCAGGATATATGTGCTTACTAGAGGCCCAATGCACAAAATTCGTGAAAGGGGCTCTGCCCTCGAAACCCCGGCGGCTTGCCTCGACCACAATGGCTGCCTCAGCCTCGCAGCCCCGGCCTCATCCAGAAGGTAGTTCAGCTGTCCAGTCTAATTAGCATATTACCCTTTTATTATTATAGATATGCATAACCCATGGATGCAGGCAATAGTGTGGTAAAGGTCTGGAGGGGGGCAGTGTGGAGGGGGTCAATGGGGAAAAAAAGGGATATCTGCAATACTTTCAACAATAAAAGATAAATTTTAAAAACTTATAATTTAAAAAAAAGCAGTATATGCATATTTCAAGTTGCCTATTTCCTACCTTCCTTTGGCTTCTTTCAGTGCCTTTTCAAGCCTTTCCACCTTCTGGGTCCCTTCCCTCAGGCAAAGCAGGAGCTGGCGCACCGTTAATTCCTCAGATTCCAAACAACTCCTGGCACCTTCTGCAGATCTGCTCCTGCTCCTACATCAAGGCAGTATAGAGTTAGAAAACAAAAATGTCAGAGTCTAAGAATGTAACTGGAACAAACTTAAAGGAACTGCTTTCCAGAATACTCTCCAGTTAATTCTCATTTACTGACAAGCAGCGCTGGCCCTGTGACCCTCCATGCTACAAGCCTCCATACTTTCCAGGGAAAGAATAGAGACTAATGAGTAGGCTTGCCTCACACTGCACGTGCTCACAACAGCAGACCACAGGACCCACGCACACAGCGGAGCAGGGGTAGTCCTGGTTTCTGGTGCCCAGCTTTCCTAGAAAACTAGTCTCACGAGAACCACAGTCAAAGTACACAGCACACATGCTGTTGGTGGTGACATGCAGGCCACGGGCCTTTCCCCACCTTGACAAAAGCATCACATTCTTGAGTCAAGAAAAAATTCAAAATAATTAGAGCAGAGAAATGTAGGCATTATTGGTATGTCAAATATTTTTCTTGATTTCAAAACATGATTAAATCAAGAGGCAGTTCAATGACAAGCAAACAAAACCACGACCATCACTACAACAACAAAACATTCCAGGTGACTATGCTGATGCTAATGGCAGCTACTCTTCCAGTAGTCTACTCACATTCACCATCTAGTAAACAGCCAGGAGTAAATTCTGGTTCCCAACTCCTAAGCTCAAACTGCAAACCTAGAAATCAATATCTGATTCCTTAATATAGCCTCAAACAGAATAACAAAGCTGCAATAGAAAACAGCTCTGTGGCTTGAAAGAGGAAGTGGTCTGTACCTATGGATCTAACTGAGGAGGAAGTGGCTTAGAAATTTCAAACAGGGCTTCCTTCCCACCATTTCCAGTAAAGTCTTCTGATATTAAAAAAAAAAAAAAAAAGTAATATAGACAAAAACTGAGGAATTTCTAATTAGGGAATAACTTTCATTTATGCCAATTGCTCTCCTTGAAGGAAGGGTATTATCTAATAACTTATTTTCTTCCTTATACAAGGGCTTGGGAGCATAACAGAAAAAACAACAACCCATTTTCATATTTTATAAATACATGCATCAAGTTATAGAAAAAAGATATTAAAAGTCTAGGGGGTGGGGAATTGGGTCATCTGTAATACCCTAAACAATAAAGATAAATATATTTTTTTAAGTCTATGAGGGAAGAAATCCTTAGAGAAACTTTCAGATAGCTGTCTGTTTCTTGTAGACTAATACAGTAGAAACCGGCGTATAGAGGATGAGCCAACAGCCTGTTCTGGAGAGTGCTACATGCAAGTCTCAGGGGCCCAGTCCTTCTACCATCCCCTCAAAGTCCCCCCATCAATTACAAGGTCTATTTCCTAATAAGTATTTAGGAGGAGTCGACTTGAGACTCCACAGGTAAAATACCTGGGCACTTCCAAGAAACACCCAGAGACTCTGCGCAGTCATTGTTATGGAAGATTACCCATTAGTATCAGTCACAGTGGCTTGTACTAAGGAATGAACAGGGCAGAGGAAATGGAAATATCCCATTATCAAGCTGGGCAGCCTGGTCCAGCTCAAACTGCGCTGGTATGCAAACTAGGAAGCAGAGGTCTTTCACTTCTTATCTGAAGGAGAAGAAACACCTTGAGTGGTGAGGGTTAGTTAGCCTGAAAAGGCATCAAACATTGTTTTTATTCTCTGCCAGTTTTAGCTGCAACATTAAACAGCATTTAAACATTCTTGAGAGGTCCTGATTGGTATGAATTAATAATAAGTGACTTTATAGCACATGTTTGACCTCTCAGTGGGGACCTGGAAGTGACAAATCCAGTAAGCCTGTCCAACAGCCCTTGTCTTTCTTCACATACGTGTCAATGGAGTCAATTCTCGTGGGCCCAAGACTCGTCTTGATTTCTTTCACTGCCACATCTGCTTCTCCTTCCTGTAGAACCAGAAGTGAAAGGGATATAATACAATATGTCTACAAGACGAATGTTATCAAAGATAAAAAGGCAAAAACAGAAAAAGTCAAAAGATCAAGAATTTTGATGACATGCAACCTAAGGAGCCTACCAAACATTTAAATATGTGGTGTTTAAATTCGGTCACTCAAATGGAATGGAAATGTACCCTTCCATCACCCCACATGCCCTGTCAGGATTATAAATATCCAGACGAAGGTTGGTCTCCTCTCATTCAGCACAGTCAATCTGACCCCATAACATGAAAGCTTATCTCCTGCTTTCTTTGGCAGTTTCCTTCTTTCCTAGGTTAAGGTCACATGGAGCTAGTGACAACTCCACACACCTTTCCTGTACAGTCCTTTAAGACGCAAAATGCTAGAATTTCCTGAAGCAAAGTTGAAAAAGAGGCAGTTTTCTGTGAATAAGGCTCACAAAACACAAAGTCAGCTCCTATTAGAAACCCTATGCATCTTGGGCCATTTAGGAAACCAGAGGATTAAGACCACTTCAATGACTTGAAGGGCAATTCTATTCTAATGAGGTAGCAGGATAATCTTCCAAAAATGCACAATGATGTTCTGGATAGTTTTGGATGTGTGCACTCTTCCTAAAATTTGGGCAGTGCTATCCAGTTCACAGTAGCAAGGCCAAGAAAAACAGGTTTTCACTAAAAATAACTGTCACTCATCAGTGAGGGAACATACCATGCTCACCACGCGCCCTGGAGGCAGGAGCCTTTTGGAAACTTCTGATAGGCTCATTGGGCTTCCTGGATGTTATCAGTTACTTGCAGAAGGTTAATGTTCTTTGACCAAACTTGTGTTTCATAATCTTTAGTCACTTGCAGAAAGAGTATTCTGGCAAAGTGTGCTTTCAAGTGGTATTTAAATTTTCTTAATTTTAGCCACTTTTAATGCATCTAAGATTTACTAGAGGGCATGGATGACAAAGTTATTAAGAGCCATTCTCCAACTCTATCCATCTTTAGCGCAGCAAATGAATCAGGAAGTAAAGGAAGTCACACTCTAATATTTCAGACACATCCGTAGTTTAGCTTTTTCCAAATTGCCCTTCCAACTCCTTCACCTGTGCCCCCATCTTCAAGGTACATTTTTCTCTTTCAGAGACACAATCTCTTTTCCTTTATCAGACATGCACTTTGATAAAGCTAAAATGACAGTGTGTGTGACAGAGGATTAGACCTTCGCATGTTTTCCCCCTCTGTGGTTCATCCACTATTTTAGTAGGACTGCCACACCCCTCTGAGACACAGCCATGAAGGTGCTGCACACAGGCTAGGACATGCCATCTCGCTTAGTTCACTTCATTTTGGTGGCACATAAATGGGAGTTTGGTAGCATCAGCTTCAAACTCTGTTCTCAGGTTCCTGAGTAGCTGCTGGTAGAGAAGCTGAGTCCCTCCACCTACAACCAGCAGAGCTCTGCTCCTTTTCTTCACTTATTTTTAACAAGCCATCGTTCCTCACAAGACCTTGTTTGAAAAGAGGGTTCTAATATTAAAAAATGTTTTAAAAACATTTATTGCATCTGATCATGATTCTGCTCACCTAAGTGAAATGCTGAACACAGCTTTGAGACCTGGTCTGAAAACAATTATGCTTTTTTTTTTGCCTTTTAGGTCAGTCACATAAATGTCTGATTTCTGAGGATTAAAAAAAAGGACTAGCTGTTTTGTCATAAGAGGTAATAGATGTTTTTCCATTTCAGCTATGATAAGCCTCACAAGCATTGTGTTATACTTAAAAAAAAAAAAAAAAAAAGCCAATTTACCTTTACTACTGAAATTTCCCCACTAAGTGGCTTCCCTGTGTTGAGAAAGAAATGGTGGTATTTGTATCAACTGCCCAGGTGTGGTTTTGGAATTTGCTTAACACAAAACCAAAATACTTACAGACATCCTTATTTCAACAAAGGAGTCTTCAGAGGGGCCTCCGGAGCTCAGCTTGAGTTGTAATTCAGACACAATGCCCAGCAGATCTGCCTTTTCAGCTTGAAGTCGTGCCACTTGGGTCTTCAGCTGTTCCATTTCCTGTTCTGCCTCGGGAACCTTGGGGTCCCCAGTGGGTTCCTGGAAATGACCAAGAGGAAAGCACATTAATGAATTAAACTAAGGCTTCAGAATTCAACTCCAGTTCCCCATGCCCACTGACAAGGCAGTTTCTTAACAACTTGATCCCCTGTGCTTTACAGCAAAAAATTCTTACATTTCCTTGGCAATTTATTTTGACATAACATTTAAAATAAACATTTTAATATCATTTTATTGTATTTGAATAATAAAAAAAAATTTAAACCTCATGACAAGAAAGACGTGCTTCCTCAGCATGCTGGAATGATCTGGTATCATAATAACAGCCAACTAGAATGGAGACTTGACTTGGGGTGGTGAACACACAATACAGTGTTCATATGATGTATTATAGACTTGTGCACCTAAAGCCTGAATAATTTTGTTAACCCAAATAAATTCAATAAAAAAGACAGTGCTTCTGAAGTAACTTTTTAATGCTTTATTTTTATTATTTTTAAATCAATTTTAGAGGAAGGGAGAGGGAGAGGAAGAGGAAGAGGAAGAGGAAGAAGAGAGGGAGAGAGGGAGGGAGGGAGGGAGAGAGAGAGAGAGAAAGAGAGAGAGAGAGAGAAAGAGAGAGAGAGAGAGAGAGAGAGAGAGAAAGAGAGAAACATTGATGTGAAAGAAAGAGTAATCGCCCTGACTGGGGATCAAACCTGGAACCTGGGCATATGCCCTGACCAGGAATGGAAACCACCACCTTTTGGGGTACAGGATGATGCTCCAATCAACCAAGCTACCCCACCAGGGCACTTTTGCGGTAAGTTAAAAAGCAACTAAACTTTGCCAATGGCAGAATTGTAAGTTATAGTCCCAAAATACTAGAAAATAAGGATAAAAAGCTACCACAATTCAACATCATGCTTCCCGCTCCCCGCACACACAAATGTATACCCACCATCACTCTCCCCATACCTGTCATGTCTACTCAGAAGGCAAAGCACCAAGGATATCACCTGGTACAGTACTGGCAAAACACAATGAAAGGTTCAAAATTCTCCCAGGAATGTAGTCTGGGTACCATAAAACTTTGTATTGTTTTAAGCTTGTTAAATGTAAGTCTGGTGAGAAATAAGCAAACTGACAATTCAGAGGATGGTAACAAAATGAAAAAAATTTCAGCCTCTATAAACATTAACAATAAATATTAATATTTCACTAATGTCAAGTACATGTTGTGTTCCCGCTGTTGCAATTACTGAATATGACAGAGTCAGAAGAGCAAGACCCTGTTTAGCTGCAGTGTTTTGCTTAGGAGAATAGACTCCAGTCCACACTCTGCTAATCAGTGCATGTGTTGCCTTGAGTAGATTCACTTCATGTCTTGGCCTCAGTTTTCTTGAGTTAGAAAGAAAGACAGTACCCCATGGTCTCTTCCAGCTGTGACCTTCTCATCCTCTCTGATTTCCTCCTCAGGAAACCTTCTCTGCTCTTGGCACCACCAGAAATACATGCACTTGTGATTATCAGATGACGCAACACATTAGAAAATTGACCCCTACACGCACACACATCTACCCTCTGTGATAGATTTCCTAAGGCAGTGGCCGGCAAACTGCGGCTCTCGAGCCACATGCGGCTCTTTGGCCCCTTGAGTGTGGCTCTTCCACAAAATACCACGGCCTGGGCGAGTCTATTTTGAAGAAGTGGCATTAGAAGAAGTTTAAGTTTAAAAAATTAGGCTCTCAAAAGAAATTTCAGTCGTTGTACTGTTGGTATTTGGCTCTGTTGACTCATGAGTTTGCCGACCACTGTCCTAAGGAATGGTAAACAGGTCCAAAGGCTTGCAGTGGAACCGAAAAGTATCAGAAGGGCATGTGCCTGGACCATAAACCAACTTGTCCATGAAATATTAAAAAGTGTAGCAGGGAAGTGCCCCTCCCACCATCAAGATCACGCTCGTCTTCATTTGCAGCAGTCTCTTGCCAGGAATCTACCACAGGCCTTAGAGAAAAGCAACTCATTGTGAAACAAAGTTAGGTGGGCAAAGAAAGGTTCCAAGCTTATACTACCTCCCAGTAATGACTCACACCATGGGAACATACATGTAAAAGAATAAAAACATACAAGGAAAGACACTGCTCAGCCTGGAATCAGGAAGTAAGCAGGTGAAGGCAAGACTCTGCCCCATTAGGAACCTTCTTATTTATCTACCTGACCTCTCGGGGGACATTTTATAGAATGGATTTTTTAAAACTACCTTGGCATAGCCCTAGCTGGTTTGGCTCAGTGGATAGAGCGTTGGTCCTCGGACTGAAGGGTCACAGGTTCGATTTTGGTCAGGGCACATACTCAAAGCAACCAATTGATATGTCTCTCTCACATCAATGTTCTTCTCTCTGTCTCTCCCTCTCCCTTCCACACTCTCTAAAAATCAATGGAAAAATATCCTTGGATGAGGATTAATAAACAAAACAAAACAAAAACACTACCTTGGCAGAAAGGTAAGAAAGTTTTATTTTATTATTTTAAAGAGGCCTTTAGAGCTTTATTTGAATTTTCTGCCTCCTTATGAAAGTATGTTCCTGGGAAGAGAGTTTGAAACAAGTGTCTGAGGACCAGTGATATGAGGCAATGACACTAGAATCTCGGACTGTTAGGTTAATTGTCTTTTTCCACACTTGTGAGCATCTCTTAATTATCCTTAGGAAATTATGAATCTATTTATTTGTCCATAAAACCCTGTAGGATAACACTTTAAGTTCCTCTCCATTTTAACATTGGGAGTCTTTTCTCTGCCTTCTGGGAACTTTTAGAACTCTTATGGTTTATTCTCCCAAATCTCAACCCCCACTCCACTATTTGTTACACTGTCATCACTTTTGAGCACTTACCGTTGACCTTGTGGGACACAGCAACTTCCAGTCTTTCTGTGTATTTGTGTAATGTCTCTATCCTACTGTCCTGGCAATGTGTGCAGGTAGATATGCCATTTTATAATCCAAGAAGAAAAGTCTATTTAATGACTTTTGCCTAGAAATCTGCAATTACGAGTTAAGAAGTACTCCACAGAAAAATTAATGTGTAATTCAGTGAAATTGGACAGACCATTAATGCCTCAGCCTCACCCTGAGGATCAGAAGGCAGCTCTCTATAGGAAATTCCAACTCCCTGGCCTGGAGCGGCACAGAGGCATGGGAAGCCCTGGTGGCTGGTGGGCATTTCCTGTAGAAACAGTGGCAAAGATGGGTCAGCACGAATGAGAGAAGTCCAAGGCCTTAAAACCTTTACTAAGTCAGGAAGATGAGGGCCTAAATTTTTAAAAAATCATCTCAAATGACCCATGAAACAAAAATTAAGAGGCAAGGAGACAGGTGTGGCCTGGGAGGCACAGTTTGGGGGAGAAAGCTGATGACCAAGGGTCTTAAAGAGCTATAAGTGTCTCTTTGTCTCAAGGACTCATTTCTGAGTCCTTTTTGTAGCTCACTTTAACTTATCATCTGGATTGAAAGAAGCTGTCTAGAGCTTTAGCTTCTGATCTCAACTTCTTGCAAAATTTACAGGCAAACTACCTCAGATAGACAAACTGCTTCTAGAAGCTTCCTTTTTGGCTTCAATGTGATAGGCACCAATGGCTAAAGCGAACTGTTAGCTCACATCCCAAAAGGCAAGGGAAATATCTGTAAGGTATTTCATTCCAGAGAACAGAAAATTACTCATGTATTCCAGGTGATCATTTCTTCAGAGTACCATACCTCAAAAATATTTGGACAATGAGAGATTTCCCCAAGAAAAGTGACTTAATGCTCTTGGAACTGTAAGACACATTGAAGCGTCAGAGGTGATAAACTCTGTCAACAGTGAAACATTTCCAATACAAATATAAATGTATTAAAGCTGAATGTTGCCGAAACCGGTTTGGCTCAGTGGATAGAGCATCGGCCTGCAGACCAAAGGGTCCCGGGTTCGATTCCGGTCAAGGGCATGTACCTTGGTTGCGGGCACATCCCCAGTAGGGGGCGTGCAGGAGGCAGCTGATCGATGTTTCTCTCTCATCGATGTTTCTAGCTCTCTATCCCTCTTCCTTCCTCTCTGTAAAAAATCAATAAAATATATTAAAAAAAAAAAAAGCTGAATGTTTTCATTGTCCTATGAGCATGAATTGATGAGCAGGTCATTGATATAAACTATGATCTTTTCCTAAAAAACTTTTCATTCGTTAGATTATTCAGTATCATCCCTTTTTCATTATTTTCTTTCCATTTTATTTGTCTGTATTCTTCACTCATTTAAGTAATTACAGATCAACAAAGTTCAAAGAAAAGTCTCAAGAAAAATCACTGATATCCAGGATTACATCCTCCTTCAGTTAACCCAGGGCTCCATCTTCCAAACGGTTATTAAGTTGCAGGCTTGGACAGTAGATGTCCATCTAAACAAATAACACGCAGTAAGCTTTAGCGTGCAGGCAGAGGCTTCATCTGTGTTCTGATTTGGGTTTTTTTTCATTAACATCTTTGACACACACTCTTGGTTGTGAGCACATTTCCTAGATTCTTTGTGTCAATGAAAACATGGCAACCTTATATAATCTCCTATCACAACACGACATTTGTCAAACCATTTTTCAAAAGTAAATGTAAAACTTAAAGCAAAGAATCTGTTTTAGACTGAGAAAGGACAAGATCAATAAATAAAAATTCTGAGTAATAGTAAATTTTATTTTATTTTATTTTATTTATCCTCACCTGAGGATATTTTTCCATTGATTTTTAGAGAGAGTGGAAAAGAGAGGGAAAGACAGAGAGAAATATCAATGTGAGAGAAACACATCATTTGGTTGCCACCTGCATGTGCCCCAACTAGGGCTAGGGAGGAGCCTGCAACTGAGGTATGAGCCCTTGACCTGAATCAAACCTAGGACCCTTCAATCCACAGGCCTATGCTCTATCCACTGAGCCAAACTGGTTAGGACAGTAAATTTAAAAAATGTAATTTTATATCAAAGACATACATCAAAAACTAACACTTGCACAGTTCTAAGTAGAGGTCCTTCTGCTCTGTCTATAGTGAGTACAAAATAGTGACTTATAACCTCAACATTCTTCTCATTAAAATCATTATGGTCAAAGCTTTACAAATTTCTTTCTCCCAACAAAAGATTATTCATGACCCTTAAAATCGCAACCAACCTTCTCAGCAAGAACATTTCTTTCAAGATAATGCAAAAACACCCATGTGATCTAAACCATAAAGGGTTTGATCTAGAAGTTTAGACAAATAAGATTCCACTACAAATATTAATAAAATAAAATCACAACTAATTTGTCTGCTCACCTCTAATGACCTTTCTGTTTTCCCTTTTAGTTTTCCAAGTTCTTCCTTTAATTTTTCATTTTCCTGACTCAGAGCCATTTGACGCTCTTTGGCTTCTTTGCTCTGGATTTCAAAAAGATGGCGTTCCTCCTTCTGTTTCTCTGTCCAGGCTGAGAGCTCCTGAAATCGCCCTTTCATAGCTTGGTTATTTAGCTTCATGGCTTCTGTATGGGGTTCAGAGTAAAGGGTCACACAACAAGGGGGTCACTACAAACTGGACTTGATTTAATGAATCAAACTGCCCCTCAAGCCACTTCAACCTGAGGCTCTGAATCTAAAGATGCCATGTTGGGTCTGGGCCCAAGGGTCAGCCAGAAAAAAGACTGTAGCAAGATGAGTGGTTTTTGCTTCCAGACAGGACTAGCAGGTCTAATATCTCAAAAGTTTCAATAAAGTAAAACTGACGTGGGTATCTCCATATAGCACAAATACCTATGAATAACTAACTAGACAAACTAACATCTGTGACTCTTAGATTCAAACACTGGACCTGCCAAAAGCCATGGCTTGAAATGAGAACCTTTCCTCTTAACAAGGCAGTATTTAGAACTAAAGGAAATAATAGCAGCCTTTCTTTCTTTTTCCTTTTAATTGGGCTAATTGTCTTTATGCCATTTCCCTGAGATAAAACAACAACAACAACTTTTTCTTCTGACCTGTACCCAAAGGTAAATAATGAAAACAGTTTCAGCCTTACTAAAAGCTAAATTCTGGACTCTTTCTGCCCCCAGGGAACCAGACAGAGAATAGGGAGTTCACCTACAAGCCTTATTACAAAGGGATTAGGTTCAGGAAGGCCTGGGATGAATGGAGAAACACAGGGGCCAGGGGTCAGGTGCTGCTTACCTTTCAGCTGATGATTCTCAGTCAGGAGCTCTTTCATTTGCTGCAGCAGCTCCTCTGGAGTAAACGTGTTCAGGTTTGGGTGAGGCAGATTGGGGGGTCCATTTCCTGTGGCTTCATTTGGGCTGTCCCCCTTTTCAGTCAGGCAGTTAAGTGGTTGGTAGGACATGGCAGCAGTTCCTATAAAAAAGTTACAAACTGAAAAATAGCTGTCCCCCCTCTGCAAGGGGTCCCCAAGAGTCCCCCAAATCTATTAGTAATTGCTAGTAAGTACCCCAAGAGTTGCCTACTTTCTCTCCAAATATAATTGAACATTTATGATTCTACCTTTTAAACAAAAAAGGTATATCCTAGTTTCAGTGTGTATGTGTGTGCATGTGTATGTCTGTGTAAATGGGTGTGCAGAGAGGTGCAGTGAGGAGCTGAAATATGGAGGAGGAAGAGGGCATATCATGATGATCAGGTATCCTAACACAAGTCATTCAAGAGGGTTTCCATATATACATTTGTATACATGGGCAAAGTGTCATTAAATTGACTTTCCCATGCAAATCTTTAAACTCAGATCTCCATATTTTGGGTGAATTATATCTCAATAAAGTTGCTCATAATCTTCATATTTTAGGCTAAGAAAAAAGGGGAACTAACATATTTTGGATGCTTAATCACCGTACCACATGTCAGTTTCTAATCCTCATTGAAACTCAACATACATCTCTTTTACAGGGGACGAAGCTGGGTTCACTGAGGTTTCATAGCTCGCCCAAGGTCACTTAACAAGAGGTGCAACCAAATACAAATGGTGATTCCAAACCCAGACCTGTAATATGATAAAGGAACGACTGAATATTTAGGCCTTGGTATTCAATAATTTTGCAAAGCCCACTAAAAAGACTAGAAAATCTTGCCTAATTATTGCATATTCTGAGAATGTCTTAATACTATTAGAGGGGCCAAAGTGGACATTAATACGAGAAAGTATATTCCAACTTTACATCTCTATGGCCTACCACCTGGGCAAACATAGAAATCTCTTCTAATAACTGGCTACATGCTATAGGAAAACATTTAAAAATATATTTTTTTATTGATTTGAGAGAGGGGAAGGGAGAAGGAGATAGAAACATCAATGACAAGAGAGAATCATTGACTGGCTGCCTCAAGCACGCCCCACACCGGGGATCAAGCCAGCAACCCGGGCATGTGCCCTGACTGGGAATCGAATCATGACCTTCTGGTTCATAGGTCAGCACTCAATCACTGAGCCACACTGGCCGGGCTAGGCAAACATTTTCTTTTTCACACTTCATGAAGATGATAATAAGCCTTTTCATGAAGAACTGCAGAGTCAGTGAATCAAGTCTCTGGAAGCTGAGGAGAGAGACATGCCCTATCTGATCTGTCACTACATCATAACATCTATGAGCACGCTCTCTGTGTGCATGTAATAAAATGTAGCTACACACTGATTGCAGGCGGTGCTTCTTCCCAATCCAATAGGAGGTGATACCTGGGCTCTCTGGAGGTTCCCTGGAACTGAGAGGCTGGCGACCTGCCTTTGGTCTGAAGGAACTTGTAGGTAATCAGAGATGGTGCTACTATTGATGGGACAGCAGGCCCCACGACTCTGTCACCTTCGTGACTTCCCTCTAAGACAGCTAAAACAAAGAAAGGCATTCTCATCGAATTCCTTAATTAGAATGGCAATTTCAGGAGGTAAAAAACACTAATAAAGCATAATACTCAACTGTGAGTCTTTTGAAGGCATCTATGATGTACACATCCTAATTCATTTAGAAAAGAGGAATAATGCTGAAGTGTGCTCTCTCAGCATCAGGTGACTACATGCGCTGCTTTTGTTTTCCCAAATAAAATAATCTACATTATTTTGCATGAAATAATTTGGATAAAAATAATTTGAATAACACCCGTTTTTCTGGCTTTCTATAAAATTCACTTTTGCACAGAATGAGGTTGGTGCTAACATTTCATTAAAAAGGGCTTTTACTGCCTTGACCAGGTGGCTCAGTTGGTTGGGCATTGTCCTGTGCACCAAAAGGTTGCTGGTTTGATTCCTGGTCAGGGCACATGCTGGGTGGCAGGCTTGATCCCCAGCAGGGGGCATGCAGAAGGCAGCCAATTGATGTTCCCCTCACATAGATAGTTATTTATCTCCTTTCCCTTCCTCTCTCTCTAAAAATCAATAAAAATATTTTAAATGTTTTTATTGACATTTTTTCAGAGAGAGAGGAAGGGAGATGGGGAGAGAGAAACATTGATGTGAGAGAGAAACATCCTATATGCATCCTGACCCCCAGGACAAACCTGCAACCTGGGCATGTGCCCTGACTGAGAATCAACTGGCAGCCTTTCAGTGCATGGGATGATGCTCAACCAACTGAGCCACACCAGCCAGAGCAATAAAATATATATAGATATATTTTTTTAAGTGTCTAAGCAGATGTCTGTAGATGGGTTTGGTTTCATTGTATTATATGCACACATTTCTTCTCAATGTTTTTTCCAAGAGAGGGTTACGAGAAAAAAAAGAGAGAAGAGGGGAGGGGAGAAGAAAGGAGAGGAGTCAAAAGATGGAGGGGGATAAAAAAAGAGATTTTCCTTTGAAAATTGGGCAGATATTTTTCTCCTTTCCTTTCCTTTATACCTCTACCAAGCTTTCAGACATAACCATAATACAGTTAAAGTGGTTCTAGTTGTTACACTGATGCTTCTCACTTTTTCAGGTTGCCCAGATTTTATAAGGACACCAAGAAAAAAGGCAGGGTTATACTAAGGAGACAGTAGTAAAAATACCAGGTGCCACTAACCAGATGTGTGACCTTTAGAAGTCACCTGGCCTCTTGCTATGGTTTATTGACTTGTCTAGCAAATGGTAATCACTACAGTTGGTTTCAGCTCAAAAAGTATTCAAAACCATCTAGGAAGATCACAGTTCAACCCACACCGTTCAGCACACCCTAACACTCTCATGGCTGTGACACTCCCTCTCACTAATCCTATATTATAAAAGCGTAATATGCAAATTGTCCCCTCAATCGGGAGTTGTCGGGGAGTTTGACCAGGGCGCGGGGCTGGCCAGGGGAAGGGAGGGAGGCCCTGGCCAGCAGCAGCGGCAGGTGGCTGGGGGAAAGGAGGGAGGCCCTGGCTGGTGGTGATGGTGGCAGGCAACTGGGGGAAGGAAGGGAGTACCCGGCCAGCAGCTGGCAGCCACTAGGGACCCTACCAGTGGACAAAATTCGTGCGCTGGGCCTCTAGTAATATATATGCCTGTCCTAGTTAAACTTTTCATTACCCAGCATTGTTAGGAAAATTTATTTGGTAATGCAAATGTCATAGTAGATGAAAAGTTAATACATATGCTGAACATAAGCATGTAAAAACCAAAATTATAAGCATGTAATTTATTACCAAATTTTTACTAAAAGCAATTTAATCCGTTTTGGTGATTCAAAGGGCACTTTATGGTTTTAGAATAGTTGAAGGACCTCATTAGGAGTTATCACAGTGCAGTGCATATGGGAAATGTCTATTGGTAGAGGACGCTGAATTCTCTGTTTTTAACATTACCTTGAGCTACTTTCAATTAAGCAAACACAGAGATGCATTAGAAATCCTTGCATGCATCTTTAAAGGTTATGGAAATCTGAACTAAGCCATTTATTCCAAGGTTCTATCTAATAACAGAATTTTTCATAAAAAGCCAAATAATCTGGATCTGAAGCTGTGCACCTGAAATTGTGTCATTTGTAAGCAAAGGTGATATTTAACTACAAAAAGGTGAATTAATTGAGCACAGGATTTGTCAAGATTTTGCCAATGAGAAAGAATGAGAACTAGTTGGAAGGTGTAAGATCCAAAGCAAAATCTCTTAGATTTAATTCCCAGATCTGCTATTTGAATTCCTGATTATATATTTTTATCGTTCTTAATTCCAGAGGTCAAGTAATTATAGCAATGACTTGACTTTGTAGGCATGAGCTTAAATTTCATTCCTGAGTTGGCCTTAAAAATGATCCAGTCCAACTCCTTTATTCAGTGCAAGAATGTCTTGACCAGGCTTGAATGATTTCAATGATAGAAAATATGAGCAATGACCTTAGCAGGAAACTGCTCATTCTATTACAGGATAACTATAATTGTCAGAAAGTCCTTTTGAAATCTGCTTTATACTGACTTCCACCCACTGGACATTGGACCAAGAGACATATACACAATAAGCCCAGGCTCCAACCCTGGTGTGGCTGATTCTCCAGATTTGCTGATTAAGTATTCATAGGTTCAATCTCCAAGTGAATAAATTAGTTTCTTTTTCCTTTATATTGAATTTATTGGGGTGACACTGGTTAACCAAATTATATAGAGTTCAGGTGCACAATTTCACAACACACTATCTGTACACTGTATTGTGTGTTCACTACCCCAAGTCAAGTCTCCGTTCATCACCATTTATCCCCCCCATCCCCTCCTCCACTTCCCTCTACCCCTCTCCTCCTGCCCTGCGGAAATCATCACACTGTTATCCATGTCCATGAGTTTTCTCTCCTTTTTTTCTTTTTTGCTTACTCCCTACACCCCCAGTCTGTCATCAAGAGGATAAATTAGTTTTAAAGAATAAAAATGTACTTGTTGATTGGAGACCATAGCTGGCTATGGGCAAATTCTGGTTTGGGTTCACAAGGAGGCCGAGTAAGATTCCAAGATCAGATCAACTAAACCCATCACCATCCTGGAAAAAGAAAAACTGTATCCTACTAAGAGGGTAAGAAAAGCCTCACCTTTTGTGACAGAAATGGTATTCTGATTTTGTAGTTTGCTAACATACAGAAAATGGAAATAGATTTTACCTTATCATCCCAGGCAGGAACCTAGGAGTTATGATTGATTCTTCCCATTCTCTCTCCCCACAAGTCTAATATATTAGTGCTGTCACTTCCACCTTCCCTCCCTCCATCCCACAGCTTAGCTCAGGCCTTTCTTGACTTGTCTGGACTACGACAACATTGCACTCCACAGAGTACAGGATTTTTGCCTATTTTGTCCATTGCTGTGTCCACCACACCTAGAACACAACTTGACATATTTGGGGATTCAACAAATAATTGCTGAATGAATTTTCATAGCCTCCTACAAGGTCTGACTCTCATCTCTTTTCATCTCAGCCTCATTTCCTCCATGGTTTCTTTTCTAGTACGAGCTCAGCTGACTGCTTAAAACCCTTCCCATACCAGAGTTCCAGCCCCTCAGCAAGATAAATACAGGCTTTCAGGGACAATTCCCTGCACTCTTTTGCTTCTGTACCCTTGTATCTGTTCTGCCCTCTACCTGAAATGCTGTCCCCCTTTTGCCTTGGCAAACACCCACTGGGCAGTTCGATAGTCAGCTCAAACAGATGTCCTATGTGAAAGCAACTGTTCGTTCCTCTGAGCACCCAACAGCACTTTGTGTGTTCCATCTCCTCGGCCCTTTTCTGCAAAGCAAAGATGCTAGTCCATCTCTCCATCAAACTTAAGCCAAGATCTCTATTTTATTCTTCCTAGAGACTGGCACACAGCAGGCTCTCAGTAAATGTTTGTTGAAATGAAATGAAAATACAGTTTAATAAGGTATTTTAAAGTCTAACACTAGTAAAACACTTCCTGCTGTGTAGATGACAACCCGGCATTCTAGTATTATGCATTTTTCTACAGTTCTATGGCACCCATTTTCAGATTTTTAAACTCAACTTTTAAAACTTATTTTGAAAATTAGTGCTTTTTTTTATATCACTACAAAGGTACCTGGATGTCATTTCATAACACATATTCTATTATTCAATCCTCATACATACATCAAAGTGAAAACAATGAAAACTTATAATAAAACTTTCTTTCTGGTTGAAATAGATTTTATTTTCAAAAAACAAAGTTTAATTTATTTTCCTTTTCTTTGGATTTACTATTCTATAGATTCCAAAGAATATATCGAGCCCTAACCCATTTGGCTCAGTGGATAGAGCGTCTGCAGACTGAAGGTTCTTAGGTTTAATTCCGGTCAAGGGCATGTACCTTGATTGCGGGTACATCCCCAGTAGGGGGTGTGCAGGAGGCAGCTGATCGATGTTTCTCTCTCATTGATGCTTCTAGCTCTCTATCTCTCTCCCTTCCTCTCTGTAAAAAATCAATAAAATATATTTTAAAAAAAGAATATATCAAACAGTCAAAATCTCTATAAAATTCACAAAAAAGCAGGGCTTGGAGAAGAGAGTACCCATGTGCTAGTTCTACTTAAAGGGGGTGGGAGGGGGTTCCATGGGAAGATAATATAGTGACAAATTCCTTTCAAGAATAAAGTTTGTTTTTTGGAGGGTTTAGTTGGATTCCATAGCATAAGATGCAACCTGAGGTCAATTACAAAAAAAAAAAGATACTACTTTTATAAAGTTATTCACAATACATAAAGAATAGTTAAACTGGCGCAGTAGGAAAACAGATGGAGTACCCCAAAGACTCTAATGATTGTCCTTTCTCCATGGGCTACATTTAAACTTTACTTGCCTAGTCCATTCCAGAGCAGACTCTGACCTTGGCCTCTGCCCTGGATCTCTCCAGTCCACTACAAACTGGGCCCATCCCGGGGGTTAGCCAGGCAAAGAGCAAGGTGGTTCTCCTAAGTGCCACTTGCTCAGATCTGAGGCTTTTGATGTCCTAACACCACCTTACTGTCCTACAGTTTTGTTTTCCATTTCACCTTTAAACAGCTCTGTGGCATA
Source organism: Corynorhinus townsendii (assembly GCA_026230045.1). Taxonomy (NCBI): domain Eukaryota; kingdom Metazoa; phylum Chordata; class Mammalia; order Chiroptera; family Vespertilionidae; genus Corynorhinus; species Corynorhinus townsendii. Next base: position 140,934,024 of record JAPDVU010000001.1, on the reverse strand, counting down.
TATTTCATACAACAGTTTTCCTGGTGGAGGTAGCAACCCAGAATCTGGGTTTCATTTTCTTAGTGTTTTCTGCCTCCTGCTTACACACTTAAGACAGTAAAAACAATCCCTGTCTCATCAAATTCTCTCTCTCTCTGTGTGTGTGTGTGTGTGTGTGTGTGAAGATTTACGGTTTATGAAGATTCCTTTGAGCTGTTCAGTATCCCACCACCTTAGGGAGAGGTCACTGGTTCTTTAGTGTTCCTGGGCCATCTCATAAAGCTAGAGTACATTTTAGTTTTTACGTCTTCCAAAGGTGTCTCCTTAACCACTTCCCTTATAATGAGGAACTGGCTGTTTAATAATTCCCAACCTGAGGGAGTCAATCTTTAACACCTTCCTGATTTGCAGAGTAAGTCACCCGCAGTTCGCCAGGCCAGTAAAAAGGGGGGAAGGGCGCTTTGGGACTACCGCCCCGCTGCCCTTTCCCACCAGGTCAGGATCCGCCAGGACCTGGAAACCTTCCCACTGGAGGGGGCACCCCACCCCCTTATCACCCACACCCCTACTGGCTAAGGGTGGCAGGGAAGGGGGCTGCGGGGAAGAGCTTCCTGGGCAGAGGAGGAGTCACCGCCTCACCCAACCCTTGTCCCCCTGCCGCGGCTCACCCGGCGCCCGCGCTCTCGCCTCACTCCTCACGGCTTCCTCGGCATAGTGCCCGCTGGGGGAGGACTCCGGACGGGATGCAGACCGGCGGCGGGCACTCGGGGAGCCTCGAGCAGTCGGGAACGTTTTCGACTCCGCCCAGCGGCGCTCAGCTGACTGCCTGTCGCGCTGGCCTCCTGTCTCCGCCGGGGAATTTCCAGGCCCTGCTCCTCCTCAGGCCCCGCCCCTGCCCTGGCGTAGGCTCCGCCCATCCGGAGGCCCCGCCCGAATGCCCCGCCCCTCCTTTCCCCCAGAGCAGGCCTGCAGCGACCTCACCCTACAGCTCGCTCAGGGTCAGGGCGAGGACCCAGAGCCACTGCCTAGGTGACCATGACGGATGAGGTTAATTAATTAAATCAAACATGCGGACTCGGTCTTCCCCGCGGGGGTCCCTATGAAAGGCCAGATCCCCTGGAAAGAGGATGGTCCCAGGCATCTTTGGAAAGACTTCGATCTCTGTTAGAAGTCTTACATCTGGTCATAGTTAACTGAGCATACGTGGCTTTCCACACAATTTTGACCTTAAAATAGACCTTTAATTAAAAACAAAAAGCTTGCAGGATGCTGCTTGGGCACTTGCTCCCTAGGGAGCAGGCCAACTTTGACACCTGTATGCTTCAGCTGCCCCAGGGAGAGGGGTTACTGGATTGACCTGAATTGCACCTGGGAAACAGGAGCATTAATCTACTAGCCCAGAGAGGGGAAGATGCCTCCGGATTAGACAGATTTAAAAGGGAGGAAACAAGACGATGAGGAAGGAGGGGAAGTGCCCTAGATTGCATCCTAAGCACCGCCAGCAGGGATGAATGAGCAAGGATGAGGACACAGGGCACAGAAGGCATGTGCACCCAGCAGGCAACAGAATCTCAAACAAGACAAGAAAACAGAAATCAGGGCGGGTCCCAGGTGGTCTCGGAGAGTCTGGGAGCCAGTTTGTGCTAAAGACTAAGAAGGACGTCTTACCAGGAAAAACTTGATTTATGAATGAATGAGCTGATGCTGCTGAACTCAGTTGGAATAAGCAGCATATGATTGCAGCATGTCCATGCTGCTCACTGGTTGGAAGGAAACGGAAGGCGGGCTTTTGGGGTTGGATCCTAATGCAAATGAGAAAAGGCAGATTCCCTTTCCTGGCATCCCCGTGGGATTCAGCTTCCTGCTATCTAGACTGCCTACTTCAAGACGACTCCCCTTCACACCACCCTGAGGTTAACCCCAGAACAGGGTAGGGTGGCTAGCACGTCTTAACTGCCCCCATATCCAATTCCCGAGGGTTCCTCCTTGGCCTGTTAGAGGCGCCTGGGTGACTCACACTCCACTGGGTTTCTTGCTATTTTTAAACCATATTAAGGTGAGATAAAATGAGTATTAGGGAAACTGGGGAATGGGATGAGGAGGGGTGGAAGGTCATACACAAGTCTGCCAAAGTTGTAGAGGGGGGCAGGTTGGAAGTGAGTTTCTGCTAGAGAAAGTGGTCAAAGTAGTTTCCTCCTGAACAACTTGCTCCATAGCCTTGAGGCCCCCCATCACTTCTTAGCTCTGTGACCTTGGACAAATTACCTACCTACTCTTGCTGTACCTCATTCTCTATCTGTTAAATGAAAGCTATAATACAGCTCTAAAATCCAAACAGTTTGAGAACTAAAGCCTTTATTAATTCATTTGAAGGCAAAACCTGACTTAGACTAATATAAACCTTATACAGTCTTTATATCTTGTGATTATTTGTTTCACTGGAGGCACATTAATTAGTTGGTATGAGGGTGCTTCAGACCCTCTTGGGAAGTTAAGTTATATCAATTACATGCATGTGTTGCCTTGCTAAAATCCAAACAATTCTGAATCTGAGCTTGCTCCAAAGGCTTTAACTAAGGATATGGACCTACAGCACTTACTACCTAAAGTCATTGTGAGGATTAAAGGAATGTTACCAGAATAATATCTAGTTATTAATATTAATAATAGGAAGAAAGCCAAGGGGAGGTCAGACATTATAAGCATGATCATCTGGGCAGCTTCATCAGGAAGCTGCAACTTTACACTCCTCAGGGAACCACAGGTCCATTCCCTGCAAATCACTGGGGAAAGAGAAATGGGAGCATGCACAGTGACATCAGGATGACACAGGGAAGATGCTTGCTTGTCAGTGTAACCTGGGAACAAAGATCATTGGCTAGGAGGATGGACCCCAATGCAAGCCTTTGAAAATTGGAAATGCATAATCCACAGACAGAAGAGTTTCCTCTCTTGTTCCTCTTGCTTCGCTCCTGCTTCCTTGCACTTGCTTGTTCCATGACCCATGCTAGCCTGCCATATGGCCCTAGAAGCTGCATGGCCCATGGCCATGCAGACCCAACATGCAATGGACTGCAGCTGGGAACACAAGCTAAGCGAGCCAGATGCTGGACTGGACTGTGCTTTGATATGGAATGAAAACTCTGGGCAGTGGCTTTAATCCTAGATCTGCTGAAGACAAAATGGGACTTCTTCCATGGTGGGATGGAGGGAGGTAGGACCTTGAAACTCAGGGGTTTAATTCTACAGAAATAAAGCTTTCTATGATACCTCATCCTCCTGTGGGGGCTTCTGGAAATTCTTATTCCCACAGCATCCAAAGAGCTCCACTTCTACCAGCAACAGGTGGGGGACATGGAGGACACCCCACCAATAACATTAATATGTGTAAAACGCTCAGAACAATGCCTGGTGCATAGTGTTAGTTGCTAGTGTTAGAGCCAGCTCTATTTCTAGCCTGAATAGCCCACGGTAGTGTCTCCTTCCTCTCACACTTCTGTGAGTATATGGACTCTAAGTGCAGCTAAGAAAACTGCAATTATAAATGCTTTTAGCTGTCTACCCATGTGGCTTTGTGGTAGTTGAATACAAAGCAGTGTGGTAGAGTATTTAGTGAGATATTTGTTTCATGATCTCTGTGTTCCTCCCTATTCCCTGACTCCCTCTGTTTGGAGAGAGCAGCTCAAAAACATTTGCAGGATTCTTGGAAGACCAACCTTTCTTATAGTCTTCAGAGAGAGCCCATCCTTACTAAATAAATTATCTATCCCAGTTGTCCTGGGGGAAGAGAGAAGAGAGGCAGAATGAGGTGGGGGGCTTTCACAACAGTAGGAGGGACAAGGGACTCCTCCAGAGTGGAAGGGTTAGGGGTTGGTGGTCTCCTGAGCATCAGGGACTCAAGCCTCAGCCCCTATAGCACCAGGACTCATGGCAAGCTCTCAGCACCACACAGCTCTGTGATGCATCTATTGGACCGTGGAAACCTGGTCCCACAGCTTTGGCAGATACAGGCTTGTCATTGGAAATAACAGAGCAAGCTGCCTTCTCCTTTGAAGAACCTGAATGTTGGGTAATGATGATATCAGCGTTAAAGTTAATGGGCTAAAGAATAAACAGTCCTGATTACAACCAAAAGCCCTCCTGGATTTTCACATGAGCCTAGAGCAGGAGAGCCTCCACGCCAAGCCCCAGTGATGCCTGACAGTGGATTTCCCTGCACTCCTCTGTGGGCTGGGTGGAGATAAAGATATGTAATATTTTTCATGTACATTTGAGCTAGTAAATTAATATTCACACTCGGGACACCAGATCCAAAAGATCTACCTATAATATAGATCTGCCTATACTGTGATTCCATAGAGAGGAAATATTTTGGAAAATGGAGACAGAGAGAGACAGAAAGCAGACCGGTGGTTGCCTGGGGCTGAAAGTGGTTTTGACTGCAAATGAGCTCAAAGGTATTTTGGGGGTGATGAAAATATTCTAAAACTGGATTGTAATGATGATTGCACAACTCTATTAGCGTAATTAAAAATCACTGACTTGTACACTTACAATGGGTGGATTTTTTGGCATGCAAAGTATGTACTTCAGTAGAATTACAAAAACACCAAAAAGAATACTAGCGTATGTAGTAAATAATCATATTGTCTTGTAAAGGGTATGCTCCTTCCTCTGTTGGGCTAGCATCTACTCTGTAGCTGAGCTGGGTCTGGGCTTTCTTTGAGCTTTAGTTAGATTCAGTTTACCATTGACTCCACATATTCCGAGGATGGGTTCCTCAAAAAGGAACCGCATGACCCAGCAATTCGGTTCCTATGTTGGTTCCTACCCAAATTGGAAACAGGTGTTAGTAGAGGGGAGAGGGTCTCATCTCCTCCAGTTGCCTGTGGGAGTGGAATTCTTGCGATACCCTGAAAAAAAGAATTTTCTGAGACTTGTACAGGAGAATGAGTGATTTTTATTTCTGTGGAATTATATCCCTCAGTTTCTGAGGTCCCCTTTTTCTTTGTCCAGTCATTGAAGAAGTGTAGCTGAGGCTTCAGTAGAGCTAAAAACAGAGGTAAATGTCCAGAGTTTCCTTTCCATGATGGAGTAGTGTCGAGTCAGCATCAGGCTAGTTCAGCTTGTGTTTTCTGCTGCAGTCCATTAATCCACCATGTGTGGGGGTCACAGGGCCAAACAACTATAAAGGAAACAAGGGTGAATGCAAGGAAGCCAAGAATGAGCCACAAGCCAATAGACACAAGAGCAACAAGAGAGAGAACCGCTTTGTTTAGGAAATGATGTATTCCCAAATTTTTGCATACTTGCAGTGGCCATGCCATTCCGGCCAACCATCTCTGTCCCTGGGTTTGACTGACAGGCAAGTACCTTCTCAATGTCACCCCAACTTTACTGGGCCTGTGTCTGTCTTCCTTTTGTTGGACCCCTTCCCCCAGTGTTTAGCCGGGAATAGGCTGGTGGTTCCCGAGGGAGTGAAGAGTTGCGGCTTCCTGGCAGGCCTGTAATGTTTGGCTTTCTCCTTTGTGCCTTTCCTATTATTAATAACTAGATAATTAGAGTGGGACTCTGACTAGAGCATACACAGGGTGGCCCATAAATCACTTTACCATTTAAAAATTTAATAACATTTTTGGCACTAACTTTTTAAAAAATTTATGTTTTTCAGGTTTTGAAAATTTGTTCCCTGAAAATTTAGTATGGAAAACTTCAAGATGAAGCAACACATAAAAATCTTCAAATTTTATTTCGAAAATCAGCACTCCATTGTTCTAAAGCAGAGAACATACACGCGCTATTTCCATGTCAGAAATCCACCCACAAAGCCAGCAATACTTCACTTGGTTCAATGTTCCAGCAATAAGGGTCTGTAAGTTAGCCTCCAGCTGGAGATCATGTTAGTACATGCACAGGAGAAGACTGTGTGCAGCAGAGCATTCAGGAAGAACCAGGGAAGTCCACTCAGAAGATAGTCTCCCGAGCTTGGAATCTCACGGACTTCGTTCCAGTGCATGCAAACAAATTTACACATGAACCCATACAAGGTGCAGTTGGTGCATGAATTAAAGCCCAGGCTTAACCAGAAGCCCGAAAGGACAACATTTGAGAAGAAACTCAAGTGCTGGAGCCAGATATAATAAGAGGCACCATGGAAAATGCCATAGAAAGAGCCTGTGCTTGCAAAGCAGAAAATGGAGGTCATTTACGTGACATTTTTCATACATAGTTTAAAAATTCCCATTTTCTGTACTTTATATTATAAAAAAATAAATAGGAAAAATTACCAAACAAAAAATTTATTCAAGTTTTAAATGGTAAAAGTGACTTATGGGCTACCCTGTATAAGCTCTAACAAGTCACTTTGCTCTTACAGATATATGGCATCTGCTTGTGTGAGAAGTGAGGAGTGCAGTAAAGGCTTCCACCAGAAAAAGGCTCTGGCTTAGGCTCTAACCTGCCACCAATTTGCAGCCTCAGCAAAGTATCTTGCGACGGAGGAACAATGGCTCTGCTTTATGAAAAGCCAGAGCACAACCTGTGTGCGGTGTGTGTGTGTGTGTGTGTGTGTGTGTGTGTGTGTGTGTGTGTCTTGGGGGTGGGAGGGGTGATCTTCCTTCTTCTCCTTTGTCCCACGTCTCTAAATTGTGAAACAGTAAACTCACTGGGAAGGAGTCTGTGTTTATCCTTTAGGACCTAAAGTTTAGGTGATTGTTGGTCCTCTGTGAATATTAAATAAAGATAACATATTACTACTACTACTTATTACTTCCCACTCCTTTCCCATTATATATACACGGAAGCTTAGTCCCTGCCATTTTTTCTACCAAGTCAAAACAGAGCATAGATTACACATTAAATCCTTGTTTCCTTGTTTTGCTGTAAAAGTATTAAAAGTTCCTGGAGCAAATTTTTCTGATAAGTATTAATTAGCCAGAGCCAGTGATTTGGGAAAATAATCACTTAAGACACTATCATTCTTTGTCATGGTCTGAAAAGCATTATCATTATCTTCTCTGTGTGCTTGAGGAGTGAGAAATAGCCTGGGTGTCTCATTTTCTGCATTGTTTCTTGCTTCTGATTAAATAATTTATCTGTCAGTGTTGACACATGTGATTTGTCTTTTTTCCATCTCAGTTTTTGTTCAAAATGAGGTGACTCACTTCTCAGAAGTGCATGATGGAGTGGAGGACACAGGCCTGTGTGTCAGGCTACCTGGGTTCAACCTGAAAGGAAGGGACAGATTACCCTGGGCTTGACCTCTACATCAATGAGGTCAAGAGGCTGGGACAAATTATCTCTTAGCTTCCCTCCAGGTTGAAAAATAGGAATTCGTTTTGGTTCATTATATTTGGTATCCTATTTTAGTAGATGCCAAATTACTTTAATTTCAGGCATCTTTACTTTTGTATTAATCAGGATTCTTCAGAGAAACAGAAACAATAAAGTAAATATGTATACTATATACTATATTATATATAACTAGAAGCCTGGAGCATGGACTTGTGCACCGGTGGGTTCCTCGGCCTGGACTGCGGGTATCGGGCCAAAACCAGCTCTCCAACATTCCCCGAAGGGTCCCGGATTATGAGAGGGCAGTTCTTGGGTGATTCACTCTGGAATCGGGCTCCCTCCTCTCTGGTTCCAGGTGCGTCACCTGAGAACCGCAGCTGCCAAGTCACCGCAGCTTGGCAGCTCCTGCGTTGAGCATCTTCCCCCTGGTGGTTAGTGTGTGTCATAGCTACCAGCTGGTCAGCTGGTCAGCCAGTTGCTTAGGCTTTTATATAATAGACTAGAGGCCTCGTGCACAGATTCATACACCTGTGGGGTCCCTTGGCCTGGCCTGCACCCTCTTGCAATCCGGAACCCCTTGGGGGATGTGAGAGAGCTGGTTTCAGCTGTATCCCCACAGGCCAGGCTGAGGCACTGCACCAGTGCACGAATCCATTCACCGGGCCTCTAGTATGCATCTAAGATCTTTGGTTAATCTCTTCCCACCCTCCCTCCTCCCCGTTCCCTCTGAGATTCATCAGTCTGTTCCATGTTTTCATGCCTGTGGTTTCTGCTCCTTCACTGAGCCTGCTGGTGGTCATTGTGTGTCATAGCTACCGGCTGGTGGGTCACAGCAACTGCTCCTGCTGGTCACTTAGGCTTTTATATATATACTAGAGGCCTGGTGCACAGGATTCATACACTGGTGGGGGGTGTGGCCTGCCGGAGCAGCTGCTCATCCCGGCCAACCAAGGGGTGCTCCCACTGTGGGAGTGCACTGACCGCGAGGGGGCAGCTCCTGTATTGAGTGTATGCCCCCTGTGGTCAGTGTGCATCATAGCAACTGGTCAACTGGTCATTCTGCCATTCGGTCACTGGGCTTTTATTATATAGGATAGATTAGAGGCCCGGTACATTGGGGGGGTCATGCACCAGTGGGGTCCCTCAGCCTGGCCTGAACCCTCTTGCAATCCAGGACCCCTTGAGAGATGTCAGAGAGCCGGTTTTGGCCTGATCCCCACAGGCCAGGCCGAGGGGCACAGATTCATGCATTGGGGCTCTAATATGCATATAAGATCTTTGGTTAATCTCTTCCTGTCCTCTCCCCTCCTCCTTCTCTCTGAGATTCATCATTCTATTCCATGTTTCCATGCCTGTGGTTTCTGCTTCTGTGTTGAGCTCCTGCCCCTTGGTGGTCAGTGTGCATCATAGTTATCGGCCGGTCAGCTGGTCGATGGTCGGCTGGCCGGCTGGTCACTTAGGCTTTTATATATATATATAGACTAGGGGCCTAGTGCATGAATTTGTGCACCTTGAAAGGAACTGTGGGCTGCGATGCTGTGGTGGGAACAGGGGTGGGTCTAGGCCCATCCTCCATGCCTCCTGCCATGGCCCCTGGTCCCCTGTCTGCCAGCAGCCCCACTTTGGACACTGCTGATCCCACACGCTGAGAGTGCCAGCCCCACTCGCACCTGCTGACAGCGTGGAGTGATTGGGGCCAGTGCCAGCAGTGGGTGCGAGCAGGGCCAGCACTGTCAGTGGGTGCAAGTGGTGGCTGCTGCCTCGATTGCCCCTCAGGAGCAGGGGAAGGTGGAAAAGCCATGAGGGGTGATCGGGGCTGGCAGCCACCGCTCACACCCACTGACGGTGCCGAGCAATCGGGGCCGGGGCTGGGCGCTGGCAGAAGGTGCAAGCAGGGCCAGCACCAGCAGCAGGTGTGAGCGCCCAGCGGGACCATGGCAAACAGGAGCAAAGAATTTTCAGTAACCACCAGGGGCTCACCCCAATGACAGCAACTGGTGCCCTGCCTTGGTCTGGTTCCCCAACTAACCTGCTCCACCATCCTGCTTTGGCTGATGCCCACCATGTTCTGCGTGTACCCCATGGTGGTCAGCGCACATCATAGTGACTAGTTGTTCAGTTGTTCGTAGTTCGGTCTATTTACATATTAGGGTTTTATATATATAGACTAGAGGCCTGGTGCACGAAATTCGTGCAGGGAGGGGGTTGTCCCTCAGCCCAGCATGCACCCTCTCCAATCTGGGACCCCCTGAGGGATGTCCGACTGCCCTCTCACAATCCAGGACTGCTGGATCCCAACCACTCACCTTCCTGCCTGCCTGATTGCCCTTAACCACTTCTGCCTGCCAGCCTAATCACCCCCTAACCACTCCCCTGCCAGCCTGATCGATGCCTAACTGCCCCCCTGCCAGCCTGATTGCCCCTAACTGCCCTCCCCTGCCGGCCTGCTCATCCCTAACTGCCTTCCCTTGCCAGCCTGGTCACCTCTAACTGTCCTCCCTTGCAGGCCTGATCACCCCCAACTGCCCTCTCCTGCTGGCCGGTCACCCCTAACTTCCCTCCCTTGCCAGCCTGGTTGCCCCTAACTGCCCTCCCCTGAAGGCTTGGTCCCCCTCAGCTGCCCTCCCCTGCTGGCCTGGTCACTCCTAACTGCTCTCCCCTGTAGGCCTGGTCTCCCCCAACTGCCCTCCCCTGCCAGCCATCTTGTGGCGGCCATCTTTGACCACATGGGGGCGGCCATCTTGTGTGTTGGAGTGATGGTCAATTTGCATAGTACCTCTTTATTAGATAGGATTATAAGGAATTGACTTGTGTAATTATGGAGGCTGACAGGTTCCAATATCTGCAATTGACAAGCAGGAGACCCTGGAGAACTGATACTGTAGTTCTAGCCCAGAAGCCAGCAGGCCTAAAACCCAGGAAGCCTGCAGGGAAAAAACTAATGTCCCAGCTCAAGGCAGTCCAGGCAGAAGGAAATCCCTTTTATTTGAGTGAGGGTTAGCCTCTAGTTCCATTCAGACCTTTAACTGATTAGATGAGGCCCACCTGCTAGGAAGAGCCATTTGCTTTATTCAGTCTTATCGATTTAAATGTTAAGGTAATCAAAAATCACCCTCACAGAAACACCCAGAATAATGTTTGACCAAATATCTTGGCACCCTGTGGCCCAATTCTGTTGAAACATAAAATTAATCATTATATACATAAAATTAACCATAGAGACTAATTTTATGCTTGGCTAGTTAAATTGTCATAAATAATTTGAAAAGTACCATGTTTTCATGAGAAAATGTATTCATATAGGCTTTCAAATAGACTACAATAAACCTGGATACAAAATCTCGGGTTGCCTGTGACCTTCGCATCCACAAAACCTCAGCATTCCTCTCACCAGGCTACATTAACCCTTTTCTGATTTTGTGTATAGAGTTCCCATTCCCTCTGTCATAGGCCAATAGACAGTTATTAAATTTATATACATGATGCCCTGATGAGCAGTAATACAGGTTTCTCTGAGGTTGGTCTTCTCAGATCTTCACAACTAGATGCCAAGAATACACTCCTCCCACTACCCACCCCCACCCCAAGGTCAGTGGTTCAATTCTCCAGTAGATATGGCTTTAAATCTTGCAATTACTACCCAATGTTATTCTCAACCTCATCAGTTTCTCTCTCTGGTTCCAGTGGGAACTAAGGGAGAAAATGACAGATTACACAGGAGTTATTCCATTGTGGAATTCACAGAAAGCAATTCTCACGAAGTTAATTTTCTGTGATCCCAGGGAGGCAGAAAAATGTCCCAGTCTCTACAAGTCTTGCAGAGACAGTTGGATATTCATGGAATATTGTGGCAATGGTGGCCAACTTTTGAAGAAATGGCTGTGAAAACTCCAAGATGAAGGTCTAGTTGTGAACTTGGAAGTACTGGAGGCAGTATTTTCCACATAAATCTAGAACTTTCCTATTTATTGGGTCTTACTGTAATTCTGGGAAGCTGTTCCATAGAAACAAAGGAAAAGTTTCTGTGAATCTTTTTATAAAACAACTAGTGGCCTGGTGCACGAAATTCATGCATGGGGGGAGGGGTGTTCCTCAGCCTGGCCTGCACCCTCTCCAATCTGGAACCCCTTGAAGGATGTCCTACTGCCGGTTTACAGGGATCGGGCCTAAACCAGCAGTAGGACATCCCTCTCGCAATCCGGGACTGCTGGCTCCTGATTGCCCCTAACCACTCTGCCTGCCGGCCTGCTCGCCCTCAACTGCCCCCCGCCGCCAGCCTGCTTGCCCCCCCGCCAGCCTGATCACCCCCAACTGCCCCCTGTGCCAGTGTGCTTGCCCCCAACTGCCTCCCCTGACAGACTGCTAACCCCTAACTGCTCCCCCCCCCCCCACAGCCCTGCTGGTCTGCTTGCTCCCACCTTCCCTCCCCACTGGCCTGCTCACCCCCAACTGCCCCCCTGCTGGCCTGCTCACTCCAAAATGCCCCCCCTGCTGTCCTGATCACCTCCAACTGACCCCCACTGATGGCCGGCTTGCCTCCAACTGGCCAGCCTGCTGGTCTGCTTACCCCTAACAGCCCCGCCCCCCACCAGCCTGATCACCCACAACTTCCCTCCCCTCTTGGCCTCTAACCACCTCTACCTTGGCCCCGCCACCTTGGCTTTGTCCAAAAGAACGTCCGGAAGGTCTCCTGGAAGGTCTGCCAGTCTAATTAGCATATTACCCTTTTATTAGTATAGATAGAGGCCTGGTGCAAGGGTGGAGGCTGGCTGGTTTGCCCTGAAGGGTGCCCCGGATCAGGGTGGGGGTTCCCTTGGGGCATGGGGCAGCCTGGGTGAGGGACCTGTGGTGGTTTTCAGGCCAGCCATGCCCCATGGGGTGAGGGTCCCTGCTGGGTAGGTGTGGCCAGCCTGGGTAAGGGCTGTTTTCAGGCTGGCCACACCCCCTTCAGGGTGCCTGGCCATCCTGGGTGAGGGGCTGATGGCTGTTTGCAGGCTGGCCAAGACCCCAGTGGGGACCTTCACCCCATGGGAATGTGGCCAGCCTGGGTGAGGAGCTGAGGGCTATTTTCAGGCTGGCCACACCCCCCAGTGATCCAGGCTCCCAGCCCCTCTTTTTTTTTTTTAGCACCTCCTTGAGCGGAGGCCAGGGCCAGCTGGAAGCAGGTATCTGGGATTTATTTATCTTCTATAATTGAAACTTTGTAGCCTTGAGCAGAGGCCAGGACGGGCCAGAGTGGGTGGGAAGCTTGGCTTCCTCCATAGCCGGGGGCAACCCAAGCCTCCTGCTCACTCCAGCTCTGTGGCCGCCGCCATCTTGGTTGGGTTAATTTGCATACTTGATCCTGATTGGCTGGTGGGTGTGGCTTGTGGGCATAGCAGAGGTACAGTCAATTTGCATGTTTCTCTTTTATTAGATAGGATTTCCTGTCTACTTTGGCTCCCATCTTGTGAATTTTTTAATTCACCTTCAGTACAAAAGTATATTTTGGTTGATTCAGGCTTGGTTGGCTCAAGTGTACTTCCTTTGTGTGCATGTTCATGAAATGTCACCCAGTGGCTGCTCTCTTCCCTGTGCAACTTTTCTTTCCTGCTTTTATCCTTTACCTTCCAATCTCTATTTGTCTCATCAACCTTTCCACTGGAAGACTATATGATACAGCAGTAATACTTTGGTGTGCTTTCAACGTAGGGTGTTGTTATCTTTCCAGAGTCTTTTTCATTTAAGATTATTTCTAATCGTATATAATAAGAGAGGAATATGCTAATTATCCATTACGCTTTGAGGCGTAATGACCAACCGTGTAAAGACTGGATCACAGATCAGCAGGAGGGTGGGGCAGCGAGCTACAAGCAGGCAGTGGAGAGCTACAGGAGGGAGCAGGACAGCAAGCTATGAGGGGGGAAGGGGAGAGGAGAGAGAGGGGAGGGGGAGCTACAGGAGGGCAGGGTAGCAAGCTATAGGATGGGGCGGGGGGGGGCTACAGGAGGGCAGGGCAGCAGGTGGAGAGCTAGAGGAGGGCAGCAGCGAGCTATTGGTGCACAGATTTGTGAGCAGGGCTACTAGTTTTGTAATAAAAACCTTGTCTGTTAAATGAATTTCAGGGATCCACAGTCAGAGGAATTTTTTTTTTAGGGTTGAGTCCTTCACAGTACACTTCATATCAGACATAGAGGGGGCTGCCATCTCAGATGCAAAAAAATCATGTACAGTCTTTGGCTATCATGGAAAGGGAGATACATCTAGGAGCTTTGAAATAGGTGGGGTGGGCTGTGACAGGTGAGAAGAAGAGAAATGTGGAAGACAAGATTTTCCGCCCTGGGTGATGAGTAAATACTAGTAGATGTAGGACCATTAACTGAGCTGGGATGGGCAGCGGTGTTGGCAGGGAGACGATAACTCCTTCTGAGAAATTTAAAGTACCTGTGGGACAGGCATGTGAAATAGCTGTATGATAGGTGTGTGATGTCTACTACTATTTGGGAAAATGGGCCTGAATCTCAGGAGAGAGATTAGGCTTGGGAATATGGCCTTAGGAGTCATCCTCAGAGATCTCTTCTATGAGGGCTGAATTATAAATTTGAGAGGTACTGAAGAGAAACAAAAAGTTGAAGAGCAAAGCAAAGTGAGCAGCCAGAGAGGAAAAAAGGAAACTGTGCTATGTCCCAGAGGCAAAGGAGAAAACTTGTAGAGAAGAAGGGTGCCATTTTAAAGTGTCAAAGTCTATAGAGCCGTCAGAAGGACAGGAGCAGAGAAGTAGGTTTGAGATTTGGAGACTTTAGTCAATCAATTCCCATTGACTTAAAAGACTAAAAAGTAACACTAAGTTGTTTGTGTTCTTTAAAAAAAAAATGTTATTGATTTTTTTAAGAGGGAGAGAGAAACATTGATGTGAGAGAGAGACTTCAATTGGGTACACACCCCAACTAGGGATTGAACCCGCAATCTGGGCATGTGCCCTGACCAGGAATTGAACTAGTGACCTTTTGGTGCATGGGACGATGCTCAGCCAACTGAGTCACACTGGCCAGGCAATTTGTGTTCTTTATGTGACTAAATATGTTCATAGTGTTAAATAATAAGCTCATTAAGTAAAAATTATTTTTTAAAGAGTGGGCCATTATATGTAAGCTGCAAGACATTGTTTATATGATTAGCTATGTCTTTGTTGGGCCTGTGTCAGACCCTGGAGAATTTGAGAAGAAAGTTTGTTCTAAACCTAATTCTATAGATATCTCAATACTCAGTTAATAATTAAAAAAATGTTTTTCTCCTTCCCATCTTATCTCCTTGATGCATCTTATCTCCTTAAGGCCTCATTGGCTCTTTTGTCTAATTTTTTGGAGATAGGGGCAGGCAGGTGAGAGGCAACCTGTCTTATGATATTCATTCATGTATCTTCTGGGAGATCTGTAGCCTCGTTTTCATCCCTGGTTCTCATGTGACCTTTGAAGATCAAAAACCTGTTTCTCAGTAGGATTCATCCTACTTGAATGCTTGTGCTAATTACAGTTATTATGGACTCTGCTGGATTTTAAGGGATGCCATCCTATGATGTCCCTTTCTTGTGTTTATAAACACTGGTTTGCTCAATTCATATCCCCCGCGCCCCCTTTTTTTTTTACTTTAAGATTTGTATCTCTCCTATGGAATTGGAATCTTTCCATCTTCAGAACATCATATAAATCCTTTCTATCCTTCCCAACACTATTTCTAAACTACGAAGTATTTTTATGATAACAGGGAACCAATGCTAATAAAAATGGGATAAATGGCAAATAAGACTGCCCAAACTTACCTTACATAAATTTGCTAATATGAGTTTACTGTGGTTTAATCTTGCTAGGATTTGGCTGAGACTGCTACTCAGAGGTGCTTTGCCATAGGGATGAATGCATGCAGTAGCGCAGTGGACATCTTGGAGTGGGGTTGCGTCTTTCCAGGGAACAAGGCCTTTATCTAATTCATACAAAGGCCCTATCAATCAGTGAGTCCTGGATTTGATCACTTTACACAGCTCCTCAGCCTATGATGCTGTCATGAAAGGAAAAGGGCAGTAGAGACCTTGCCCAAATAGTCTTAATGAGGAGACACCCAGAAGGTCTGGAAGAACATATAAGTCTTACCTTCAGGTTCCAGTTGTACATTCCAGCCCATCACAGAGTCCACAAAGGTGCTGCAGCCATGGCTCCTCTGCTCTATGTGACCAGCTGCCTGTTCCAGTTTCTCCACAGGCACTCGTATGTGGAATCTAATGAACAAAATAAACTGAACAAAATAGATCCAGAGACATAGAAGCATGGAACAGACTGATGAACTTCAGAAGGAAGGTGGGGGTGGGGAGGTGGGTGGAGAAAGATTAACTGGGGAACTTATATGCATATATACATAGCCCATGGACACAGACAATAGTGTGGTGAAGGCGTGGGAGGCGTGGGTGAGAGGTGGAAGGGCCAATGGGAAAAAACAAACAAACAAACAAACGGATATCTGTAATACTTTCAGCAATATAGATAAATTTATTAAAAATAAAAATAAAAATAACCCATTACTTAGTAAGGCCTCTTTAGTAAGGTTCCACTTTTCTCATTACAACCACTTTTTCTAGTTCATTTTCTTTGAGCACAAACATCTTCAAGTGACATTTAACCCTCTGACTTTCCAATGTTTTATGGTGTGGGTGAAAAAAGGGCCACATACTAACCCTGGCAAGATTATGGGAAGCCTGCATGGTGGGCCTTACAAACTCAGAGACCTAAAGTAACCACGTAGGATTTCCTAACTAAAAGTGAGTCATGGCAGGTAATCACATCCTAATCACACCCTTGGAATGTCAGCACAATCCCTTTTTTTAAAGATCTCCTCAGGGCACAATCTCCCACCTTAGGATGAGACTGCAGAACCCCTCATTGTTATCTTGTTTCCAGAATACCATATTTGTGTGGTGTAAATGTTAAGTAACTATTCTATACTCACCAATGTAAAAGAAGTCTCTCCATTTCACTCTGTTCAATCTCAAAGGTTTCCCAGATTTGCTTTCCCCTGCTCCCTTAACCTACCACCAGTGAATTTCATGTAACCCCCGTTTTATGTCTCCTCCTTTGCTTATAATGTATAAAATAAGAGGCAAAACTGCCATTCTCTGGAACATTTCTCAATCTGTTGAGATTTTGCTTCCTGGCAATTGTCATCAGTCTGGCTCAAACTCATAAAAATTCTCTATAGGTTTGGACGTTTCTTAGTTAGAAATGGGAAACTCAGGTTTTTGGCCTGAAAAGGTCCAAAAGTCTCTGTTAGACAAAATTTAGGAGATTCCTTTGTCTCCTTTAATATGCTGTCTTGCATTATTCACATGCAGTTCAGTATTTTTTTTTTTTTTGACCAGCTGCTAAATGAAATGGATGTGTAATGGGGTGTAGAATTGTTTTTAGCAGTAGAGCCGACATTTCAAAGTTGCTAGCCATTTCTATGTGGTGTGGGGACACAGAGTCATCTTGGAGCAGGCCATTTTTATTCTGGGGCGGGCCATTGGAATGGACGGTTTGAGTTCCAGAGCTTTAAGGTTTTGGGGGTGAGTGGTCACTAGCACCCTTATTAATTTTCTTTTGGTAAGGGCTGTGATGCTGGCTTGAGGCAGACCCAGCACCTTGACCCAAATCTAAAGGTTGCCAGGGTGGTCCTGGCACTTTGCCTGGAAGCCAAAGAGCTTTGGTGGTGGAGAGGGGATATTGACATTTCAATCCTTTCTCTTTGTTGAGGGGGCTCAGAAAATAGCTCTCTACCTCCCTGCCTGGCTTCTGAAATTGAGAAACAAGAAAAAAAGAGAAAGGCTAATGGTAGCTTAACATTTTCCTCTATGAGGGATAAGGGCTTGGTTGGAAGGTGTGGCTTATCCATTGGAGAACGTGGCCTGCTAATGCTGAACTCCCGCGTTTTACAGACCTATTCCCCCAGGCAGGGTCCCACTCCCAGCTCCCACACCCCTGGGCTCTGAAGGAGCAAAGTAGAGCTTGTGCTCTTTGGGCAGCTCATTCCCAACAGGAAAGACTCAGGGGATGGAGGTGGGGGTGGGGATAATGTGCCATTTATTTTTCCCAAATTTACCAATCAGGTAAGTCAAGTCACATGGTGGGTAACTCCCAAGTTCAAGTAAATAAATGGGCAGAGAGATCCAGGAGGTTGGCACTATGAGCCTGCCTACCCTCCTTCCTGTGTGCAAGAAGGTGGGTCTCCCTAAAAATTTTTAGCATGACTAAGGAGGCAGGTAGACCTAGACCAGTGGTCGGCAAACCGCGGTTTGCCGCTCTGTTGACTAATGAGTTTGCTGACCACTGAACTAGACCAAGGTAACCTGGTGGGAAGGGTCCCCATGGACCTTTGGAGTGGGAGGGGGGAGCTTTCTTTGCACAGCAGGCAACTGATGCTGTGATTGTTGTTCCTGTCCCAGACACCCCAACATGATGGGGCCATTAGGGGAATGGCTTGTAGCCTGTGACTCAAGGTAATGCTGAGGAGACAGGCACCCTTGCCTCCTGCATCCCATATTGTTGAGCCCATAGTAGCTTCAGCAATCCTTGGTTTCCACTGTTTCCTGGCATAGAACTGGTGGCCTTTAGCAGGAACACCATGAAGGTCTGGCCACTGCTCCTGCACTTCTATATAAAAGGACATTTCCTGGGATGGATATCTACCCAATGTAAGCATGTCTGGGATTCTTAGAACCTACATGAGATAGAAACTCTAAGAATGTTAGAATGGGCTGTTGACCTTAGGGGGATGGGAGCTTAAATACTAAAGAAATGTCACTTTTTGTACCTCAAGATGGTAAAATGGGATGCACCACTTACAGATACTTACCCTTGAATTGTTTAATCGATCCTCTCTTCTGCATGTGACACCCGTGACCATATGCTTGGCTTCTATGTGCTTTTCATGCTGCTCTGGGTGCTCCCTTGCAGTTGAATCTGTGTTCCCAATATTCCTTCCCAGCACCCTGTAATGCTTAATGCTTCAATGTTCTCCTTCCCCACCCCAGACAATCTTACTCTTATGTCTCTAGACCCCTCTTCCCAAGCTTCAGATCTCTGTAATCAATTGCTTGTTGGCATTTCAATATCGACATGTTATATGTAATCTCCAAATTCATGATCTTGGCCAAACTGGCTTGTCCTCTCTATTCTCCATGTCAACTCATGTCATTGACATTCACTCAGTTGTGTATGTCAGAAAATTTGGAGGCACCTCTGACTCTTCCCTCCAAATGCCCCTTTTACTTAATAAGCTTTACTGAGGTTATTTGCATCTCTGCTTCCATCAGTGGTGTGCAGGTAAATGGTTAGCCACCTGTTTTGTGGGGACGGAGGGTGGGGGTGAAGTTTTTATTTTTAGCATTTATTGGTTTCTGTAGAGTAAATATAACTACCATAGCTGATTTCAAGATATCAAAGGGTGAATATTCTCTCTCTCCAATTCCTAAAAAAGTAATTGGCTTTTGTGAGTTGGTAAAAGCCATCTCCAGTCCATACTGGCCCAGCCCTCATTGGTGCTTGCTCAGCCTGTGGCTTTTGCTCCAACCTTCTCTCCCCTCACCCATCCTGTAGCTAGCTGTCAAAGATGTCTCAGCATGCCACACCCCTGCTGAAATGACCTGATGGCTCCCTGGGTGACCCAGCCCATGCCTCTTATCAGCTTACTGACCTCTTGGTGACACATTCCTGTCTATCTCTCCAGTGTCATTTCTGGCTACCCTGCAGGGTTGTCCCTGTCCACACTGTGTGTGTGTCTTCCCTCCTTGCCCTTATGCTGTCTGCCCACTCCCTGTCCCTTCTTCGCTCCTGGCTCCTATTTTTCTTCTTTGAGTCTCAGCTCAGCTGAAACCCCCTCCAGCCATTTTCCAGGTTGGGTTGGGTGCCCCATCACTGTGGTCTATGAAAACCTGAGCAGGCTTTGCTCACTGCACTTACAACCTTGTACTTCTGGGGTTTTGTTTGTTTGCTTGCTTTGGTCTTTTTTTTTCTTAATAGTCTGTATGCTTCTTGAGAGAGACATCATATTTTGGGGGCCCTCCGCAGCTTTCCTAGGACAGTGTCTCTCTCATTGAAATCAGTCAGTAAATGCTTCTTAATTACCAAGGGGTGTGTGTGTGTGTGTGTGTGTGTGTGTGTGTGTGTGTGTGTATTGGGAATGTGTGGGGGCTAACAGTTGTCCATCTATCTATTGCTTTGTAACAATCCCCCCCCCCCAATACACACACACGCACACACACACACACACACACACACACACACACACACACACCCCTTTTGGCTTAAAACTGTTAAAAAACAGAGACCAACCTTGAAAATTCCCTGAGCAGACAAAACTAGTTTAGTTACACAAGCTAAGCATAATTTAGCTGATTTTGCAAGTCTAATATGACCAGGGTCATTTCTTACGTAAGCCTCTGGAAATCAGAAGCAAAACTTGAACTGTTTCCCAAGGTCGATATGAGGTAACTGCTGACCAACTCCCTTTCAGTTAAGAAAATTCTAATAACCACTCCCTGTAAAGAATAAACAGTGACTGCTGTCTCACTAGATAGACTGCTTTATATCAGTACACCCCTGAGCCTTGTTCTACATTTGGGTTGGAGTGCTCCTGGTTTGCAAACTGTCTTTTGGTGTACATTCACCAAACTTCTGATAATTTTACTAATAAACTTTTACTAATTTCTACTTTGGTGATTTATTGCTTTTATTTCTGAACCTTTGTTAAGATTTTTGGCAGATTTTAGGTCAAGGAAAAAAATGCATGAGGTCTTTTTAGTTTTTTTTTTGGGGGGGGGGTGTGTGTTTTTAAACTACACTATTTTCTTTTCTAGTTCCTTTAGGTCCAGATCTCTGACATTTGAATGGATTCCTCTTTTACTTTCCCTCCATTTGTCACAAGATAACATCTTCAATAATTTGCAACAGTTGAGTAACTTTGGCATACTATTTCAAACAATAGACTATTTTTATAGCTTCCAAAATTATTTGCTTATTATAATCATTATTCTTTTCTTTCATTTTAAAATTTAATTTCTTGGAGGTGACATTGTTTAATAAAACCATACAGGTCTTTTTTTGGTTCCACATAAAATTTTGGAATATTTATTCTAGTTCTGTGAGATATGCTATTGGTATTTTAATAGAAATTGAATTTCTATTTCTACAGAATCTACAGATTGCTTGGGGTAGTATGAACATCTTAATGATGTTAATTTTTACTATCCATGAGCATGGTATATGCTTTCATTTATTTGTATCTTCCTCAATTTCTTTCTTCAATATCCTATAATTTTCCAAGTTCAGGTCTTTTACACTGAGTGGCCAGATTATTATGATCTCTGAATGCATAATAATCTGGTCACTCAGTGCATATCCTATATAATAAAAGGCTAATAATATGCAAATTGTCCCCTCAACCAGGAGTTCAACCAGCAGGCAGGCTGGCTAACTGCCCATGTCCCCTACCCCTGACCAGACTGGCCGGACCCCACCCATACATGAATTCATGCACCTTATTCTTAGGTACCTTATTTTTTGTTGTTGTTGCAATTGTAAATGGGATTGTTTTCTTAGTTTCTTTTTCTGATACTTTATTATTGGTAGAGTACTTTCTAACTGTCTCTATGCAATCTCTACTTTCCATTCTTGGTTATCAGGTTGTCTCCAGGTAGTCTTCAGTTGATTTTTCAGAGTGGTTTTTCTGTATTTTAGTTGTATTTCCAGTTCAACCCTGGGAGAGTGTCAGTGCTGCTTTCATTTACTCCACCGCCACTTTAAAAAGATATTTTTATTGATTTCAGAGAGGAAGGGAGAAAGAGATAGAGATAGAATTGTCAATGGGAGAGGGAGATAGACATAGAAACATCAATGATGAGAGAGAATCATTGATCAGCTGCCTCCTACATGCCCCCTCCTGGTGATCATGTGCCCTTGACTGAAATCGAACCCAGGACCCTCCAGTCCTCAGGCCAACGCTCTATCCACTGAGCCAAACCAGCTAGGGCTCCACTGCCATTTTTAATCACCATTTCATTCTTTATACATATGTTTTTCTCTCTCTATTATTTATTTTTATTTTTAAAAATTATATTTTTATTGAGTTCACAGAGGAAGGGAGAGGGAGAAAGAGAGATAGAAGCATCAATGATGAAAAAGAATCATTTGTCAGCTACCTCCTGCCCACCATCTACTGGGAACCATACCTGCAACCTGGACATGTGCCTTGACCAGGAATCGAACTATAACCTCCTGGTTCATAGATCAATGCTCAGCCACTGAGCCACACTGGCCAGGCTCTTTCTTCTTTTCAAAGAATTCCCTTTACAATTTCTTGCAATACTGGTTTGGTGGTAATAACTCCTTTAGCTTTCTTTTTGTTTTGCCTGGGAAACTCTTCATTTCATCTTCAATTTTAAATGATAGCCTTGCTGGATAGAGGAGTCTTGGTTGTAGGTCCTTGCTTTTTCTCACTTTGAATATTTTATGCCAATCCTTTCTGGCCGGACATGTTTCTGTTGAGAAATCAGCTGACAGATCTATGAGAGTTGTGAGCGCCCTTGTAGGTAACTTTCTCTTGCTGCTTTTAAGATTCTTTTTTTTGTTTTCAACCTTTGTAATTTTAATTGTGATGTGTCTTGGTGTGGGCTTCTTTGGGTTCATCTTATTTGGGATTCTCTATGCTTCTTGGATTTGTGTGTCTTTTTCCTTTACCAGGTTAGGAAAGTTTTCAGCCATTATTTTTTCAAACAGGTTCTTGATCTTTGCTCACTCTCTTTCTCTTTCTGGTACCCCTGTGATGCAGATGTTGTTACACTGGATGTTGTCCCAGAGGTCCATTAGACTTTCCTGATTTTTTAAAATAGTTTTTTCTTTTTGTTGCTCTGCTTTGGTGTTTTCTGTTATCTTGTCCTCTAACTCACTGGTTTGGTCCTCTACTTCTTCTAACCTACTGTTGATTCTTTCTAGTGTATTTTTCATTTTAGATATTGTATTCTTCATTTATGAGTGTTTTTAAATACAGTTTCTATTTCCTTTTTTTGTTAATCATCACCTGAGGATATTTTAAAAATTAATTTCTAGAGAGTGAGTGGAATGGAAGGAGGAAGGAGAGAGAGAGAGAGAGAGGGAGTGACATTGACGTGAGAGGGACACATCAACTGGTTGCCTCCTGTATGTGCCCCCACTGGGGCTGAGGAACCTGTAACTTAGGTATATGCCCTTGACTGGGAATTGAACCTGAGACCTTACAGTCTGTGGACTGATGCTCTAATCACTGTGCAAAACTGGACAGGGCTTTATGTCCATCACTTTAAGTTCTCACTAAGATCATCCATTTTTCCCTGAAGGTTCTTGAGCATCCTTATAATAATTGCTTTCAACTATGCATTTGGTATATGGGTTGCTTTCATTTTATTTAATTCTTTTTCTGGGAATTTCTCTTGTTCTTTCATTTGGGGTATATTTTCTTTGTCTCCCTATTTTGTCTGGCTTTTTGTGTTTTTCTCTATGAATTAGGTAGATCTTCTATGAATCCCAAATGTGTTATGATGACTTTATGATACAGGTGTCTTGTGGGGCTCAGTGGTACAATCTTTCATATCACCTGAGTTAGGTGCTCCAGGAATTTTTTTTGTGTGTGTGTATTATGTGCTCCCTCCTATTGTAGTTGACACAGCTCAATGACTATCTGAGTGTCTGCCTAGAGCTTCTCCAGAAAAAGAGCACACCAAAAATCTGTTGGGTGCAGCCAATGGAATCCCTTTCTGTTTGGCAGGTTGGTGTCACAAGTAGTTGGAGGTCTGGATTGCTGCACTCCCCAGGTTGGTGCTGTAAGAATAGGAGTGAATGGCCCTGGGAAGATGATGCCTGATGGTGTTATAGGATAGGAATTCAGGATAAGGACTTCAGTGGCTGACCTTCCAGATCTCTCCTTGGGGCCACACCAGCCAGATCTTCCATTTATGACTTCCATATATCCTGGGAGTTTCCTTGCTTCTACTGAAGCTCCAGGTGAGTGTCCAATAGCAAAGATCCCGTGTGTTGGCCCTTTAAGAGAGCACCTGAGTTTCTAGTAGACACCCTCTTCCAGGTTGACAGAGTCCCTGCTGATTTTCACTGCCAGATGCTATGTAGGCTCCTCTTCCTGGCCCCGTTGCTCTGGGTTGGAGATCCTGGTGTGGGGTTAAGACCACACTGCTTGGGGGGACTTTTTATTATTGTCTGAAGTTTTACATATGTATTCTTTTCCCCAATTGACACTCCCTGCAGCCGTTACCACCACAGGCAAGCCCCCACTGCCCCAGTGTCTGTGCCCATTAGTTATACTAATATGCATGCACACCAGTCCTTTGGTTGCTCTCTAACCCCCCACCCCCTACCATTTGTCTCTGGATCTATTCTTGTTCATCAAATTATGTTGATCATTATATACCACATATAAGTGAGATGATGTGATATTTGTCTTTCTCCAACTGGCTTATTTCAGTTAGCATAATGCTCTCCAGTTCCATGCATGCTGATGCAAATGGTAAAAGTTCCTTCTTTTTTATAGCAGCATAGTATTCCACCGTGTAGATGTACCACAGTTTTTTAATCCACTCATCTGCTGATGGGCATTTAGGCCGTTTCCAAATTTTAACTATGGTGAATTGTGCTGCTATGAACATAGCAGTGCATATCCTTTCTGATTGGTGTTTCTAGTTTCTTGGGATATATTCCTAGAAGTGGGATTACTGGGTCAAATGGGAGTTCCATTGTTAGTTTTTTGAGGAAACTCCATACTGTTCTCCACAGTGGCTGCAGCAGTCTGCATTCCCACCAACAGTGCAAGAGAGTTCCTTTTTCTCCACATCCTTGCCAGCATTTGTCATTTGTTGATTTGTTGATGCTAGCCCTTCTGACAGGTGTGAGATGGTACGGCATTATCATTTTGATTTGCATCTCTCAGATGATCAGTGACTTTAAGCATGTTTTCATATGCCACTGGGCCTTCTGTATGTCCTCTTTTGAAAAGTGTCTATCTAGATCCTTTGCTCATTTTTTTTATTGGATTGTTTATCTTCCTTTTGTTAAGTTGTATGAGTTCTCTGTAAATTTTGGAGATTAAACCCTTATCAGAAATATCATTGGCAAATATGTTCTCCCATGCAGTGGGCTTTCTTCTTGTTTTGTTGATGGATTCTGTTCCTGTGCAGAAGCTTTTTATTTTGATAGTAGTAGCCCTGCGCATGAACATGTGCGCCAGTAGCTCTCTGCGGGGCCTGGCTGCTCCGTGCCCGCTACCCAGAGGCTCTCCGCAGCCCAGAGACCCATCTGTGACCGGGCACGGAATGCTTGCCTTGTCGTTGTGGTAATGAAGCAAGCATTCTGACAGGCTGCTCATGTCTGCTTTCAGTGGCCGCCCCCCCGGGACTGGGAGACTCTGGCCTCTGGCGGGGCTGAGAGGACTGGATGCCGCCATCTCGTGGCCATATTTGTGATGGAGTGATGGTTAATTTTCATATTACCCTTTTATTAGATAGGATAGTCCCATTTGTTTGTTTTTTTCCCTTAGTCTCTATTGCCCTAGAGGCTGTGTCTGTAAAGATATTGCTACGACATATGCCTGCTATTTTGCTGCCTATGGAGTCTTGTAGGATTTTTATGGTTTCCTATCTTTCATTCAGGTCCTTTAGCCATTTTGAGTTTGTTTTTGTGTATGGTGTAAGTTGGTGGTGTAGTTTCATTTTTTTGCACGTATCTGTCCAAATTTCCCAGCACAATTTATTAAAAGAGACTGTTTTGACTCCATTGTATCCTCTTGCCTCCTTTGTCAAATATTAATTGAGCATAATGGCTTTGGTTGATTTCTGGGTTCTCTGTTCTGTTCCATTGGTCTATATGTCTGTTCTTGTGCCAGTACCAGGCTGTTTTGAGAACTGTGGCTTGGTAATATAGCTTGATATCTGGTAATGTGCTCCCTCCAACTTTGGTCTTCTTTCTCAGGATTTCTGTGGCTATTCAGAGTCTTTTTTTTTTTTTAATTCCAGATGAATTTTTGGAGAGTTTGTTCTAGATCTTTGAAATATGCCGTTGGTATTTTAATGGGGATTGCACTGAATCTGTAGATTGCTTTGGATAGTATGGTCATTTTAATGATGTTGAGTCTATCAATCCACTAACATGGTATGTTCTTCAGGGCGGAGTTTTGCTGATGAGATATCTCTCTGGATTCTCAACTGCCACACATGGGTGCAGAGGCCTGCCCTCTTCATGTCTCTACCTTTCTTACTAGTTCCCATGTGGCTTCTTCTGTAAATCCGTGTTTATAATACTTTTGTTCAGCTGTCCTTCAATTGGTTATTCAGGTTGATTGTGTTGTAACTTATAGTAGCTGTAAATCAGGTTTGTCACCAGGATGAGATGAGTATAGCTTCCACCTATCCCGCAGGCTTCTTGGAATCTTCTAGATGCTTAAAAAAAACCCCAAAACTTAAAAAAAAGTTTATTTTTTATTGATTTTTAAAGGAGAGGGATAAAGAAATATAAACTCCGATTAGGGAGAAAGATCATTAGTTGGTTGCCTCCTGAATACCCCTTTCTGGAGATTGAGCGCACAACCTGGGCATGTGCCCTGTCTAGGAATTGAACCGTGATCTCTTAGTTCCTGGTTTGACACTCAACCACTGAGCCACACTGGCTGGGAAAGACAAGTTTTTGATGATGATAAAGAAGTCATAAAAATGATCTTTAAGTGTTTGGCAACTAAGCAGAAAAGATACTCAGCCAGCAACCTGAATAGTTGGGCTCAGATCCTGGCTCCATTATTTAATAGTTACTTCACTTCTATGAGCATGTGTTCTCATTTGAAAAACAGATAACACCTGACTGATCACTTTCTAAAATCATAAAAATCAGCTAAGCTATTATACACCAAGTGCAATGTTTCACTTTCCAGATACACCAGAGGAATGCAGCCAGCCAAGTGGGCGAATATACTGGATCTGAATTATTGACTGTTGCACTGGCTAGGTTTTTCAACACCATCTCTCCTGGTTCTCTTCCTGATTTCCTCAGTGTTCCCTCCTCCTATTGATCTCCAATGGAAGGAGTTCTCAGGTCTTGATCCTGGACCCTACCCACTGTCTACAAGTCTCTCTTCAGGTGACCTCAGCATACCTTGTCTTTAAACCCCATCTATCTGTTGATGATTCCCAACATTATATCTCCATGTCAGACCCCTTCTTTGAATTTCGTACTGGAATGTCCACTATCTCTTTGAAATGCCACCACTGGGATGCTGCATAGGAAGCTCTAATGTAACTATACAAAAGCAGTTCTGATGATGACTTGTCTAGCAATGCCTGGGGTGCCATCTGAGCCTACCCACCTTGTTCTTCATTTGGCTTTTCTTTAGGTCTCAGTGAACTTACATTTCACCTTCTCTGACTTACTTAAGGAGGGATCTGTCTCCCAATTATTCTATCACTTCACCTTGTTCATTTTCTTCATTTCACTTTTCACATGCTCTACAATGTTCACTTGACTATTATTGGTTATCCTTTCTAGAATTTTAGCTCCATGAGGGGACCATGTCTCTTATTTACTTTTCTATGCCCAGGGCCAGGTAAAATGCCTGACCCATTGCAGCTGTTCAGCAAATATCTGATGAATCAATGAAAGGGTATCCCAAGCAGAGTCACCTAATCTTGCTGATATAATCCAGTTGGTTTCATAATATTAATAGAATTTAGTGGAATATAAGATAATATACTTGGGTCCAGCTGATGTTGCTCAGTGGTTGAGTGTTGAACCATGAACCAGGAGGTCAGGGTTCAATTCCCAGTCAGAGCACATGCCTGGGTTTCGGGCTCAATTTTTGGTAGGGGATGTACAAGAGGCAGCCAATCAATGATTCTCTCTTATCATTGATGTTTCTCTCTCTTCCTCTTCTTTCCTCTCTCTGAAATAAATAAATAAAAATAATAAAGATAATATACTTGGAAGAGCCTGGTCTGCTACCTGGCACATAGTAGATGTTTATTAAATATTAGCAAATTTAAATTAAGTATTAATTCCCTCTCCCTTTTCTGGGCTATACATAATAAGCATATAATGTGCATCCAAAAGCTCTTAATCAAATAGGATGCACAAAACATAGTTCTAAATTGAGGGTACCAACTATAGAAGTTATTATTTGTACAGAAGCGCTGGACTGAACTTCCAGAGACAATTATAATCATGTTTATCTTGATTCATATTAAAGTTTGAGATCTAGTTATGTAGAATATACATTAAAGTGCAGTACTGTGTGTATTAATCAAGGTTCTCTAATCAAAAAAGACAATAGAAGATTATCTATCTATCTATCTATCTATCTATCTATCTATCTATCTATCTAAAATATAGGGTACACTGACAGGTTGGAAATTCAGGTAAGACTTAAAGTTACAGAGCACTGGGAGAAAACAAGATGGCGGCATAGGTAAACACCTAAACTGCTGCCTCGCACACAATATCAAAACTACAACCAAAAGACAAAACGGACACCATCCAGAACCACAGGAAAGCTGGCTGAGTAGAAATTCTACAACTAGAAGGAAAGAGGAAAGCACATTGAGACTCAGAGGAGCTGCAAAAGGCTGAGGTATGGAGACGTGTGCGAGCGGAGAGGAAGGGCGGCTGAGTGCACGGGCAGCTGAGTGCATGGCTGGCTTTCCCAAGTGGGAGGGAGATGGAATCTCCTGACCATGCTGAACTCCAGTCCCAGGTGAGACTCTGGGAATCCAGACTCACTCAGGGGGAATCTGGACTGCCAGGAAAAGAGAAAGCACACTGAGACTCAGGGGAGCTGTGGAAGGCAGAGATCTGGAGGCATGTGTGTGAAGAGAGGACTGACTGCTGAGTGCACGGGTGGCTGAGTGCGTGGCTAGCTTTCTAAAGCAGGAGGGAGATGGAAGCTCCTGACTGTGCCAAACTCCAGTTCCGGGCGAGTTTCTGGGAACCCAGACTCATTCAGGGAGAAACTGGACTGTATGGAAGCAGGCGAAACTTGAGGTTGGCTTTCTCTCAGAGGTGCTTGTAGTGATTACTGAGGGACACTGAGACCCAGGGGCCTTATAGGGCAGGGCTGACAGGAAGCCAAGGCTGTCTGCTCTGCCCTAAGACTCCGCCCCATCCAAGCTGAGGGGACCATGTCTCTTATTTACAGAGGCTTTTACAATTTTTCAAGTCTTGTCTCATAAGAGTGTCTCCAGCACAGAAGTTCTCCCAGCATAGACATAGCTGATCCTCACAGCCCATTGGCCTGGAGGACAATTATTCCCAGTGATACCAACAACAATCAAGGCTTAACTACAACAAGACTGTGCACACAGTGCACAAAGGGGTGCACCAAAAGTGTCCACCTCAGGTAACTGGGGAAGGCTGAGCCACTGTGCCCTAGAGGACACCTAGCACACAAAGCTACAATACCAACTCAGGGAAGCAGTGAAAATGTGAAGACAAAGAAACAGATCACAGATGAAAGAAATGGAGGAAAGCAAATGACCAGATATAGAGTTCAAAACCATGGTTATAAGGTTTTTCAAGAATTTCCTAGAAAAGGCTGATAAATTTAGTGAGACCCTCAAGGATATGAAAAAGGACCAACTAGAAATTAAACATACACTGACTGAAATAAAAAATATTATACAGAGACCCAAACAGCAGACAAGAGAACTGCAAGAATCAAGTCAAAGATTTGAAATACAAAAAAGCAAAAAACACCCAAGCAGAAAAGCAAAAAGAAAAAAGAATTCAAAAACTTGAAGATAGTGTAAGGAGCCTCTGAGACAACCTCAAGCGTACCAACATCCAAATTAGGGGGGTGCCAGAAGTAGAGAGAGAGCAAGATACTGAAAACCTGTTTGAAGAAATAATGACTGAAAACTTCCCCCACCTGGTGAAAGAAATAGACTTACAAGTCCAGGAAGCGCACAGAACCCCAAACAAAAGGAATCCAAAGAGGACCACACCAAGACACACCATAATTAAAATGCCAAGAGCAAAAGACAAAGAGAGAATATTAAAAGCAGCAAGAGAAAAACAGTTAATTACCTACAAGGGAGCACCCATATGATTGTCAGCTGATTTCTCAACAAAAACTATGCAGGCCAGACGGGAGTGGCAGGAAATATTCAAAGTGATGAATAGCATGAACCTACAACCAAGATTACTCTACCCAGCAAAGCTATCATTCAAAATTGAAGGGCAGATAAAGAGCTTCACAGATAAGAAAAAGCTAAAGGAGTTCATCACCACCAAACCAGTATTATATGAAATGCTTAAAGGTATTCTTTAAGAAGATGATGAAGAAGAAAAAGGTAAAGATAAAAATTATGAACAACAAATACATATCTATCAACAAGTGAATCTAAAAATCAAGTGAACAAAAAAAATCTGATGAACAGAATAAACTGGTTAATATAATAGAACCAGGGGCATAGAAAGGGAGTGGACTGACAATTCTTAGGGGTTTCAGAAAGAGACTGGACAAAATTCGTACACCTATGGATGAGGACAGTGTGTGGGGGGGTAAGGACAGAGGGTGGAGTGGGAACTGGGTGGAGGGGAGCTCTGGGGGGAAAAAGAGGAACAATTGTAATAACCTGAAAAATGAAGATTTATTTAAAAATAAAATAAAATGGAAGGCTTAAATAAATAAAAAATAAAAAATAAAAAATATATAAATAATAAAAAAAGAAAAAAACTGGGGTAAAAATACTTATATCGGAAAAATTAGATCTCAAAGTGAAGGACATAAAAAGAGATAAGGAAGGCCATTTCAAAATACTAAAGGGAGCAATCCAACAAGAAGAAATAATTTTGGTAAATTCTGATAAATATATATGCACCCAATACAGGAACACCCAAAAATATAAAAAAACTCCTGGAGGATATCAAAGGAGAGATTGACAGCAATACAATCATAGTAGGTGACTTTAATACCCCACTATGACCATTGGACAAATCCTCTAAACAAAAAATCAGCAAAGAAACATCAAGCCTAAATGACTCACTAGACCAGATGGAATTATTTGACATCTTCAGAACATTTCACTGCAAAGCCACAGAATATACATTCTTCTCAAGTGCACATGGGTCATTTTCAAAAACAGACCATATATTGGGTCACAGGCAAAGGCTCTTCAAATTCAAGAAGATAGAAATCATATCAAGCATCCTCTCAGATTACAGTGGCATAAAACTGGAAATCAACTACAATAAAAACAATCCAAAAAAATCAAACGCATGGAGACTAAACAGTGTGCTATTAAACAATGACTGGGTTACCAGAGAGATCAAAGAAGAAATAAAAAACATCATGGCAACAAATGACAATGAAAACACAACAATCCAAATGCTATGGGACACAGCGAAAGTAGTCTTGAGAGGGAAGTGCATAGCTCTACAAGCCTACTGCAAAAAACAAGAAACTACGGTAATAAATTACCTAACCCTACAACTCAAAGAGTTAGAAAGATAGCAACAAGAAAAGCCCAGTGTAAGCAGAAGGAAGGAAATAATAAAGATCAGAGTGGAGATAAATAACATAGAGATACAAAAAACAATACATAAGATCAACAAACCAAGAGTTGGTTCCTTGAAAAGATAAACAAGATTGATGAACCTCCAGCCAGGCTCACCAAGAAGCAAAGAGAGAGGACCCAAATAAACAAAATCAGAAATGAAAGAGGTGAAATAACAACAGACCCCACCAAAATACAAAGGATTGTTAAAAAATACTATGAACAACTCTATTCCAACAAACTGGGCAACCTGGAGGAAATGGACATATTCCTAGAAAAATATAACCTTCCAACGCTCAATCAGGAAGAGTCTAAGCATCTCAATAGGCCAATAACTATGGAAGAAATTGAAGCAGTCATCAAAAAGCTTCCAGCAAACAAAGCCCAGGACCAGACGGCTTCACAGGGGAGTTTTACCAAACATTCAAGAAAGAACTAAAACCTATCCTCCTCAGACTATTTCAAAAAATTCAAGAGGAAGGAACACTTCCAAGCTCCTTCTATGAAGCCAGCATCACTCTAATACCAAAACCAGATAAAGACAACACAATGAAAGAGAATTACAGGCCAATATCCCTCATGAGCATAGATGCCAAAATCCTCAACAAAATTCTAGCAAATCGGATCCAGCAGTACATCAGAAAGATCATACACCATGACCAAGTAGGATTTATCCCAGGAATGCAAGGATGGTACAATATCCACAAATCAATAAACATGATACATCACATAAACAAACTGAGAGATAAAAATCACATAGTTATATCAATTGATGCAGAAAAAGAATTCAATAAATTCCAACACCCATTTTTAATAAAACTCTCCAGAATGTGGGAACAGAAGGATCATACCTCAATATAATAAAACCCACAGCCAACATCATACTCAATGGGCAAAAACTAAAACCATTTCCCCTAAGCACAGGAACAAGACAGGGATGCCCACTCTCACCATTCCTGTTCGACATAGTACTGGAAGTATTAGCCATTGTGATTAGAAAAGAAGAAGAAGAAAAAGACATCCAAATTGGAAAAGAAGAAGTAAAACTGTCCCTATTCGCAGATGATATGATATTGTACATTAAAAACCCTAAAGACTCCATGCAAAAACTATTAGACTTAATAAATGAATTTGGCAATGTTGCAGGATATAAAATTAACACCAGGAAAACTATGGCATTTATATACACCAATAGTGAACTTACAGAAAGAAAGATTACCATCCCACCAAAAAAATTAAGATACCTGGTAATAAACTTAACTAAGGAGATAAAAGACCTATACGTGGAAAACCACAGGACACTGAAAAAAGAGAGAGGAAGACATAAACAGATGGAAGAACATACCATGTTCATGGATTGGTAGAATCAACATCATTAAAATGTCCATACTACCCAAAGCAATCTATAGATTCAATGCACTTCCCATTAAAATACCAACAGCATATTTCACAGACCTAGAAAGAACTCTTCAAAAATCCATCTGGAATAAAAAAAAGACCCCGAATAGCCACAGCAATCCTGAGAAAGAAGAACAAAGTAGGTGGGATCTCAATACCAGATTTCAACTGTATTACAAAGCCACTGTTCTCAAAACAGCCTGGTACTGGTACACGAACAGACATATAGACCAATGGAATAGAATAGAGAACCCGGATATAGACCCAAACCACTATGCTCAATTAATATTTGACAAAGGAGGCATGAAAATACAATGGAATCAAGACAGTCTCTTCAATAAATGGTGTTGGGAAAATTGGACAGATACATGCAAAAAATGGAAGTAGACCACCAAATTATACCATACACGAAAATAAACTAATAGTGGATACAGGACTTAAAGTAAGATGGGAAACCATAAAAATACTAGAGGAATCCACAGGCAGCAAAATCTCAGACATATGCCAAAGCAATTTTTTCACTGATACTGCTCCTAGGGCAACGGAAACTAAAGAGAAAATAAAATGGGAGTATATAAAAATAAAAAGCTTTCTGCAAATATACAAATATATTCTCGACCACAAGTTAATAAAGGAATCTTTTCTATATAATTTGCAGAAAACAACCCCAAGACCAGATGGATTCCTGCAACAGAGAGGAATTGACAGGAGTGCTCCAACCACGGAGACAAGAGGAAAAAACAGTCCAGAGATGGAAGACGCTGACAACGCCTTGCCATGGGAGCAGTCAGCAGCTGTGCACCGCTGCAGGTTACCTAGGACCAAACCAGAGAGGGTCGGACCTGCATTGCCACCATGTGCCCACCATCCAGATATCACTGCTGACATGTACACATAAGGAACTGTTGGACATTGAAATTGGGACTCAAACATTTTTTTGTTTTGTCTTGTTTTGTTATTATATGTTTATTTCCAGTCTGCAAAGGCAAAACTTTTTAAAGGAAAGAAATGGTGGGAAAAAGATACAGAGGCAAAGAAGCATTGAACAGACTGTCAAACTACATTGGGAAGACAGGGGTGGTTGGGCGAGGAGGGCTGTAAGAGACCAACCGAAGGACTTGTACGCATGCATATAAGCACAACCAATGGATATAAGACACTGGGGTGGGGGGGGAGGGTGGGCAGGTGAAGGCATGTCCTGGGGGGTAGGGGTGGTCGGGGGGAGATCAAAGGGGAAAAAAAAAAAAGGAGACATATGTACTACTATTTGTAATACTTAAAACAATAAAAAAAAAAATAAAAAGCTTTTGTACTGCAAAAGAAACCATCAATAAAACAACAAGGAAGCCCACTGTATGGGAGAACATATTTGCAAATGTTATCACTGATAAAGGTTTAATCTCCAACATCTACAGGGAACTTATACAACTTAATAAAAGATACATAAATGGGAAACGGACCTAAATAGAATCTTTTTGAAAGAAGACAGAAGGAATGCCAAGAGACATGAAAACATGCTCAAAGTCACTAATTATCGGAGAGATGCAAATCAAAACAATGATGTGGTACCATCTCACACCTGTCAGAATGGCAATCATTAACAAATCAACAAACGACAAGTGCTGGAGAGGATGTGGTGAAAAAGGAACACTGGTGCACTGCTGGTGGGGATGCAGACTGGCACAGCCACTGTGGAGAACAGTATGGAGTTTCCTCAAAAAACTAAAAATGGAACGCCCATTTGACCCAGTAATCCCACTT
This sequence comes from Corynorhinus townsendii, assembly GCA_026230045.1. Taxonomy (NCBI): domain Eukaryota; kingdom Metazoa; phylum Chordata; class Mammalia; order Chiroptera; family Vespertilionidae; genus Corynorhinus; species Corynorhinus townsendii. The sequence goes on along the minus strand of JAPDVU010000001.1, from coordinate 140,900,018 downwards.
CTAGGAATATATCCCAAGAATCTGGAAACACCAATCAGAAAGGATATATGCACCCCTATGTTCATAGCAGCACAGTTCACCATAGCTAAGATTTGGAAACAGCCTAAGTACCCAACAGCAGATGAGTGGATTAAAAACTGTGGTACATCTCCACAATGGAATACTACGCTGCTATAAAAAAGGAATTCTTACCATTTGCAGCCGCATGGATGGACCTGGAGAGCATTATGTTAAGTGAAATAAGACAGGCAATGAAAGAAGAATACTACATGATCTCACTCATCTATGGAAAATAAAGAACATTATAACCTGATGAACCAAAAGATAGATGCAGAGACAGTAAAGCACTGAACAGACTGTGAAATTACAGCAGGAAGGCTGGGGAGTGTTGCAGGGGGTGGGGAAGAGATCAACCAAAGGACTTGTATGCCTGCATATAAGCACACCAATGGACACAGACACTGTGGGGATGGGGGTGGGTGGGGGTGGGATGAAGGCACGGACAGCGGGTGGGGGAGGGTCAATTGGGACAAAAAAAGGAGATGTATGTTCTACTACATGTAATACTTTAAACAATAAAAAAATAAGAACATTAAAGTAGCAACAAATACATATCTATCAACAATTGAATCTAAAATTAAAAATAAACAAACAAGAAATTTAATGAACAAAATAAACTGATGAATAAAATAGAACCAGTGGCCGGGAAACATGGAAGAGACTGAGGAATCTCAGATGGAAGGAGGGGCCGCTGTGGAGGGAAGGTGGAATGAGATTAACCACAGTGCTTATTTGAATACTAGTGACCTGCAGCGCGCAAAATTTCAAGAGATCTGGGACCCCTGGGGTTCACAATGGATTTCCCCAAAGAGATAGGCGGACCCCCAGGCCTTGCCACGGGGAGCAGCCGCCAGCCCCGCCTCTGTGCTGCACGTGCAGCATCAAGTCCCCGCCCACCCGCTGCACACGCAGCCTCCTTGTGATGGTGTGAGAGCGTGATGACCACCTAGGCTATTATTAGTATAGATATGCATTACCTATGGATACAGACAATAGGGTATTGAAGGTCTGGGGCCAGTTGGTAACTGGGTGGAGGGGGGCAATGGTGGGGGAAAAGGGAGACATCTGAAATAATATAAAAATAAAGATTTTTAAAAAGATCCTTTAGATTCTGAGATATTTATTATAAGTTGTATATATTTGTTATAAAATGATATATAGCATTGTTCCAGCAGGAAACAATTAGTTCAGAATAGTTCCAGGTATGTAGTGATGCTCATTGTCAAATCTGATTTTCCCAGTCTGAGACTGTGTCCACTAGATGGCGCCAAAGGACGCTCTGCAGCTAGGATGCACTGGCTTCTATTCAGAAAACATAAAATGTATAAATGTATTTATGTAAGGCCAGCATCTTAAATAAAGCACTCATCTCGTCTGAAATCCTTTCCTTTTCTCCATGTTAGGGTGACATGTGGGTCAAAATAAGTGGACAAGAGAACGGTTTTCTCTCATGGAATGTGGCATATTGTGGAATAATGGAAATGTAGGTCAAACACGGAGACAGCCCAGTAAAAAGACATTCAGACACAGAGTTGACAAGGGGAACTCTCCGTGTGTGTGTGTGTGTGTGTGTGTAGTGTACTCATGCTTCTGAGATTAAACAGTCAAGAATGGAAGTGATGAAAAATACGTCTAAAAAAGGGTAAAGAGAAAATATTGTAAAAAAACCTATAAAGAAGACAAAAAGTTGGAGAATATGAGAGAGTCCTCAGTTGAGCAGAAGGCTAGGAACTTGGTTTAAAACTATTAATATGGAAATTCCAGAAGAAAGGTTACTTGATTTTCAATGAATTTTATGTAAGTGGAAGCTTAGGAAAAAAGACACCAAATCGTCTAGAACTAAATTAATGGAATTTCTTCTTTTCAGGGGAATGTAACTTACTGTTCACAAAGAGTAGGAATGATCCAAAGTATAGTATATGCAGTACCTGCTGGGGAAGCTTTACTCAGAAAGAGAAAGTGCCCTGCTGTGGAAAAAGAGAAAAGAAAAAAGCAAAGTTGAGTGGGAGTGGCAGACCTAACGGGTTCATTTTCTCTTTGGTAGGCTTTTAAAGTCTCCCATTGAAAGAACAAGTCTGCATCTGATAAGGTGAAGGTGGGAAGTGGGGGCAATTCCTGCTGCAGTTGAAGGATTTATTGCTCAGTTTAGAAGCTGCTTCTAGAGCAGGACCCTGGACTAGTTTGGAAAACGATTGCCTGCCTGTGTCCCATATCACCAATCTGGTAACATTTCAAAAAGAGCATCGGTGAGCGATTACCAGGAGCGCACACAGGTGACACTTGAAGATAGGGCTAGGAAGCTGCCCCCCAAGAATGCATCTCTTAGGATTTCCTGCAAGTTATAAAACTCCTAAGTGAAATGATGCTATAGGAATAATATCTAATGCATAAGTAGTATTATGAGATTTGCAATTTACCACAATTACAATTAATTTACAACATTGGGTGCTCAAAAAAAAAAAAAGTACTCTGCTCCAGGAGAGCTGATTTCTTTTTATTTTTATTTTTTATTTTTATTTATTTATTTATTTTATTGTTTAAAATAATCTGCTGATGGGCATTTAGGCTGTTTCCAAATCTTAGCTATGGTGAATTGTGCTGCTATGAACATAGGGGTGCATATATACTTTCTGATTGGTGTTTCTAGTTTCTTGAGATATATTCCTAGAAGTGGGATTACTGGGTCAAATGGGAGTTCCATATTTAGTTTTTTGAGGAAACTCCATACTGTTCTCCACAGTGGCTGCACCAATCTGCATTCCCACCAGCAGTACGAGTGTTCCTTTTTCTCCGCATCCTTGCCAGCACTTGTCGTTTGTTGATTTGTTAATGATTGCCATTCTGACAGGTGTGAGATGGCACCGCATTGTCGTTTTGATTTGCATCTCTCGGATAATTAGTGACTTTGAGCACGTTTTCATATGTCTCTTGGCCTTCCTTCTGTCTTCTTTCGAAAAGTGTCTATTTAGATCAGTTGCCCATTTTTTTGATTGGGTTGTTTATCTTCTTTTTGTTAAGCTGAATGAGTTCCCTGTAAATGTTGGAGATTAAACACTTATCGTTGATATCATTGGCAAATATGTTCTCCCATGCAGTGGGTTTTCTTGTTGTTTTATTGATGGTCTCCTTTGCTGTGCAAAAGCTTTTTATTTTGATGTAGTCCCTTTTGTTTATTTTCTCTTCAGTTTACATTGCCCTAGGAGCAGTATCAGTGAAGAAATTGCTTCGGCATATGTCTGAGATTTTGCTGCCTGTGGATTCCTCTGGTATTTTTATGGTTTCTCATCATATGTTTAAGTCCTGTATCCATTTTGAGTTTATTTTTGTGTATGGTGTAAGTTGGTGGTCCAGTTTCATTTTTTTGCATGTATCTGTCCAATTTTCCCAACACCATTTATTGAAGAGACTGTCTTGACTCCATTGTATGTTCATGCCTCCTTTGTCAAATATTAATTGAGCATAATGGTTTGGGTCGATATCCGAGTTCTCTATTCTATTCCATTGGTCTATATGTCTGTTCTTGTGCCAGTACCAGGCTGTTTTGAGAACAGTGGCTTGGTAATACAGCTTGAAACCTGGTATTGAGATCCCACCTACTTTGTTCTTCTTTCTCAGAATTGTTATGGCTATTCGGGGACTTTTTTTTATATTCCAGATGAAATTTTGAAGAATTCTTTCTAGGTCTCTGAAATATGCCATTGGTATTGATAATGGGGAGTGCATTGAATCTATAGATTGCTTTGGGTAGTATGGACATTTTAATGATGTGGATTCTACCAATCCATGAACATGGTATGTTCTTCCATCTGTTTATGTCTTCCTCTATCTCTTTTTTCAGTGTCCTGTAGTTTTCCGTGTATAGATCTTTTACCTCCTTAGTTAAGTTTATTACCAGTTATCTTAATTTTTTTGGTCGATGGTAAATGGGATTGCTTTTTTAGTCTCTCTTTCTGTAAGGTCACTATTGGTATATAGAAATGCCATAGATTTCTTGGTGTTAATTTTGTATCCTGCTACATTGCAAATTCATTTATTAAGGCTATTAGTTTTTTGATGGAGTCTTTTGGGTTTTTAATGTACAATATCATGTCATCTGTAAATAAGGACAGTTTTACTTCTTCTTTTCCAATTTGGATGTCTTTTATTTCTTCGTCTTGTCTAATTGCAATGGCAATACTTCCAGTACTATGTTGAACAGGAGTGGTGAGAGTGGGCATCCCTGTCTTGTTCCTGTTCTTGGGGGAAATAGTTTTAGTTTTTGCCCATGAGTATGATGTTAGCTGTGGGTTTATCATATATGGCTTTTATTATGTTGAGGTATGATCCTTCTGTTCCCACCTTGTTGAGAGTTTTTATCAAGAAAGGGTGTTGGATTTTGTCAAATACTTTTTCTGCATCAATTGATATAACTATGTGATTTTTATCTCTCAATTTGTTTATGTGATGTATCATGTTTATTGATTTGTGGATATTGTACCATCCTTGCATTTCTGGGATAAATCCTACTTGGTCATGGTGTATGATCTTTCTGATGTACTGCTGGATCCGATTTGCTAGAATTTTGTTGAGGATTTTGGCATCTATGCTCATGAGGGATATTGGCCTGTAATTCTCTTTCATTGTGTTGTCTTTATCTGGTTTTGGTATTAGAGTGATGCTGGCTTCATAGAAGGAGCTTGGAAGTGTTCCTTCCTCTTGAATTTTTTGAAATAGTCTGAGGAGGATAGGTTTTAGTTCTTTCTTGAATGTTTGGTAAAACTCCCCTGTGAAGCCGTCTGGTCCTGGGCTTTTGTTTGCTGGAAGCTTTTTGATGACTGCTTCAATTTCTTCCATAGTTATTGGCCTATTGAGATGCTTAGACTCTTCCTGATTGAGCGTTGGAAGGTTATATTTTTCTAGGAATATGTCCATTTCCTCCAGGTTGCCCAGTTTGTTGGAATAGAGTTGTTCATAGTATTTTTTAACAATCCTTTGTATTTTGGTGGGGTCTGTTGTTATTTCACCTCTTTCATTTCTGATTTTGTTTATTTGGGTCCTCTCTCTTTGCTTCTTGGTGAGCCTGGCTGGAGGTTCATCAATCTTGTTTATCTTTTCAAGGAACCAACTCTTGGTTTGTTGATCTTATGTATTGTTTTTTGTATCTCTATGTTATTTATCTCCACTCTGATCTTTATTATTTCCTTCCTTCTGCTTACACTGGGCTTTTCTTGTTGCTATCTTTCTAACTCTTTGAGTTGTAGGGTTAGGTAATTTATTACCGTAGTTTCTTGTTTTTTGCAGTAGGCTTGTAGAGCTATGCACTTCCCTCTCAAGACTACTTTCGCTGTGTCCCATAGCATTTGGATTGTTGTGTTTTCATTGTCATTTGTTGCCATGATGTTTTTTATTTCTTCCTTGATCTCTCTGGTAACCCAGTCATTGTTTAACAGCACGCTGTTTAGTCTCCATGCGTTTGATTTTTTTGGATTGTTTTTATTGTAGTTGATTTCCAGTTTTATGCCACTGTGATCTGAAAGTTGCTTGATATGATTTCTATCTTCTTGAATTTGAAGAGCCTTTGCCTGTGACCCAATATATGGTCTGTTTTTGAAAATGACCCATGTGCACTTGAGAAGAATGTATATTCTGTGGCTTTGCAGTGAAATGTTCTGAAGATGTCAAATAATTCCATCTGGTCTGGTGAGTCATTTCAGCTTGATGTTTCTTTGCTGATTTTTTGTTTAGATGATTTGCCCAATGGTGATAGTGGGGTATTAAAGTCACCTACTATGATTGTATTGCTGTCAATCTCTCCCTTGATATCCTCCAGGATTTTTTAAAATGTATTTTGGTGCTCCTGTAATGGGTGTGTATATGTTTACCAGAATTATTTCTTCTTGTTGGATTGCTCCCTTTAGTATTATGAAGTGGCCTTCCTTTCCTCTTTTTATTTCCTTCACTTTGAGATCTAATTTGTCAGATATAAGTATTGTTACCCCAGCTTTTTGTTTTTCATTTTCATTTGCCTGAAAAACCTTTTTCCATCCCTTCACCCTCAGTCTGTGTGCATCTTTTTTTCTGAGGTGGGTTTCTTGTAGAGAGCAGATATATGGGTCGTATTTTCTTATCCAATCCATTACCCTATGTCTTTTGATTGGGTCTTTTAATCCATTTACATTTAAAGTTATTACTGATAGGTTCTTATTTGTCACCATTTTTATTTTTTATCCCTGTGTTCCTTCTTTGCTTCCTAATTCTTCTTCTTTTTTTTTACTGCAGACCCTTTAACATTTCTTGCATTGCTGATTTGGTCGTAATAAATTCCCTTAGTCCTTTTTTGTCTGTGAAGCTCCTGGTTTCACCCTCAATTTTGATTGATAGCCTTGCTGGGTACAGTATTCTTGGATTCAGACCCTTCCTTTGCATGACTTTGCGTATTTCATTCCATTGCATTCTGGCCTGATGTGTTTCTGTTGAGAAATCTGTCGCTAGTTGATGGGGGATCCTTTGTATGTAACTTTCTGTCTCTCTCTGGCCACTTTAAGATTCTTACTTTGTCATTGGTGTTTGCTAATTTAATTATAATGTGCCTTGGTGTTGGTCTTTTGGTGTTCATTTTGCTTGGGACTCTGTGAGGTTTTGGATTTGTGTGGGTTTTTTCTTCCCTATATCAGGGAAGTTTTCTGTCATTATTTTTTCAAACAGGTTTTCTAGTCCTTGCTCAGTTTCCTCTCCTTCTGGAACCCCTATTATGTGGATGTTGTTTTGTTTTGTGTTGTTCCAAAGATCCCTTAAGCTCTCCTCATGCTTTTTAATTGTTTTTTCTAGAAGCTGCTCTACTTGGGTATTATTTCCTAAATTGTCTTCCAGCTCACTGATATGGTCCTCTGCTTCTTCTAGTCTACTCTTGATACTTTCTATTGAGTTCTTTATAGCAGTTATGTCATTTTTCATTTCTTCTTGGTTCTTCTTCATTTCCTCTTGGTTCTTACACATATTGTTCAATTTGTCTTCCATTCCTTTCATCCACCTTATGACCATTTCTCTGAATTCTTTCTCTGACAGGTTGCTTGCTTCTACTTTGTTTACTTCCTTTTCTGGTGATGCCTGCTTTTTTTTCATATGCGGTTGTTTCTTTGTCTCCCCATGATCTCTCTTCTCCAGGTGTCTGGTTATGTAGTTCTCTCTCTCCTGCATTGATTTAAAGGCACAAAATACAACACAACCAGGTACAATGCACAAGGCACTGAACAGAAATGTATTCATGATATTAATAACCCCAAATAAAGGTGATCACCAGAAAAAGGTAAATTAGAGGGTAGGAAAGAAAGAAGAAGAGAGGGGAAAAAAGGAGTGCAAAAATGAAATTGGGAAAAGGAAAAAAAATGTAAGAGAGAAAAGAAAGAGAGTAAGACAGAAGAGGGGAATAAACTATGTATATGGGGAGAAAACTCCAATAGAACAGCCACTAATCCCAACAAATGCCAGCAACAAGTACCTGGAGATGAGTACAAACTACAAACAACAACTAATATCAAGGGAGGCGAGGGAAAACAGAAGCAAAAAACAAACAAAAACAAAAGAAACAAAAACAGAATAAGCAAAACAATCTCACAAAGAAGCATAAAAAATTGATATAATCAACAATCAAGAAAACAACAACAAAAGGATAGAGAGAAAAAAATTGTTTGGATAGTGAAGACAGAGAAGAGAGAGGTGTGTATGGACTTGGAGCAAGGGATTGGAAATTAGATACATAAGTAGGTGAAATTTTAACAGGGGTAAAATAAAGAATAGGGAAAATCTAAAGTAGGAAAGGGGTAAGAGAAACTGGACAGCAAAATGGGAAATGTTAGGATGAGAGTGATGGCATAAAGGTAAAGTTGAGATAGAGTGAAATGATACTAAAGGAAAGATGCAAATAGAATGTAGAACAGTAATCCCAAAGTAAAATGAAGAGAAAATAAAATGACACTTAAAAAAAGGTAAAATAATAGTAGTAATAATAATGATTGCAAATAAAAATGTAATAATTAAAAAGGTAAAATCAAGTGTGGAAAAAAGAAAAAAATTAGTTTCTTAAATAAAAGATGAAAAAAATAAAAAAATAAAAATAAAAATATGCAGTAGTGAAATTCAGTCACTTCCTTTACTGTTCTGTTTGGCACACCTGTTTCCTAGTCAGGACAGTATTGCAGTTCCCTGTGTTCTACTGATCCTCAGTGTTGTAAGCCAGTCCTGATTTTTAAGCAGGCAGTGTGTCTCTATTTCTTGTATTCCTTTATTTGTGTTTACACAAGAGTCAATTTGTGATTCAACCCCTGGGTGGCAGTGTTTCTGGATTGACCTCTGGGTCTATAGGTCCTCTCTAGCCAGTGCTTAGATCCTGTTTTCCCTGTGGCACTCAATACTGGTTTGTGGGAGTGGGTTGCCCCAGAGCTGGTTCTCTGATGGTTATTCCCCGCTCTGATCCCCAGGTTCCAGAAAAACAACTTTCCCCTGCAGTCTCTTAGAGTGCTCCAATTTGGTGATCCTATGTATTGGGCTTAGTAATCAGAAGCAAGGATTTAAAAACGAAAAAGAAGAGAAAAAAAGAGCCAGCGTAAGTGTGCCAACTCCAGGGCTGTGCACAAGTCTGTGCAGTCTTTTCTTCCCCTTGGGTCTAAGAAGCTGGCACACTTTAAAAATTTTTAGGCTGTCCTTTTGTGTGAGATCAAAATGGGTTGCTTTTTAGAACTCCCTTCTGTTAGTAGCTCTGAGGACCCCCTTCCACATTGACACATCATGCCAGCCCCAACAGGCACGGATTTTTCTAGGCGCAGACTTCCCCAGTCCTCCAGCTCACACAGTGAGCGTGTTTCTCTTTCCTGCTGGAACCAAAGACCTCACCTTATCCCAGGTGAAATCTGACCTTTCCGTGGTGGAGTGTAGAGCTTCTCTGAATCAGCATGCTTGTGCCAATTGGGGACCGGTGTTCTGGGATTTGCAGCTGTTCTGTGGGTGCCATAGTTGTAGATTTTCAGGCTTCTGATAACATCCACTTTCCTCTTCAAGATGGCACGGTCTATGCGTCCAATCCGGTCGCTCCAGTAGGGAACCCAGCAGCAGTGGGGGCTACCTGGTCAGGGAAGCCTTGTCCAGCAGTCCCCCACAGTCTCCTGGAGTATAGTTGTCCCTCAACTCACCAACAAACACTCCCTGTGTGACCCTCAGCTGTTCTTTCTATCTGCTCTGGGACAAGGCTTGGGACACGTCTGTCTATTCCGCCACCATTTTTCTGATTCTCGTCAAGAGCTGATTTCTTACACAAAGCATAGATACCTAGGCTGTTCCCAGTTTGAGGTGAATTATAAAATCTATGGAGGGGAGTGGTGTTTAACCCAGATTATTCCAATTAATTCTTCAAAAATGTATTCTAAACACATTTTGATAATCCAGTGGCTCGTAAATTTATGTGCTAAAGAATCCCATAAAAGAATCACCTGAGCTGCTTATTAAGATTCAAATTCCTGGGCCCAATTACAGACATTCTGGTTACAGGGATTAGAGGTAGAGCCTAGTAATTTGCAATTTATTTTATTTTTAAAATCTTCTTGTTGTTGTTAATCCTCACCTGAGTTTATTTTTCCATTGAATTTTAGAGAGAGTGGAAGGGAGGGGGTGAGACACACAGAGAGAAACATAGGGCAGAATTTGCATTTTATTTGTTTAATTAAAAATTTTAATTTATTTTAAAATCTTTATTATTGAGAGTATTACAGATGTCCCCTCTTCCCCCCCTCCATTAGCCCCTTCCACCTGGTTCCTTCCCTGCTTCAGTCCTTCAACATCCTATTGTTTGTGTCCATAAGTAATGTATATAAGATCTTTGGTTAATTTCTTCCCACACGCCCCTCACTCTTTCCCTTTGAGATTCATCAGTCTGTTCTATGTTTCCATGTCTCTGATTCTATTTTATTCACCAGATTATTTTGTTCATTAGATTTCTTGTTTGTTCGTTTTGATTTTTAGATTCAATTGTTTATATATATATATATGTACATATATATATGTACATTTATATATATTCATTGCCATTTTATTGTTCATATTTTTTTATTTCTTGTTCTTGTTCTTGTTCTTGTTCTTCTTATTATTCTACTTCTTCTTGTTCTTTTTTTTTTCCAAAATACTGCATGGAATTTATTTTTTCTCATTTTTAAATTTTTTATTGATTAAGGTATTACATGTGTACATATCTTCCCATTGCATCCCCCCCACCTCCACCCCACTCCCATACATACCCTCACCTCCCAGTGTCTTGCATCCATTGGTTATGCTTATATGCATGCATACAAGTCCTTCAGTTGATCTCTTATCTCCCCCACCCCTCCCCAACCTTCCCGCTATAATTTGAAAGTCTGTTTGATGCTTTACTGCCTCTGTATCTTTTTTTTTCATCAGTTTATATTGTTCCTTATTATCTATAAACGAGTGAGATCATGTTGTATTTTTCTTTCATTGACTGGCTTATCTTCTTCTTGTTCTTCTCCTCCTACTCTTCCTCCTCCTCCTCCTCCTCCTCCTCCTCCTCCTCCTCCTCCTCCTCCTCTCCTCCTCCTCCTCCTCCTCCTCCTCCTCTTAAAGAATATCCTTCAACATTTTATGTAATATTGGTTTGGTGGTGATGAACTCCTTTAGCTTTTTCTTGTCTGTAAAGCTCTTTATCTGATCTTCAATTCTAAATGAGAGCTTTGCTGGGTAGAATAATATTGGTTATAGATGTTTGCTATTCATCACTTTAAATATTTTTTGCCACTCCCTTCTGGTCTGCATAGTTTCTGTTGAGAAATCAGCTGACAGTTGTATGGACACTCCCTTGTAGGTAACTAACTGTTTTTCTCTTGATGCTTTTAAGATTCTCTGTCATTAACCCTTGGCATTCTAATTATGATGTGTTTTGGTGTGGGCCTCTTTGGGTTCCTCTTGTTTGGAGGAACTCTATAATTCTTGGACTTGTAAGTCTATTTCTTTCACCAGTTAAGGGAGTTTTTTGTCATTATTTCTTCAAATACTAGTAGGTTTTCAATATCTTGCTCTCTCTCTTCTCATTCTGGCACCCCCATAATGTGAATGTTGGTACACTTGAAGTTGTCCCAGAGGCTCCTTACACTATCTTCATATTTTTGGATTCCTTTTTTTTTTGTCCTTTTGATTGGGTGTTTATTGCTTCCTCACATTCCAAATTCTTGGAATCCTCTACTCTACTGTTGAATTCCTATAAATTATTCTTTATGTCAGTTAGTGTATGCTTAATTTCTGACTGGTCCTTTTTTATGTCTTTGACATTCTCACTAAGATACTTGAAAGTCTCATTAAGTCCCCTGAAGTTCTCATTAAGTCCCTTGAAGCTCTCATTAAGATCCTTGAGTAACCTTATAACCATAATTTTTAACTCTGTATCCAGTAGTTTGCTTACTTCCATTTCTTTCATTTATTACATATTTCTTTGTCTCTGCATTTTTGGCTGCTTCCCTGTATTTGTTTCTATGTATTAGGCAGATGTGTTATCTCTCCTGGAGTTGGTAGAGTGGGTTTGTGTATTAGATATCCTTTAAATAGGCATTTCAGGTGATTCTGATGCAGAAGATTAAAAGAGATCTCTTAGAGAAACATTGCCCTAAGCAAAGGCAGGATTGATTAATCAGAAAGGCCTTCAGTGTGGCTCAGTGGTAGAGCATCAACCTATGAACCAAGAAATCACAGTTCGATTCCCAGTCAGGGCACATGTCTGGGTTGTGGGCTTGATCCCCAGTAGGTGAAGTGCAGGAGGCAGCCCATCAATGAATCTCACCATTGATATTTCTCTCTCTCTCTCCCTTTCTCTCTGAAATAAATAAAAAAATTTTTTTTTAAAAGAAAGGCCTTCAAACTCACATCTCCATTTATTCATTTATTCTTTTATTCATTCATTTTCACTCTCCTAAATTCAACAAACATTTCTGGTGTCTTAACATTGTACTTGGTGATGTGGGATGTAGTAAATATAAAGAGATTCAGTTCCTGCTTGAAGGGAACTTAGATATCTATCTCAGGCATTAGATTTATATACATATCTCATATTTATATTATATATATCTATAAGGAATTATATAGATAATATATGTATATGTTTATTGGCATTAGAAATATATGCACATATGGGCCAGGCGTTAATCTAATATAGTATGTCCTCCAAAAATATATACACCACTTTGAATAATTATAAAGGCAGTGATTATTAAAATACATTTCATTTTCAAAATTGAGCTATCAACTGTTAAAATGTGTATACATTTTTTTGGGACATCTTGTATATCTAATGCCTGATATATATATATATATATATATATATATATATATATATATATATATATATATGAATGGCAATATCAGGTGGTAAGTTTTGAATCTGTAGAAGTGATGCAAAAGAGTATTAGAGTATTGCAGGAATTTAGAAGGAAGTCATGTCAGTGTGAGATAGTGTGAATGGGAAAGGAGGAGCTGCCTCTGTAGAGGAGGTGGGACACTGACTAAGCCCTGAATGATGAGAAGTGAATAGGATATTTGAGAGGAAGGAAAAGTATTAGCTTTCTATTATATTTATTAAGCAAGAATGTTATTAATATCTCTAAGCCTATATGAAAGATAGCAGAGTGGCAAAGCATGACCAGGGATTAAAGCTATAATCTTGTTAACTATAGTCAAAGGAGAAATAAAGAATGAGAGAAGCCAGAAGTTCTTGAATCAGCAACACCATCTTCAATACTCTGATGCCAACTGGACCATTTTTTACTTTAATAAATTGATAAATAATAGGAATGCTTGACATGACATGTTTATATTATACTAGAGTCCCAGTGCATGAAATTCGTGCACCAGGAGGGTCCCTAGCAGCTGCCAGCTGCCAGCTGGGGCCTTCCTTTGTTCCTTGCTGCCCTCTGGTGGTCAGCGCACATTAGTGAGCAATTGAACTCGCAGTCGGTCGAATTCCCAAGGGGACACTTTGCATATTAGGCTTTTGTATACCTACTAGTGACCAGGTGCATGGATTTGTGCACATTGAAAGGAAATTAATTAGAAGGTGGCCAGCAAGACAGGCCAGACACACCCTGGAGCCAACCTCCCTCAGCCCCTCCCTGGCATCTGCAGAGTGAGTGGGGTTCCTCCTTAGCCTGGCCTGTGAGGATTGGGCCGACACCAGCTCTCCAACATCTCTTGAGGGGTCCAGGAGTGCAAGAGGACACTTGCAAAGTTGCTGTTGTACAGGGTGTGGAACACAAACTCAAGTGTGCAGTAAACCAGATTTGGGGCCAACAGTGGCCCAGCAACAACATAACCCATGGCCAAAGGTGGAATCGCATGGCCCCGCGAGGAATAAGGTTCCTGCCTCTCTGGTTTCGGGATGCATCACCCGAGAACCGTCACTTCCAAGTCACTGCAGCTTGACAGCTCCTGCATTGAGTGTCTGCCCCCTGGTGGTCAGTGCACATCATAGCAACTGGTTGGATGGTCAGACACTTAAGATGTTAGCCTTTTATATATATAGATAAAAGCCCAGCGACCTGTATGGTGGAATGACCAGAATGACTGGTGGCTATGACGTGCACTGCAGCAGCCAACCAGCCTGATCCAGGCCCCTATTGCCCTCCACCTCACTGGCTGTCCCAGGGGTGGGGCCAGCTGGCCAACCACCTGTGGCCCCTCTCCCCCACCAGCTGGGCCCGATGGGCCCCCATTGGGGCACGACAGCTGAACCCCACCAGTGCACGAATTTGTGCACTGGGCCTCTAGTATAGATGTATTTCTGTTTTTCTCATAGATTCATATCTATTTCATCCAGCTGCTTTCAAAAAGTTAAAACTATGATCATAAGACACATGAAGTGCATAAACAATTTGCACCTTATGACTGTTTGAGACTGAGGGAGGAAGATTAGTCTAATTAAAAATCAATTTTTATTTAACAAAGAGATCTGTATTCCTTAAATTTATGCTATGTTTTGCCTATCTCATTACATGAAAGAAATTTAATCTAGCTATCTTGTTCTCTGTCTCTAGCTCTTCTTGCTAACAGCCTACAAAGCATCAAAAACAAAATATCTAAGCAATTTTGTCTGAGTTTTCTCTGAGCATTGCTAGGTCTGATCAAATCATTTAATTGATATCCCCTCTCCTGGGATACTAACCTTTAGATCATTTCCCAACCAACATTCCCTTTTACTTAGGCCATATTCCATTTGCTAAGACCATCTGGTTTCCAGATGACCTAATCCTATAGAATAAACCCCTAATATGCAAATTGACTGAACGGAGGAATGACTGGTTGCTATGATGCTCACTGACCACCAGGGGGCAGACACTCAGCACAGGAGCTGCCACTTGGTGGTTAGTGCACTCCCAAAAGGGGAGCGCCGCTCAGCCAGAAGCTGGGCTCATGGCTGGTGAGTGCAGCGGTGGTGGCAGGAGCCTTTCCCCCTGTCTCCGCTGCAGGCGGGCAGTAAGGAGTGAGGAGTCCCAGACTGCGAGGGCCCCAAACTGTGAGAGGGATGTCTGACTGCCAGCTTAGGCCCAATCCCCACCTATGCACAAATTGGTGCACTGTACCTCTAGTAAATTTATAATTCCTTACCACTTTTAGCCTCATGCATTCCTCTTTTGATGACCCCAACAAGCGTGTAGACAGGTGGTATTACTATATCACCATGCTAGATGGGAAAGGGCCAGACTCGAGCCAGGCAACTGGGTTTTTAATCTTACATATATCACTTACTATCTGTGTGGTTTTGGTAAAGTTATTTAACATTTATGTGCCTTGGTTTCCTTATCTATAAAGTGGACATAAATAGAAGTTCTTATGATGATTAAACGGATCCATACATATAATGCACTTGAAATAGCCAAGCCTATGGTAAGGGATTAATCTATGTTAGCTGTTGTCATGAACTCTGAGGTTGAGAAAGGCACACAAGTGCAAGTTTTATGAGATTATAGGTAGACTGAGAGGTATTATGTTAATATATATTTGTACATTATAAGAGTACTATTAATTTATATTAATATAACAAATTTAAACAAATAATTTATATTTGTACAGTTTTATAATTTATTTATAATATAAATTATATTAATATAAAAAGTATTCAACACCACCAAGAATGCATAATATAAAATCATATGGCACAGGTATTAAATATGAGACTAGCAAGGTAGAGACATAAAAAAGAACTGAAGAATCTAGTACAAAAATGCATCCATCGTCTCTTATGTATATGCAAAGGGTGAGTCACACATTTGCCTCTAAGGTTTCTACTAACCATTGCAAAAAGGGAAACCTGATAAAAAGAGTCCAGTTGTTCAGGAGAAACATAATTACTCACACAATTAATGACACAATTAAGACCAGAGAGGATACTCCCTACAGTCATCTATCAGATGAGGTTGTGTAATATAATAAAAGACATTTTCAACATCTTTTCAACAAATGAGCCAAAGGGTTTCACAGAGCTGCTCCCGTAACATTCTTCAAATTGTCACCCAAGTGCATGTCAGCAAAAGCAGTTCTATGAGGAATGGAATTGTGTGACCCACGTGTCAAGCTCTCTGTCGATTCTACTTTACGGAGAGGAGGATTTTGGAATGCCTGGAACACCCATAGCTTAAACTCATTCTTAGTTGCTTGGTTTCTTAAAAATACTCATGACTGTCCTCTCATTTCATCTTCAGAATTAAAGCTATTTTACAGATAAAGAAACTGAACCTGAGAATGGTTGGACAACTAGGAAATTTGGGGGGAGGATTTGATCTGCTGACTCCCAACCTCTCCCCAGCTTTGGCTAGTCATTTCCAGACTTCTTAGAACCCTGTTCCCTCTGCCTTACGTCCCATTCGTTTTTCTAACCAATTATAATCTGATTTTTATTTCTGCAACTCCATTGAAATTTCTCTGGCAAAAGTTGTGAATGGTATATATATATATATATATATATATATATATATCCTCATCTGAGGATATGCTTATTGATTTTAGAGAGAGAAGGGGGAGGGAAGGAACAGAGAGAGAGATACATTAATGAATTGGTTGCCTCCCATACACACCAAGACTGGGGATTGAACCAGCAACCTAGGTATTTGGTCTGACCTGGAATTAAACTCTCAACCTTTTGGTGTATGGGACAACGCTACAGCCAACTGAGCTGCCCAATCAGGGTGTGAATGATATTTTTATTGTCAAATCTGGTGATCCTTTTCTCAACTTTTTTGGGGTTGTTGTTTAGTTTGAAACAATTGTTCAGTTTTTGGCATTCTGTCTTCTTTGGCTTTTGGAGCACTCGTTGCTCCTCATCCTCCTCCTGCTTCCGGTTTCCCTTTGGTCCTCTCCTCTCTCACTCTATGCATTCCCTCAGGAGACTCAGTCCTCTCTCATGAAGTCAGCTGCTATCTTGAAAACATTAATTCCCAAACTTACACAGTAGGGTCACATTTTGTATGAGGTTGAGTTCTAAGGTCAGAGTCTGAGGTAAAAATAGCATTTCATCAACGTAAAACTTGTTCATTGTTTTTTCAGTTGAATAAGAGATAAGACAGTAGGCTCAACTTGGGAGCCATTACATAGGAAAAAAGATTTCTTTAAAATCTATGCAAAGCAAATAAAATGTGCCTGACTTAGAGTTGATGCTCAAAAGTTGGTTAACTATTGCCTGGCTAGTGTGGCTCTGTGGTTTAGTATTTACTAAATTCTGATTCTCCTAGCCTGGTTACGTGCATCCCCGAGTTCAGTGTCATCTCCTTTCCTGATTTTTGCTCTCAGCAGCAGATGGCACTGTGAGCAAGTCTGGAAAGATGTTTTCAATCCTCAGGGAAAGTTGAGGGAAAATGTGCTCAACCCTTCCTTGATTTTATAGGCATGCTCACCCTCCTTTTTCCGGGTCAGAGTGCTCACAGTGGGTGCGAGCTGTGTACTAACAAGAATAAGTAACACTGTGTGTATAATTTATATGGTCTGGGATACTGTGGCTGCTGATTCATCACTGAACTTGCTTTCACTCCTTCCTGGGCACACAGGTGGACTATGTTTCCTGGTGTCTGTTGTAGTTGGATTTGGCCATGTGACTGAGACATGACCAATGGAATTGATCTGCACCATTTCCAGGCCTGGCTTATAAAAATCTCCCATGCTTTTCTTCTTTACTAGCAGGATGTCAATGCCCAGGATGATCTTGGAAGTCATGGGCAAATGGTGGCAGAGTTTCCACTATGCCAGGATCTTGAATGACTGCATGGAGCCACGTACCCCATTGACTTGGACCCACATGGGGGTGTTACAAGAGTAAAAATTAAATTAAAATGTTAAGTCACTGGAATTGTGGGCTTTGTTGTTGCAGTGATTAACCTACCTTTACTGATACAAAATTAACTCATGAACCCCCCTGCTCCATGTGGTGTTCTTGGGGAAAATGTTTAATGATATTTTATCCGAAGCATCCAAGTTTCTGCACAATAGGGTGTCATTTTTCCACATTAGACTCCAAAGGGAAGCGATTGCTCTTTGTCAAAGGGGATCTTAATGGCTTCCACCCTCAATTGTTTCAATAAAACAAAGAGCTTGATCTGCAGACTGGAAGGCAGGCAACTAGCAGGGAGAATGTAGATTAGCTCAGGATAAAGACAGACTGAGCTTATATCATGTGGTCATTTGTTTCTAAGAAAATCAGGTACCTACCAAGTTGCCAAGCACATTGGAGTGAAGTAAGTCCTTCAGTAGAAATAAAGGCACTGTCATAGCTACTCAGAGTGGGGAGATTGTCTTTAATGCTGGCCACTAGCAATTTCTCCCCTCCCTGTACACACAAGCTTCTCCTACATCAAGAAGTGGATTCTGTCTCTCCTCCTGTTGAGTCTGGGCTGGCCTGGTGACTTGCTTTTGCCAACAGAATTCAGGGGAAGTGATGTGGTGCACAGGCGCTTCCATGCTTTTAGAACTCAGCTGCCATGCTGTGAGGCAGCCCATCTGTACTGTGGAGGAAGAGGGCCATGTGGGGAGACCTCAGAGGCTCCAGCCAATGGCCAACACCAACTAACTGCCTGTCATCTGAAGTCTTCTTGGCTGTTCTGGCTCAGTTAAGTGTTCAAGCCAAATGCAGCAGCATAGATCACCACAATCTATACCATGTGGAACAGAAGAATTGTTGATGTAAGTTCAGCCAACCCATAGAATCATGAGAAATACTAAGTCATGTTGTCAGGCACAAAGTTCTAGGGTAGTTTATCATGTGGCAATGGATAACCAGAGTACAGGATAAATGCTCTTCAGCAAAAGGTGGATGCTGCGGGCATGCCAGGAAGTAGAACACGGTGGGGCATAAAAGACACGCATTTAGCAATCAGTAACTGTCTCCTAATACAGTTTGTTAGGCGAGGGGATCCAAAGACCACTGAGATGCTATCACTGCTCTCATGGCGCTCCTAACAAAGCTGAGGGAGAATTTCAACATTTAATAAATATAAATAAATAAATAAAAAGCTGAAGCAGGGGGCAGGCTCAAAGGGGTCAATGGGAGAAAAAACGGACAAAAGTAATACTTTCAACAATAAAGACTTATTTTACTAGTGAAAAGCTGAGGGACACAGAAATGCAAACAAACAGCTAGTTATTGGAATTGTATTGAGTGGGGGACAAAAAAAATGGCATCCATTTTTATTTTGTTTACTAAAATTTTAAAAACATATATTTTTAATTAATTTCAGAAAAGAAGGGAGAGGAAGAGAGAAAGAAATATCAATGATGAGAATCACTGATAGGCTGCCTCCTGCACACCTCCTATTGGAGGTCGAGCCCACAATCTGGGCATGTGCCCCTGACTGGGAATTGAACAGTGGCCTCCTGGTTCATAGGTTGATGGTCAACCACCGAGCCACATTGTCTGGGTAGCAATCTAGTTTTTCATTGTTGTTTATTTTATTTCTTATTAGCAATCCATTTCTTAAAAAATATTTTTTATTGATTTCAGAGAGGAAGAGAAAGATAGAAACATCAGTGATGAGAGAGAATAAAAAATTGGCTGCTTCTTGCACTCCCCCCACTACCCTGGCATGTGCCCTTGAAAGGAATCGAACCTGGGACCCTTCAGTCTGTAGGCCAATGCTCTATCCACTGAGCCCAACCAGCTAGGGCAGCAATCTATTTTTAAAAGCTTCAGCTGTGTTTATAAGGTGAGTAGGATTTGTTGAGTAGCTGAAGGGGACTGCAGGAGAGGAGCAAAACCATTCCAGGTAGGGGTGACCATGCTCAGAGGCATGGAGTTGTGAATGTGGTCGAGAGAAAGAAGGGAAGCAGTCTGAAAAGCTGGGCTGAGAGCAGGCAAGCCAGGTGAGGCCCCACTTTCACAGAGTTTCCTTACACTCCACGTGCTGCCTGGCTGTGCCATGACGCCGTGAGTTGTGCAAGCTTCACACTTGCCCAAGGGGCTTACCAGGGGTAGACGAGGCAGCTCTTACTTTGGTCTGAGTGGTGCACAAATGAAGTGTCAGGTTCAGATTTGTAAGGGACAAATGAATCATAAATCAGCATTCCTACTTGGAAAAGTGGTAATTGTTGCTATCACCTCCGACTTTTCTCAAAAGCATAAATTTGGGCTCTGTAATAAATCAATTGTCATCTGAGGATATGTTTATTGATTTTAGAAGAGAGGAAGGGAAGAACACTGATGTATGAGAGAGAGAGAGATCTGTACGTGCCCCAACCAGGGATCAAATCCACAATCTAGGTATGTGCCATGACCAGGAATCGAACTCACAACCTTTTGGTGAATGGGATAACACTCCAACTAACTGAGCCACCTCGGCCAGGGCTTATCAGATGTTTTATCTATCTGATTTTAACCCTCTGACCTACAAAGCAAAACAAAAGTAACTCTACTTGCACTCTTTAAAGACTGCTGGTATTTAAGAAATAAAAATGAGTTATCTTTCTGAGAAAGGAGGGGTAAAGCCCTGTCCACTGACCCATCTCCTGTTTTGGAGGCCAGGAGTGTCCAAATTGGGTACACAAGTAAATCCACTGAGGGCCAGGAAAAAAAACAAAACCCATCAAAACTTAATTAATTAATTCATTACTTTATATTGTGGTAAGAACAGTTAACAAGAGATCTATCCTCCTGACAAGTTTTTTTTCTTTATATGTCTTTATTGATTTGAGAGAGATAGGGAGATGGAAACTTCAATGTTGCCTCCTGCATGCCCCCTACTGGGGATCGAGTCACAACCCAGGCATGTGCCCTGACTGGGTATCAAACCTGTGACTCTTTGGTGTATGAGACAATGCTCAACCAACTGAGCCATCCTGGCCAGGCCTCTTGACAAGTTTTTAAGTGCATAATGCAATATTATTAACTATAGGCACAATGTTGTACAGATCACGTTGTGCTTGCTTTTTATCTAAGCCATACTTCATATGTTATCAGTACAGATGAATAACTTACAAATAAAAATATGTATATGGAAAGTACCTGATCAAATCAGGTAGCAGTCAACAAGGCTGAAGAGTATACCGTCCTAGTAGTTGGCACCTTCCACGCCATTCCTGAAGTCCCATAACTGGGGCCCTCCTATCCTTCCCCTCAGGTGAGCAGCTTCACACCTTCCTCAGGAGGAACCTGGCAAATGAGGCCCTCTTGTTGCATTCTCCAGCACTTTCCTTGGCTCCAGTCCACTTCTGTTTTGTCTTATCTAGGCAGAACTTTTTAGCTCTGAAGTCTGCTCCTCCCCAGTTGAGAACTTTCTGTCCAGTCTGACGATATCATCATTTCCCTTCCACTATCCTCCCCACGCTTTCCTCCCACTTTGAGTTTGGGGGCCTGCCCCAGTACACCACCTCCTCTAGCACTCAGCCTTCCCCTTCCACCACTGTCTGGCCTCCAGATATTTATAATTCATCCTCAACAGGCCAGTGCCCTCCTTGGGGACAGCATCTCCCTGGTTTGGGAGGAACAGTGATAGTACAGCAGTACCAGTAGTGACAGCTCCCACTTGGTGACTGCTGGGTGCCTGCGTAATCTTCCACTCTCTGTAAAAATCATTGGAAAAAATATCTTCCGTTGAGGATTAACAACAAAAATCTAATTTGCAGTCTATTTGTAGATAGGTAGAAAAAGAGATAAAATAAGTTGTTTGGAAATACTTGAAGTTTATTTGGGGAAGAGTCAGAATTTAAAAAAAAAAAGAAAGAAACTCCAATGTCTTGAGCTTTTAAAATTCCATATTACTGACATCACTCTTCTCAAAGCCCAGGGCTGAGAAATGACCAGGGGTTCCGCCCTCCTACAGATATTGCTTATTTAAGCATTTAAATACCAACATCAGCCCTGGCTGGGGAGCTCAGTTAGTTGGAGTGTTGTCTTAAGCGCCAAGGTTGCAGGTGTGATCCCTGGGCAGAGCACATACAGGGAGCAACCAATGAATGCATGAGTAGGTGGAACAGCATATCCATGTTTCTCTTTCAAACTGACCAGGGAGGTGATGTGGGTGCAGTACTGCACTGGCCTGTGGGTGGCCCTTTGTCTGTCTTAACTAAGACTTCCGGTGCACAGCTACATTCACAGGCTGAACATAGGCTCCCACCTCCACCCCCAGGCACGTCACAGCCGTGACCATGACCATGACTATGACCAAGAATGTTTCCCTCCACCTTGCCTCACAGCCAAGGCCACACCTGGGCCCATTCCACATTTCCACCCTTCAGGTTTGCGGTTGCCTGTGCAGCAGAATCAAAATGACAGATGTATGCGAGGCTGTGGGTTTGGATCAGAAAGGGGCCCTGAGCCACAGGTTAATTCTCTGCTTCTCCTCACCCTTAGCAGCTACCTGGAAGAGCTGAAGGGGAGGAAAACATTGTTTTGTTTTGTTTTCAAATCCACTACAGCTGTTTTCCACACCTGGGTACATTTAATCAACCTTGAAATCGGGGCTGGGAGTCATGGTTGGCCCATTTCCCTGACATGGGACAGGGACAGATTGGTGATTGCAGGTTAGAAAACCATTTCCCCTCGAGATGAGCACCCAGATGATGGTCTGGCTGCGAGTCACTAATTGCTGGGCTCTCTACAGGGCGGCTTTCTCTGAATTACAGCCTCCAGAACCGGAGTTCTGCGGTGCTGAGAGCTCTTGTCTGTATCACACTTTGCTGCTCACCCCTCTCACACTGCTGGCAAACCATTCAATTTCTGTGACCTTTGTCTTCCCATAAAAGGGGAAGGAGATATATGTACTACTATTTATAATACTTTGAACAATAAAACAACAACAACAAACAAGTACAAAAAAATGTTAACAAAAAAAAGAAAGAAAATAAAAGAAAAAGGGATTTGAGGGGATAATTCTCCAAGAAATCTCAAGTAGTTTTAAGATCAAAAGCTTGTTTTGGTTCTTTATCTCAATTCTTCCAGCTATTCAGAGTTTTGTTCTCCTGCATTTGTGGAAGCTCATAAAAATGCATTTGTTATTTTCCAGCTTTACAGGTGAGAGCAGA
Source organism: Corynorhinus townsendii (assembly GCA_026230045.1). Classification (NCBI taxonomy): domain Eukaryota; kingdom Metazoa; phylum Chordata; class Mammalia; order Chiroptera; family Vespertilionidae; genus Corynorhinus; species Corynorhinus townsendii. The sequence goes on along the minus strand of JAPDVU010000001.1, from coordinate 140,877,437 downwards.
GGTTTTCAGAGGGCAAAGTGGATTCTGGCTGAGAGGGTGCCAGTAATCTGTGCTGTTGGCTCCATCCCACTCACTTGTTCTGAGCAGGCGCTCAGAGTGAATGATGAGCAGAAATGCTCCATGGTTTGTTCCCCTATTCCAAGTAGAGAGATGCTCAAAGGCTCACTCTCCAATCTTTTTTTTACCCCAGCAGGTCCTGACTGATTTGTTTGAATTTTTAGCTTCAGTCAAGAATAGAGAATCTGCCTGGCTGTTGACCTATGAACAAGGAGGTCAGGGTTCGATTCCCGATCAGGGCACATGCCTGGGTTGCAGGCTTGATTCTCAGTAGGGACCATGCAGGAGGCAGCTGATCAATGATTTCCTCTCCATCACTGATGTTTCTATTTCTCTCTCCCTCTCTGAAACCAGTTTAAAAAAAAAAGAATAGAAAGTCTAAGTGGATCTTCACTCTAACCAAAATATTCAGGACTTTCTCACTGGCATGGCTCAGTGGTTGAGAACCAACCTATGAACCAGGAGGTCATGGTTCGATACCCAGTCAGGACATATGCCCGGGTTGTGGGCTCGATCCCCAGTTGGGGATGTGCAGGAGACAACCGATCAATGATTCTCTCTCATCATTGATGTTTCTATCTCTCTCTCCCTCACTGAAATATATATATTTTAAGAAGTGAAAAAGTTCAGGACTTGTGCGTAGAATATTGACTCATTTCTAACTTGTCGTCTAACTTGTCCTTGGTGGATGAAAGGAAAGGAAAGCAGGGGCTTCACTTTGTGTGTCTTCAGTGGATTAGAGAGCTAAGATGTCCCAAACCACAACTCAAGTCAGGTCACCTGACCCTCATTCCTATGCAATAAACAGCTTAGGAGGCTTCTCTCCCCAGCTGGGACACTGGATATTAGTATGCTCATCCTGTCATTATTATATAGTGAACTCTGCAAGTTTTGCCATGAAAAGATGAAAAATTCAAACCTGATGGTTAAAATTCATGTGGCTCTGGATGTAATGAAAGACAGTTACATAGTCACACAACCTCTCTCTCTCTCTCTCTCTCTCTCTCTCTCTCTCTCTCTCTGTCTCTTTCACACACACACACACACACACACACCACTCATATATGTTTGGAGTTTTACTTTCCTCTGCATTCATTATAACCCTACTTTGGCTTGGTCTGTGCTATCAATGACCAGAAGGACAGCTGGAGAAGCACTAAGCTGCCCATTCACTTGGGGCTGTTTGAGAGTTGGTCATAATTCTTAGGAAGTACCTCAAGTTCATGGCTGCAATGGATGCTGCCCAAAATCAATAGCACAGGAACCTTCCTGCCTTACAAAAGCCCCACTTAAGATGTGGCATCAATAGGAAACTAGAGCAGAAGATAATGTTTCCTGAGTAGGTAACAGACTCCATGGAAACAAACCAGTCTCAGGTCTTGGTCCCTCTGAAGTGGTTTAGGGAGATCCATGTATGCCAGGCTGCATAGGCAGGACATGGGAGACTGAGGTTGGGGCTTCAGGGCCAGAGCACACTACTAATGCCCCTTTATATATAACTGTGTGTTCTTTGGTGGGGGGTAGGAAGGTTGGGGAGGAGAATCAAGGTAGTTTGGGAAATTCTGCTTTAAACAAAGTTAATCAGGTTTCTTTAGCCTTTAATATTCAGGTTTTACTGCAAATCTCTAAGAGGCAGAAATATAATATGGAACTTTTCCCAGACTTTTTTTGACCTGGAGCCTTCACTGGGAATCTCTAACATGTCAAAGAGCATTAATGTCCTACATAACCAAGTTTGGAGAATATCATTTGGAGAAATCAGGGAAGTCCCAGCTGTCCAGGGTCACTAACTCCATGGAGACTCAGCTCCCAACCCAGTGGAGACATTCCATGGTAGTGGACATTACATTGGGGACCCACATCCTTGGGGAGCACATGAAGGCTTTCTAAGGGTACATAGTACATGGATTTAAAAAAAAAAATTCTAGGCCTACCACCTCCATGTGCACACTTTCCTAAAATAGCTCTGCCAAGAGCTGAACGGCAATGTGCTATGTGAGGGGAACAGAGGTTTCCCACCGGTTCCCCTTTCACAACACCCATTTCATAAAAGCAAGAGGCTCCTCTCACCCCCCTGGTCTTAGCATGGTGCGTTGCCCCAGGGGCAGCGCATCTCTGGGATGTCAGACAAACTGCTGTTTTTTGAGAACGTGAATGAGTCTTTTGACTGAGTAATAATTTTTTTTGGTAACTCAGATAATTTCTAATATTTTGCTTTCATGAAGATTGAGGGAACACCTAATTGAGTTGTTAGAGAATTTCATCATTAAAATAATTTTGATGATAAATCACGGAATCAGAAGGAGCTCTGTAATTGACATTGCTCTGATAAAATTCCTTTCATTCTCATCTACTTACTTTAAAAAATATATTTTATTGATTTCAGAGAGGAAGGGAGACGGATAGAGAGTTAGAAACATTGATGAGAGAGAAACATCAATCAGCTGCCTCCTGCACACCCCCCACTGGAGATATGCCTGCAACCCAGGTACATGCCCTTGACTGGAATCAATCCTGGGACCTTTCAGTCCCCAGGCCAACGCTCTATCCACTGAGCCAAACTGGCTAGAGCAAAATTTGACTTTTTAAATAACTTTTGGAATACTATGCAATAATACTATAAAAAAAGAAGTATCGCCCTAACCAGTTTGGCTCAGTGGATAGAGCGTCAGCCTGTGGACTGAAGGGTCTCAGGTTCGATTCCGGTCAAGGGCATGTATCTGGGTTGGGGGCACATCCCCAGTAGGGGGCGTGCAGGAGGCAGCTGATCGATGTCTCTCTCTCATCGATGTTTCTAACTCTCTATCCCTCTCTCTTCCTCTCTGTAAAAAAATCAATAAAATATATTTGAAAAAAAGAAGAAGTATCTCTTACCCTTTGAGACAGCATGGAGGGATCTGGAGATTATGCTAAATGATATAAGCCAGTCAGAGAAAGACAAGTATCACATGATCTCACTTATATGTGGAAACTAATGAACAAAATAATCTGACAAACAAAATAGATCCAGAGACATGAAAGCATGGAACATACTGAGGATTTTCAGGGGAAGGGGGGATATAACCAAAGAACTTATATCCATTGTGTAAATTACTACAGTTTTTAAAAAATATATTTTTATTTATTTCAGAGAGGAAGGAAGGGAGAGAGAGATAGAAACATCAATGATGAGAGAGAATCATTAATCGGCTGCCTCCTGCACACTCCCTACTGGGGATTGAGCCCACAACATGTATCCTTGACAGGAATTGATTCTGTGACTCCTCAGTCCACAGGCCTACACTTTACCTACTGAGCCAAACCGGCTAGGGCTTTGCTATAGCTTTTTTATCCACTCATCTACTGATGGGCACTTGGGCTATGTACAGATATTAGCTATGGTAAATAACACTGCTAGGAACTAGGGATATATATATATTTTTTCTGATTGGTGTTTCTGGCTTCTTAGGATATATTCCTAGAAGTGGGTCACTGGGTCAAATGGCAGTTCCATTTTTAATTTTTTGAGGAAACTCCACATTGTTTTCTGTAATGGTTGTACCAGTCTGCATTCCCACCAACTGTGTAGGAAGTTTTAAAAAATCACTTTAAAGAGTAATCAAGAAAGACATTGAAGGTCTCACATCCAATAGCATGTAAGGAAAACAAAAAGGTAGGAATCCCGAGATGGCAATATTTGGCTTACGTCAGGCTTTGGGCTTCTCTGCCTTGCCTTCACTGCACACTGTCCCTTTAGTTTGGCATCCTTGTCTATCCAGGTCTAGGTCCCCTCAGCTTCCAATATAATGTTCCATATGACCGCTAATCACCTCCTCCCAGATGTGGTACTCATTTCTTTCATGCTTTATAATAAACCATGTGGATTGGGCTCTGAGACCACTTCATGGGTCTTGTCCCAGGGGGCATGGCCCCTGCCCTACATTCCACACCTTATTCTTGCCCCAAATCCCACAAATACTCAGATGCCAAAGTTGGTTTTGGTTCCTGAGGCCTTGTCTACTTACCACCATCTCCTTAATTAGCATTAATTTATAAATTTGTAATTTTCAAAGTGCTTCCCTCTTTATATTATGTAATTTATGTCTCACCACAACCTGCTGTGATAGATGAAGAAACTGGGACTCAGAGGATTTAATGGTTTGCCTGTGATTACAAAGCAAGAAATGGCAGAGTTGATATTTGATATTTGCATCTAGATCATCTGCCCTCAAACTCTATACTTTATCCACCACATCTCACTGTCCCTGGGGAGTCTATTTTGGTCGAAGGACAAAGCAAACCAATTGGGATCTCCTTAGTGTGGGTGGCTCACTTCTCAGCTCTGGGGTTTCCTCTGGCATCTCCTTTAAGACTGTCCACTAGACAGCAAAACAGAAATCAACACATTCACATGCTTAACTCATAACTAAGAAGATATGGTATGGAGCCAAGATGAGATGAGTATAAACAAACATTCACATAAAAATGTGCAAGATTTGCCATGACTGGTGTTTTAGTCTGTATTGTAGTTGTACTAGAAATAAGTAAGACTTGGTCAGATGTCAAAATACCAATTATCTTTAGTTTTGATTTTTAATTAAAGACAAAGACTTTCAACTTACCTCAAAGGGCCTAAATTAATAGGTATTTCTGGCTGAATAAGTTAACTTTCTGCTCTGATGTTATTTTTGAAACATTTGAGAGTGGTGTGTGTGTGTGTGTGTGTGTGTGTGTGTGTGAGAGAGAGAGAGAGAGAGAGAGAGAGAGAGAGAGAGAGAGAGGGAGAGAGAGAGAGAGTTTTAGTTCATTCAGGTTGCTAGACATACATTTTGGAAAAAATTACTCCATTTTGGGGACATGGTTTTTATTCCTCAGTGAGGTGTTTCCCTGAGGACGAGCCCTCAAGAACATTAAAAGTTACTAAGATACTAAGTCTTAAAGGAGTAAATCGGTAGATGAAAAACATAGTGAATGATTTCAGGCCACATGGTGCACAAGGAAATATTTTACTAAAAGAAGGACAACAGCACTGTAAACAGCTCAAAATCACCTTCAAAGACCACCTAGAAGTTCAAGCATGCAGGTGGCCAGGACTTGAGCAACCTGGAACTTCTTATCCCTGTCCTCCTTGGATTGCTCCAGCTGTTTACTTGTGAGTACTATCAACTTGCTGGATAGTCAGGCTCCATTGATAGCTGGGGCCCACTGGCTTTTGTCAGAGTCATTCTTGGGCTGGCCAACATGTCAACACAAATCGACAGGGTTACAAATATTAAATTCTGCATTGAACTTAAAAGCAAATCTGGGGCCTTTCCCAAGCAAAATCTGGGTATCCTTAAAAACTCGCAAATGATAGCCTCCATGCCAGCTCTCTGTCAATTCCAGGTTCTCAAATATCCCCATCATGCTCATGAGTAGGGGACAGATTACCTGAATGAAGAACCTCATCTCTTTGTGACTGAACTTTCAGAGGCCAATATGCATTGACTATCACACTGAGAAGGAAGTTAGACATCACTTACCAGCGTAAACGATCAGCCAGGGTGCTACTGGCGTTTGGGGCAGGAAAACCTTTTTCTGTGAAACTTTCTTGTAGGAAAAATAGCATCCTGGTCCCTACATATCAATAATGAATCTGCTAGTTATTGTGACAACTGAAAATTGCCTCTCCCATGGTCCCACATATTGGGAGAGAGAAGAAAAACCCACTACTTTCAGATGACACTGTTGTTTGCAGGGAGGACACCTGGGTCCTTGGAGGGGGAGTGGCTTGCCTGAGTTCATAATACAAATTGGTAATGAAGTCAGAATTTTACTCTGAAGAACAGACTGCTGGTTACCAGAATTGAGGGGGTTTGGAGGATTAGTTGAAAAAGGTAAAAGGATTGAGAAGTACAGATTGATAGTTACACAATAGGTGTGGGATGTAAAGTACAGCATAGGGAATATTTTCAATAATATTGTAATAACTATGTATGGTACCTCTTGGGTACTGGAAATATCAGGGGGAACACTTTGTAGAGTATATGATTATCTAACCAAAATGCTATACACCTAAAACTAATACAAAATAATATTGAATGTAAACTGTAATTTAAAAAATTTAATATTAAAAACTTAAAAATAAAAAAAGAATTTTATTCTGAGGTATCTTCTTTTATTTATTTATTTTTTAAAATATGTTTTTATTGATTTCAGAGAGAAAGGAAGGAGAAAGAGATAGAAACATCAATAATGAGAGAGAATCATGGACCGGCTGCCTCCTGCACCCTCCCCTCCCTCACTGGAAATTGAGCCCACAACCCCGGGCATATACCCTGACCCAGAATGGAACTGTGACCTCCTGGTTCATGGATCAATGCTCAACAACTGAGCCACACCGACCAGCCTCTGAAGTCTCTTGAATCATCCTCCTGCTACTATCCACCTATAAAGTAGGAATTACTTTATTAATTACTAAATTAATAATTTAGGAATTACTAATTAATTTACTTTTCATGGCCAGTATTTGTGAAATGTGTTAAAGTCCTATACAAAAGATACTAAATAACTACTGCAAATTATTTATGTATTTATGACTCAAAGACCTATCAGCAGGAGTATAAATTTCAAAATAATAATTTGAAGTGTAATCCATTCTGGAAGTATTTTTTGTAAAAAGGCAGATCAGGAATGGCTAGAAGAATGCCACTGTGATGAGGCTGACAGTCCCAGAGGGCAAGTCTAGAATATTCTCTTGACATGACAGTGCTGAGCACCAAGCCTGGCACAGAGCTGACAGCCAGCCAGTGTTCATTCACGTGCACTGAAGCACATGCCTGTTTGCATTTGAGCTGCTCTCGCAGAAAGTTTGTCAAAAGGTGTCCCTTGGAGTTTCCTTTCTAATTACTGTGGGGGCTCCTGTTCAGGCTCCCCTGGATTGTGGTGAGGAAACTGGATCCTCAAAATAGCCCAGATTGAATGGGTACATGTGCAGGATGTGGCCTAAACATGCCATCGGTGCTGCTGGGTGGGGTGCGTAGAGCAGGCCTGCTTGCCAGCTCGTGAATCCCTCCTTCCCAGAAGCCCCAGCAGTGTGAGCAAGATGCTGCCTGCCAAGTGCTTTGAGCTGCCTGGAACAAGGTGCGGAACAAATAGCCTTATTATTGTTGCTAATCTGCAGATCCTGGGCTCTGGGTCTGGAAATACAAAGAAAGGAATGGGGCTGGGTAGACAGAAGCAAATGTATCTGAGCACCCCCGGCTGCTGTTTGCTCTGTGTCTTTCCATCAAGAGACACTACGCCTCTGCTTCTAAGCCTCGGCAAATCCTAAGCATTTGTCTGAGAGGAGCTTCCTCTTCTGGAACATAAATGCTCTATTTTTTTAATGAAACAATCAACTTTTGTTCCTTCTAGCAGAGCTCCTACCCAGCCCCAGGCTGCTTTTCCTAACTGAGTTGTGGTAACAGTATTCTCTCCTCCAGCTCTGTCTCAAATCTGTTGAAGACCTCCCTGGCGAAAAGCTGTTTCTTAGGATTCTAAGTTGTTCGTTTCATTCCTCCAACTGAATGCAGGGGAGAAATAGGGCAGTATAGGCACTCAGGTATATGCCCGCCAGTTTCACTAAATTTTGCAATGCAGAGTGTCCCCAAGATCCAAGGATGCTCCTTTGGAAGTCTTAGCTGCCAAGGAGTTCAAAGCTTAGAATGCCTTTGCAATCATTTTGTAAGCTCATGCCTGACAATGGCTCTGCCTGCCAGCTTGCTGATAGACCAGGTCACTGGCCTTTGCAGTTTTGTTTTCAGGTTTGACAGAAGCAGAACTAATATTGAAGCAGCATTTACTAGTATAGGTCTTTAAAAAAATGACCAAGATTGCCATAGAAACTAGAGGCAAAATGACAAAACTCCAAAGTGGGGGTGGGCATCCTTTGCTTAATTGCTTATGAAGATATGTGAAAGGAACAGAAAGCTCAGGCCTGGTAAAATGATTGATCTGTTCAAGAGGAGGAAATGAAAGAATAGGTAGCACGCCCTTTGGGAGGCCCAGACCAGCACTGTTGAAATCATTGGCTCTGTGGAATTGTATATTTTTTTAAATATTATTATAGTCTTTATTTTTATCTCCCATATTTTTTTCCTTTAGTTAATCCTCACCTGAGGATATTTTTCCATTGATTTTTTTTTGGGAGAGAGTATAAAGGAGAGGGAGAGACAGACAGAGAGAAACAGCAATGTGAGAGATACACATCGATTGGTTGCCTCCTACATACACCCTGACTAGGGCTGGGGAACCTGCAAACAAGGTACATGCTCTTGATGGTAATTGAACCCAGGACCCTTCAGTCCGCAGGCCAACACCCTATCCACTGAGCCAAAGCAGCTAGGGCTGGAATTGTCTTGATTATAGAGTTTTAGTTACATACCTCTAAGATTTATACTGGGGTAACAACAACAAAAAAAGGTTATGTTACATTGACTATTATGTGGTTAAATAGAATAGCTGAGGAGAAAAACAAATGATTAGCATATATGCTTCTTGGCTAGATTTTAAATCCTGTTAAAAAATATCACCTGTAGTTTCATCAAGGATTAAATAAAAATGTAGGGTGTTCCCTAAGTTTCAGTGAATTCAGCCACTTCACATTTTTTTTCTGTCACTATATAGAGAAGACATATCCCAGGTATTCTTTTTAAAAATATATATTTTTTATTGATTTCGGAGAGGAAGAGGGAGGGAGAGATAGAAACATCAGTGATGAGAGAGAAACATCTATTGGCTGCCTCCTGCACTCCCCTCACTGGGGATCGAGCCACAACTCAGGCAGGTGCCCTGATAGGGAATTGAACCGTGACCTTCTGGTTCATAGGTTGATGCCCAACTACTGAGCCACACCAGCCAATATCCCAGGTATTCTAAGGGTAGACTACATAGTGTTATAAAACACGAGATCCTCTCATTCTCTAAAGTTTTATTTAAAACTTAAACATGTAGGCGAGAACAAAAATTAAACCTCTATTTGAAAAGTGTACCTTTGTTCCAAAATGTTCTTTGTAAAGATTACAGGCCTTTCAGAACTAATTTCTATAGATCTCTAATACAGAAGCAGTTTGAAAAAGCTGTAGGTTATTAAGGCTTCATGAGGAAAGTACTAATGCATATAATTTCAAGCCACACCTAGTTATAAGTGTCTAGTTAGAATGCTGGTGGAAAATGGCCATTTAACTATTCTTTATGAGTAAAGTAAAAAAATAAAGATATATCAGGATGAGGGATGATGTTTTGGTTCTATTAAGATAGTGCTATTTCCAGGTGCTATTTCAGATTTAAAGCAGAATTCATAAGTACTAAAAATGAGCTAGAACTTGTGGGTTAATAATAAAATTGTTTTTCATCTCTAGTTTCTTCAAGAAAATAATTAACCAAGTAAATTTTCTCAAAGCTTTGGTTTAAAGATAAAAGCCAGGGTTCTAGCATTAAAATATGGCCTCAGGGTCAAGGTCTCTGTTAAGGCATCAGAAACATTTAAGGGGTATCTCAAAGATCCTCTCAGCTAGACAAGAAGAGCTCTAAGAATCTTAAGAGTATTTTCCTCACAGTACGCTGATTTGCAGCCCCAAACAGAGAGAGGACTGTCTTAAAGATATTTGTGAGTGTCGTTTTTGTCTAACAAAATGGATAATAATTTCTTTCTTTATTTTAATCCTCACCTGAGGATATGCTTTTTTATTGGCTTGAGAGAGAGAGAGAGAGAGAGAGAAACATCGATCAGTTGCCTCCCATATACACCCTGACCAGGGCTTGAACCCGCAACTGGGTATGTGCCCTGACTTGGAATCAAACCCATGACCTTTCAGTGAAGAGGACAACACTGCAACCAACTGAGCCACATCAGCCAAGACGAGTGGACAACCATTTGAGACACAGAAAACTACAAATTCTGTAATAGAATTTTATTAAGGTAGATTTAAAAGACAGAGATAATTCAAAATGAAAAGGTGCCTCAAAACGCCCAAACTTTTATGGGGAGGAAGCAAGCTGAGAAGAAAACTCATCTACAAACCTGGGTCATTTCTTTTAGGGAAAATTATATTACAAAGAACAGAGCTTAGAGCACAGAGAGTAGAGGTAAGAGCCGCAGAGAATCTCTAGGAAACAGAAATGGGCCATAGTCAAGAAACTGGCTCCATGTGTCTGGCTGTATAACAAAATTGCTATGGACCAGGAAGTGCTGTGTGCCTTTCATTTTCAACCTTTTCAAGTGGGAGTTTGTATTGAATTTTCCTGTTCTTGCCTTCTCTTGTATGTGGGATATGTGATGAATAAAAAACTTGTCTTTTTTGCTCACAGTGCTTCAAATTAAGAGCAGCTGCACCCAAGAGACCTTGGTTGCATTTGGACCTGATTTGGATGATAAGGTTCTCTACCTGATGCCATACTAGGATTTGGGAGTTTTGAAGGGGGTAAGCATATTTTGCATGTGAGAAGGACATGATCAATTAGAGGCCAGATAGTACTTTCATGAGCCTTCAGGGAACCTCGTCTCCTGGTTTCCAGACCTTTGTGAGGCTCCCTCCGTCCCTGACTCTGGGTTGGCCATTTGACTACTTTTGGACGATGGGGCTTTAGCCACAACTGGACATTTGATAAACACATGCATTCTGGGGCTTGTTCTCTCAGAACAGTACTCCTTGAGAGCTAGACCCTGAGCTCTGTGAAAGTCCACGCATCAACGTGAGGAAAACTGAGGCCCAGGAAACACTTCAAACTAAGCCCCTGACAATGGCCAGCACCGACTCTTACTCATGTGAATGAGGCCACGTTGGACTTCCTGTTGTTCCATCATTCTAGACAATAACACATGGAGCAGAAGAAGTATGAGATCAAGCAATAGAATTGTGCAAAAGGTTAGTATTATTATTTAAAATCATTAAATGTATGGGTGGTTTGTTGTAAAGTAATGGATAAGCCAAACAGGAGGATAATAATTTTTTGATAAAATTACATAATATCTTTTATCTCACATATGACTTCTGCCATACAGTCACAAAAAGGGCTGTTACGTAAAAATATTCAAGAGTTTATTTAATTTTTCTAAAGTGCTTTGTTAATCCTTTGATGTTTGAATTTCCTTATTTCTAAGGATCTTTTATGTAATCATTCTTGTTTATTTTCTCTTCTTCAATTGTTAACTGGCCAAATTGTGCTATATTTACATTTATTATTGGCTTGGTATCTATTTCTTTTTTTAAATTTAAAAAATTATTGATTTTTGGAGAGAGAGAGAGAGAGGAAGGAAAAGAGAAATAGAGATAGAAAGATAGAGAAAAACATTGATTTCTTATTCCACTTATTTATAAAATTATTGGTGGATTCTTGTATGTGCCCTGACTGGGGATTGAATCCACAACTTTGGCATATTGGGATAATGCTCTAACAAACTGATCTACCTGTCCAGGGCCAGGCTTGGCATCTTTTTCAAGAAATTCTGAAATACTTTTTTCAACTTCCTGAAATCCTGCATCTTTGAAATATTTACAATCTCTTTTCCCAGTGACTTCTATTATATTTGAATTTATTACCTGCTGTAATGTTGGTGGGATAGATACTAATGTCTTAAAAGGAAAGTTATTTGGGGATTAATTTTATAAGTGGCCAGTTTATGAATAAATAGTTTTGCTTTATGATGACTTTGCTTCTCTTAAACAATGAAAATAATGGATACGTAGATAGTGAGGGGGCCCCCTGTAATACTCTCCTTATAGCTGAGAAGGCCCCAGTAACAGACAATGCTGGGATTTCTGGCAAAAGCTGAGGTGAAACATGTGATTTAGGCTTATGGTCTAAGAGAAGCTTCCTACTCTTCACCCTGAATCTAACTCTTGGTACAACCCAGTCAGATATGACTTGAAAGGAAAGAACTAGGAAGAAATCTAGACCTAAGGCCTATTCTGGCATGCCATTATATGTGTGGAAGAGGTAGAAAGCAAAGACAAATGCTCTGAGAATTCAGTTTCTGCATAGTCTGCAAGAGGAGGCTTAAGGGAGCAGTCTGTCCACCTGTGTTGTCCTAAAAGGCACCATTAGTCTGCTCACTGGTCAATGTGACCTAGTGAATGTCCTGGGCTCTCATCAATAAGATTAGTAAATGCTCACCTTTTATGGGAGGGAGGGTGGAGGAAGAAGAAAGTAGAAATATTTAGGAATAGGAAAAGAGGACTGAAGATTCCCATTTGTGTATGATGTACATTTTATTTGGGAGAATCTACCCATTGAGTGATGGGAGGTTGGGAAGTCATAAAGCAGAGAAAGGAGGTAGGTGTTATACTATGAGGGCAGGTCACTCTATATTTCTTTCTTCCTTCTGCCCAGTGGAAAGGAGAAAAGACGTTTGAGCAAAGGAACCACACCTCTAGGCAGAATTGCTTTAGCAACAGACCAAGGATGAGCTTTTGTCCAAGTTGAAGTTCTCAGAACTTATTGCTGAAAAAAAGAGTTGCATGATTTTTTAAAGCCAAGTTTTATTAAAGTCTGAATTAGGAGGGAGCTGCTTTTAAAAGATGATTGAAGTGGAGCAAGAAGCTCTGTGTGACAATCTGGAGATCAGTACAAGATGTGGTTGTGATTGAGAAGAGCAGAAAGATGGAGAAGAATTGATGGTACCTCAAATTAGTTTATTCAAAAAATTATTCCAGAAGATTTACCTAATTTTATTGGCAATTATTATTCTTAGTTATTTCCACAAATAGAACTTTTATAGCTGTATTATGTTAAAGCCATAATCTACTTCTCAAAGCGCACACTTTTGAGTTTGGACACATGAATTAAATATATGATAAGAGAACATTTAAACTGAATAAGCAGTTTTAGTGCTGAATAAACTGGAAAAAATACCTGAAAGCTGAAGTTGTACATTTTTATGTATAAGATATATAAATTCATTTATTCACTCATTCAACAAATATCGAATGTCTGCTCAATGCCAGTAATCATATCTAGTGTTCATTTATTAATGCAGGTTGGAAAACTTACATTTAAAATATGCAAAGTGGGGTTACTGGCACTAAGTCATAATATTTTTAAATGAAACAAGGTCAGTAATGGAAAATTTAGGCAAAGCAGAAACTCTTCTACAAAGAACTTCAGCTTAGGTATAGAAGTTGCTGAAATATTGACCACATTAAGCCTTTGCAATGACAGCACAGGTAGAAAGATTAATAAATGCAGAGCAAGTGAAAAATCATTTAGAGGGAAAAAATACTCTAGTTGTGATGCCTTTGTGGTTTTGCTATAAATGAACCAGTTGGACTCTTTCATGATGCAAAAAAACGAAGGCTGCACTCAACACCAATTTTATTTACATTTCAAAGCAGTCTTTATTAACCCTTTTAATGCAATACTTTTATTATAAATATGAGAATATTCAAACTTCTTCCTCACTTTCTGTTCGTTTCTTAACAGTCATCACAATATCCTACTAAGCTGAAAATCCTGGGAGATCTTTCCTCAAGAATAAGAGGCCATTCCTCCAGCATGCTTTTCAACAGGGTTTTAACTTTTCTATGCAGCTGGCAAGAATATTGCACCAGCAAACTGAAAACACACAGTGGTATGTATGCTTGGTGTGTTTATAAACTTTCCCATGCGTGTTATTCTATTAGCTTCAAACATTCCCTGAGCAGTTTCTGATGAGCTGAGCTATCAGGCAAATGCTCAGAGGTGCAAATTGGTCTGGTGTGCACAGTTTGTGAATTTCCAGTCTACTGAATACGCCCAGCTGTGGGTCTCCCCTTCAGCTGGAGGGGTCTTGCCTTCTAAGAACTGTGTTCCACTTGACTTGCCATGGCTTCTATCATCTCCCTAGGAGACTCCATTTCCTATGAGAAAGAGCCACTTACTGACATGTCAGGGACACTCAGAGCAGCTTCATGATAATCACATATATTTCCTTTCCCACTCCTCCTCACCTGTGGCTTATTTCTTTGTTCTTTCATTTCATTACAAGGAAATGGATGCATAAAGAAGGTCAATGAAACCCACCTTGCTCTCAGTTTGAGCGTCGGTTCTGTTCTAACATGTAAAGGGAAGCTTGGCTTCTTAGAGACCTGAGCTCTTGTGCTTAATCTTAACTTTGTCAGTTACACATTGAAATGAAGGTGTTCAGAGGATGTTGAACAAGATTTTCAAGTCATTATTTCCCAGGTATAAGTTCATCTCCAAAGGCAAATTTTTCTCTTCCCAATTTATTAACTGTAGCAACTTGAGTATTTTTATTTTATTTTATTTTTATTTATTTTTTTTAATTTTATTTTATTTTTATTGTTTTAAGTATTACAAATAGTAGTACATATGTCTCCTTTTTTTTTCCCCTTTGATCTCCCCCCGACCTCCCCTACCCCCCAGGACATGCCTTCACCTGCCCACCCTCCCCCCCCCCCCCCCCCCCCCGCCCCAGTGTCTTATATCCATTGGTTGTGCTTATATGCATGCGTACAAGTCCTTTGGTTGGTCTCTTACAGCCCTCCTCGCCCAATCACCCCTGTCTTCCCAATGTAGTTTGACAGTCTGTTCATTGCTTCTTTGCCTCTGTATCTTTTTCCCACCATTTCTTTCCTTTAAAAAGTTTTGCCTTTGCAGACTGGAAATAAACATATAATAACAAAACAAGACAAAACAAAAAAATGTTTGAGTCCCAATTTCAATGTCCAACAGTTCCTTATGTGTACATGTCAGCAGTGATATCTGGATGGTGGGCACATGGTGGCAATGCAGGTCCGACCCTCTCTGGTTTGGTCTTAGGTAACCTGCAGCGGTGCACAGCTGCTGACTGTTCCCATGGCAAGGCGTTGTCAGCGTCTTCCATCTCTGGACTGTTTTCCTCTTGTCTTCGTGGTTGGAGCACTCCTGTCAATTCCTCTCTGTTGCAGGAATCCATCTGGTCTTGGGGTTGTTTTCTGAAAATATATAAATATATTCTCGACCACAAGTTAATAAAGGAATCTTTTCTATATAATTGATTTGGGATCCTTTTTATTTTTGTTCAAACGATTTTCCTTTGTCTTATTTAGACACCATGTGTGTTTTTAATGGCCGTCTTGCTGTTAGCATTGCAAATGAACCTTAATTTGGTAAAGTAAAAATTTTCTAGATGTAATTTACTTATAGGATATTTTTCCTTACATGATATTTCCCTACTATCCCCCCCCTTTTTTTTTAATGGAGGTTTTTGTAAATTTTATAATGCAGTCTTGATAACTTTAAATTAAAAAAAATTTTTTTTTCCCCCACACATATGACTGCTTTAGGTTCATTGCATATTCAGGAATTTTACCATGAGATGAACTACCAACAGAAATTTTAGTTATTACTTTAAGAATAGCTTTTTGTCCAGTACTTGAATATTCACTTATTTCAATTAGCCTATTTAAATTAATCTGAAAACTCGATTACTATTTTACTGTCAAATTTAATACTCTACCAACAATCTTAGTTTACCCTGTAAATATTAGTGGGAAGGATTATTTGCATTCTTGAGTGGGCCCTGAGCATTCCAAATGCTCAGCTGAATTTAGATAAAGGGCAACTGCTGTCAGCCAAGTCTCTTGTCTGTTACTTGGGTCCCGATCTGAGCTGGGCCAAGTCTCTGTCTGTCACCTGTATCTCGATGTGAGCTGGGCCGGGTCTCTTTCTGTTGCCTGGGTCCCGATCTGAGCTGGGTGTGGGAAGCGCGAAGCAGCCATGGGGGTAGGAGACCTCCTTTAGAAAGGGGTGAGGGTTCAAGCCCCTGCAATGTTGGGGGGGTAAGGGTCTGTGCCCCACTTCTGTTGCCCCCCCAAGTTCTCTCCTGATGGCCCCTCTGTGACTGTGCCTGTCTTAGGTTGTTCCTTCCTTGAGGAATCTTACCCGTCTCTGGCTAACCAGCCATCCTCCGGGGCCAAGCAGGGTGCTGTGAGGTTCAGTTCTGTCTCATTGGTAGCCTATGACCCCTTGGCCTCCACACCCAGCACCTGCCTTGGGAACCCCTGGCCTGCTGGCAGGGTCCCGGTGCCGATCACATATCTCGGGGAACTCGGGTTTCTTCTCCAGTGAGGGCCCAGCTCACACAATTGGATGTGAGACAGATCCATGGTACCAGCCCCCACGAGGCTTCAAGCTCAGCATGAACAGAAAGCTCAGGTAACAGCTGAGGGCAATTGGATTGTGAGAAGAGGGTCCCTCTTGGCACAAAGGGCAAGAGGGGCCAATATAGGATGCTCAAGTGCCTTCCCAGTGCCTTAATTCCTTCTGCAAGGGATTAAATCCTTTCATGTCCCTTTTTTTTTTTTTTTTAAATTGCTGCCCACCATTCAAAGAATTAGTTTGTAAGTTTGTTTGGGATAATTGTAAAGTATGCTGTTGTAAAATATCTAAGATTATAATGAGATTGTAGAATAATATCATGTAAGGATATTCTTTGCCCTAGGCCCTGGCAATTCCATTTCAAACTGGCTGTCAATTTCTTTGTGTAGCTTTATATAAACTTTGTCAGGGAGGCAAAAACACAAATTACTTACTTTAGTTCAAGCGGCCAAATATATTGACTTTCAATTACAATCCTTATGACTTTTGAAGGAAACTTCTCTTTGTTTCCTTCCAAAATAATTTTCAGTCTACAGAGAGTTTCATTTAAAAATTTTTGTCACATGAAACAATTTCTCTTAATGCCCCGCCCCCTTGTTGTCTGTGTCCATTGATTAGGTTCATATGCATGCATACAAGTCCCTTGGTTGATCTCTCCACCTTACCCCCACCCTCCCCTACCTTACCTGAGGTATGATGTTCTGATCGACTTTTCTCAGCCTCTGGATCTGTTCTTGTTCATCAGTCTATGTCGTTCATTATATTCCACAAATGAGTGAGATCATGTGATATTTATCTTTCTCTGCCTGGCTTATTTCACTCAACATAATATTCTCCATCTCCATCCATATTGTTGCAAATGGTAGGAACTCCTTCTTTTTTACCGCAGCGTAGTATTCCATTGTATAGATATACCACAGTTTTTTAATCCATTCATCTGCTGATGGGCATTTAGGTTGTTTCCAAATCTTGGCTATGGTGAATTGTGCTGCTATGAACATAGGGGTTCATATTTCCTTTCTGATGCCTGTTTCTAGATTCTTGGGATATATTCCTAGAAGTGGGATCACTGGGTCAAATGGGAGTTCCATTTTTATTTTTTTGAGGAAACTCCATACTGTTCTCCACAGTGGCTGCACCAGTCTGCATTCCCACCAGCAGTGCAAAAGAGTTCCTTTTTCTCTGCATCCTCGCCAACACTTGTTGTTTGTTGATTTGTTGATAAAAGCCATTCTGACAGGTGTGAGATGGTACCTCATTGTTGTTTTGATTTGCATCTCTCTGATGATTAGTGACTGTGAGCAGGTTTTCATATGTCTCTTGGCCTGCCTTCTGTCTTCTTTCGAAAAGTGTCTACTTAGATCAGTTGCCCATTTTTTGATTGGGTTGTTTATCTTCTTTTTGTTAAGTTGTATGAGTTCTCTGTATATGTTGGAGATTAAACCCTTATCATTGATATCATTGGCAAATATATTCTCCCATGCAGTGGGCTTTCTTGTTGTTTTATTGATGGTTTTCTTTGCTGTGCAAAAGCTTTTTATTTTGATGTGGTCCCATTTGTTTATTTTCTCTTTAGCTTCCATTGCCCTAGGAGTAGTATCAGTGAAGAAGTTCTTTCGGCATATGTCCGAGATTTTGCTGCCTGTGGATTCCTCTAGTATTTTCATGGATTCCCGTCTTATGTTTAAGTCCTTTATCCATTTTGAATTTATTTTTGTGTATGGTGTAAGTTGGTGATCTAGCTTCATTCTTTTGCATGTATCTGTCCAATTTTCCCAACACCATTTGTTGAAGAGACTGTCTTGACTCCATTGAATGTTCATGCCTCCTTTGTCAAATATTAATTGAGCATATTGATTTGGGTCAATTTCTGGGTTCTCTATTCTACTCCATTGATCTATATGTCTGTTCTTGTGCCAGTACCAGGCTGTTTTGAGAACAGTAGCTTTGTAATACAACTTGATATCTGGTATTGAGATCCCACCTACTTTGTTCTTCTTTCTCAGGATTGCTGTAGCTATTCGGGTTCTTTTTTTATTCCAGATAAATTTTTGGAAATTTCGTTCTAGGTCTGTGAAATATGTTGTTGGTATTTTAATGGGAAGTACATTGAATTTATAGATTGCTTTGGGTAGTATGGACATTTTGATGATGTTGATTCTACCAATCCATGAACATGGTATGTTCTTCCATCTGTTTATGTCTTCCTCTATCTCTTTTTTCAGTGTCGTGTAGTTTTCTACGTATAGGTCTTTTACCTCTTTAGTTAAGTTTATTCCTAAGTATCTTAATTTTTTTGGTGCAATGGTAAATGGGATTGTTTTTTTAGTCTCTCTTTCTGTAAGTTCATTATTGGTGTATAGAAATGCCATAGATTTCTTGGCATTAATTTTGTATCCTGCTACATTACCGAATTCAGTTATTAAGTCTAATAATTTTTTTATGGAGTCTTTAGGGTTTTCTATGTACAGTATCATGTCATCTGCGAATAAGGACAGTTTTACTTCTTCTTTTCCAGTTTGGATGCCTTTTATTTCTTCTTCTTGTCTGATCGCAATGGCTAGTACTTCCAGCACTATATTAAACAGGAGTGGTGAGAGTGGGCATCCCTGTCTTGTTCCTGTTCTTAGGGGAAATGGTTTTAGTTTTTGCCCATTGAGTATGATGTTGGCTGTGGGTTTGTCGTATATGGCTTTTATTATGTTCAGGTATGATCCTTCTATTCCCACCTTGCTGAGAGTTTTTATCAAGAAAGGGTGTTGGATTTTATCAAATGCTTTTTCTGCATCAATTGATATGACTATGTGATTTTTATCTCTCAATTTGTTTATGTGATGTATCACGTTTATTGATTTGCGAATATTGTACCATTCTTGCATCCCTGGGATAAATCCTACTTGGTCATGGTGTATAATCTTTCTGATGTACTGCTGGATTCGATTTGCTAGAATTTTGTTGAGGATTTTGGCATCTATGTTCATGAGGGATATTGGCCTGTAATTCTCTTTCATTGTGTTGTCTTTGTCTGGTTTTGGTATTAGGGTGATGCTGGCCTCATAGAAGGAGTTTGGAAGTGTTCCTTCTTCTTGAATTTTCTGGAATAGTCTGAGGAGGATACGTTTTAGTTCTTCCTTGAATGTTTGGTAAAACTCCCCTGTGAAGCCATCAGGCCCTGGGCTTTTGTTTGCTGGAAGCTTTTTGATGACTGCTTCAATTTCTTCCATAGTTATCAGCCTATTGAGATTCTTAGAATCTTCCTGTGTGAGTTTTGGAAGGTTGTATTTTTCTAGGAATGTGTCCATTTCCTCCAGATTGTGTAGTTTGTTAGAATAGAGTTGTTCATAGTATTTTTTAACAATCCTTTGTATTTTGGTGGGGTCTGTTGTTATTTCACCTCTTTCATTTATGATTTTGTTTATTTGGGTCCTCTCTCTTTGCTTCTTGGTGAGCCTGGCTAGAGGTTCATCAATCTTGTTTATCCTTTCAAAGAACCAGCTCTTGGTTTTGTTGATCCTGTGTATTGTTTTTTTGGTCTCTATGTCATTCATTTCTGCTCTGATCTTTATTATGTCCTTCCTTCTGCTCACTGTGTGCTTTTCTTGTTGCTCTCTTTCTAATTCTTTGAGTTGTTGAGTTAGAAGATTTATTACCATTTTTTCTTGTTTTTTGAGGTAGGCCTGTAGAGCTATAAACTTCCCTCTCAAGACTGCTTTCATTGTGTCCCATAGCATTTGCATTGTTGTGTTTTTATTGTCATTATTCTCCAGGATGTCTTTAATTTCTTCTTTGATCTCGTTGATCACCCAATCATTGTTTAATAGCATGCTATTCAGTTTCCATGTGTTTGAATTTTTTGGAATGTTTTTATTATAGTTTATTTCTAATATTATGCCATTGTGGTCTGAGAAAATGCTTGATAGGATTTCAATCTTTTTGAATTTAGGGAGGCTTTGTTTGTGACCCAATATGTGGTCTATTTTTGTAAATGTCCCATGGGCACTTGAGAAGAACGTATATTCCGAGGCTTTGGGGTGAAATGCTCTGAAGATGTCAATTAGGTCCATCTGATCTAGTGTGTCATTTAGAATTGCTATTTCTTTGCTGATTTTTTGTCTGGAGGATTTATCCAGTGATGTCAGTGGTGTATTAAAGTCTCCTACTATGATTGTATTGTTCTCGATCTCTCCCTTGATCTCTTCCAGGAGTTTTTTTATGTATTTGGGTGCTCCTGCGTTGGGTGCATATATGTTCACCAGAGTTATATCTTCTTGTTGAATTGCTCCCTTTAGTATTATGTAGTGGCCTTCCTTATCTCTTGTTATGCCCTTTACTTTGAGGTCTATTTTATCAGATATAAGTATTGCTACCCCAGCTTTTTTCTCATTTCCATTTGCTTGAAAAATATTTTTCCATCCCTTCACTCTCAGTCTGTGTGAATCCTTTGCTCTGAGGTGAGTCTCTTGTAGACAGCAAATATATGGGTCATGTTTTCTTATCCATTCAGCTACCCTATGTCTTTTGATTGGTGCATTTAATCCATTTACATTTAATGTTATTATTGACAAGTACATGTTTGTTGTCATATTTTCCCCCTTAGTGTTTGTGTTTCTTTTTGCCTTTCTCTTTCTTCTTTTTACAGCAGTCCCTTCAGCATTTCTTGCATTGCTGGCTTGGTAGTGATAAACTCTCTTAGCCCATTTTTGTCTGTGAAGCTCCTGATTCCCCCTTCAATTTTGAATGATAACCTTGCTGGGTATAGTATTCTTGGATTCAGACCCTTGCTTTGCATCACTTTGAATATTTCATTCCATTCTCTTCTGGCCTGGTGTGTTTCTGTTGAGAAATCAGTTGATATTCTAATAGGAGATCCCTTGTAGGTAACTTTCTGTCTCTCTCTGGCAGCCTTTAAGATTCTTACTTTGTCATTGGTATTCGCCAATTTAATTATGATGTGTCTTGGTGTTGGTCTTTTGGGGTTCAACTTGTTTGGGACTCTATGTACTTCTTGGACTTGCATAGTTTTTTTCTTGCCAATATCAGGGAAGTTCTCCGTCATTATTTCTTCAAACAGGTTTTCTATTCCTTGCTTCTCTTCCTCACCTTCTGGTATCCCTATTATTCTAATATTGTTTCGTTTTGTGTTGTCCCAAAGCTCCCTTAGGCTCTCCTCTTGCTTTTTAAGTCTTCTTTCCATTTGCTGCTGTGTTTGTGTGTGTTTTCCTACCTTGTCTTCTAATTCACTGATGCAGTCCTCAGCCTCTTCTAGTCTACTGTTTAAGCCTTCCAATGTGTTCTTTATTGCAGCTATGTCGTTCTTCATCTCCTCTTGGTTTCTTTTCATGTTGGTGACATTTTCATTCAGCTCCTTGTAGTTCTCATTGAGTTGTGTGTATTTGTCATTGAGTTGTGTGTATTTGTCATCCATCCGTTTAAACATCCTTAGAACCATTACTCTGAATTCTCTCTCTGTTAAGCTGCTAGCCTCAATTTCATTTAACTCCCTTTCTGGTGATTCCTCTTTTTCTTTCCTTTGGGTATTGCTTTTTTGTCTCCCCATGTTTTCCTGAAATGTTTTAATTGTAGATCCAATTGCTTTGCTACCCAGGTTCTTTTGGTGATGGTGCTACTGGTGAAATCTTTCTGTTCTCCTGGGCTTGGTTATCTAGTGTAATTGAGGTGCTTAGCTTCTAAAGATTTCTCTTTAGAGTAGATCCTATGGCCTCAGGGAGTATTCAGATTCCTTGGTGTTAATCAGGGTGGAATCTGGGTGTGGCTATATTGGTTGCCTGGAGACTGGGGGGAGGGGCTATCTCTCAGGAGAAAATGGATTCTGTGGGCTTAGATATGACTCAGTACCAGACTTGCTACCACTTCTCCTGGACCGTCCGTTGCCCACTCTGCCTAGGTTCCACAACTCTACCCCTTCTCCCGCACTTCTGTCACAGGTAAGCGCCTGTCTCCAAAAGGTCCCACGAACTAGGTTCAGTGGGGAAAGGCGCAGGCCCCAGCGAGAGGAAGGACCGCGTCTCTGCCAGTTCCTCTCTTGCCGGCACTCCGCGGTCCAGCAGCTCTTAAAGGCTGCCTTTGAGCTCAGATCCCAAATCCAGACTCTATGGTCTAAAATCCTTCAGACCTTGCCTGTCCTCAGGGACGCGGCTTGGCACTGTGTAGTTTCTCCCTGACCTTCTGGGCACAGAGGTCCGGGAGATTCTACTGCCTAGATCTTTGATTTTACCTTTATCCGGGGGATCCCTGCTCTTCCCAGCTGCAAACTGTGTCACCAGCTGTGCCTCCTTCGCAACTTGAGTATTGATGGGTGTGTACTCCAAGAAGGCATTCATTGCTGTAAACCCAGGGTCTAGAACAGTGTCCAACACATAGTAGTTGAAGAGTAAATGCTGAAAGTGATTTATTAAAATGTAAATGTTGAATGATGACTACAGAGGGTCAAAATGCTCAATTATGCCTAGTATTTCCATGTAGTATCTAAAAAATTATGCAAGAGGATGTTGGAAATTTGGTTCGATAGACTTAAAATTACATCAAGAATTCTTAGCCTCATCTTGGTTACTTGAAAGAAATCAACTAGTCACCCTGTTTCCATTTTGCCAGCTGTGCAAGGGGCTATTGACAGTGCCTTCATCATGACAGTCTAGTGAAGAAGTAAGCATAGTGCTTAACCAATGTGCTCATAACCTAACGAAAATGGAACCATTTCAATGGGACATTTGTCAATCCCAAACTTAGCTCATTCTTTTTCTGAAATGCAGATGCTTAAAATGACATAGCTTAAGGTATCTATCAAGAGTTTAGGTCCCTGATGTCTGTCCTCATCTGACAGGACAGAAGTGTCATGGACTCACAGTCATTGGAAAAGTCAATTTAGCTAAATATTGGTCTCTGTATTGGGTGAATTTGGAACTATCATAGACAATGGCTACATGTCTTAAACCTGATTCTGAAAATGTAGCAAGTATGAATGTGCAGGGGAAGAAAAATGCAGTTGTCTCTCAGCAGCCCCAGAACATTCCTTTTATAGAACAAGACTCCAACAGAGTTTTAACATACAAAGTTATCTCATATGAAGGAGGCCCCATTTGGGAGCCAGAGGATGCCAGGCAGGGATTCCTAACCCTAAGCCCTATTCCCAGCACCCCCAACAGCCTGCAGTTATGTGACCCTGGACAAGGCATTTAACCTCCTGAGACTGTAGCTTCTTTATCTATAAAATAACATTGGCTTCCTGCCTCCCAAGGATACCAGAAGGAAGAACGAGTTAACATTTACATAGCATATTGGGAGCCTCCAAGAAAGGCACTGCACGAATAGTGAATGTGATAGATTAGGAAAATGTCTTTAATCTTTAATTTGTTGGTCTCTGGTCTGCGTTTCTGGACCTATTCCCCATATCTATGCAGTATTAAAATAGCAGAAAAGCATAAAAGAAAGTTCTAAATGGAATTCAGGTTCAGATAAAGAAGCTAATTCAGGTAGGATAACAGAATCATAGTTGTTGGGCTTTTTTTTGTTGGTTTGCTTGTTTGTTCATCATTTAACTTTGTAGAAAGGAGATGTGTGGGAGATAACTTGATTGCTACTGGGAGAAGTATCTGTCTTTGGTCTGTATCTGCATTTAGACAACAGATAGGCACTCTTACTGGAGAACAGCAATAGGCACCGTGGAGTGGCCAAAATTTGGAGTTCATCAGGATGGTCAACTCCTGGAGGGTAGGAATCATGTTTTATGTGTCTTATATCTCCAGCACCTTTCCACTACCTGATATATAGCTACTACTTAGTTTGTGTTTAACTAATGCAGTGGTTTTCAACTGGTGTGCCACAAGAATTTTGAAAATATGCAATACCTGACTATTTAGCCAGGGACACCGACCTCTTTTCCCTATATTGTTAAAAAACTGACAACAGCTAACACAGCAATAGCTGTCTGGTATGAATGAATCAAAATTATACTTTTTTTTTTGTCAGATCAGCAAAAAATGTTTAAAATTTTTTTTTTATTGTTTAAAGTATTACATATAGTATTACATATGTTTCCTTTTTCCCACATTGACCTCTCCCCAGCCACCCCCAACCCCTGGAACATGCCCTCAACCCCCACTGTCTGTGTCCATTGGTTATGCTTACATGCATGTATACAAGTCCTTTGGTTGATCTCTTACCAACCCCTACCCCTGCCTTCCCTCTGAAGTTTGACTGTCTGTTCGATGCTTCTCTGTCTCGGGATCTAGTTTTGTTTATCAGTTTATGTTAATTATATTCCACAAATGAGTGAGATCATGTGATATTTATCTTTCTCTGACTGGCTTATTTTGCTTAGCATAATGCTCTCCATGTCCATCCATGCTGTTGCTAATGGTAAGAGTTCTTTCTCTTTTACAGCAGCGTAGTATTCCATTGAGTAGATGTACCACAGCTTTTTAATTCACTCATCTGCTGATGGACACTTAGGCTGTTCCAAATCTTAGCTACTGTAAATTGTGCTGCTATAAACATAGGGGTGCATATGTCTTTTCTGATAGGTGTTTCTGATTTTTAGTAACATGAGATGAAACAGCTTGAAATTTGCCAATCTAATGAATAAATTGACTAGGATCTGAATGCAGCTTCATTCTGTGCCCCTTTTCCTTAAGTAAATTGGAAGTAATAACACCATCTTTACAGAACTGTTGTGAGGGGTAGATGAGTAATTTGTATAAAGTGCCCAGCACACTGTCTGAAACAATTTTGGGGCACACAGGCATAGTACTTGTGATGACTTTTAGCCCTCTCACCACTAATGCTGGGATACAGGGCAGTGTAATGCCCAAAGCATGGATAAGTCCACATCCTGGCCTTGGTACTTATAAGCTGGAGAGCAATGGTTTAACCTTTTTAGAACTTGGTTCCTCATCTGAATGAAAGGGTGATAAAATTTGATCTACTTAACTGCTAAATGTCTAGAATATAGATCAGGATGGTAAAGGATCTAGAATATCTTTAAAGATCATACATAAGGAAAATACATAAAGCATTTATGAAACATAGTGAATGACCCTCCAACTACAAACAAGGTCAAGACATGGACTATAGCCAGCACCCCAAGAGCCCAGCATGTGCCCACAGATCACTTATTTTAAAAATTTCCCCCACATTTATACTCTTCTGTGACTTAACATTATATCATGTACATGTCAGTTAGAATGTTTAAAAATTAGTTTAATTGTGATAAATTATTCAAACATATGAATGTGCTACAATTTATAAACTACTGTGTGATGGTTGGCAGCTTGTGTTGCTCCTACACGCTATTTTAAGTTCTTACAAATGCACACCTGTTTTGTTCTTCTGATATGCCTGTTGCTTCTTGTACAATGACCACACTGTTTTAAACATTATAGGTATATACTATACTTTCATAACCAGAAGGGAAAATTATTCCTGTCAATGCTCTTTTGGAAACTTCTTGGCTATTCCACTTATTTATTAATTTTCTTCTCAAACTTACAGGAAAGTTGCAGGTCCAGTTCCAATGAGTTTTCTTCTGGAACCACTTGAGAATAAGTTACTCCATGATGCCCTTTCACCTGCAAACACGTTAGTGTGTATTTATTACAATCAAGGGCATAGGAATAGAAAATTAGCATTGACATATTATCCTTATCAAAAGTTCAGACCCCATTCAAATTGTGGCACTTGCCTCAATAATGCTCTTTACGGCAAAAGGATGTAGTTCAAGATCATGGGTGGAACTCAGTCTTTTGGAGTCCCCCCCTCCCCCTTCAATCTATAAAAGTTGCTGGATCTTTTATTGATTTTTGTGAACTTCACACAAAGAGTATAAGTCAGTTATTTGTAGAATATTCTTCAATTTGTGTTTGTCTTATATTTCTTCATTTTTATATTTACACTAGCAGTCTGGTGCATGAAATTCGTGCATGGGTACTAGGCCTGGCTGGCCATCAGGGCCGATTGGGACCTTCCTTCTCCCAGCTGCTCGCCGGGGCCTTCCTTCATTCTGCGCCATCTCCTGGTGGTCAGTGCACTTATAGCGAGCGGTCAGACTACCAAGGGGACAATTTGCATATTAGCCTTTTATTATATAGGATATACATCTTCAGCAGGAATAGAGTGACACTGTGTTCTCATTGCATTCTATCAGGTGGCACATGATTTCTATTTGTCCCATTACTCAGAATGTTTATTTTGATTAAGGTAACTATTAATCAAGCTTCTCCAACTATTAAGTTGTTCTTTTCCCCTTTGTAATATATAAATATTTTGTTGTGAGCTATTTGTTACTATGTAAATATCTCTAAAGTCTTCTCTCTATTCATTCATGTATTAGTAGTGTGGATTCATGATTTCTTACTTTATTCTATAAAATAAGCAATTAAGCTTATAAGCAATTACTATCATTATTAATTGTAATTGATCACAGGATCCCCTTCAGGATTGTGTGTGTGCATGTGTGTTTGTGTGTGTGTCTTAATATGTCCCAGTTGTTCTTTGAGCCCTCCCTTAGTTTTTGTCACAGCAATATTGCTGGTTCATCTGAGAATTTTCATGTCCACCTGAATTCTCCAACTAATTTGTGGAACCAGCTATTTCTCCAAAGAGCCCTGGTTCCTTTTAGTGGAGAATGATATTTAGAATGAGTGTTAGGTGCTCTCATTGCTACAGGAGTGTTACTGCCTAGGCCCTCTCAGTGGACAGAGTGAGGGAGTGTACATATGTATATATCAGGGTGTTCCAAAAGCTTAGTGCAGTTTTAAGCTTTAGGAACTTCAGAAACACAAATTCACAAAAGCATCATTGGGAAGTTTAGTGATTTACAGTTCTTTACATTTAGTTTTGTGAATTTAAAAAAAAAATGATTTTTTTAAATTTTAAGATTTCAATTGTGACAGTTTTATGGAGAAGAATTTCTGAGACCAGTGACTTGGTATAGGAGGTTCTCTTGTTTGACCATTTCTTTCACCTGATCTATCTCCATTAGCTTTTTATCTTGCGAGATCATATCAAAACTGTAATTTATGCATCAAAACCTAATTCTTTTAACAAATTAGATAACCTAGATAAAACGGGCAATATTCTTAGAGCACAAGATACCACAACTGGCTAAAAAAGAAATGGGAACTATGAATGAATTCCTAAGTAAAGAGATTGTGTCAGTAATCCAAAAGCTTCTCATAAAGAAAAGTTCAGGAACACATGTGTTTCACTGATGTATTCTACCAAACATTTAAAGAAGAACCAACACCAATACATCACATATTTTTCTAAAGTTAAAGAAAGGATACTCCCCCATCCATTCTATGAGGCTAGTATTACCCTAATACCAAAACAAACAAACAGAAAAGAAATCACACAAAAAATTAAGCTATAGACCAATATCTCTTGTGAATGTAGATGCAAAAATCCTTTAAAAACACTATCAAAGTGCCTGGCTATTATGCCTCAGTGGTTGAGCATTGACCTGTGAACCAGGAGGTCATGGTTCAATTCCCGGTCAGGTTATGGGCTTGATCCCCAGTGTGGAGTGTGCAGGAGGCAACTGATCAATGATTCTCTCTCATCATTGATGTTTCTGTCTCTCTCTCCCTTTTCATTCCTCTCTGAAATCAATAAAAAATATACTATCAAAGAGAATTCAGCAACATATGAAAAGAATATATACTATGTCCAGGTGGGATTTATCCCAGGATTGCAAAGTTGGTTCAACACATGGAAATCAATACACCATATTAATAGAAGTAAAGGATAAAAATCACATGATTGTATCACTAGAAAAAGAAAAACATTTGGCAAAATCCAACACCCTTTATGAAAAAACAATCAACAAATTAGAAATAGGAGGGAACATCCTCAATGTGATAGAAGGCATCTATGAAAAACCCACAGCTAATATCATAGGTAATGGTGAAAGACTGAAAGATTTTTCCCTAAGATCAGAAAAAAGTCATGAATTTTTCTCTTGTCAACTTTAGTCAACATTGAATTGGAAGTTATAGCCAGGGTACTTAGGCAAGGAAAAGAAATAAAAGGCATCAAGATTGAAAAAGAAGGAATACTATATTTGCTGATAACATGATATTTTATAGGTAAAATCCTAAGAAAAAAAGTGGCCATGATGGTAGGAATAGAGGCTACACATTTTTACTTGACAACATGGACTCACCCTCACCAAGGCCAAACTCTCTAACACCATTACGGAGGGCCTACTATGTCAGTAACAGAGACCAGTGTTGATCCCCTAATATGGTCCCATTCACTGGGGGAACCAGTCAGCCACCTGGTAGCAGGTTCCTTACAATTGGATCTCTTCCATCTTGGAGGGGGCAGATGTTTGTTCTCACTGGAATACATATATTCTGGATGTGGATACAGCTTCCCTGACCCACAATGCTCTGTCAGTAGCACTATATATGAACTCACAGAACACCTTACCCACTGTCATGCTATTTCCCATGGCGTTGTTTCTGATCAGTGATTTCCATGGCATTGCTTCTTTTATAGCAAAGGGAATGCAGCAATGGGCTTTTGGCCATCCACTTAACTTGTTTTGTTATTGGAGAATCAAATTCCTCCCTTGCTCATGGGAGTGGGGTTAAGGTTCTTGGGGTACCGCTGAAATAAGAAGTTTCAGAAGCCCACATGAGAGAATGAGATGTGGAAAAGGCTTTATTTGCATGAAGTTACATTCATTGGGCTCTGAGGTGCCCTGCCCCTGAAGCCAGCCCTGAAAGAGGTATAGCTGGGGTTCCAGCCGAGCCCAAAGAAAGGCCAGTGTTCAGTGCTTCCTTTCCATGTTGCAGCCAGGTATAGTTCAGTATCCAAGCTAATTAAAGTCCATTAGTCTATTGTGTGGAGTCCCACATGGCTGTGAGCCACATGGGCAGAAGGGAGTGCACCCTGCCACAGGAGAGCCAGGAACCCAGTGTGCCAGAGAGAGTAAAAACCAAGAGGAGTGTACTTCTTTGTTTAGATGTTTAAATACCCAGGTTTCTTAGGCTTGCAGTGGCCATGCCTATTCTGGCCACTGACTAACTCCCAGGTGTGACTGACAGGAAAGCACTTTCCCAGGTTACTTAGACCTTACTGGGCATGTGTCTAAACTGCCTTTGTCCAGTTCTTTCCCCCATCCACCAGTGGGGAACAGACTTGGAGAGTGTTAAATATAGATTTTTGGCAAAGCTGTATAAATGATATGTTTGTGAGAATAAACAAATAATCTTTTCTGTCAAAGAACAGTTTAGACAGCCGTCATTTTAAACTGCGTGACTTGGCAGCCGCCATGTTGGCCACATGGCTTGCAGCTGCCCTGGGGGCTGCCATCTTGAAATGGCAAAGGCCAACCCCTCCCTTTGAATTAGCTAATCGTGAAAGACTGTGCACCTGAGCTCCAATCAAGAGAAAGGGACCGGTCACATGCATCAGGGATTATAAAGCCGAGCAGACTGCCTGCTAGGTATGTGCATGCTTCCAGACCATGTGTGCACACCTTTTTAGGTAGAAGTAAAGATATTTGCCTTGCTGCCTGGCTCCTGAGTACATTTTGTGTTCTACTAGGACCCCTGAATTTGGGAGCTTGCCTTATTTCTAACAATTTGGGGGTGAGTCCGGGATACCATTTGTCATCACAGGGAAATTGGACCCCTCTCCTGAGGAGGTGTGTTCTGCTGCCAAGTTGCGGTGGCCTCGGTGAGGAGGGACAGCCATTACCCCTGGGCCAACTACAAGCTTGGGATCGAGAGTCAGCCAGCAATGCAGGAAGGGCCTAAGCAAGACCCACGTCAATCAGGTAACCTCATGCATGAGCCAAGGTCAGAAATTGGACTGAGTACACTTTGGTGATTGGGTGTCCTCAGAGGTTGGGCATATGTGACTGGGATGTGTCTTAGACATAAAGCGAGTGCGGAGTTCTGATCTGCAGTTCCATTCTCCTGCAAGGGAAGTGGCCAGAGAGGGATGAAACAGATCTTAGGGAGTACGAGAAACCTCCAACATGGGGGGTTGAGTACATAGTCACAAGGGACCTGCCGAAAATGGGAAACACAAATTCTAGGCCTAGGGCATACACTCCCCTGAAATAGTCCATTGGGAGAATGCTGGGATTCTGGGAAGGCAAGTTCCTGAACCAGGGACAGAAGACATTGCTCTTGGTGTAAACTTTCACTAATAGTTTTGTGTGCACCTGTATGAGAGGGTGTGTGTTGATGTTTTATGTCTCTTTGTTTTTTGTTTAATTTGTTTAAAGATGGGCAAGTCCTGCTTTGGGGAAGCCCAGTTGTGTGTGGTGGCCTGAACATGTGACATAGATTGCAGGAACGTCCCAGCAGCTGCCAAGAATCCTTATTCTTGGGGATTCATCCTGCTCTCCCTAGCAGGGTGTTGGCCCACCAGAAACTCTTAGCTAGTAAGATTTCTGTCTTTATGTCTGTAAAGTAGGGACTTTAATTTGCTCTTCCCTGATTTATGATTTTCTGTGCTGGGTTAAAATTTTAAGATTCTAAGATTAATTTAAAAGTGTAAAATTTGTAAAGGTTGCAACCTAGGGAAGTTTAAAACAAAGACAAGCCAGTTCCAAGACTGTGTGTGGTTAACAAACCATTATCTTCCCCACCTGAGGCAAAGTGGGAGGGGAAAAGGGGGAAAAAAAGCCCAAGGTTTCCAAGAAGCAGAATGGGAGGTGGTACTTGGGTACTTGAGAAATTTGCAAAACCCCACCCAGCATCATGTCCATTAAACATCCAGTTGTCAGCATTGGTGTTAACTGAAATGGGACCGGAATGGAACCAGAATGGGACCAGGATGGAAGCAGGTGGCCTGTGCATGCTTTTGATGTCACAAACCCAG
This sequence comes from Corynorhinus townsendii, assembly GCA_026230045.1. Classification (NCBI taxonomy): domain Eukaryota; kingdom Metazoa; phylum Chordata; class Mammalia; order Chiroptera; family Vespertilionidae; genus Corynorhinus; species Corynorhinus townsendii. Next base: position 140,846,447 of record JAPDVU010000001.1, on the reverse strand, counting down.
TCAGGCCAGCCAAGGCAGAACTGAGACTGGCTATTAAGCAGTCCCAACTTTGCGGCTTCTGTACCCTTGAGGGTAGGGCAGCAAGGAAATGGGTGGGCGGTAGGTGTGTCCTCCCAGCAGTTTCTCTGAGACATTCAAAGTATATCATATCTGTGATGTTACTAAAATATAAAAATTTAATAGCCAAATTGAAAATAATTAATTCTGTGGTCAAGACCAAAACTTTAATGTTACAACTGGTTTAAGTTTTAATAATATTTAAATTGGGTATATTTGACAGCTTTTCTGAATGTAATATTTCGAGAATTTAACTGAAAGACGGCTTTGTGACATCTCAAGGGCCCTGAGGTGACACAAAGATCTACTCTCTCCCTAAAAAGAAATCTTTTTGAACTAAATTAGACCAATACAATATACTTGAAATTACATAAGGAAGTAAGCTATACAGGCTGGGTTGGGTAACAAGATTAATGCTTCCATGATAATGGGCGGTTCTTGCTCAGAGGCATATGACTCCCAGCTAGATTAGCGTGTCCTTTCTTTGAACAAAAAGGGCAATCATAGTTAATAGCATAATTAAAATAAAGTGGTACTTTTACATTGAGTTATCCCTGTTACAAAATTAGTCAAGAAAATGCTTTAGGTAATAATTGGCTTTAAAAATCTCAAAGTTGTTAAGATATAATAAATTGATGTAACTAAAGTGAAGAATTTAGATAACGCTTTTCAGTAATAATTATAAATATGTTAATAATGAAAGTCCAGTCACTCAAGAGGAGACTGACTGTGCTCTCTATTGGAGGAAGGGGCCAGTCCTCTTTCTCCCTGTAAAGGCAGAGAAGCCTAAAAGAGAACATGGGCAATGACACCCTTGTCCTGCCTTCCCCTTCCTATATGACCCAGGGATGATCTAAAGGATCATCCCTGGGTCATAAGATGGTGATTTATAATATTAACCTTCCCCTCAGGAGGAGAGTTATCTTGATAAGGCTCCAACTGCCACAAGGCCACTGCGCCATCAGAAACCAGCTTTTCTAGGTTGCAAAAGGAGTTGGAGCAGAAGAGAAAGAAAGAAAGAAAGAAAGAAAGAAAGAAAGAAAGAAAGAAAGAAAGAAAGAAAGAACTCTGCTGGAAGATCCATGTGGCTCAGCTGACTAGCTACACTAAAAGAAGGGGGAATGATTTGAAAGTTGGCTATGGCTATCTGGGAAAGGGGGCACCTGGCTGGCCCTGGTGTGCTTCCAGCAGATGTAAGATTTCCAAACCCAGGAACCCCAGAACATAAATAAAGCCTTCAATATTCAGCAGGGCAAAGGAGAAGGGCCTTCCAAATTTTACCAAAGACTAAAAGATCAAATGAGAAAGTACTCTGAGCCAGACTCCAAGGACCTGTTGGGTCAAGAAACATTAAAAATTACATTTTGTCACCAATAGTTGGCCTGACATCTCAAGAAAACTGCAAAAGTAGAGAATGAGTAGGATAGAAGTGCAGAAAAGCTGTTAAAAGAGGTTCTATAAACATAAAAGTAAGAAAGGCAAAAACAGAAAACTGCTAGACATGTTTTAATTTGCCTGCTCTTAGTTTTTATTACAGAAGGTCTCTTGTACTTTATTGAAGGTATATTTTCCTGAAAGTAAAAGTACATTTAAGGTGTGTTCATAAATGTTAATCTAAGAAATGCTGGCTGTTTACTTTTTGGTAATTATTGAAAAATTAAGGTTTCTAAGAGTGAAGAATACATTAAAAAGAAAAGACAAAGAAAGAATATTAGAGTAGAAATACTTAATGGAAGGACTGAGGCATGGTTATGCATTTTGAAGGAAAAAGAAGGTGATTTCTAAAGGTGGTTATTTATGGAAATTGTAAAAATGTTTTTGAAAGTTGTAAGAATGTCCATGGAAGTTATAAGAAATTTATAAAAAGAAATGTTAAAAGGAAATTGATTAAGTGATACAGGCCAGTAAGCCAGGACAAGCAGAACAGGGAAACTGAAATATTAAGACAGCAGTTTGCAACCATCTAGAAAACTCTGTCTTCCCTAAACCAAGGACTCTTAAGAGTAAATGATTTGTATTTTGCCTCCCTAAACAGAGGGTAAATAGCTTATGTCAAAGTACTCAAGGACACTGATAGCAGAAATCCAATGTAAAATCAAGTTTGATAACCTTCCTAGGGTTTGAATTTTAAGAAAAGGTGTGTGTGTGTGTGTGTGTGTGTTTGTTTTTGTTTTTACCTAGAGTGGCTGTAGGTGATTCCAATAGGCCCTGGAATGCCTCAAGATCTTCCTACAATGGAAACTAGGGACCAATTTCTTAAGAACTATGTACTGGGTATCTCTTCTACTTTAATCTCTCTCAGGTTAGAAGGCCTCCTGACCCAAAGCCCTCTTGAGTTTCTGGTTCATCGCCATCGACCAGGAGACTACGTTTGTTCTAATCAAGACTTGAAAGGGAAGCAAGTTGGAACCCTGCTGGGAAGGACCCTACCTGTCTCGCTTACCACAGAGACTGCTGTTCAGACTGCCGAGTGGGGTCGGACCCATCACACATGGGTTAAGGGCGGACACACCTCAAGTTGAACAGTCATACCAGGACATATCCCCTTGAAATTGATGCTAAAAACTGAGCTGTCTTAATAACCATCATGTACTGAGTTCTATTTGCTTTAGAGAGCTGTTAAATTGCAGGGGCTTACAATGTGGGCTGGAGAAACGTGTACAATCTGGATCATGCTTACCCAGTTAAGTTATTGATTACGGATAACTTGAATGACTTGGATATTTCAGCCTTCAGTCAAAAGATTGGCTAGGACTAGATTTAGGAGTAGATGTCACTAGACAAGATCCCCTAGGCCACTGTCACCACTATGCAAATAGAAGTAGGATATAAGGGAATGAATGCCTGGGTGGAATGGATTAAATATTCTGTATGCACCCTAAATAAAAGCGACTGTTTTGCTTGCGTGGCAGGAAGGCTAGAGGCCCAAGTGGTCCTCCCATTTCCATTCAGATGGACCTCAGACAGTAACGAGATGGAATATGTGCTTGCCTTGTACCAGGAGGAAACCACCTGGGGAAACGCTTCCTGTAAGACTCTTGCCCTGTTGTTCCCATTCAACAGAGGTAAAGAGCAAGAATCCCCCCCAAAATGATCCAGGCCCTGTCCTCCGACGGAGCCTATACTTCCTGCCTCTCAAGGGTGGGGAACAGTGCTCAGAGTTTATGAGAAATTTATCTGGATGTGTAAGTGGTCGAGTATCCTCAGAAGCAAATCATGCTGCACTGTCAATACCCCGTGCTGATGTCCGGTGGTGTCATGGGAGATCCTGACTTGTGGCCTTGCCCAGCAAATGGAGTGGAACTTGCGCTCTGATACAATTGTCTATCCCTTTCACTTTAGCAAATCGTAAACCTTTTCAATGGACAGACAGACTAGGAAGAGGAGAGAGAGTACAGGGGGCTCCTTTGATCCCTATACACACACAGATCCCATTGAGGTTCCAGGGGGGAGTGCCAAGGAGTTTAAGGCTAGAAATCAGATTGCCGCAGGGTTTGAGTCTGTCCTGTGCGGTGGCCAGTGTGAACAAGAATGTGGTGGATTAATTATATTTTCTAGAACCAGCAAAGGCTTGTTAACTACACTCGAGATGCAGCTGAAGGTTTTAGTGAACAGCTAGATGCCAGCAGCAGGATGACCTGGGAGAGTAGGTTGGCCTTGGATACGATTCTGGCAGAAGGAGGAGGAAGATGTGTAGTGTTGGGGGCCATTGCTGCACATTCATCCCTGACAACACATCTGATGGACCGTCGCTGAGCCTAAGGCATCGGCAGCTTTAGTGACAAGTGAGCTGGAACCGGGATCGAGAGTCCTTTCTCTGATGCACTAGAGCAATGGTGTCCACTTCACCCCTTTGATTAGAAGTTATAGTAATGGGATGTTATATCATCCCATGTATGGGGGGTCTTATCCAAGGGTTAATTGAAACCACATTGACCAAACAACAAATTAGTCTCCTCCTAGACACTGCAGAGCACGAAAGTCAATGAGTGTCAGCCAAGTTTGAAGAAAAGAGTTTAAATAAAGAAAAGGGGGGGAACTTTGAGAATAAACAAATCACGAAAAACTGTGCGCCTGAGCTCCAATCAAGAGCAAGGGACAGGTCACGTGCGTCAGGGATTATAAAGTCAAGCAGAAAGCCTGCTCAGTGTGCGTGGGCTTCCAGACCATGTGTGCGCACCCTTCTATGTAGAAGTAAAGATATTTGCCTTGCTGCCTGGCTCCCGAGTATGTTTTGTGCTCTACCAGGAGCCCTGAATTTGGGGGCTCGCCTTATTTCTAACACATCTATATCATTGTTTTCCTTTTTCTTCTTTCCTGTTAAGTAATAACCAGGTTTTTTTTACAGCATCAGTTTTACCACATACTCAATCATCTAGCAGCCACAGGGCACATTTTGTTAGCATATTAATATAATTTAATGGCTTACTGAAGACTCAGTTATTATATCAGTTGGGATTCAACACCCTGAAAGGATGAGGTGCTATCTATATGCTTTGAAACAAAACATTATACGGTGTTGTCTCCCACATAGCCAGATCACATGAGTCTTAGAATCAAGTGGTAGAAGCAACTTTCTCACTATTAAGCCCAAAAATGCACTCATACAATTTTTGCCTCCCATCATGGCTATCTGGAGCTCTGCTTGTTTGGCTTTCTCAGTCCCCAGAAAGGAGCTGCTCACCAGGGGACACATCCATGACTCCAGGTGAAGAACCCCAGTCTGTGAGGCGCTCTGCCCGAACTTACAGAGGAGAAGAAAAGCATGCCTTGTGTGCCTGTGAGGAATTCAGGCAAAGGACAATCTCTTAAAGAGCTTGCTTCTGGAAAAGACATTCTGGGTAGTTATTGGAAAAGTTTTTATTCTAAGTTTATGCAAAAAGAGAAAAAACAGGCATACATACTGATTTTTATAATAATGCGCACCTAAATGGAAAGAAAAGTCAGTGTTTTAAGGTCTGTCGAGGTGGACAAATCTTTTCTAGGCCTCTGAGACACTTGAAGAGTCAATTAAACAGGAAAACTTTCTTACTGCCTTGTCTGCATACGTTATAGCATAGGACTAAAGTGGAGCAGGGCTGCCACTCATACAGAATTAATGTTGGTCCTGTTACACCCTCACTTACCAATCACTAGTGATTATGCTAAGGTTATTACTACTGTGGACAAAAAGGGGCCACATACTAACCTGAGAAGCTCAGGGAAGGGTTTTAGAGAGAGAGGAAGGAAGTGATAGAAACATGGATGAGATAGAAACAATGATTGGCTGCCTCCTACGCGCGCCCCCCCCCCCCCCCCCCCGCGCCGCCAGCATGTGCCCTGAGTCGGAATTAAACTGGCAACCTCTTGGTCCATAGGACAATGCTTAACCAAGTGACCCATACTGGCTGGGCTGAAATGAAAACTTTTTAACTAAAAGCAATTTATGGCAGGTATTCATGTCCTAGGCTAGAATCTTCTCTGACAAAAGTCCATCTTTACCAGTACCTTAATGAAGCCTGCCTAATGTGTTTTGCATCTAAGACAACATTCCTTTGGAATGTCAGGGTAACACCTTTTTCCAGACCCCTCAGGGCACAACCAATGCAGCAAGTCAGAAACCAGAAATCCTCTCATTGCTATTGTTATCATGTTAATTGTTGACTGTTGACTATCCTGACCCACTTAGGTAAAAGATGAATGTGTCTGTCATTTTACTTTTCATCCAATCCCAGAGGTTCCCCATACCTTTGCTATCTCCCACCTCCCTAACCTATCACCAATAGAGTTCATATAACTCACTTATGCCTTATCTTTTGGTTGTAATGTATAAAATAAGGTGCAAAACTGCCATTCGCTGAAGTATTATCTCAGTATGTTGAGATTCTGCTTCCTGGAAATTGTCAATAGTTTGTCTCAAATAAACTCACAAAAATTCTTTATAGGTTTGAATGTTTCTTAAGTTGACACTATCCATATACTTTACTTAGTGCTAGAAAAAGGGCCCACTTGTGTCTTTAAAACATTGCCTGTTTTGCCCTATTCTAGTGTTGTAGCTAAGCTCATGGACTCTGGAGTCTGAGGCCAGGGTTTGAATGCTGGCTCAGTCACATTCTAGCTGTGGGATCTTAGGTAAGTCAATTAACTTCTCTGTTTCTGAATTTCCCTGTCTATAAAATGCAGATAATAGTGATATCCACTTTGGAGTGTTGGTTAGAGAACTGATTAACATCACATATGTGAAGTCCTTACAACATTGCTTGACCCATAGTAAACAATGAATAATTATAGCAATTGTTAATATTACAATTTGGCAATGATTGCTCTAATTCTTTTGATTGTTCTTAAACCTTACCCAAAGATATATTTTTTTTTCATTGATTTTTAGAGAGAGTAGAAGGGAGGGAGAGAGAGAGAGAGAAACATCAATGTGAGAGAGACACTTCCATCGGTTGCCTCCTGCATGCGCCCAGATGGGGGCCAGGGAGTGAACCTTGACCAGGAATTGAACCCGAGACCCTTTGGGGCATGGGCCAGCACTCTAACCACTGTGACACACTGGCCAGGACCTTACTCTAATTCTTTTTGCCAGGAATATAAACTATTTTATATCTCTTCTTTCTCTTTCCCTAGCAAACTTGCGGACACCTGCTAAATAATGGTGAGACAGGTCAGTAAGCCAGGACAAGTAGAATAAAGAAACTGAGACAGATAGTTATATAGCAGTTTGTAGCCATCTAGAAAATCTAGATGCCAAGCAATTTTTAGTCATCTAGTAAATCCTATCTTCCCTAAGTCAGGGACACTTAAGAGTAAATGATTTGCACTTCTCCCCAGCCAGAGGGTAAATAACTTAAATCACCCTACTCAGGGAGACAGCAGAAATCCAGTAGTGACATTTGCCAACCACACCCAAGGACAGATGAAGTTAAGAGAATAAACCTCATTTTGGGACATCAGAATAAAGCTGATGAATATTCTATAGAGATCCTCCCCGAAGACCTTCCCTAAATGCCCAGCCTTTAAAACCCCTCCAAAACGAAGGCCCAGTTTGCTAACTCCCTCCCAAGAGCATGCCTGCACCCTCTCCCCTCCCCTTTGCATCTCCTGAACTCTAGGGGACCCCACAAGGCTTGTAACCAGGGCAGCAATAGACAGCAGCAGTTCATCCCAGACTAACCCCCTGACTCTGTCCCCAAGGCCCCCTTTCTCTGACTTCTCAGTGAGCCAAAGCAGACCATTTTAGGCTCATTTCCCTAGCCGTCCCTTGTTTCACTGTTCCCAGCTTTAATCAATGTCCTCTAAAATTCACCCACACTCGTGCTGTGAAATTTTTCCTGCCTACTGGCCCTAGGCAGACTCGTTCAGAGCCAGGTCCCCTTTCTGGTAATAACTGCCAAGGACTGAATTGTGTCCCTCTACCCCTCAAATTCATATGTTGAAGCCTTACCCCGCAATGAGACTGTATTTGGAGATGGAGCCTTTAGGGAGGAAATTAGGGTTAAATGAGGTCATAAGAGTGGGGCCCTAATTCAATAGGGCTAGTGCAGTGGTCGGCAAACTCATTAGTCAACAGAGCCAAATATCAACAGTATATGATTGAAATTTCTTTTGAGAGCCAAATTTTTTAAACTTAAACTTCTTCTAATGCCACTTCTTCAAAATAGACTCGTCCAGGCCTTGGTATTTTGTGGAAGAGCCACACTCAAGGGGCCAAAGAGCCCTATGTGCCTCGCAAGCCGCAGTTTGTCGACCACTGGGCTAGTGAGAGGAGGAAGAGACACAAGAGCTTGCTCTCTCTACAGGCACATAGAGGATAGGTCATGTGAGGACAAAGAGGAAAGGTAACTGTTAGAGAGTGGGAATTTTTGAGCATACTTACTACTTCCATTCCAGAGAGGCCGTGCACTATGCCCCAGATAGAATTGTCAGTGCTGACACCAGGCCAGGCCTTGAGATATGGTCTCATGGCCCCTTCCCAGCACGTAGGCCTTCTTTCATAGAACACTGTCAGCTTTCTGAAGAACAGGATGACCCTGTGAATAATATGGTTGTCAATGGCATGATCCTGACGCTGCTTAGGAAAAACTGTTTTGTCTTGGGTTCCTTGCTCTGCAAAAACAGGATGTGGTTAATGTGCTTAAAAGTGGTCCTGCACAAAGGATGAGGGCTGCTCTCTGGACTCCCTGCATGGAGAAAGGCAGAGCAGTCACCAGCCGGCCAGTTGGCCAGCTAATAAAGGCTCCCTAAATTTTAATTTGGTCTGGACTCCAGTGGTCATTCACTCGCATCTGCTCCACAACAGTAACTATCTAAAAGTCTAAAACAGTGACCACACCAGAAACCAACTCTGATAGCACTTTGTGTTTTTTTTTTTGAGCATTTTGAATTTATTTATTTTATTAATTTCTTTATTGATTAAGGTATCACATATTTGTCCTCATCCCCCCATTCCTATCCCAACCCCCTCCCCACGCATGCCCCCACCCCCCTGTTGTCTGTGACCACTGGTTAGGCTTATATGAATGCATACAAGTCCTTTGGTTGATCTCTTCCCCTTACCCCCACCCTCTCCTACCTTCCCTCTGAGGTTTGACAGTCTGATCGATGCTTCCCTGTCTCCGGGTCTGTTTTTGTTCATCTGATAGCACTTTGATCTTGGTCTTCCAGCCTCCAGAACTGTGAGAAAATAAATGTCTGTTGTTTATGCCTCAAGACTGTGGTATTTTGTTATGGCAGTGCTAGCAAACTAAAACAATGACATTGAAATTTCTGAATTCACATATTAAATGAGCGGCAAATGAGCAGTGCTAACAGTGTCTCATGTTATCCTTGAATACCAGTTACAGGTTGTACTAAAGTCTGGTATCTGAGGGGGCAGGGTGCGGGGCGTGTCGCAGCAGGGATTCATATGCCATCAGAACTGCTGTCCTCTTGTTTTCCTCGAATAATTTTTTCAACAAAATTTACTGAGGCCCTCAGCTGACCCACAGGTGAGCAGGGATTAGTTAGTTCCTGTGAGGAGCTCTCACTGTTTTTTTTTTTCTTCTGTTTTTAGACCCATCCCTGATGATTTTGTAAGAATAAGAATTTGGTTGATTGAGTCGCCACATTCTAGACTAATGTGACCTGTTGTCAGCTGTGGCCTTTCATTCCTGCACTAGCTGAGCATCACTGGCTGTGTTGTCAATGGAAGTAGGGCTGCCACCTACATGCCCCCTTCTCGGGATTGAATCTGTAACCCAGACATGTACCCTTATCAGGGATCAAACTGTGACCTCCTGGTTCTTAGGTCAATGCTCAACCACAGAGCTACACCAGCTGGACCATCCCTCAGGTTCTTAAGTCCCATTTCCCTTAACACGTTAAGCGCCCAGTCAGTCACCGGTGACTGACACTATACTTTCCGTCCGGAAGACAAAACAGGCTGGGTGCTTAACGAGTTAAACCAGCCCTGGAAGAGGTGCAGCTGAGGATTCAGCAGAGCTAGAAGCAAGGCTGGTGTCCAGAGTTTCTGTTCCACAGTGGAGCTCAGGCCAGTGTAGCATTAGGCTAGTCACAGTCCACCAGCCCATTGTGTGGGCAAATGCAGGGGGCATGCACCCTTCAACAAGAGAGCCAGAGCCAAGAGGCACAAGAGAGGGAACTCCTTGGTTCAGGAGCTTAAGTATCGAATCTTCCCCAGCTTACCTTGGGCACAGCTATTCTGGCTAAGGACCTTTTCCCAGGTGTGACTGACAGACAAGCCAGACCCTACATCACCCAGACTTTACTGGGCATGCGTCTAAATTGCAACTTCCCTTTGCTCCATTCCTGTTATAATAACTGGTTTAATTACAATGATCAGCTGGAGTCCTGATCATTCCACTTCTGGGGATGCCCAGAGTCCTTCCCCACATGTCTTCCAAGTCCCCTTCCACGTCTTCTTCCTTCTGAGTCCCTGCTCCGAAGGGCTGGATCATACCCCAGAGTTGCCTTTCAAAACTTAGGTCATAACAAGCATGCATACATTTATTCATCTTAACTGACGTTTGAGAGATCTTAGGAAGAATATTTGGGAGTCCTGGGAGGTGAGGTCCAGCTTGGAATCTTCTCTCCCACTTCTGCAGCCTCCTTTTTGCTTATCTTTCTTTCCAGAATGCCCCAAGAATTCTTTTCCCTCCAGTGCATAGAAGAATTCATTTGGGTTCCAAGGCTCCAACTTGCAGAAACCTTAATGTATAAGCTGCTTGCAGAACAAAGAGACTTCCATTTTAAGGCAATTTTGTTCATACATTTATCATACATATATATTAGATATGATATATGTACAGCAAATATATGTATATTATATGTGCATATTTATGTATGATACACATACATATTATAAATATATTTATTAATAACAAGAATCTCGTTTTTCTTCTGTTCACTACATTACAAACAATAAGGCAATTTAGAGATAAAAGGAACTGCTAAATTTAGAGATAAAGATAGAACTGTCAGAGTCTGGGTCTCCTCAAGATTCACCATTGCCTTGTGAAAAGCTGTTTGGAATTGACCCCAAAGTTTTTTCTTATGTGTAGGGTGTTGAGAATCTGGAAGTAGGAATTATGTAAATTATGTACCTTTAGCCACATCAGGGTAAAATGGCTTTGCTAATCTTTTATTACGGCTTTTCTAAGATCATGATTAAATGAGAGAGAGAGAGAGAGAGAGAGAGAGAGAGAGAGAGAGAGAGAGAGAGAGAGAGAGAGAGAGAACGTTTATTAGTTCAATCGAATTTCCTAGTTAACCCCTGTGAAGGTCAAGTCAGATTTGATTTCTATGTATTTTGAACCTAAATGAACTACATAGAAAACGTAAAAATGAACGAAGAGTAGTCATGCTAAGGAGCAGCAATTATTTTAAAGATGCCACGCGTTTGGAACATGCTTTACTTCTGGAAAGCTTTGCCCTAGTGCATTAGTGGGGCGCAGGAAGAGGGCTGGGCAGTGCTCCCAGCAGTGACTTTTTCGGGGCGCTCCGCCCCCCCTCTGAACACCGCGCCAGGCGGAGCCGCAGCCCCTCTGGCTCCCGAGCTTCCTGCGCGTCCCTGGCCCCGTCCCCCGCGCCGGGCCGCCTCCCCGCCCTCTCCCGCCGCCGCCCCCGCCCCCGCAGCGAGGGGCCGGGCAGGAGGCGGTGGTCGGCCCGCCCCGCGACCCTTTTAAAGCGTCCCGTCCCGGGTGCTGCCAGTCTGGTGAGCCTGCCGGCGGGGAAAGCGGCGTGCGGAGCTCCCGGAGCGGCGCGTCGGGCCCAGTGCCCAGAACTGCCTTTCCCGTCCGGGTGGGCGCTCCGAGTTCCCCGACGCCCCCTGCGCCCCGCGGCAGCGCGCCCCACTCTGCCCTGCGGGTCCCGGGGGGCCCGGCCATGCGCCCAAGCTAGTGCGCCCGAGGCGCAGCGCCGTCCAGGGCCGCCCAGCCGCCCGCTGCCGCCGCCGGCATGGGCATGCTGCGCCCGTTGCTGCTCGCCGCGCTCTGCCTGGCCGGCCGGCTCCCACCCGCCCGCGGCTGTCAGCTGCCGTCGGAGTGGAGACCCCTGAGCGAGGGCTGCCGCGCCGAGCTGGCCGAGATCATCGTGTACGCCAAGGTGCTGGCGCTGCACCGGGAGGTGCCCGGCCTCTACAACTACCTGCCCTGGCAGTACGAGGCCGGCGCGGCGGGGCTCTTCTACTCCGCCGAGATCGAGATGCTCTGCGACCAGGCGTGGGGCAGCATGCTTGAGGTCCCCGCCGGCTCCAGGCTCAACCTCACCGGCCTGGGCTACTTCTCCTGTCACTCCCATACGGTGGTCCAGGACTACTCCTATTTCTTCTTCCTCAGGTGAGCCCGGCACCTCGAACCCACACCGCCTCCTGTGCACAGCTGGGTGACCTCTCGAGGTCACAGTTATCTGGGGCCGGGTCAGGACTCCCACAGAATCCCGTCCCTGCCGTATGAGACTATGCCTTGGGATCCTCCCCTTATTCCTTATTCGACGTCTCTACAAAGATACCAGGTATCTCTGGCTAAGGGTGGTTATAAAACAGGAATGATTTCTGTACTTCATGCAAAGAAGATGTTTCAGGCAAATGCCCAATACTTCATTTGAGTCAACTTAAAAAAACTGGATTCAGTGGGAGTAGCTTGGGCTGATGAGGAAGAAAAAGAAAAACGTTTGAAATCAGACTGTTGGAATTCTGGTTCTGCTCCTCCTGATTTTGTGCGAGTTTACTGACCTCAGAACCTCACGTTAGTAATGTGAAAGGCAAGGTTGATTGAGACTAAAACAGAGTAACTGCTGGGAACACCTGGTGCAGGTTAGCTGCAGGGGTAGTGCACTCTCTTCTCCCCACCTGCTTGACTGTCAGGAAGTGAATGCTGCGGAATGCAGACCAGCTGTCCTAGTTTCACTCATATTCATCGGGATCAGTCTCATATCAGCTGCTGACAGATCTCAATGCCAAGCTATTCAAAATAGCCAAGATTTAGGGGGATGGGCTTCTGGCTGTAAGACCCTGAGTCACAGTGCTTTGAAGAGGATGGAGGTGAATCAGGCAGGAGGCCCTCTCTGATTGGAGACTCCTGGAATCTTGTAATATTCCATGAAAGTTGGCCTGTGGTCCAGATGGAGTGCATGTGCATAAGAATTCAGTCAAGGGGTTCCACTGAAGTCTGAAACCAGAGAGCAGCAGGTGGAACCCTAGGTGCATTGGTTGTTTCCGATTGAAACAGGAGAGTGATACAGAGCAACCGAGAGAAACATCAAAATGGAATCTAACATCTATAGTCAGAGAGTGAATTATTCAAAGGTGTGATTGGTACTGGTTCTAATCTGCCCAGTGTGTGAAGTAGCAATAAAGATATTTGAATGACTGAGACCTGGGTCTGCGAATTCACTTTGAGCTTTTGAGATTTCTCTGAGACGGAAAACAGTAAGTTCCACAGAGGCCGTCCATAAGCCCATGGCTACACATGTTTTCCATATTGGAGCCAGAATATCTAAGTTTAGAATACATGCGTGCTTTGTGTTAGCTTGAGTGATTTAGCTAGACTCAATTGAATTTTTTTCTCATTGCTGGGGAAGTATAGTTTCTAAATAAAGTCAGTGAGGACTGAGACTGTACCTTTCTTATATAGGAAAGCTTAACTCAGATTTTTCATATTTTTATTTAGGAAAGACACTGGGAATCCAGCTATAAAACTACACAACAACAAAACATTTTTTTTTTTTCCAAAGGAAAAAGCCGGAGTACTTGAGTAGATATCGTCTGTTTGTTCTTCCCCCAACTTTATCATGAAATACAGTTTTGACCACTGGCTCTATGGTTGTCAGCCAATTCTTTCATCTTTTGCTCTGACATATTTACAAAGAGTTAGGGCAGAAATACAGAGGCAATCAGTAGTCTGATAGGATCTCCATTTCACAGGGCTGTGTTGTCCTAAGTGTGTAACAGCTGCATACAAATCATTCCTGCTCTATTATTCAGGGTCCCACTGAGACAGATTCTGGTCATTTCTCAGTGGAAAGTGGCAGTGGAGACTCACTGGTAAGCTGGAGAGTGACTTCCATCACCCCTTTTCCTTTCTGTGACTTTGTCTTTCCAGCAGGCTATTTCCACTGGGCTCTGTAGAAACGTTAGCTAACATTTATGCCGCACTCACTTCATGCCAAGTGCTTTACTCACATGTCCTAATGCAGCCCTTACACTGCCACTAAGGAATAAAGTGCTAATATCATCCTGCTTTTCCAGACTGGAATACTAAAGCAGAGGATTTTAAAAATTTGTTTCAGGTCAGGCAGAAGATAAATAGTAAGGGTAGGATTTGAACCCGGGCCATTCCAACTGGCCTTCCTTTCACCAAGAAACAAGAAACACTCTCTATGAGAAGGAATGCTTCTTGGGAGATATATAAATAGGCAAATGTACACACAAGTACACACTTTCCTCCCTGCTTCACCCAAAGTCATCTTTTTGAAAACCTTAGGAATAGATGCATGTACCTGAGGCAGAGAAATAATTAGTAACAGTAACTCTTCTGATGAGAGCCATGTGAGACATGGCTGTGTAATTGGCAAGACTGTCAGTCTTCTCTGACTCTTGAATAAAGCTGGTACACCCCATAAAGTGTTTCTTCCACATCTGCTTGCTTCCCTCTTTCCTCACTAGGATGGATGAAAATTATAACCTCTTGCCTCATGGAGTCAATTTCCAAGATGCCATCTTTCCAGACACTCAAGAGAACAGAAGGATGTTTTCCAGCCTTTTCCAGTTTTCAAACTGCTCCCAAGGGCAGCAACTGGCAACTTTCTCCAGTGACTGGGAGATTCAGGAAGACAACAGGGTAAGAACTGGCTGTGCCCTGTGCAGCAGAAAAATAATAGAATAGCCACATCTTGTCTGAGTTTTGTGACCAAAGGAGTCAAGAATATTCTCCCCAAAGCCCAGACCAGAGTACTATCCTCCCTGCCAGCAGTTAAAAAACACTGCTCAGAAACTTCGGATTCCTGAGGCTTTACTACGGGCATGGGGTTCCTCACAAAGTGAGGGAGCGATACGGGAGGAAGGTTGGCACACTGTGCCTCAATTTCCTCTTCTGTAAAATGGAGATAATTGTAGCATCTACATCATAGGGCTGATGCAATATGATTTCACTGTGTAAAATGTATAAATATGTAAAGCCCTTAGCGTAGTGCTTGACGGGGTAAGCACTCTACACATGAGCCATGTGACTATCATCATTATTATCGTGTGCTGGTGTTGTTATTGATAGCATAGGACTCTAAGAAATTTTCTAAGAAGAAAGAAATGTCCTTAAGGAAACGAAATGGAATAATTATCATAGCTAACACTTCTATGATTTTTCACAATAGTTGTTAAGGCATAGCCAATATGGTTGGAAAAAGTAAGGGTCAGGATGATTTGGGGATGAAACTATCAAGGGATCTTCTCACCTGGGGCAGATGTCAGAGTTGTGGGAAATTCTGAGGACTGTTACTTTCCCAAAGCAATGGCACTGCCACAGTGCAGGTGGGATGATTGTGGAACCAGGCCAGTCCCCTGCCTGAGACTTTTTAAGGAAAGGGACAGGCTGCTGAAGAGAGTCCTGCTGTGGGGATGGGGGATCCTCTGGAAAAAGGACTGTTATATGAGTTAATGAACATGTTTGGGGGCTTCCTTCCTTCCATCTTCACGTGATGGGTTTGGGCGAAGTGTTCTTCTCTTGTTTGGTGCATTGTGTTAGGGTAGCTTCTTCTTCTTCTTCTTCTTCTTCTTTTAATTGCATGGAGCAAACATTTATTTAATTTTAATAATAAAGGCTTACATGTTTTTACACAGCATTTTAATCTTTGAAAAATGCTCCAGGCTCTAAGTAATTGAATTTTCTAGGTTATATTCTTAAAAAATCATCCACATTGATTTAATGCTAACAATGTAGTTAAGTGAAAACATAAACAAACTAGTTACACAGTGCATGAAATTTGTGCACATTAAAAGGGTTAATTAGAGGGAATAATTTAATATTGCTATTTTCCCTTTCTCTATAATAGAAGTGTCAGAGATGAAAGAAAATTAATAAAATGCACATGAAAACCTTCCTCCTGTCAGAGTCTGGGGTTCACCATGGGACTCAGAGTCAAGTCCCCGCCCACCCACATGCACCTCAAAATCTCATGAGACCCAGACTCGGCTGTCCCCCCCCCCCCCTCCACATTGGGCTAGATCTAGACCCATCAGTCCCACCCTTGTCAAGCCCTGCCAGGCAGGGGGCATAGCCTCAGGTCCCCTGGCCCAGTGCTGGGGGAAGGGGCATGGCCTGAAGTCCCCTGTCAAGCCCCACCTGGTGGGGGGCACGGCCTGAGGTCCCCTAGCTCAGCACCAGGATGGGAAGTGAACCTTGAGGTCCCCTGTCAAGCCCTGGCAGGTGGGGGACACAGCCTGAGTTCCCCTGTCAAGCCCCACAGGTCCCTGCTGATTGCTTGTTAAGGCTCCTATGGGAAATTGGCCTCAGCTGTGGGTGTGACCATCTTTGTGATGGAGTGATAGTCAATTAGCATATTCCCTCTTTGTTAGATAGGATTAGAGACAGCACCAAGCTCAGAATGCCTCTCTATCTTCAGACTACCCACTACCCAAGAGGGGGAACCAATGTGGCACCAAGAGGAGACAGATGGCCCTGATTCTGTCTCTGACCAATGGGAAAATCCTTGTCAATGTGGACACCAATGTCACCTTATGTGCACAGGGAGATAACCTAAGCTAGAGGTGGACTATAGGTTTTTTCCCCCCTATTATTCTCAGCATTAGGGCTGTACTCACAACATGTGACAACAAGAAATGTCCCATTGCCCAGAAAGCGTGGTTCAGTGGTTGAGTGTCAACCCATGAACCAGAAGGTCATGGTCCAATACCTGGTCAGGGCATATGCCTAGGTTGTGGGCTTGATCTTCAGTAGGGAGCATGCAGGAGGCAGCCGATCAAAGATTCTCTCTCATTATTGATGTTTCTGTCTCTCTCTCCTTCTCCTTTCATCTCTCTGAAATCAATAAAAGCACTACACACTTTTTTACATATATTACAGCACAGGTAGATTCCTGGGTAGCAATTTCATTTTACATGGTCAGAGTTCATCAGAGATCAACACAATTCTTAGAGGTTCTTTCATTTATTAGGAAAGAAGTGACTATAGAAAGTGAATGGTGAGCCCTGGCTGGTTTGGCTCAATGGATTGAGCATCAGCCTGCAGACTGAAGGGTCCCAGGTTCGATTTGGGTCAAGGGCATGTACCTTGGTTGTGGGCACATCCCCACTGGGGGTTGTGCAGGAGGCAGCTGATTGATGTTTCTCTCTCATTGATGTTTCTAACTCTCTATCCCTCTCCCTTCCTCTCTGAAATCAGTAAAGATGTATAAAAAAAAAAGAAGAAAGAAAGTGAATGGTGAAAGAATAGCCAATGTTGACCTTTGAATGCTATTGTTATGGTTGGGGGAGAAATCCTCATCCCCGTCAGTGGCTGGTGGGAGTGGGTTTCTTGCAATATCCTGAGAAAAGGAATCTTCTAAGACTTGCATGGGAGGACAAAGTATCATAGAAAGTTATATTTCCATGGAATTATGCCCCTGAATTTCCAAGGTCCTGTTTCCTTTTGTTCTACCAAGGAAGAAGTCCTATTTTTCCTTTAACAGGACTAAGATCAGAGCCAGTGTCCAGAGTTTTTGTTCCATATTGGATCAGTGTCCAGTCTAGCATCAGGCTAGCTTGTGTCCCCTGCTGCAGTTCATCAATCCATTGTGTCTGGGGTCCACATGACTACATGGCCATGGAAGGAGCATAGGCATGAGCAAAGCCAAAGGAACCAGAAAGCTAAGAGAGCCACCAGCCAAAAGAGTGAAATCTTTTGTTTGGAGGATTATGTATCCCCAAATTTTCACAGGCTTGTAGTCGTCCTCCCCATTCTTGCCAAGATCTCTGTTCCCAGATTTGACTGACAGGCACCTTCCCTAGTCACCTCAATTTCACTGCACATGCATCTATCTCTCCTTCCCCAGTGACCTGCAGGCAATGGGCCAGTGGTGTTCCCTGGGGAGTGTGAAATTGTAGCTTCCTAGTGAAGCTGCCTGAATGGCTATGCTTATGTCTGTCCTCCCTTTTGCTCCTTTCCTATTATTAATAACTAGCTAATTATAATGATATCACTATTATTTTACACTTTCGGGCCTAGAAGATCTGAGTGTCTTCTTAGGTTATCTCCCTATGCACATGATAGGGTAGCTTCTTGTTCTTCCAAACTTCTTATCTTGCCCAGGGCTCCCTGGCACCTGGAGGCCTTCTTCATGCTCTTGCACAGAAACTGTTAGCGTGATGGGCTAGTACCCAACTAAGGGAAACTGTCTATTTTTACTTCCTGGATATTACCAAGAGGCTCTTCCTTTAGACCTACTTTATTAACAGAGTCTAGAATCCTCTAACCTCTCCTCCATGGTTCGTCAGAATTTTCTGAACACTCGTCCTATATTTTGCTTCCAACATGGTCCCAAGCACCTATTTATTCCGCTTTTTAATCTGTACTGGCATCCACTCCACACTGGCCTGGACCTGCCAAGTGTAAGCCTGAGTATCCCCAGCCTGAGTCAGGTCTTAGCACATTCCAAATTTAGATCGGCCCTGTGATTCTCCTTTTTGTAGGAGTTTTGCTTATACCCTAGATCCCTGATAACAATAAATTTATATCAAGAGATCAGCCATTATTCCAAAAATATCTTAGTAGTTTAGTTCCAAACTCTTTGGCTATATAACTCATTAGTCCTATGGTCACATAATGAAGCTATTAACATTTCCTGGAATTAGATTTTCCATCATCTGAAAAGGCAGAACAATAGGACTGTTGAGAATTGCTTCAATGTGAAGGCAGCCCTATTTCTGGTGGTCAGATGTTGGTCTTGGGGAGAAGTCCTTTTGGCCACTTAGATAACAAATGGAGGTCATGCTGCGTGGCTCTGAGGAAGAGTCAGAAGCTTTGGGGGAGGAAAATAGCTGCTCTAGCTCCTGCATAGCTGCGTTTAAAAGTCAGATCTGATATATTGTGTACTTTTCAACTCCTCTTGAACCCCTCCCACTTTATCCCTGCCCACTATGAAAGGTAGCACATCAGAGATAAGTTAGCTAGCTAGTTTAGAATTTAATTTTAAACCAAAATTAAGTGTCTTTTTTGGGGCCAATATTATGATTTACATTTTATGATGCTCCTTGAGAAATTTTTATGTACTCTGGAGTGTTTAAAGTAGTTGTGAATTGATGATCTCAGAGTTGGATGAAGAATTGTGGATAATTACTTGTTCCTTTCTTCAAAAGAATGCTAAACGTTTCCTGCCTTTTCTGTGTGAAGGTGAGCATCACATTGGCCTTCCCAGGATGAATATATTACGTCAGAGGCAGTCTGTGTTTTTCTCCTGGTGGTCCTTATTTAGGGAGGGACCAGAAGAGCTGTTCAGGTCACATTTTTTATTCCAGAAGGAAGAGGTCTGAGGATGCTTTTGAAAAACCAGAACACACAAATGCTTTGCATGGTCCGAGACCATTGTAAATGGCCTGGGTGTTGCATACTACACGCCTTTCATTTATTACGTGCCGTATCTTAGATTACAAGATCGGCGAGTTGTTGGGTTTTCTAGTGTTTATGCTGTTGCTCTCAGCTTCAAGTCAGCTCTGACAAGTGATCTGGACTGTGGTTGTGAAGGCATCTTTTATTCTCTTCACTGATAGTTCTCACTTTCTCTATCGTGGGGGGTCAGCGAATCTGTGACTCTGGAGTCCGTCCAGAGGTTAAGCAGTAGAGGAGGAAAGCATGCATAGGGAAGCTTTTGTGATGTACACCCAGGGCCACATTCACCTCATCCTCAGCAGCAAAATCCTCCCCGTCTCTGGTCCCACCTTCAAGCATCCCACCTGTGCCTCAGTAATTAGAAACATAATCTTTCAAGAGTCGCCAGGACGTCAGCAGTGTTACTGAGTGTTCAGTGCTGCTCTGGTTCAGTGTCATGGTGTTAATGGGACCTTGGGGATGTCTTTGGCAAGTTGGAGCATCCACCAGATTTCCTGGCAGGATTCTCTCCACACCAGCCACGGACATCTTTCTTTCTTCTTTTCTATCCTGCTGTGTGAGTATAACTGTCAAAACGAAAGTTGGATATTTTCCCTTCTCTGCAAGTACTGTCCCCTAGAACCCTGGTGGGCAAACTGCAGCTCGCAAGCCACATGCGGCTCTTTGGCCCCTTGAGTGTGGCTCTTCCACAAAATACCACGGCCTGGGCAAGTCTATTTTGAAGAAGTGACATTAGAAGAAGTTTAAGTTTAAAAAATTTGGCTCTCAAAAGAAATTTCAATCGTTGTACTGTTGATATTTGGCTCTGTTTACTAATGAGTTTGCCGACCACTGCTCTAGGACCAAGACCCAGACTGGCCCCTACTTGTCTAGGTCTGTCACAAAATGTCATGGGATTGAAATAAAATTTATGTGAGTCCTCTGCTATCTCTGTTTTCTCTTTTTCAGAATTGGGAAGGATGGGGAGCTATTGTCCAAGCTGCATTAGGAGGAATATAAACTTGTAATCTGAAAGTCTAGATGGCTCTGCCATTTCCAGAGGAATGACCTTGGGAAGGGCCCTTCATTTCTCACAACGTCTCTTTTCTCATCTATAAAATGCTACAATGTATACACTATCTAAGATTGTTGTAAGGACCTAACTAATTATAACATCATTGAAAGGGTGATGGAAGGGTTTATTACTGTAAATTGACCATTTTAAAGTAAGATTTCAAAATGACGTATTTTAAATGACATATTTTAAAAATTAGAAGCTTCCTGTTACTTCCTAGGGTAGTGGCAGAGCAGTAGCAGCAGTGGTGATGGAATGTGTACTGGGGATGGGAACGGTGACAGACAAGCCATCATATATGCCTCCATTCATCTAAAATAATTTGTTGGATTCCATGAAAGGAGAACTTAAAAAAACACACCTCGTATACTGAATTGTAAACAGATGACATACTCATATGGATTCCCAAATCTAGAAGTATGGAATGGTAGTCACTAGAGTTTTTCTCCACTTCTGCCTCCCATCCACCCAGTTCTCACTTACCCCTCAAACAGGTAGCTGCTGTTATTAGTTTCTTATAAACATTCAGTAAGTATTTTTATCCAAGCAATAATGCAGACATGTATTATTTGCCATCTTTTTAAAAAATTTAAATTCTTTATTGCTGAAAGTATTGCATATGTCTCCTCCCCCCCCCCATTGTCCTCTCCCACCCGCTCCTGCCCCCCCCAGCACATGCCTGAGGATTAGGTTTTAACTTAAGAATTTTGGGGAATACAAACATTCAGTCTTACAGCACTAATGTTGAACATCTTTTCATATTATTTTACACCTTTTAAAAAAATACATTTTTGATTTCAGAGAGGAAGGAACAGGGAGAAGGAGAGGGAGAGAGAATCATTGGTCAGCTGCCTTCTGCATGCCCCACAGTGGGGCTCGAGCCCTCAACTGGGCCTGTGGCTTGACAGGAATCAAACCATGACCTCCTGGTTCATAGGCCGACACTCAACCACTGAGCGACACTGGCCGGGCTTATTTATCACCTTCTTTGACACAAATGGCAGCGCACTATTCTTTGCTTTACCTTGCTTTATTCACAAGGTTGTCTTGATCTTTCCATATGAATGCATACAAAGTTGCTTTAAATAGCTGCATAGTTTTCCATCATATGAATGTGTCACAATATATTTAATCAAGTTCCCTACTGATAGGGAGTTAGGTTGTTTCCAATACATTTGTGTTAACAAAGAGTGGGGACATGCAAATAAATAAACATGATATATCCCTAAACAAATTGAAAGACAAAAATCACATGATCATATAAATAAATGCAGAAGAAACATTTGACAAAATCCAACACCCATTTTTGATAAAAACTCTTACCAAAGTGGGAATAGAGGGAGCATATCACAACATGATAAAGGCCATATATGACAAACCTACAGTAGACATCATACTCAATGGGAAACATACTCTTAGAAAAACCATTTCCCTGAGAACAGGAACAAGACAGGGATGTCTGCTTTCACCTCCCTTATTCAGCATAGTTCTGGAAGTCCTAGCCATAGTAATCAGGCAAGAAGAAGCAATAAAAGGCATCCAGAGAGAGAACCAAGATGGCGGCATAGGTAAACATCTATACTTGCTGCCTCCCACAACCACATCAAAATTACAACTAAAATACAGAACAACCATCATTCAGAACTGCCAGAAAGCTGGCCAAATGGAAGCCATACAGTTAGAGAAGTAAAGAAGAAAGCACATGGAGACTGATAAGAGGGGTGGAGGTGAGGAACGGACTGGCCTGACATCCACGTGTGCTGTTTTTTCATTCAGGAGAGAGATTGTCTCTGCAGAGACCTCCCCTGAGGAGCAAGGGGTCCAGTCCCACACCAGACACCAAGCCCAGGGCCCCAGAGCTGGGAAGAGAAGTTCCTGCAACTACAGGCTATAGAAACAAGTGGAGATTGTGGCTGAGTGACACACAGGCTGCTGGAGACCCAGGTGTTCCATTTAAAGGGCTGGCATATGGTTTTACATGGGCTCCCAGCACTGGGCGGTTTTGGGGGATCCAAACACATATGGGGAAGAACTGGATTGTTTGGCATTGGGGCAGGAACTTGGGGGAGGCTTTCTCCCAGATGGGAGTGCTGGCAGGGGTTAATGTTCCTGTGCTGAGATCTCACCTGTCCCAGGGCTGACTGGAAGTCATACCTGAGTCTCCATCAGCCTGGAGCACATTGTTTGCTCCACTCTGGGGATTCCCTTAGATCCTGCCACATCCAATTTGCAGTCCCACCCAAGCTGTTTGCAGCAGCTTTTCCATATGAATGGTCTGTCCTGACTCAGGCTTCAGACTTTGCTAAAATCTCTCAAGCAAGCTGCAACTGGTAACAGTGTGCCCCAAACCGTCAATAAAAGGCCCAAGATCCAACACTAGCACAAGCCTTCCTTGCTTCAGAGCTAGGCCTAATCTGGACATCTGCAAACCCAATACAAATAGCGAATAGCAGCCATCTGAAGATCTCTCTGTAGCTTCGGTTGGGTGGCCCCAGGGAGTGGCTGACTTTGCACTTCCCTGGAGGACCCAGAGTCAGTGCACCTGGTGGACAGCTTCAGACCATAGCCGATTAGATCTCTGCACATCCACAAGCAAAACAGCAAGAGGCAGACTAAGTGAGCACCAAAGCCCCACCAAAGCAAGTCCTGCTCCATATGGATGTTTCCTGCTCAGGAGCTCTCCCACTATAGTTGCAGCTGCTCCCCATAGCCAATTGGCCTCTAGGTCAGCTCTTCCCAGTGACTCCAACAGAAATCAAGGCTCAACTACCATAAGACTGTGCACAACCCACACAGCTGCGCACCTAGAGTGCCTAGCTCAAGTGACTGGATAGGCTGAGCCCCTGGCCCCTGAGGACACCTACTACACAAGGCCACTCTACCAATTCCAGGAGACATAGCAGCTCTACCTAATACACAGAAACAAACACAGGGAAGCAGCCAAAATGCAGAGACAAAGAAACATGTCACAAATGAAAGAAATGGAAGCAAATAAATTACTGGACACAGAGTTCAAAAACCATGGTTATAAGGTTACGTAAGAATTTTCATGAGATTCTCAAGGATCTTAGTGAGAATGTGAAAGACATGAAAAAGGACCAGTCAGAAATGAAACATACACAAATAAAGAATAATTTTCAGGGATTCAATAGTGAAGTAGAGGATTCCAAGAATCAAATAAACAATTTAGGATGTGAGGAAATAAGGAAGATTCAATCAGAAGGGCAAAAAGAAAAAATCCAAAAATATGAAGATAGTGTAAGGAGCCTCTGGGAAAACCTCAAATGTACCAACATTCACATTATGGAGATGCCAGAAGGAAAAGAGAGAGAGCAAGATATTGAAAACCTATTTGAAGAAATAATGACAGAAAACTCCCATACCTGGTGAAAGAAATAGACTTACAAGTCCAGGAAGCACAGAGAACCCCAAACAGGAACCCAAAGAGGACCACACCAAGACACATAATAATTAAAATGCGAAGGGTTAAAGACAGAGAATCTTAAAAGCATCAAAAGAAAAGCAGTTACCTACAAGGGAGCACCCATATGACTGTCAGCTGATTTCTCAACAGAAGCTTTGCAGGCCAGAAGGGAGTGGTAAGAAATATTCAAGGTGATGAATAGTAAGGACCTACAACCCTGATTACCTAGCAAAGCTCTTATTTAGAATTAGGGATCAAATAAAGAGCTTCACAAACAAGAAAAAGCTAAAGGAGTTCATCACCACCATTTCAACACTACATGAAATGTTGAAGGGTATTCTTTAAGAAGAGGAGGAGGAGGAGAAGAAAGAAGAAGAGATAAAAATATGAAAAATAAAATAGCAACAAATACATATCTATCAACAATTGAATCTAAAAATAAAAATAAATGAACAAGATATCTAATGAATTAAATAAACTGGTGAATAAAATATAATCATAGGCATGGAAACATGGAACAGACATGATGAATCTCAGAACGGGGGCGGGGGCGGGCAGGAAGAGATTGACCAAAGATCTTGGACACAGTAGGGTGGTGAAGGGCTGGGTTGTGGTGGGAACAGAGTGGAGGGGGGCAATGGTGGGAAGAAGGGGGTACATCTGTAATACTCTCAACAATAAATATTTAAAAATGGCATTCAAATTGGAGAGGAGGAAGTAAAACTCCTGTTATTTGCAGATAACATGAATTTATACATAGAAAACCTTAAAGTCTCCACCAAAACCTACTGGATTTAGTAAATGAATTTGGCAATGTAACAGGATACAAAATTAACATCCAGAAATCAGTGGTATTTTTATACAGCTAGAGGTGCACTGGTAGGGTTCCTAAGTGGCTGCCGGCTGCTGGCTGGGTACTCCCTCCCTTCCCCTGGCTGCCTGCTGCCACTGCTGACTGGGGCCTCCTGCTGCTGCTGCCACAGGCTAGGGCCTCCCTCCCGCCCCGGCCCCTGGTTGAACTCCCAGACAAACTCCCAGTCGAGGGGACAATTTGCATACTACACTTTTATTATATAGGATAATTAATTCTCAGTAAGAGAAACTTTATCATTGCAACAAAAAATTAAGATACTTAGTAATAAACTTAACCAAGGAGGTAAAAGACTTGTACTTGGAAAACTAGAGGATGTTTAAAAAGGAGAGGAAGATATAAACAAGTGGAAGAATGGTATATGTTCATGGATTGGTAAATGAACATCATTAAAATGCCCATACTACTGAAAGCAATCTACAGATTCAATGCAATCCCTATTAAAATACCAACAACATATTTCACAGATCTAGAACAAATACTCCAAATATTTATATAGAACCAAAAATATCTAAATAGCCACAGCAACCTTGGGAAAAAAGAATGAAGTTGGAATGATCACAATACCAGATATAAAGTTATACTACAAAGCCACTGTAATCAGAACAGCCTGGTACTGGCACAAGAACAGGCATATAGATCAATGGAAGAGAACAGAGACCCTAGAAACTTACAAAAGGAAGACAATCCAATCCAATTAAAAAATGGGCAAAGGACCTAAATAGACACTTCTCCAAAGTGAACATAAGTTGGCCAAGAGACATATGAAAAAATACTCAAAGTCACTGATCATCAGAGAGATGCAAATTAAAATGACAATGAAGAGCTCTCCACACACCCAGGGAGGGCTCCATATTGGCGTTGTTCTTGGTTCCCAGGTAACTTAAAGGGAAACTTCCACAATGTCCGGAGTCCATGATGTCCTGCAAATGAAGGAGGAGGATTCCTCAAATTCCTTGCAGCAGGAACCCACTTAGGTGGCACCAACCTTGACTTCCAAATGGAATAGTGCATCTACAAAAGGAAAAGTGACGGCATCTACATTATCAATCCGAAGAGAACCTGGGAGAAGCTACTGCTGGCAGCTCGTGCCATTGTTGCCATTGAAAACCCCGCTGATGTCAGGGTCATATCGTCCAGGAATCCTGCCAGCGAGCTGCGCTGAAGTTTGCTGCTGCCACGGGAGCCACTCCAATTGCCAGCTGCTTCACTTCTGGAACCTTCACCGACGAGATCCAGGCAGCCTTCTGGGAGCCGAGACTTCTGGTGTTTACTGATCCCAGGGCTGACTACCAGCCTCTCACAGAGGCGCCTTATGTTCATCTGCCCACCATTGCTCTGTGTAACACAGACCCTCCTCTGTGCTGTGTGGACATTGCCATCCCTTGCAACAACAAAGGGGCTTACTCAGTGGGTCTGATGTGGTGGATGCTGGCCCAGAAAGTACCATCTCCAGTGAGCACCTGTGGGAGGTCACACCTGATCTTTACTTCTACAGAGATCCTGAAGAGATTGAAAAGGAAGAGTGGGCCACTGCTGAAAAGGCTGTGACCAAGGAGGAATATCAGGGTGAATGGACTGCTCCTGCTCCTGAGTTCACTGCTGTTCAGCCTGAGGGTGCAGGCTGGTCTGAAGGTGCAGGTGCCCTCTGTGCCCATTCAGCAGTTTCCTACTGAAGAGAGCACTCAGCCTGCCACTGAAGACTGGTCTGCAGCACCACTGCTCAGGTCACCGAATGGGTAGGAGCAACCACTGAGTGGTCCTCAGCTGTTCTTCCACAAACTCATAACAGAACAGAAATAAGGTTGATGGAAAATAAACAGTTTCTAAAAAATAAAACAATAATGAGGAAGCACCTCACACCTTTCAGAATGGCTATCATCAACAAATCTACAAGTGACAAATGCTGCTGAGGATGTAGAGAAAGAAGGAACCCTAGTATACTGCTGGTGGGATGCAGCCTGGTGCAGCCATTATGGGAAACAGTATGGAGTTTCCTAAAAAAATTAAAAATGGAACTGCCATTTGACCCAGTAATCACACTTCTATGAATATATCCTGAGAAATTCTAAACGCTAATCAGAAAGAATGTATGCACCCTTATGTTCATAGCAGCAGAATTTATAATAGCTAAGATCTGGAAACAGCCCAAGTGCCCATCAATAGATGAGTGGATAAAAGAGCTGAGGTACATTTACACCATGGAATACTATGCAGCAGTAAACAAGAAGGATCTCTTATCCTTTGAGACAGCCTGGAGGGACTTGAAGAGTATTATGTTAAGTGAAATAAGCCAATCAGAGAAAGACAAGTATCACATGATCTCACTCATATGTGGAATCTATGAATAAAATAAACTGAAGAACAAAATAGATTCAGAGATACAGCAGCATAGAACAGACTGTGGAATCTCAGAGGGAAGGCAGGGGAGGGTGAATGGGTCGGAAGATATCAACCAAAGAACTTGTATGCATATATGTATAACCCGTGCACACAGACAGTAGGGTGGTGACGGCCTGGGGCAGGGAGTGGGGCAGGGTAGAAGGAGTCAGTGGGGGACAAAGGGACATACGTAATACTCCCATCAATACAGATTTACTTAAAAAAACGAGTGTGGACATGTAGGGCATTACACATCATTTTGTGAGATTATTGAGTTCAGTCTTTAGCAAATACTTACTGGGTATCTATTGTGAAGGAGCTACTGTGTTATATACTAGAGATTCTTTTTAAAAAATATATTTTTATTGATTTCAGAGAGGAAGGCAGAGGGAGAGAGAGATAGAAACATCAATGACAAGAGAGAATCATTGAGGCTGCCTCCTGCACGCGTGTGCCCCCTTCCCCCCTCTGCCCCCCCACTGGCGATCAAGCTCACAACCTGGGCATGTGCTCTCACCATGAATCGAACTATGACCTCCTGGTTCATAAGTTGATGCTCAACCACTGAGCCACACTAGCAGGGTTAGACACTAGAGGTTCAGTGTTGAGCAAAATACAAATTCCCTGATCCATAAAGCTTATAGTCCTAGTGTTGGTGATTGACATAATCGAATGACCATATTAATGACTTTATAATTTCAAATGAAAAGTGTTCTAAAAGAAAGAAAAGAATCAGGGAATTTGACCTAAACTTAGGGATATATAAAGCCTTCTCTGTTGCATTGATACTGGAGCTAAAATATGCTGGATGAAGAGGCATTGGGGGAGATGAGAACAATCCAGAGTAGGACAGTATGTGCAAAGGCCCTGTGGTAGCAGGGTACATGGTGCCTTTGAGGAAATGAAAGCAAGCCTCTGTGGCTTAAGCAAAGGGAGTGAATGAGATGAATGAGAAGAGAGCATTAGGTAGGACCAGACCATGAAGGGACTGATAGGTCTTGGTGAGGATTTGGGTTTTGTCCTAACAGCAATGAGAAACCTTTTATGTTTTGATAGCAAAGAGTGATAGAATCAAATTTACATTTTGAAAACACCAACTGGATTGGAAGGGATGCAAGTGATGTGGTGAGAACAGGTAGGTTGTTATAAAGCTACCAGATAGATGCTGGACTATGGGGGAGACAGTGGGGATGGAATAAAGTAGGCAAATTTGAGAGATTAGGAAATAAAATCATTAAGTGTTAATGATGGTTTGGATTTGTGGGAGGTGGGGTGGCGGGCAAAGATAATTCCGGTGTTTTGGCATGTAAATTGTATGCCAGGACCAACACTGAGAAATGGGAATAGGTTTGGTAGGGGAATTCATGAATCTAGTGTTGGATGTATAGAGTTGAGGTGGTTGGGTCTATAAGTTTGGAGTTTTGAGAAGGGTGCTGAGTGGAAGATATACTAGTACCTTTGGAACTGAACAATAATTTGACGTCAGTTGAAACTGGATCAAATATTTCCAAGGGAGAGGACATAGAGAGGAGTAGAGCCCTATTGTTGGACTGAGCCTTGTGGAATGCTATCGCTGGTTGAGAAGGAGCAGTCAGAGGTAGAAGGGGAGTAGGAGAGTCCCGGGCACAGCATGTTTCTAGAAGGATAAGTGATCAACAGAGCCAAAAGCTGTTGAAGTCAAGTAAGGTGAGGACTAAAAACCCCTCAACTTTGGTGGCCTAAGTGAGGACAGTTTCCATGGAGGGAGGGAGGAGAATCTAGATTGTGAGGGTATGAGGAGTGTGGGTGGACAAGAGCATATGGAGATGGATATGGAGATGGTGAGAGTGACAGCTCTTCCATGAAGTTTGGCTTTGGGTGGATTAATACATAGAAGGCTACAGGTGAAGGGTGCAGAACCAGTGAGGGAGGGGTTTTGTTAAATTTAAAGATGGCATCCATCCTAGTTAAACCACCTTGGTTCCTGTTTTCTCATTCTTCAGACACTGTCTACCCAAGTAGACTAAACTACCCAAAGGCAGGGATATCTGTTTTGTTTACTGTTGTATATTTGGTACATTTTTATGGTGCCTCACACATTTGTTAAAATGAATAGTGTCTCTCATTCAGGGAGCTCTGAAGCCTAAGCAGGGGTCTTCTCTGTCCCTCCCTCCTCCTTCCCCTACTCCCTCTCTTTCCCAAGTGATGTGGTGAGAACAGGTAGTGGCTGTTATAAAGCTACCAGATAGATGCTGGACTACGACAGAGGGAGTGGGGGTGGGGGTGGGGGGAGGGGGAGGAGCAAAGTAAACAAATTTGAGAGAGATTTTAGTAGGTTACTTAATATTTAAAATCCACATGCCGTAAAATTTATTCTTTTTCATGTACAGTTATGGATTTTGACAAATACACATGGCTGTATATTCACAACTACAACCACAATATAGAAAAGTTCCATCGTCACAGAAAACCTTCCATGTATCACCCCTTGATAATCAGACCCTCACCCAACTCAGCTTCTGAGAACCACTGATTTGTTCTCTACCACTAGTTTTGCATTTTCCAGAATGTCATATGAATGGAATCTTGCAGTTTGTTAGTATGTTGCATTTTTCACTTTGGCTTTTTTTACTTATCAGGGTGCACTTGAGATTTGTCCATGTTGTGTGCATCAATAGGTCACTTCCTTTTATTGCTGAGAAGTAGTCTATTATAGGGATGGACCACAGTTTTATTTCTTTTCTTACCAGCTGAGATATATTTAGGTTGTTTATAGTATTAGGCTACTGGAGCTTCTATAAACATACACATGCAGGATTTTGGGTGAACATGAATTTCAATTTATTTTGGGTAAATACCTAGGATAGGTTTGCTGAATCATAGGTAAGTGTATGTTCAACTTTATAAGAAACCGAAACACTATTTTTGAGAGTGGCTCTATCATTTTGCATTAGCAATGTGGGAGAGCTCCACTTCTGTATCATCATCCATATTCGGTGTTAGGTAAAAAAAAAGTGGACATTCTAATGGGTGTGTGGTAGTATCTCATTAAAAAAAAAAGATTTCAGTTATAGGTGGGATTATATGGTATTTGTCTTTTTTTTGTCTGACTAATTTCACTTAGCATAATGTTCTCAAGGTCCACCCATGTTGTCCAAAAGGCAGAATCTTGTTCTTTTTAAAGGCTGAATAATCTATATATATAAAAGGCTAAGTGACTATCGCATCCAAAACAACTGAATGGATGACCAAACAGGCTGTGTGGGGTGACTAGGCCGGCAGGGGGGTTAGTGAGGGGCAACCAAATGACTGAGGAGCAGGCTGCATTGGGCTACCAGGCCCGCAGGGGGCGGGGGGCAGTTGTGGGCAACCAGACCAGTGTGGGGGGGCAGTGAGGGGCAACCAGGCTGGGAGAGGGGGGCAGTGTGGGGCAACCGGGTTGGTGGGGGGCACTAAGGGGCAACCAGGCCAGCGGGGGAGGGGGGGAGTTGGGGGCAACCAGGCCAGCAGGGGGGCAGTTGGACATCCCGCAAGAGGTCCCAGATTGAAGAGGGTGCAGGTTGGGCTGAGGGGACGCCCACGTGCACGAATTTTGTGCACCAGGTCTCTAGTATTTCATAATTTCTTTATCCATTCACCTGTCAAGAGGAACAGGTTGTTTCTGTATCTTGGCTATTGTGAATAATGCTGCAATGAACACGGGAGGGAAAATGTCCCTTCACCTTCACCTAATGATTTCTTTTTTGGGAGATATATACCCAGAAGATGGATTGATGGCTATTATGGTGGTTCCTTTTTAATTTTTTTGAGGTAACTTCTTACTGTTTTCCATAGTGGATATACGAATTTACATTTTCACCAACAGTGCACAAGGGTTTCCTCTTCTTCACATCCTTGCCAACATATGTAATCTTTTATTTTTTTGGAAAACAGCCATCCTAACAGGTGTGAGGTAATATCTTATTGTGGTTTTGGCTTGCATTTCCCTGATGATTAGTTGGCTATATGTATGTCTTCAGATCTTCTGCCCATTTTTTAAATTGGGTTATTTGTTTTTTTTTGCTATTGAGTTGTATGAATTCCTTATATATTTTGATTATTAAACCATTACCAGATATATGATTTGCAAATATTTTTCCCATTCTGTAGGTTGCCTTTTCATTTTGTTGATGGTTTCTTTTGCTGCATAGAGTCATTTTGATGTAGGCACTTTGTTTATTTTTGCTCTTATTACCCTTGCATTTGGTGTCAAATCCAAGAAAATCATTGCCAAGTCCCATGTCAGGGAGCTCACTGCTTAGATTTTTTCTAGGAGTCTTATGGTTTCAGGTCTTACATTCAAGTATATAATCCATTTTGAGTTGATTTGTTGTGAATGGTGTAAACAGTGGTCCCGCTTCATTCTTTTGCATGTGGCCGTTCAGTTTCCCCACCATTTGTTGAAGAGACTGTTTCTTCCTCATTGTATATTCTTGCCTTCTTTGTTGTAAATTAACTGGCCACCTATGCATGCATTTAATTCTAGATACTCAATTCTGTTCCATTGACCTATGTGTCTGTTTTTATGCCAGTACCATAGTGTTTTGATTACTGTAGCTTTGTAATATAGTTTGAAATCAGGAAGCATGATGCCTCCAACTCTGTTCTTCTTTCTCAATATTACTTTAGCTATTCAGGTGTTTTTTGTTTTTTTTGTATTCCATATGAAACTTAGAATTATTTTTTAAAATTTCTATGAAAAATGCCATTGGGATTTTGATAGGGATTGTATTGACTCTCTAGATTGCTTTGGATTCTAGTAACCTAGAATCCAAAATTAATATTGCTAAAATGTTCCTATATTAACAATATTAATTTTTCCAATCCATAAACCTGGGATATGTTTTCATTTATTTTTGTCTTCTAAAATTTTTCTCATCAATGTTTTTTTTTTTAATATATATTTTTTATTGATTTTAGAGAGAAAGGGAGAGGGAGAGAGATGGAAACATCAATGATGAGAGGGAATCATTGATCAGCTGCCTTCTGCATGCCCCGCACTGGGGATCGAGCCCACAACCCAGGCATGTTCCTTGACCTGGAATCGAACCATGACCTCCTGGTTCATAGATCACCACTCAACCACCGAGTCACACTGGCCAGGCTCTAATCAATGTTTTAAAGTTTTTAGTACCCAGATCTTTTTATCTTCTTGGTTAAATTTATTCCTAAGTATTTTATTCATTTGATGCTATCACAAGTGGGATTGTTTTCTTGATTTCTTTTCAGATAGGTCATTGTGGGTATAAAGAAATGCAATTGATTTTTGCACATTGATTGTGTATCCTATAACTAACTGGATTTGTTTATTAGTTCTAATGTTGTTGTTTTTTTGTTTTTGTTTTTGGTGTTTTTTTTTTTTGGGTGAGAAGCATTTAGGGTTTTATACATAAAGGATCATGGCATCTGCAAATAATTCAATTTCTTTAATAGACAGGACTGTTCAGGTTATCTGTTTCTTCTGATCTGTGCCACTATAGCAGTGCAGACCTGGGGTTGGCCTTAGGGCAAGGCTGGGTGAGAGAAAACCAGGGACTTTCTCCATGCTCTCCAGTACATTGCTGGGTCTTCTGGATAGATAGGGGATTTTTCCTGGAGATTTTGCTGTGTAATTCCATGATTAATCCTCATTTGTTCAGGTCCTATTGCCTTTAGTTATTTAGTTTTCAGAGTCTACAGGTAGTTGCTTTTGGTATTACGTATGTGCAGAGAATTTTAACTGTAATTAGTACAAGTCATAGGCTTCCAGCTTATTTCATCTTGACTGGCACTGGAAGTTGATGTTTCTTTTTGACTAGGACCATTAAGAACATTTGGTCAAACTTGGGTAGAATATACTGCAGGGGAGAAAAGAACAGTAATCATTTCTGATTATCAAAAGCAAATAGGAATGGAAAGGTGATCTGTAGTTTTTAAAGTGAGGTTTGGATGAAACAGTCAGAACTTGGTTCATCGAGATCTTCCATGCTGCCCTAGAAGTATTTGATTTAAAATGTCCCTGGAAGTTTGCTGAGACAATCTAGTTCACCAGGCTATTTGTTCAAGAACATAGACCTCTTAGGGATGGAAGAATGAAACTTCAGTTTAACAGATATTTTAGCATCTGTATTCTTCTTTGACACATCAAAACTCCAAAAAGTGGTATTTTCTTAGAAGTTAGTTTCACTGCAGAATCTGAAATTTTATCAATGATCTTTTTGTATTCCTATATTAAAATCCATTACTCTGTCTTGCACGTTAGATTTTTTCCCCATGCATGATTTTGTAACATGATGAATTTACCATTTAGAAAATTCAGTTATATAGATTTTGCATATGTTAAGGCTTTTAATTTATATGATACTAGTGGCCCAGTGCATGACATTCGTGCACGAGGGGTGGGGGTGGGGTGGGGTGGTGTCCCTCAGCCCGGCCTGCACCCTCTACAATCTGGGACCCCTCAGGGAATGTCCGACTGCTAGGGGATGTCCCTGTGGGATTGG
Organism: Corynorhinus townsendii; assembly: GCA_026230045.1. NCBI lineage: Eukaryota > Metazoa > Chordata > Mammalia > Chiroptera > Vespertilionidae > Corynorhinus > Corynorhinus townsendii. The sequence continues at coordinate 140,813,080 of JAPDVU010000001.1, read as the reverse complement.
GCCTAAACTGGCAGTCAGACATCCCTCTAGCAATCTAGGACTACTGGCTCCTAATCGCTCACCTGCCTGCCTGCCCAATCGCCCCTAACCACTCTGCCTGCCGACCTGCTCATCCCCAACTGCACCCCCAACCCCCTGGCTTGATCACCCCCAAATGCCCTCCCCTGCTGGCCTCATGGCCCCCAATTGCCCAACCCTGCCAGCCACATGGCCCCCAACAGCCATCCCCTGCCAGCTTCATGGCCCCCAACTGCCCTCCCGAGCTGGCCTCATGGCCTCCAACTGCCCTTCCCAGCCAGAGGCCCTCTGCGCCTGGCCTAGCCAGAGGCCCATCCACAGCCAGGCACAGAATGCTTGTCTCATTGCTGGGGTGATGATGCAAGCATTCCCCCCACCCCTCCGGCTGCTCCATGCCCACTGCCCAAAGGCCCTCCGTGGCCAGGATGGAACGCTTGCCTTGTTGCCGTAGTGGCTCGTGCCAGGCTGCTCACACTGCCTGCTCTCAGCAGACAACTTCCCGGGACTGGGGGACTCCGGCGGGGCTGAGAGGACTGAGTGCCACCATCCTCTGTGGCTATAGGCGCCGCCATCTTTGTGATGGAGTGACAGTTAATTTGCATATTGCCTTTTATTAGATAGGATTAATCTGTACCTTCTGTTCAATTTTGCTATAAACCTAAAACTGCTCTAAAATGGTATTTTAAAAATGTTAATAGTCCTATTCATTAATATTTCATCGATGTCATCAAGAAGTCTTTTAGCATTGGGAAAATGTCAAGCACACAGTGTCAGATTTTCTAAAATTCTAATGTTTACTTAAAAACTTGACTTTTATCATTGGTAACAAATACTGGTAGTTATTTTCTTTGAAGTGACAAGCTTACTTTGTCCATTTTCAAGAAAATGTCTATAAATACTCAAATCTGAATAACTCTAGTTTGTTTGTTGTTTATTCTTTCCAGTAAAAATAGTGTTTCATGGAGAAAGCCACTAGTTCAGCTCAGAACTCAGCCACACAGTGCTTTTCCTTGACAACCATTGTACTTTGAAAAGCAGCTGGGGTGCTTTATGTGTGATTCTGATTTCTTTGCACAGAGTGTTAAAAACATGTTTACTCAAGGGTCAGTATTTAATGAATGATTTTTACTGTTTCATCAAGGACATTCTTAAATTAAACTGGCTTTTTATTTTTTCCCCCACACAAGGCACTGAAGAATATAATGACTATTAGTATAATTTGTTGTCACTGCCTTGACTTGCTCTATGTGCCAGCAATTTTACTCACCTTTGCTTTTGCACCAATAGTGCAAATGTCAACACAGTAAAAAAGACATCGTGGTATTATTCCGAAAATAGTTTTGATCTCATGAACCCCCTGAAAGGATCTCAGGATCCCCCAGAAATTGCAGACTTTAAGAACCACTGTTGTAGACGAACTTGGTGATAGGAGAATGGTACAAGAGGAGGTGGTACTTGAGACAAACACTCAAAGTTAGGGACCATTTCACAATCTGAGCTATGAAAGGTGTGTGTGTGACCTCATAATGGGGCCCAGAATTTCAGAAGACATGGAGTAAACATTGATTGGCATGATTTCAGCCATTGGGTTTCTAGCATTGAGAATAGTGGGAAATTGCCTAGTGAGAGTTGGACCAGATTGTAGAGGGCTGTGGATACCTTTGGAAAGAATACAGTGCTGGGATTCAGGAGAATCTGGATTCTAATCTGGACTGTCCCTACTAACTAATATTAATCTTGGGCAAATCCATTCACCTTTATGGATCTTTGTGTTAAACACGTAAAACATGCTCAATAAATGTTTTGTTTGTTGAAATTAAATGAGTTTATCTCTGGAAAATTAGTATTTTATTTTTCTGAAGGTTCCACAAACACTTTAATTATATGTTACTAATAATCATAGTTAAGTCAACTGAGGCCTGATAAGTGAAATGGAATGTGGGTAGACAGTGACAGGACTGGAAGTGAGACATGGTCTCCTGACTTTAAATCCATTCTATTTTTGGCTCATTGGTCTTCTGCCTCCTACACTGGAGAGACTTTCTGCTTACAGAGTAACTGTTACTTCCCTGACCCACTTCCTACCTGCTTTCCTTCCTTTATCCAGCTGGTCTGGTTTTGTCCTCCAGTTATGCTGTTAGCACACACTTTCTTTTCTTTGTGGCACTTATCATAAATACAGTCAAGTAATGAATTATGCAAATATTGTTTTATTATCTATGGCCTGGAACCAGTGTGTAAATTATATATAAACTCCTTATTCATTGTTAATATTCTCAAGACCTAGCAGGGTTCCCTCACATAGTAGGCACTCATACCAATGAAAGTAAGGGGATTATTACATATCACATGGGTAGTGTGGGCAATAAAGCTTTAGGAAGTCAGAGCAGGGAGGGAGTAGAGAGGCCTTGAGTATTCCAGGAAGATCTCAGAGAAGAGAGGGGGCTTGAACTAGACCTTGTAAGATGACCTATAACTATACTGTTTTTACAGTGCTTTTAAGGTTTTTATGATCATGCAATTCATTTACGTCTTAGGTGAAGGCTATTACTCTTCTCTCAGGTTGTCATTACTAGGCCATTCATTTGGCTAGATAGAGCCAGAGCTGTGAAGTAGGTAGGGTGGTGGTCTTTTTTTTCCTTCCTGCCTTCCTCTATGCATATTTATTGAACACCTACTATGTGTTAGGCATTGGGAATACAAAAGAGAACAAAAGCAAACCTCTCCCTTTCCTCCTAGAACTTACATTGCAGTGGGATGAGGGAGAGACAGTCAATACATCAGTCAATGAGACAAATGTCAGATAGTGATAGGTGTTTGGCAAAGAATTAAAAGAAAGTAATATGATAGTAACTGGTAACTACTTTGGTTGAGGTGAGAACACACTGAAATTTGAATGACACATGGCCAGCTAAACAAAGGTCAGGCAGAAAAGCATTCCAGGTAGAAGAGAAAGCCAATGCTACTGGCCAAGACAGAGATGCCTGGCACACTTGAGGGATGGAAAAGTATGTGTGAGCATTGTTGATGGAGGAAGAATGGAACAAGATGAATTTGGAGAGGTGAGCAGGAGCCACACCATTTAAAACTTTCTAAGCAAGGATAAGAAGTTTAGATCTTTGTGCTTTGGGTAGCCATTGAATGGAGTGATATGATCTGAGGGCTCGAGGCTTGAGTGAGGGGATAGAGAGCAGTGGTGCTGGGAGAAATGCCTGGATTTAGGCTATATTTTGGAAGTGGACATTTTCCTGTGTTCTTCCAACTTGTCCTGGATCAGATGTCTTTTAAGACATTTATCCTCTGTCCTCTTCCTACAGGGCTTCAACCACTTCCAAGGTGTTGGCTAAATACTATATCTTGTGCTGCAAAATGTTACACTTCCTTTGTGAAGATTTGAATCTTCATAATTAACCTTCTTAAAAATAAAGTTTTAATGTGGCAATTTGCAGCTTGGTAAGGCTTTAGAATGAGTCTTGGGTTCTAAACCTGAATCAGTATCAACTGTGACTTTGGAAATCACTGAACCATTCTGAACTCAGTTGCCTGATCTGTAAAAGCGGTCTAATTATATCTACTATGCCTCGTTCACAGCATTGCCATGAAAACAACGGAAATGACATTTGAAAGTACAAAGTACTGGTTATGTGTGAAACGTTTGTCATGGCTCATATGTCTTCGCATGTACCCACTCTCCTTCATGAGAGTAAGAATGAAAGACCTCCAGGCGGACAGGCTTTTATTCCATCAACAAGGATTTTTGAGTACCCCCTACATTCTTAGCACTGTGTCATGTATTACAGAGAATACCGTAGAAGGGAACCTGGTGTCTGAACTCCAGTATGTGGTTGGAGGGATACAATTAACCCACATGGGAAGATGGATACTGCTTCTGGGCCTCATGAAGTGGGAAGGATTAGGATAGGCGGAGGGAAGAGAAGATGATGAATTCAGACAGAGAAGAGCAAGAATGAAGATCCAGAGATGATAGTTGAGCTGCATGCAGGGAAATAGAGGGCCAACGAGGATACATATGTGGTCCACACTGGATGTTCTTGCCTTGTTTTTGAGTATGGGCCTTCACAGTAAGAGAACTCCCTCCTACACATAGAGGGGATGGTTTGTGGCTGACTGTGCTGACTGTCATTTCTTTTCTACCTTTGTCACCAACTATGAATTTTATTGAAACACAGTAATTATTCTTAAACATTGACTAATGATTTACTATATGGTCACTGTAAAAAAGACTATTTTGGAATAAATATAGATTCACTATCAGCTGCAAAGAAATGGAGAGAGGTTTTTGGTACCCTTCCCTCATTCTCCCCTACGGTGAACATCTCATATAACTATAGTACAATAGCAAAACCAAGGGATGACATTGGTAAAGTCCACAGAGCTAATTCAGGTGTCACCAGTTATACATGCACTTTCTCTCTCTCTCTCTGTAAAACTCTAGACAAGTTTGTCACATGTGTAGCTTCCTGTCACTACCACCTCAAACAAGATATAGACTGTCCTATCACCCCAGGGTCTCTCATGCTACCCCTTTATAACAACACCTTCTTCCTCACCCATTCTTAAACCTTGGTGGCCACTAATCTGTTCTCTCTCTAGAATTTTATTTCAATGGTTATATAAGTGGGACCTTACAGTATGTAGCTTTTTGAGATTGTCTTCTTCATTCAGCAAACTTTCCTGAGGTTAATCCAAGTTGTTGTCTTTCTTTTGTTTGCTGAGTAATAGTTCTCATTATAGGTGTACCATCCTTTGTTAAATCACTCACTGAAGAACATTTACTGCTAGTTTCTAGTTACTAGCTATTATGAATAAGATACTTTGAACATTCGTGTATAGGTTTTTGTGTGGACTTAAGTTTTCATTTCTATGTAGTAAAATGTGCAAGATTGTCATTATTAGGTCATATAGTAAATAAATTTTTCATTTTAAAGAAACATCCAAACTGTTTTCTAAAGTGGCCGGATCATTTATATTTCCACCAACAATGTGTGATCGTTTTTTGCATTGTTGTCAGCACTTGGTATTATCACCTTTTTTAGCCATTCTGATAGGTGTGTAATACTATCTCACCACGATTTTAAATCTTTTTTTTCATTGAGATATAATTCACATACTGTAAGACTCACACTTTTAAAGTGTACAGTTAAGTACACTTTGTTCACTGACACATGCAACCATCATCATTTATTTCCAAGGCATTTTCATCCCTCTAAAAAGAAACCCAGAACCCATTACCAGGCACTCCCAATTCTGCCCTTTTCCCAGCCCCTGGCAGCCACTCACCTTCTGTCTCTAATGATTTGCCAATGTTGGACATTTTATATAAATAAAATCTTATAATATGTGGCCTTTTGTGTCTGGCTACTTTCACCTAATATAATGTTTTCAAGGTTCATCCCTGTTGTAATATTCCATTATATAGGTGTACCACATTTTGCTTATCCATTAGTTGATGGACAGTAGATTGTTTTCACTTTTGCCTATTAGGAATAACTAGAGGCCCGGTGCATGGAATTTGTGCATGGGTGTGTGTGTGTGTGTGTGTGTGTGTGTGTGTGTCCCTCAGCCCAGCCTGCACCCTCTCCAATCTGGGACCCCTCGAGGGATGTCTGACTGCCCGTTTAGGCCCAATCAACCGGCAGTCGGACATCCCTCTCCCAATACAGGACTACTAGCTCCCAGCTGCTTGCCTGCCTGCCTGCCTGATTGCCCTTAACCACTCCCCTGCCAGCCTGATTGACGCCTAACTGCTCCCCTGCTGGCCCGACTGCCCCTAACTGCCCTCCCCTGCTGGCCTGGTTGCCCCTAACTGTCCTCCCCTGCAGGCCTGGTCACCCCTAACTTCCCTCCCTTGCCAGCCTGGTCTTCCCCAACTGCCCTCCCCTGCTGGCCTGATCGTCCACAACTGCCCTCCCCTGCTGGCTATCTTGTGGCAGCCATTTGTGTCCACATAGGGGCAGCCATCTTGTGTGTTGGAGTGATGGTCAATTTGCATATTACCTCTTTATTATATAGGATGCTGCTATGAATACTTATGTGTGAGTTTTTATGTGGATATATATTTTCATCTCTCTTTGGTATATACCTAGAAGTAGAATTGCTGGATCATATGGTAACTCTACGTTCAGCCTTTTGAGAAATTGCCAAACTGTTTTTCAAAGTAGCTGCACCATTTCCCTTCACATCTTGGCCACCATTCGTTATTTTCTGTCTTACTGGATCAAGCACCTAGTGGGAATGAAGTAGTATCTCATTGTGGTTTTGATTTGCATTTACCTAATGAATGGTAATGTTGAGTACCTTCTCATGTGCTTACTAGTTGTTTGTATATCTTCAAGTCTCTTCAAGTCCTTTGCCCAGTATTTTTTTTTTACATTTTTTATGATTGATTTTTAGAGAGAGAGGAAGGGGGAGGGAGAGAGAGAAACATCGATATGAGAGACATCGATTGGCTGCCTCCTGCATGCCTCCTACAAGGTGTCAAGCCCACAACTTGGGTATGTGCCCTGACTGCAAATCAAACCAGCAACCTTTTGGTGCATGGGACAACACCCAACCAAATGAGCCACACCAGCCAGGGCCAATTGTGTTTCTTTTTATTCTTTCTCAGTGTTTTCATTGTCCCCATGTGGACATGGAGGCTGAATGCGTTGACTGTCCCAGCTTTGCAAAGTGACATGAGTTTCTTACATATCTTGGACACTAGACCCTTATCAGATATATGATTTACAATCATGTCCTCCCATTTGTTGGAGCATGGTTACCATCTGTATTGCCTTTCCAGTGAAATGTCTCTTCATGTCTTTGGCCATGTTTGTCATCTCTTCTCACTAGACCTATGGCTGTAGACATTTTTCTTAATAGTGTAAGTGAAAAGTCTTCAAACTCTTCTTTGCAGCAGCACTAGGAAGGAGCAGCCACAACTGTTAAGCTACTCACAGCTATAGATATTTTCTTATTGCGGTAAAAAGATATAACATGAAATCTACCCTCTTCACAAATTTTTAAGTGTATAGTACAGTGTTGTTTACTATATGCAATTATACAGCGGATCTCCAGAACTTTCTCATTTTGTATGACTGAAACTCTCGACCTATTCAGCAGAAACTCGCCATCCTGCCCCTTCCCAGTCCCTGTCAACCACCATGCTGCTTTTTGCTTCTATGAGTTTGACTACTTTAGAGACCTCATATAGTGGAATCATGCAGTGTTGGTCCTCCTGCGACTTCTGAATTTCACTTAGCATGAAGTCTTCAAGGTTCACTCACGTTGCAGTATGTGACCATAGCTGTAGATTTGATCCATGCTAGTCAATTCTCATTTTTAATAATCTCATTTTGATAATTACATGATCTCACCACAACTCAGTTTCTCCATCAGCAAAATGGATTACAGTAGGTTCCTTATGGCATGGAACTTGGAGGGTAATCAAACCCAGAGCTTTGTAAATAATTGGTACTCAAGTTTTGCAGATAGCCTCCTATATATCATCTGGTATAGCTCCTGGGCCCAAAAGTCAGAAGTCAGCAGGAGAAAGTTCTCACCCTGGTTTGTTGAAGAGACTTCACTGAGTATCCTTTTTTCTTCCTTAATTTTGTTCATTTTCTTGCATAATAATGTTCAACCCCAAAGCCTTTCTGGAGCACTTCAGTCCGTAAACACTGAGATGGTGAGGGAGGAAATCAAAATGAAGTCTGGTCTTCCATCAGAGGTCTTCTATGATCACAAAGAGGAGAGTCTTCTAGCCTCCACCTGGCCTCATGAGGCTCCCCGGTTCTTGGAATTACTATGGAGACATGCTCCAGTATTAAAAGGAAATTAAATAAAACAATCTGACAGTCTTGCCGGCTAGAAAATAGAAGTTCTCACTTTTGTTCCCAAAGTCTGTGGTTGCTTTCTTAAATTCTTTCTCAGTGTTTCATTGTCCCCAGGTGGATGTGGAGGCTGAATGTGTTGTCCTTGCAGAGGGACACAGGGGTGTGTAAGATCTCTGGCCATCAAGCTGTGGTTTTAAATGCGAAAAGATGATCATTATCTCCTTTCTGTCTTGGAAGCAGAACATCTGTCACCATCTGAGCTTTCTCTGTGGATATCCTAAATAATCATAATTTCAATGATAAGACTATTTAAAAATGTTAGTAGAAACCAGCATAGGGTTCCAAAAGTGTCCAATCCTTTGTTATAGCTTTGTAGTAAAGCAAAACTGTCATGCTGAAAGTCAGAGGCAGTGGACTGACACATACATACTTATAGGTGCGTGCTGACATAAAAGGGAAGGGAAGGTCATTCTTACCTGGTGTCAGATGGCATCTCTTTGTTATTTCTGTTTATTTGGTCTGAGAAGAGGATCCTTTTGCATTTTCTTATGCTGTGGCTGGAGAGAAGTGTCGACTTCTGTTTTCTGGGAAATGGTTGTAGCTGTGTTTGGAGACCAGGGTGGTCTCTCTGTGCTGTCTGTCGGTCTATCTTTCTGTCTTGTTTTCCTCTCTGGGTTCTCCCAGCAGACCCCAGGTTGCCCACCTGCCTGATGCCCCCTGCCTGTCTCTTTCTCAGTGTCCCATTCTCTAGGCCACACATATTTCTTTTCCTGACCTGGCCATGTAACCAACCCCAAGACTGCTAGACAGTTGAAGCTGATCCCAAGAAATAATTCAAGTTAAAGTGGTAAAGAGTAGCAGTGGCATTATTTATTACCACTCCATAAATATTTGCATTTTAAAGCTTTTGCTTGATCCCTTAAGTAAAAAAAATGTGAGAGCAACAGACCATTCAAGAAAATAGCTTTTCTTTTCTGGATGATGCATCAAATCACTGAAGCTATATAGTTGACAGCATCCATATTCCATACATGTACATGCCCAGGCCAATCTCTTCCTCTGACCTGTTGTCCTAAGGAAAGCTATACTCACATTTTCTCCAGCTGTCTTTCATGAGTATTTATCTGTCCCTAATTAGGTCATCATAAGCTACTAATGAAAAGGCATCAAAAATCCAATTCTTTTCACAGTCAATAGGAACTTAATATGTGTTTGTCTAAGATGGAATATTACTATGGCTGAAGGAGTCAGCAATAAGTCTTTCCTAGTGTTTGAAAACTGCTTACACAGCCTTATTGGAAAGGCCTTCTGAAGGCTTGGATTTTGTGTTAGAGAAAACACTAATTAGTTGAAACCCTACAGTGAAGGTCATTGCTTTACCCTCTAGCCAATTCATGTTGTAAATATGTGTCTCTCAGGGCTGGGATTTTATGCTTATGGGGAGACCTGTCTTCAAAATTAGTGTCAGGTGCTTTCACTGTCAGCACTGCACTCAGCCACTCACTCTATGGGGCGTGGACTTGCTCTCTTCCCTTGAAAAGCTTTATGGACCCTGGTATCGACAGGCATTTATGGATGCCGAGGAGAAACACAGAAGGCACTGCTTACCTTCTTGTGGACACTTAAAAGGGGTGGATACCATTGGATCGGAGCCGACCCTGCAGCTGAATCCTAGTACTCCTCCAAACGAATTCTGTGACAGTCGGCAAGTCATTCAACCCCTCTGAGCCTCCACTTTTTTTGTATAAAACTGGGGTATTTCACAGGATTATTTTGAGATTTAAAGATATATTCATGCAAAGAGCTTGGCACAGAGTAAGGAATGGCCAGCTGGTGAATGGGACCTCCATAATTTGGTAAAGTCCCAAATGCATTTTGCATTTGCATTTTGGGCCATTAAATTGCCATCTCAGAATGGTGTGTGTGTGGGGGGTAGTCTTTCAGATCAAGAAATTTGGGCTTCTAGGTGTACATCTCTTTATTTTTTTTTAAAACTGAAAATGTACTTTATTTATTTATAACATTTTGTAAACATACTGTGTATTTTTAATTCAATAATTTTTTCTATGGATTTATAGCAAACTCTATATAAAGTCAGTAAATTAATACAAGAGTGAAGATGAATAGAGTAGAATAATTCCTGAAAATGTTAAATTATAGCACTCGATACAAAGACAGATGACTATCTGTCCCATAAACATTTACATACCACAAAACAGTTATTTATCATTTTAAATATGCTATAAAACACATTTACAAAAAAGCACCAACATTAATTTTATTATAAACCAATGAATTACTGAGAGGAATATTTATTAAAACTTACTAAAAATCAGTAAATATTGCACCTGAGTTAAAAACTTATAAGCAAACAAAACTATTGTTTATAAGGGCCAAAAAGTAAATGAAAGGGCAGACAACACTTTCTGAAGACTGTCTCTCCTTGGTATTTTGAACAGCTTCCATAAATGTGACTCAGTAACCTGTTGGACACTTCTATAGCTCAGGGCTACAGTTAAATCCATAGAATTATATCCAGTGTTGGTTTCAATTGTTGGTCCAGCTCCATTTTCTAAAAGCATTTTTACATATTTTACATGATTTCCATGTATAGCACAAAGCAAAGGTGAGCCTCCAAAAGTATTCATTTACATCAATACCACAATCAAGCAGCACTTTGACAATAGCTATGTAGCTGTTAGTACAGGCCAGGGACAGTGTAATCTTTCGACCTTTTTCTAGAAGCTGGGGATCAGTACCCTTCTGAAGTAGAAGCTCTACCACAGCTATTTGCCTGTGTACTCCAGCCCACGTCAGAGGAGTAAATCTCTCTTCATCCGTGTGATTGATACCATTTTCTTATTCCATACAAGTACCAGGTAGAGCATCTCTCATTGAGCAGCCAGTTGGCGGACAGATAAAAAATTTGCCAACAGAGGTGTGGTTATGACCTCATTTCCTCTGTGTCTATTGGTTAGAGCAGTGGTCGGCAAACTCAGTCAACAGAGCGGCAAACTGCAGCTCGTGAGCTGCATGTAGCTCGCGAGCCGCAGTTTGCTGACCACTGGGTTAGAGTAATTGACTGTTTTATGGGTGAAAAGTGCTTTGTTGCAGAGGGAGTGTAGACATGCCTTACTTGGATTCCCAGAGGAGATGTATGGATATTGCGCTCAGCTTTAAATAGGACGGATGCCACCTCCAGGTCAGAGTTTACTTGCTCTTGAATATTTTCACTATCCTTTTCATAAGGACTTCACAGATTGAGAACACATGCTCATATCAAATCGGCAAGGCAATATGAATTTCATTCCATGGCAACACCCTGACCTGATGCTTCTGCATTTGACTCCAGCTGATGTTCTATTTTAATGCCAGTTGGACTATAACTGTTGGAACACTCTTCCACTATCACCTGGGCTCCAATATCCAGATTTGCTGCTGTAGCATGCTTTCAACTGTAGTTCCAGTAATGTAAACATTTCTCCATAACTTACCCTTGGTTTTATATCAGTGGGACCCAGTGTATTCATGGAGTTGGGATATTAAGAAATATCTGCAGTGGGCAGTCATGAGGCAGAAGGCAAGGGCCCACCCGGTGGGAACACAGGGCCTCGCAACCACCTTCCATAGCCAACAGTGAGCAGGATCCTTTCCATTTGGGGTCACCAATGCACCACAGGCACTCAAGTCCCAGCTTGTTTTGATTGTGACATCACTTCCGATTTCTTCTTTTGTTTCTGGACAAAAAGCATTCCATATCCAGGTCCTTTCCGCCATGTGCTTTGCTTTGCGGTGCTTACTGCTCGGGTACTACAGAGACATAGTCATTTCTGTGGACCACTGAGTCACTGGGCAAGGCCCAAGTCCCGCCCCTGGGTCACATCTCCTCCTCCCCATCTAGGTGGTCTCATTTCAACTCATTGGAATCTGGGGAAATTAAATTTTGCACCTGGAAATTTGGATTGGGTTAACTGTATCACCCTTGTTGCATGATTAAAAGATGCTAAGAATGAAATGCTTTGAGGCCTTCCTGTAAGAATTTCTGGCTAAATGCACAATGTCTATTTCTTCTGTCAACTGCCAGGGGGCACCCCTTCTTACCAGAGTGTGCTGGTAAGAAGACTGTTAGCAGGACCTGCCCACACAATGCCTGGCAGGTGAGCACCTGCCTGTTCTGAGCACTCTTCTGCAGGCCTGGCCATCACAAAGGGAGGCTTGTGAGTCCGGGATCATCGGAGGAGTGGCTCAGTATTGATTTGCCCATCTTTCCGCTAGTTGAAAAACAACCAGGGTGAACTGATTTGGTGGATTTGTTTTCTCTTTAAGCCTTTCTCTTCAAAGGCTGCTGAAACCCATCATGTTCTTACTCCTTTAGAAGGCTCAACTGATGCCCAGTAGGTGGAGTTGGGGCTGAGCAGAACATGGGAAGGTTCTTGTCTGTTCAGAACTAGGTGCAAAATGAACCTTGGTTGTTTCAATTGGTGGGTGTGGGGAGGCCTGGAATGAGCATGCGTGTTGGGGATAGGTGCGGGGTGGGCGGGCCGGGGGTGGGGAGCAGCAAGCACCTTCCTCACTGAGCCCTCTGAGGCGATATGGGCAGAAGACTGGAAGACCCTGAGTGGAAGACATTTATGAGGGGATTGGCCTCTGCTTCCTGCTGGGTCAGGGGCCTGGGAAGAGGGTGTGAATGGTGGGATCAAAGCCCATAGCACCTAAAACAATTTAAACCTTAGAGTGGGACCCATCAGAGAAGCCCACAAATGACTAGGGCAGAATCAGGCATAGACTTGACTCCTGACCTTACCAGCTGTTTGACCACTGGGAATCCCTTAACAGAGGAGTCTCAGACTCTTCATTTGTCATGGGACATACAAGGAAGGTGTGACAATACTTACCTGGAAGGGTTGAGGATTTTATGAAACAATGTATATAAAACACCAGATATTACAAGTCTCTGACACATAGTAAGTGTTCAAAAAATGGTAACTGTCAATTATCAGTTTGGGGAGACATGCTATTGGGGGGTGTTGTGCTGTAGGTGTAGTGAAGTGCTAAGGAGATTCAAAGCTGATCATCAAACCTTCATCCCTGGATGGGATTTGAGGATCTGGTTGTGCAATGTGCTATGTAATAAGACCCATCCAAGAGGCTGAAGGACCAGAGGCTCACAGAAAGCCCTCCAATTAGCCAGTGATCTAGGATGATGGACACCTACCTTGCTGCTCAGGGAGGTGGGTGCCTCTGCTGGTGGGCCAGCACCACAGGGTGCCCATACCCTCAGGGCCAAGTTGTCTTCTTTCTTGATACTCTGACGAACGCTCTCAACAGCAGGTTGCTAGGCTCCCATTTTGTCACACGGAATGGCATTTCCCAGACATGCTGGTCTTTCTTCTTGGCCACTCAGAGTGATAGCTGTGTCTTGGAGGCCATGGGAACATTTTTCAATACTGGCTGTGGGATCAGTTTCCTCATCTAAAAAAATGAGGTAATAATAGAACCTACTTTATAAGGTTGTTGGGAGAGTTGAATGTATTAACTCATGTTAACTGCTTAATGTACTTATAGTAAAGGCTCAATAAAAACTGGCTGTAATGTTATTACTATGATTATTCTTTCTTCTACCTTCTTCTCCCCCTACAACTCTATCCTTTCCTTCCATCCCGTACCTTTGATTTGGGTTCCAAAATGTTTCCAGGGAGAGGAGGGGTTTGTTGGGCCTGTCATGTGGAAGCTATGTTCATCCTGTCCTCATCTCCCACCTGTCCACCTCTGTTCTGACCTACTGAGCCAGCCCACTTTTCTTCCTATGTGCCTGGCTGCAATCAGGTCTTGCTCTCCGTGAGGTTGGTCCCTACCATTGCAGGAGCTGGCAAAGGAATGTCCTCGCCTGACCTTGAGGGTTGGGCCTTGGGGGCAAAGGGGAGATGAGCAGAGCCTTGGGTCAGGTGTGCATGGCGTTTCTCTGGGACAGCAGGGAGAGCTCTCATAAAACACTCTGCCAGTTCCTTTTATGGGATTTAGGGTGGAGATCCTGCCACTAGGAAAAACTAGGCCTCTTGACCCTGACCATCTCCTTTGCCCTTCCTTTTCCCCAGAAATAGGGAGCTGTCCTGGTGGCCTGGGGGCTACACACAACTTGAGTATTCCTGACTCTGAGCTTAGCTTGAGGCTCCTCTATGGCTCATATGGAATTCTCCATCCTGCTCCACACCCTTAGCTTCCAGTAACACTTGTTTCAGCCAGCCCCTAAGGCCCTGTCCCCTCCCTTTCCCTCTTTTGTGCCATCTGAAGGATGTTATGAGGTGGAGGTTAGGTGAATAAAATGGCCACATACAACATTTCCCAATTCTGAATAGTTGAAATCGCTGAAAGATAACAAATCTACCATCAGTCAGCTCCATCCCCTCAGCCAATGGAGATACCGTAAAAACACACTTGGAGAGGAAAACAGGAGGAGAGGAATGTGGCCAGTCCCTGCCAGTGGGACAGTCATTTGGCAACAATGGAAATAAACCTCTGGCCTTCGCTCAACTGCCCTATCCTTGTGCTTTGTTGATGATGCCCCTTGTGGAACACGCCAGCCGCCAACCGGCTTGGCCAGCTCCAGAAAACAGCCTGTCTCACAAATGGAAACTCCAGACAGGAAGTTTGGAAACCTTGCCCTGATTTCTGCATGGGATGAGATTTTTTTTTTTCACTATAGCCAGCTGGCCTTTCCTATCAATATATTTCATTTTGGTGGCTTAGGTGACTTCAGATTTGGGACACTCTGTCCACCGCCCCTTACTTCCCACTATTGGAGGGCTATTGACCCTGCTGTTGATCATCTTTGACCTTTCTGGAATGCTGCCTAGTTCTCAGGATGCCTTAATTTCTCTTCTCTTTTGACCTTTATACCCACAGATGTCACGACAGATGAGAATGTGGAGGTATGACCCACTCAAGGTCACAGAGGTTGTTAGCAGCTAAAGAAAAATAACTCAAGTCCCCTAAGTCTGGCCTGGTGCCCTCATACTACTTGGGGAAAATTTGGGGTCATGTGCAAGGGACCTTGGGAATATGAGACCTGAGTCAGGTTTACCTGGAAGCCCAAAGACCAGAAATATCTCGATTTATTGTGCTTTGCAGACACTGTATTTTACAGATCAAAGGCACAATCCTCCACCAGCAAAAAGATTACAACTCCCTTTATTGCAATATCTGCTTTATTGAAGTGGTCTGGAACTGAACCCACAACATCTTCAAGCAGTGCCTGTACAGTAGAAGTTGGGTAAGGTGCAGTGCGTGAGAGGGATATACCCTCTCATTGAGATGGAGGCAGCAACAGCTTTTTGATGGTACCAGAAACCCACCAAATAATTGCTGCCTTTGACCTTTCTGGAGACTTCCATATTGCAAGAGCATAGTTGACTCCCCTTACCTTTTCCTGCACAGACATTGCTGGTGTAGACAGGCAAGAGTCGGTGGCATTCTCCAAAGACACTCCTTCAGGACTCAGGAAAGAGGCCAGGTCGTGTGCTGCTGCTTGCTTCCCTGTCCTTTCCTGTTGCTCAGAAATTGCTCAGGAATGGTCTCGGGAGAGTCCTTAGTTGTTCTCTTTGGAGCATCCTCTCTTCAGCTGTGCAGCTCACCCTGTGGGTTGTTGGACTGCTGTAGTGGGCTCCATACCAGGACTCAGGACTGGGGCAGGGCTTGCACTGTGTTATGGTATTCTGTCTCTTGCTTCCCTAAGGGCAGATCTCATCTGTTCTCTTTTCCCTGATGATCCTTTAGACTGTTTATTAGCAAGAGACCTCACGTCTTTAAGAGAGGGCTTTGCTCTCTCTGTCTCCTCCTGGCCCCTAGCAGAGCACCTGGCACAGAATAAGGGCTCTCTAAATGGTAGTTCAGTAAATCACAGCCCATTGTTCTTATGATCTCCCTTATTCCTCGGAACTCCAAAAGCAAGATGATGATGTCTCCATTTTACAGACAAGGAACCAGGCTTGGAGAAGCCTTCCTAGTCCCGCCCACAGTCAGTGAGTTGGTGTGGAGAGATTTGAACCCAGGCTTATCTACATCCCCAGGTGGCGCTCTTGCTGTTATACCAGCCCATACCCCTGCTGCCCTGTTCACTCCAAGTCAAGCTGATTTCTGGGATTCCTCATTTTAAAAGAGTCTGGAGTGTGACGTGGGTCTAAGTAGCTATGGGACATGGCAAGAACTAGGAAGGTATCAGAGCTCCAGCTTAGAATGGGACATAGCTTAG
Organism: Corynorhinus townsendii; assembly: GCA_026230045.1. NCBI lineage: Eukaryota > Metazoa > Chordata > Mammalia > Chiroptera > Vespertilionidae > Corynorhinus > Corynorhinus townsendii. Next base: position 140,796,979 of record JAPDVU010000001.1, on the reverse strand, counting down.
GGTAGGGAGTCAGGTCCAGTAGAAAAACAAGGCAGAAGTCGACTGTGTGGAGTTTAGGGGGACCTTTACCTATAGCAGAGTTTAGGGGGACTTGCCTCTGGCCAGCTTTAGAAATTGGGGGTGAGGTATAAATGAAGCCCAAGTACACTATGCATTCTTAGAGTCTAAGCGTACTTGGCTGTAAGCACTATGACAAAAATAAAACAACAAAAGCAAAACAGCATCACAAGTGAAGTTGGGGAGAGGGGTTACATTCAAGGCTTTGGGGAGGAACCATGAGTGTGGATGGGTTTGTGGATGGTGTGAGGTGACAGTTTGATAATGAAGATTGCTGTACTTCAGACAGTGGGGGTGAGAAGTGGGGAGATAACACTTCCAGCCTGGGAGGTGATGGTTGCAGCTGTGAGTGGGAATGAGTCCTTGGAGGAGGCAGGAGAGAACCAGGGGTTTGACTGCAGGGGGTGGAAGGAGGGACAAGACTGCAAAGAGGGAGCCATGGGAAACGGTGGGAGAGCAGGAGACTGGAGGGTGGTGGGACCCATGTGCAGAGACAGCCAGGAGGGAGAGGGCAGCAGTGCCAAAAGCTAAAATTCAAGGTGCAGAAAGGACACTGGATTTGGGAAGAAAGAAGTCATTGAGGACCCCAGGGAGCTCTGTCCCACTTTTCCACATTCCTACCTATAATCGCACAGTGAGACGTTGTGCTCTGAGGGAGGGATCTGAGGTCCCTGGGGAGTGAGTTGTGTCCACTGTGCAGGACCAGTTAAGGCAAGAAGATGTCCTGGTTCATTTGAGAAAAGAGACCAGCCTCTGTGTTTTCTGGCCAGGCATTGGTTCCGTTGACAACAATGGTCCCTTTCTTGCCCATTTCAGCAACTCAGAGTTTTACTCCATGATGTAAAAATAGTCTACCAAGCCCAGGGACAAGGAGGGTGGCAGGCATCTGAAGTCAGCAGATGGCTTGGAGTCTGATTCCACATGGTGACAGTCAGGGACTGTTCTCCTTCTCCTGCTCCTGCTCCTCCTCCTCCTCCTCCTCCTCCTCCTCCTCCTCCTCCTCCTCCTTCTCCTTCTTCTAATATGTTTTTATTGATTTCAAAGAGAAAGGGAGAGGAAGATAGAATCATTGACTGGCTGCCTCTTGCATGCCCTCTCCAGGGATTCCAGCCTGCAAATTGAGCATGTGCCCTGACTGGGAATTGAACTGTGACTTCTTTGCTCAACCACTGAGCCGGGCAAGGACTCTTCTTTCCTTCAAAATGAGAGAACTTGGTAGATTTATGTGTTGAAGTAATTAGCCTTGACACTACACTGCTTAGTAGACATTCCCTATTTAAACTGTGGACACTGAGAAGTTGAGAAGTACAAGGGTTTAATGAATTGTCTGACTTTGCAAAGTGCTTTATAATTGCTTAGTTTATTAGTTTGTGGAGCGACTGTTAAAGAACTTTTAAGAGTCTCAAATTTGGGTAGAGACATAGTGCTTAAGAATGAAAAATCGGTCATTAAAATAACAAAGGAATGAATATAATTATCTTCTCTGCCTGGCAGAAGCCTCCAAAGCTCAGAACAATTAAAGTTTGGGTTTCCAGTAAATTAGTCTCTACTAAATGGCATCAAAGTCAATAAGTTGTGTAGGGCACTAACTCAGCCTTTACAGCACAGAACTTCCAAGTTGTGGGGTGGTGGAGAGAGGTGGATCCACATCCTTCCCCATCTTTGCTAAGTCACTTAACTTGTTGGACTCAGAGCATTGGCACAGGTGGTCCTGGAAAACCAGAGCCCATGTCCTTGGGCCCTGACACTCTAACATTTTTAGCTTTGTTGAGAAGACTGGGCCCAGAGCTCCCAAAAGGACAAGGAGAGAGGGTGGGACTGAGCAAAGCATGTACAGTTCCTGTTCCTAATCCACCAGTCTGGATTCACTCCCTATTCCCAGGGTGGGGTGACTGAGGGGCCCTGGAGAAACCAGAGGCATACCTTTAATGAAGAATCCACTACACAGAAACTAGATGACAGGGAGGAGATTTCTCCCAGCAGATATTGCCACTTAGAAGAAAGTCAGCCTCCACGAGCTGATGCTATGGGCTTTGAATTCATTAAAACCCATTTGCAGATGTTTCTACTTCCAGATGTTTCCTGTCCATAGACCGTGGCAGATATATTGAGACATCGCTTTAGGAACATCTGGGGAAAGGTTGGCAAAGAGGACATATAAATAAGATGCTTGGATAGAAAATTTCCTTTCTATAGTGGAGACTTACTGATGTGTGGTCACTAAAAATGAACTCTTTGCTTTCATAGAACTCAATGATTTCTCATCCAAAGTGAATTATATTTAGAGTCCCACTTAGGTGGGGTGTACCTTCATGTATCATTTTACAGCTCGTGTAAAGTAATGAAGCCTTCTCTTTGGGGCGGCGGGGAAGGGAGACATCTCTGGATTCCTCCTTATAGCTGAAATCCCCACAATGCTGGTGTCCACAAGTTAATGACTTGTGATTGCACGAGAAAAGAAACATTAAGTTAACAGACTACTGCTATATTAGATACTTTGACTATCATGGCTAATCACTTGATTTTACTAAGATGAACTGTTAATGCCAAAACCATTAGAGTTTAATAAAAAATGATCATCTATTTGCCTTCCTAAAGGCTTATGACGCTTTCAGTGACTTATACCTATAATCTCTCACACACAAACAAAATCAAAATCTATCTTTGGGAGTAGGAATAAAAATATACTGTATATTGAGTTCTAGTTGATGATTTGCTAACTGTTATTTCAAGATTAGTTGTGATGTGACAGTGTGTGTGTGTGATTATAAAAGTGTATGAGCATATAATGTACTATAAAATGTTGGTGTTTGGAATTCCTTCTCCTAGCACTTCTTTTCAGTTTTATGTGTAAGCTTTAGACCCTAATGTGTGCATGTGGTTAGGACATTTACTAAACCTGATTGTAGCTAAGTCACTTGCCCTCTTAGCCTCTTTCTTTCTTTATCCGTAGAGTTAATTATATCATTAGGAATGCCTTTGGCTGCAAGTAAGTGAAAAATCTGGACTCAGCTAATTTAAAACCTTTGAGAAATGTATTATCATATGAAGTAAGAAAGCAAAAGCTCCAACAGTTCCAGACACAGAATCAGGGCTCTGGGTTCCCTCTGGTTGACTCTCTGGGCATGGTGCTCTCTCTATGGTGCCTCTGTCCTGAGGCTATATTCCCTCATGGTTGCAAGAAGGCTGCAGCAGTTCCAGGCATCAACTCCAGACCCATCTAGATCCAAAAGAGGGAGGTACTCTCTCTTTCTCTATGGCTTTTATTAAGAACAACAAAAACAGTTTTGTCATGAACAAATTGCCCCTCCCCACAACCAACTGACTTTCTTTTGCATATCACTGGCCAGAAGTGTGTCACATGCCTGTACCTGGTGGGCCTACTTGATTGGCTTGGCAAACATCAGCTTTAGTAATTTGCTTTGTATTTAAGAAAAATACATAACAATCAGCAAACCTCCAAATCTCTTCAAGGCTATCAAAATAAAACTTGAAGCATTAAAGTGAAATAAGCTTTTACCTTTACAACTGCATCTTCCTTTTAATAAGGATCAATAAGGACCCACCTCTTAGGTCAGCCCCTCCTGAAGTAATGGCCATGTGGAAAAGGGTGAAACTTTAACAAAATTGGGGTTTATTAGGAACAGAAGAAGAATTTAAACAACAAAATAAACCCTATAGGATTATTGTGAGGTATAGATGTCACAATCTATTGTTTAATGAGGAAACATATATAAAACTCCTCAAATGGTGCTTAGGACATGGGAAGCACTATATATATATTAGTTTACTGTGATAAATAAATGTCCCATTGGTAAGTCTCCGAGTTCCATACCAATATGAAGTAGTAATATGACTGGTGTTTTATTAGAGGTAAAAGGAAACAGATGGATGTTAAAGATAAACAAGAGAGGAAATCTAGCTGATGCTCAGAGGCAAAGAGGAGACAGTGAGCACTTGGTCCATATTTGGGCATAGTCTTTATACTGGGAGGAGTTAGGGCAACCTTCTAAATAAAGGAAAATGATTGCCCAATGTGTTAATGAATTCCAGTCCCAATGGTCTCTTCTTTCCCACAGCTATTTTCCCCCCACTAGTTGAAAATGGCATTTAACTGCTGAAGTATTTTTAAAACAGCTGGCGGTCTCTTAACCAAATAAAAAGTTTAGATTTTATTACTTTTGATGTGGGGAGAATGGAGGTGGAAAATCGTGTGTTGTGTGTCTCTGTATGTAAATTTAAATATCTGTTTATGAAAAACACACACACATACTTTTAAGAAACTATATAAAAGCTATAGCAATCCTAGCCAAGAAAAATTAACAGAAAAAAATTTGCTTCTTGAAGCTTTTAGCTATAACTAAAAATAATCATCCTAGTCCATGTTTGAAACATTACTCAAGAAAAAAATTTACTCTGTGTACCCTGAATGGTTTTAGAGTTCATTTGTCATTCTGTGTGAGTTTGACAAGGTCCCTGCTATATCTGATGGCATTTTATACCATTTGAGACAGGCTTTTGTTCTGGCCACTTGATATGGCATTTTAAATGTAGCGAGTGACAACTGTAAAACTACTTGTTCATGTCTTTAAAAGAAAAAAGGAAGATGCAGTTGTAAAGGTAAAAGCTTGTTTCACTTTAATGCTTCAACTTTTATTTTGATAGCCTTGAAGAGATTTGGAGGTTTGCTGATTGTTATGTATTTTTCTTAAATACAAAGCAAATTACTTTAAAGAGAGTGTGTCCATCTGACAGGAGAACTTGTCTTATCAAATCCTTTTCCTTTAGGGAAACCAAAGAAGGCACAGAGAAATCTTGGAGCTCTTAATTCTGGCATAAAAACAGCATTTCTGTTTTCATCCTTCTTGGCCTTTTATCAAAGTTTACTTTCAACTGTCTCAGAAAGCAACGTTCCATTATTTATAATCAACCTTGTAAAGGTGATGTTTGCCAATTCTATCTGGTTTGGCATTGAGCATCTGCAAGTCCAAATTATAATTTCTTCCTTTATGAGAGGTTTTCAGTTCTTCCCACTCATACTTCCACATAGAGGGGTCAGGGGGGTATTTTCTACATTGCAGAGTGCTGTCTTTGAAGTTGGGACTGCAGCAAGCTGCAGATCCCCACAGAGAGAATTAAAATGGAAACTGTACTGATTTCAGCTGATTACTTGGGATGGGAGATCCTTTCTGCTTCTCTGGTGCTATGGGCTTCAGCTGCATTAACTTCCTAATGCAAAGTCCTCCTTTGGATGTCAATCTAATGGACTTCACCAGCTGTCCTGAGTTGCTCTGGGCTTGAGAGCAAATACTGCGCAGGGCAAGGATATATTTATACAGTTATCACAGAAACAAACACCCAAATTATGTACACCAACATCTTTTCAAAGGCTCACAATGACCATATCTACTCATAGGTTTGTTCTGTAGACTGTAGCTGGGGTAATTTAAGGCTGGTGGAAGTTTTCCTCCTTTCTCCACTTTTCATGCTAGTTGACTTTATTCTTCTTTCAAGGAAATGTTAATCTTCTGCAAGGAGTTGCCCCACCTGCTCTTTCCTTTCCTGATGCATTCTTGGGAACAGCAGGTTTAGTGGGTAGCAGGCACTTGGGCAGGCAGCCTAGTGATGTGTATATTGTTACTACTCTTGTGTCATAGATGTGGAAACTGAAACGAGGTGGGATTAAGCCACTTGCTCAAGCCACTGAGCTAGTGAGGCCACAACCTGGGCTGAAGCTTGGTTCTGTGCGACTTCAAAACCATGCTTGTGTGTAGCATCACTCAGAGCTGTTTCTGGATGGTGGCGCTGTCTACTAATTCCTTAAAGGATACCCATATTGTTAAGTGGAGGTTGTATTTCTAGGTTTCTCCCCTGCTGTTAGACACTTATGTTCCCCCTTCTGCCTCCTCTCCTCCCACTGAGCTATCATATTCTAAGAATACCACCCAAACAGTAAAGAGTAAGAAAGTTGGAAGGTTACCCCAAACTCCCTTTGCGTTTGTGCAGAACACTTTATACCTGCAGAATGCTTCCCCGTTTCTGTTCTCCTTGGTTTGGTCCATAGGGCTCCTTCTGGGTGTCAGGTCAGAAGTCTCAAGCTAGGGGCGGAGCTTGGGCAGCAGTTACTCTGGATCTATGTTGACCTTTCCAAACCCTTGGCTCTTGGGAAGGGTTGTGCAGCCCTGACCCCTCCAGGGGGCCTTCTGGCCATTTCCCACACCTCCCCACTGCCAAGTTCTCCTGCCATACCTGTGTTTTGACTCTGCATAGTTTGTCATTGTGGTAGAAATGCTTCTTGAGCCTGTCACAAAAACGCTGGACATACACTGAGTATTATGGGCTTTGGTCTATTGGATTCACATGGATCAAGTCTGGAATATCACATTCTAAACCTCCGTGCATGGAAGCGCCTTCTCTGGGCCAATAAGCAGAGGAACCTGGAACCCAGGGAGTGGAATTTCCACCCTCTGAGGCACCAGGACCCAGACAGATCTTTCTGGTTCAGGACATTCTCATGTCCTGGTCTTTCTCCATTCTGGCTCCCTTCCCTATGCCATCTCCTCCTTCCCAAACATACACAAAGGAAACACTAAAAAACAATACGATAATATGAAGCATAGAGAGCTGAAGGACAGACAAAACAGATATTCAAAAGACATATGTCTATTCTTTTCATTGCTTTCCCCCTCAAGGACAGTACAGTTATGTTGAGAAAACCCTTAAGAAAGGTGAGAAAATTTTAATTTTCCTTGGGTTTCACATGCAAGCATTCTGAGTGCATGCGACACAGTGGTAAGCTTGAGCTGGGAAGAGACTCCAGCCCTGGGTTTGACCCTGACCAGCCCTGAGATCCAGGCCATATCATTAACCCTCTCTGGGGCTCAAGTTTTTTTTACTGTAGCCTGAAGGTACCTTTCAGCTCTGATATTCTGTTGTTTGAGCAGAGGAGATGCTGTGTCCCCCGGGATGGTTTCTCACAGGCTGATCCTGGGCTCACTCTGATGCTGTATATTCAAATGGTAGGACACTTGACTAATTAGTATTTGAGTGTCTATGATAAGCCAGGCACTGTGTTAGGAAATCATAAAGCATATTTCTATTCTTTGTAGCTTGTAATGTGGTGGATGAGGTGGCAGTGGGGGCCATAGCTGGTTTATAGTGAAGTGGGGCAGCTGTGGTAATCTATTGGTAGAGTCTAAGATTTAATTCTTCAGTCCCCCATGTGTGTATATCTGCTGTTTCTGACTGTCTCTTCCTTTTGGCAATGGCACCCCAACTTTCCTGTGGCCACCCTTTCCTACTGGGTTGATCACATTCCTGTGATCTTGGCCTAGCCAAGAAGGATTCATATCCCCTGCCTATGGTCAGTGGTTAAAGAAATAAGCAGAAACCTAAGCCTGGACAATTAGACTTTTGTTGTAGCTATAGGAACAGAGTCCTCCTCAACCCCCATTCCCACTGGGGTTGCCAAGCTGGAGAAATGTATGCCTGCTGCTGCTGCTGCTGGCCGTCTTACCATGACAGGGGGCAGACCTAATGAGATGAGGTTGTCACAGGGGGAAGCAGAGCAGAGGAGGAGGAAGGGGCTGTTGATGGCACTGTCAACTCACCTGAGTCCAGCTCTGCCCGCATCTAAAACGAGGCCAGGACTTGTCAGTCATGTAGGCCAGCATACTGTTCTTTTTTCCCCACTGAAGTTTTAGATGAGTTGATGTCACTACAATTGAGTCACAGTCAACAGTACTGTTTAGGCACTACTGCCTTTCTGCCACATTCTCTGGGCAGTCCTTTAACCAGTTAGGATGCATTTGACTTCAAGACATTTCCCAAAACAGCGTAAATGGTTGGTGTTATCAGTCTCCTATAATAAGCCGAGGCAGCATGGGTCCAGGATTGGTACTTATTGTCATTAGAGCCTCAGGTTGTCAGGATCCTGGCACCTGCTGGGTTGCCCTTAAGCCTGTCCCTGTACAGTACAAAGTTGCAGCTCTAGAAATGGCTTTCTCACATGGCTGCTTTACCCCAAATGATAATTTCTTCCAAAATTCCTTTATAGTTTTGGATTGTTGGGTTTCTTCGTGTTTTTGTGTGTGTGTGTGTGTGTGTGTGTGTGTGTGTTTGTTTCATTTCATTTTATTATTATTACTATTTTAATCCTCACCTGAAGGTATGTTTCAATTGGTTTTTAGAGACAGTGGAATGGAGGTAGGGAGACAAAGAGAGAGAAACATTGGTGTTAGAGAGACACATTGATTGGTTCCCTCCCATGTGCATCCTGACCAGTGCCAGGAATCCAGCCTGAAACCAAAGTATGTGCCCTTGACCCAAATTGAACCCGGGACCCTTCAGTCTGCTGGCCAACACTCTATCCACTGAGCCAAACCAGTGAGGCCTGGTTTTGTTTTATTTTAGATCAGAAAGAAAAAATTCTACTTGCAGTCCTTTGGCAGAATTGCCTTTATGATTCTGATAAAGAAAAACCAAGTCTGACACTAGTTAAAGGTGGTGAAGACAGATTTCATTCAGTATTACTGAAGGAGGGGAAATGGACTTAAGTATCTATTGAACTAGGCTCAACTCTGATCCATGTATAAGCGACTGGGAGTTTAAAAGGCAGAATTTGGAGGAATGAGTAGAAGCTCGAACAGAGACAGGGAAGTGGAAAATTACAAAAAGCAGGTAGGTTGGTCAGTTTTATGAGGCCATCTGGGTTTGCTAACTGGTGCTTACTGAAGTTAGGCTCCTCCCCTCCTACAGAGACTGGGAGACAGGGGTCCCAGTCCTTCCCAATGATGACATTCCAGCAGAATGGCTTTTAACTCCTTGAGAAAGACACTCCTGCATTGTAGGAGATACTTGTACATCTCAAAGAGACAGAGGAAGGATTCATAATTGTAAGATGTTAACAAAAATGCTTTAAGAAAAGGGAAGACAGGGCCTCTCAGGTTGTTGGCTGGAAAAAACTATAAATTCCATTGGGAGCCTTGAATTTTTTCAGATAAGAACTCAAGGGGGCTGGGTCATCCCAGGGACATGGCCTTAGGCTGCAGGAAGCCATGTTAGAGTTTGCTCAAGTCACTTACTAGTAGTATGGTGGGGTGGAGGGAATTGTTTGTGCCGAAAGTTTTTTTTATTGTATTAATCCTCACCTGAATATTATTTCATTGTTTCTTAAAGAGAGTAGAAGGGAGGGGGAGAGGCAGAGAGAGAGAAATATTGATGTGAAAGAGACACATTGATTGGTTGCCTCTCGCGCACATCCTGACTGGGGCTGGGGTTTTAGCCTGCAACCAAAATATGTGCCCTGGACTGGAATCAAACCCAGGACCCTTTGGTCCGAGGGCCAACGCTCTCTCCACTGAGTCAAACTGGCCAGGGCGAAAGTTGCAGTGCTTATAGGCCAATGTTGAAGACTGGTTTGGAAGGAGGCTCAGAGGAGCTGACTAAAGTATGGTCAAGGAAAGAGTGTCATTTCCTTGGCCAGAATTGCATTATCAGTCCCTGATCAAGCCACCAAAAGCTCTTTTGTGGCAAAAGAATTTTAACATTTCATTAATTAATTTAGAGTCTAAACTTGGACTCATCAAGATCCACCTTCTGGAGCTGGGAAGGGCATTTTCTCTGAGCCCAAGACTGGGAGGAAGGTGACAAAATCATGGTTCCATGGGCAGGACGAAGGGGATGAGGAGTGGTTTGGGGTCTCTCCTGAGTTCTTGTGCCAACTCCCCAGCTCTGATGATGGGTAGAGGGACAATTATTGTCCATCTTAACCATAGTCTTGCTCCATAGAAATGCCAGATGGAGAAAAGTTGATCTGAAGAGTATAATTTGTTTAGCTCCCTCAGAGACAGCCCAGTATACCTTGAAAAGCATAGAGTGATGGGATAAGAAAGTTTCTTGCCCTGGCCAGATGACTCAGTTGTTTGGAGTGTCATTCTGTATACCAAAAAAGGTTGTGAGTTCAATTCCCATCATGGAACATATCTAGGTTGTGGGTTTGATCCCCAGTTAAGGTGTGTACTGGAGGCAAACAATCAATGTTTTACTCTCACATGGATCTCTCTCTCTCTCTAATCCTTGGGTGAGGATTAAAAAAAAGAAAGTTTCTCTTTTTTATTAAAAATGTATTTTTATTGCTTTTAGAGAGGAAGGGAGAGGGAGAGGGAGATAGAAACATCAATGATGAGAGAGAATCATTGATTGGTTGCCTCCTGCATGCCCCCTACTGGGGATCCTGCAACCTGGGCATGTGCCCTGACCAGGAATCAAACCTGTGACCTTTTGGTTCTTAGGTCGATGCTCAACCACTGAGTCATGCTGGCCGGGCTCTTTTTTATTTTTGACCATGGAGATGGTGGTTTGGCAGAACAGCAACATAGTGGTTACAAGCCCCTGAAACAAGGATGAAGTTATTGAATCTGGGTCTTGGTTACAAACCAAATAATCCACAGGGCTCACTTCGAACTTACTTCACTCTCCTCACTCCCAATATCCTGCCATAATAACTGCAGACAGGCCTAGAGATCACTTGGTTTTGCCTCAGAAAGGGGGTATTTTCAGATAGAAATCAGAATCTAAGTGATAGAGTGGAGGGAAGAGTGGAATACTAATCAGAGGGGTTTTTTTTAAGCAAAATACTACAGGTGGCCTAACACATATTTCTTTGAAAAGTGAATTATATTTTATCTGCATCAGAAGAGCTTGATATTTAAAAACATTTTATACTCATCCTTTATGGAAATGGAAGTAAACAATTTTGTGACTCATAACTCCATTTGGCATACGAAGGAGTCTAGATGCCAGACACATCTAAACAATTACAGAATTATTCTAAAACAACCTATCTAATAAAAGAGTAATATGCAAATTGACTGTCATTCCAACACACAAGATGGCTGCCCCCTTGTGGTCAAAGATGGCTGCCCCCATGTGGACACAAGATGGCCTCCACAAGATGGCCAGCAGGGGAGGGCAGTTGGGAGGGACCAGGCCTGCAAGGGAGGGCAGTTGGGGGCGATCAAGCCTGCAGGGGAGGGCAGTTAGGGGTGACCAGGCTGGCAGAGGAGGGAAGTTGGGAGTGACTGGGCCTGCAGGGAAGGGCAGTTGGGGGGGACCCAGGCCTGCAGGGGAGAGCAGTTGGGGCAATCAAGCCTGCAGGGGAGGGTAATTAGGAGTGACCAGGCTGGCAGAGGAGGGAAGTTGGGGGCGACTGGGCCTGCAGATAAGAGCAGTTGGGGAGGACCAGGCCTGCAGGGGAGGGCAGTTAGGGGCAATCGGGCTGGCAGGGGAGCAGTTAGGCATCAATCAGGCTGTCAGGGGAGTGGTTAGGGCATGATTAGGCTGGCAGGCAGAATTGGTTGGGGCAATCAGGAAGGCAGACAGGTGAGCACTTGGGAGCCAGCAGTCCTGGATTGTGAGAAGGATGTCCGACTGCCCATTTAGGCCCGATCCTACCAGGGTCAGGCCTAAACGGGCAGTTGAACATCCCTCGAGGGGTCCCAGATTGGAGAGGGTGCAGGCTGGGCTGAGGGACACCCCCTCCCCCACCCCCATGCACAAATTTCATGCACCGGTCCTCTAGTTTTAAAAATAAATAAGTAATCAAAACAATTGAAGCACAGTTTGCTGTTGTGGGTGGTGATTGTGTGGAGTACTGGGCTGGGAGTGACAAGTGGTGAAGGCTAGGTGGCCAGTCTGCATGCGGAAAGCAGAGAGGCAGATGGCAATGGACATTTATAGGGCTATCATCGAAGTCTCATGGGCGACACATGCATCAAGACTGTCTGGGTCCCATCCGGCCAGCATGGCTCAGTGGTTGAGCATCGACCTATGAACCAGGAGGTCACAGTTTGATTCCCAGTCAGGGCATATGTCTGGGCTGCGGGCTTAATCCCCATTGTAGGGCATGCAGGAGGCAGCTGATCAACGATTATCTCTCATCATTAATGTTTCTCTCTCTTTCTTCCTCTCTGAAATCAATAAAAATATATTTTAAAAAGACCAATATATTTGGTCCCTTATATGTTTTCATTTATAATAGTGGTTTTAGAGTGTTGGATTATAATTGGGCAAATGTATTTTATATATCCCATTCAATAATTTGTATCATGGAAACATAAAACATTTCAAAACAAAAACATTTGGGTTGGATGAAGTCTTTTATAAATGCTGTGTTTGCTTGGAGTCAGAATATCCAAATTCTGATGACTTAGAGTAGGTCAGAAAATGGGCATTCTATTACAGTATTTCTTTTCTTTTTTTTTTAAATATATTTTTTATTGATTTTTTACAGAGAGGAAGGGAGAGGGATAGAGAGTTAGGAACATCTATGAGAGAGAAACATCTATCAGCTGCCTCTTGCACACCCCCCACTGGGGATGTGCCCACAACCAAAGTACATGCCCTTGACTGGAATAGAACCTGGGGCCCTTCAGTCTGCAGGCTGACGCTCTATCCACTGAGCCAAGCTGGTCAGGGCACAGTATTTATTTTCTAAGTGAAGATCTTCAGACATTACAAAGCATGATTTTCTCACACTAGACTAGAGATCAGCAATTGGACCCACAGGCCACATCTTATCAGCTGGTCGCATCCAGCCCACGTCTATTTTTGTATGGCCCCCAGCTAAGTAGGATTTTTACATTAAAAAAAATTTTTTTTTGAGACTCATGAGAATTGTGTGCAATTCAAATTTCAATGTGTGTACATCGATCAGGCTTTCTGGGCTCGCAGCTGGGTGGCCATTGTCTATGTGTGAGGCTCCTTCTGGGCCCGGTGCCCTGGATGAGGGGTTGTCAGAGGCCATGTGGCCTGCAAAGTTGAACGTATTTACTAACTGGCTCTTTCCCCAAAACACTTGCTAACTCCTGCTAGACCCTTCAATGGTTTCTGTTATTCTTTTCCCACATAGGAGGTCCTTTCTCTGGAGGTCAGTCCTTTTGAACGGCCCCTCAGCTGAGTAGCTGTGAGCTCCCTGAGGCTTTTCGGAGCCACAGTCCCACAGGGTTAAAACCTGAGTGAGGGGGAACAGGGGCAGGGTGGAGGTGGGCGAAAGGGGTGGGGACTGGGGAACATCTATAATAGCATCAACAATTAAAACATACTTAAAAAACAAACCACCTGAGTGAGCCATGGGCTTAGCTTCTTATCCCTCAAGCCAGCATGAGGCTTGGGAGAGGCTCCCTGCCCACGTTTACACGGTAGGTGCTGAGGAGCTGACTAGTAACTGCTCCATGGTATGCCTGTAAGAAGATGATCAACCACTTCCTATTTTCCTCTCGCTTCAGTCCAAATCAGTACTTTACTTGCATGTGTACATTTTAATCTTTTTCTTTTACCTCTTCAGTATTCCCCACATATGTACTCCTTAGGGACATGATGAGCAGAGGGACCCAGGAGGATTATCATTCGGATCAGAGGTGCAGCGTGCACACAGGCAGAGGTTGCGTGGACAAGAACTTGCTCCACTCTGTAGAGGTTGGGGTCAGGAACCATCATCAGGGATGGCTTTGAGGAGGTCATACCAAACTTGGGCTCTCAAAGAAGACAAAGGACACTGGATATGCAATGGCACCAAGTCATAAAACACTTACATGCATTTATAGACTTTAAATAAGTTCAACATTGCTAAAGAATACATTTCAAGATGTGGTAGAGGGAAGGAAAAGGAATAGCTAGAAAGATAGTCAGGAACTCGAGTATAAAGAGATGGCCTGGGCCCAGCCAGTATGGCTCAGTGGTGGAGTATCAACCTATGAACCAGGAGGTCACAGTTCGATTCCTAGTCAGGCACATGCTTGGGTTTTGAGTGCCATTCCCAGTGAGGTGCATGCAGGAGGCAGCTGATCAATGATTCTCTCTCATTGATGTTTCTAACTCTCTCCCTTCTCTGAAATCAATATATGTATATATAAAAGATGGCACAGCCTAGTTTAGTGCTTCATCTAGCTGATGCCATCAAAACATTTCAAGCAGGAGATGAATAATCTTGGTTCTGTTTCTAACTAGTTCTCTAAGTGCAGCTGAGGATACTTATTGCATCTCAGTGTAGGGTTAGCTAAATGTCTGTGTCAGTAGTAATTATTGTTGAGTTTGGGGATTGTCCTAATTCATTACTTCATTAAGTTATTCATTCAACTAATATTTATTGAGGGCCCACTTTGTGCTGGGGACTGTTCTAGAAACCAAGGACAGAGCAATGAGCTAAATAAAGCCTTTTCCTCCTGGGGCTCACACCCTAACTCGCTATTTTTGGCTGTTCATTGTTTGACTAAATAGAAGGTTTCAGAAGGACCGCACAGTCCTGTTTTTTGGTTTTATTGGATTTTAGCACACACATTTTGGCTCTGATCTCTGTTTGGCCTCAAGAAGTCATTTCCTATTTTGTACCTGTGTTTCTTTATCTGTCAAATGGGCATAATCATGTCCATCTTTGGTGAAAACAGCAGGAGACTGAATCAGATGTTGTGTAGATGGGGGTCGAATTAAAAAGAGGAGTTCTCAAGAGAACACAAGGTATCCAATTCTTTATTCAGTCTTGGCTTAAACCATTTTTGGCGATGGCTTGCACAAAGAACATTTTAGATCCAAACAGATGTTTCACAAAATTATGAAAGTGATGCCCTGGTACTCTATTATATCTGCTTTATTTACAAATGTTGGTAGAGACCTGCCACATTGATTTCATAGCCCACTGCACCTGGATCACACACAACCCCTGGGCTAAGAAAAACTGCCTTAAGTTGAACATTCCTTGCCAGCAGGGTTTTAAACATTATTTCTCCCATTTCTCACTGAGTACTTGTTGATGGATTGTTTCAGCCTCTACTTGGCATTTTTTAACCTAACCAACTGTTCACAAACTGAGCTATGGGTCACTCAGTCTGTATTACCAGGAAACCAGTCATACATACCCCCTGTACTCTGTGCATGAGGTGACCCTAGCTGCTCTGTCATAATCACTCCATTTGAGCGTTAAATAGAGTCAGATGTGGTGGGTGGAAAGTCATCCATCTCCCCTCATTTCTCCCCTCCCCCCATTCCTTCCACAAGGTCTTGCTGTCAGCTCTGAATAAATGATCATGACGGGACACCTTTCCCCAGAGAGAACCACAAGTCTGAGCTTGTGCAGCTGGTTCTGGTTGGGGTGCATGGACTCCTCTAAGGAAAGGTGAGGAGGTGGTAGGTTTAGAAATGTTTGTCTTCCCTATTCTAATATTGTACAGAAAATCCAGGATAAGGGGGGAAATGACAATCAAATGCATATTTTTCTAAGATTTGCCAATTCCAACATGTTAAAGCATTTCACATTGCTTGTTTTGATAGAAAACACTTCTTCTGCTGGTTGCCCCAGAGCTGATCTCACTCCCAATGACTAGAATCTGAGGGCAATGGAGGATTGCCTTCCTTTAGATCAGTGGTTCTCAACCTTCCTAATGCCGCGACCCTTTAATACAGTTCCTCATGTTGTGGTGACCCCCAACCATAAAATTATTTTCGTTGCTACTTCATAACTGTAATTTTAGTATTGTTATGAATCATAATGTAAATATCTGATATGCAGGATATATTTTCATTGTTACAAATTGAACATAATTAAAGCATAGTGATTAATCACAAAAAATATATAATATATATTGTGAAATATTTATTTCTAATTACAAATAAATGAAATTTTGTCTTGAAGCATGGTGTAGCATGGGTAACAGTCTTAATATAACAACAGTAAACTACATTGCTACATTTTGCGACAGTATGTGTAAAAAGCCAACATCAGTGCAAAGGTTGAGATTGCTTCTTTCTCACCAGATCAGAAATTCTCAGGGCAGTCTTTGCAAGAGCACAACGAAGATCATCTTCCACAACAAGTCTACTTCTGTATTTAGACTTGATAACCAACAAGCTGAAAAATGCTGTTTCACAAAGGTATGTTGTTGGAAATGGAGGAAGAAGGCGCAACACGGTCTCAGACAGAACAGGATATGACTGCAACACTTGATCCAGAATTTTGTAACTGACATTGTAGAGAAATCAGTTCTCGCTGCATCGCTGTTAATAAGTTCAATGAACTCCTCTTGTGCTGTCTCAGGAATATCTTCAACTTTGTGAATGGGCTTCTGGCAAGTGCAAATGGGGTGTCAGGTAGATTTGAAAAGTGTGATGAAATTTTGTCTGCAAGCACGTGCAAGTGTTCTTTCACAGAAATTATCATCGTAATCCTTTTGTCTGGTTCAATGTCATGTTCCTCAAAGAAAGCTGATAAGGTAGGCCAACGGTTTGCCGCTCTGTTGACTAATGAGTTTGCCGACCACTGGGATAGGGACTTAATCACAAGGAACAACAACAGCCTGTAATTATTGGAATCAAGAGTCTAGGTCAGTGGTTGGCAAACTCATTAGTCAATAGAGCAGCAAACCATGGCTCATGAGCCTCATGTGGCTCACGAGCCGCAGTTTGCCGACCACTGAAGTAGGCCACATGTAAATTTTATTTTCATCCAATTTTTTTTTTTTTTTTTTTTTGCCAAAGCTGAAGTTTCATTTGCAATGATTGGGTCTTTTCAGACAAATCAAGGCATTTGGTCCTTGCAGTGATAAATTTAACTCATTCAAGATGGCAAAGATGTCAACCAAATAAGCTATTTTCTGCATTTCACTTTTATCACTGAAAAGTGCTTCAAACTGCAGTCTTGCTTTCTGATTAAAAAACGTTTTGAGTTCATCATGACGCTCAAAAACACGTTTTAAAACTTTTCCTCTCGACAACCATCTCACTTCAGTGTGAAATAGCAGAGCATTGTTCGGTGCATCCAATTTGTTGCACAGTTGCAAAAACAGTTGACTGTTTAAAGTGCTCGCCTTTACAAAATTGACAGAACTTATGACGTTTTTCATTATTTCTTGTAACTCTTGTGGCAGCGTCTTTGTTGCTAATATTTGCCAATGAATCATACAGTGAGTTCTGATGACTTTTGGTGATTCATTCAGTACCAAACGTTGAAATCCAGATTGACATCCTAGAATAGCCGGAGCACCATCTGTGCAAACACCACAAACCTTTTCCCAAGAGATCTTATGCTCTTTCAGAAATGAACCAACTGTGTCAAATACATCACATGCAGTAGTTGTCATTTCAAGAGGTTTGCAAAAAAGAAACTCATCTTTAAAGTCACCATCATTAATATACCTCACGTAAACCAGTAACTGTGAACAGTTTGCAACGTCTGTAGTTTTATCAGCTGGATACTAAATATTGGAAGTGGAGCAGATTTAATTTTCTGGATTACCTGATCAAGAATATCAGCAGACATGTCATCTATTCTTCTGCGGACAGTGTCATTGGATAAGGAAATTGCACTCAATTTCGTAAGAAATTCGTCTCTGATCATAACTCAAACCATGTCTTTGGCTGCTGGCAACAGTAAATCCTCAGCAATGGTGTGAGATTTCATAGCTCTGGCAATCCTGAGTGCCACCAAATATGAAGCTTCAATGGTGGCTACGTTTTGTTTGTGGTATTTGCCACCAGTGTCAAGTCTGGCTTTCTTGAGTCCATTAGCTTTGCTTCTAAAATAGTTGGTATCCTTGCTGGCAAAGCTCGGATGCTTGCTATCCAAATGGCATTTTAGTTTGTTTGGCTTCATAGATTCGGCTGATAGAACTTTATAACAAATAACACATTGTAGTTTCTCAATTCTTGCTGTAATTATTGAGGTAAAACCATACTTTAAAAAAATCCTCACTATATTTTCTTTTCTTTTTAAAAAAATTTTAATAAATCTTTATTGTTCAGATTATTACAATTGTTCCTCTTTTTCCCCCATAGCTCCCCTCCATCTGGTTCCCACCCCACCCTCTGCTCTTACCCCCCAGCTCCCTGCACTGTCCTCATCCATAGGTGTACAATTTTTGTCCAGTCTCTTCCTGCACCCCCACACCCCTTTCCCCCCAAGAATTGTCAGTCCATTCCCTTTCTATGCCCCTGATTCTATTATATTCACCAGTTTATTCTGTTCATCAGATTTTTTTGTTCACTTGATTTTTAGATTCACCTGTTGATAGATGTGTATTTGTTGTTCATAATTTTTATCTTTACCTTTTTCTTCTTCTTCCTCTTAAAGAATACCTTTCAGCATTTCATATAATACTGGTTTGGCAGTGATGAAGTCCTTTAGCTTTTTCTTATCTGTGAAGCTCTTTATCTGACCTTCAATTCTGAATGATAGCTTTGCTGGGTAGAGTAATCTTGGCTGTAGGTTCTTGCTATTCATCACTTTGAATATTTCTTGCCACTCCCATCTGGCCTGCATAGTTTCTGTTGAGAAATCAGCTGACAGTCATATGGGTGCTCCCTTGTAGGTAATTAACTTTTTCTCTTGCTGCTTTTACTATTCTCTGTCTTTTGCTCTTGGCATTTTAATTATTATGTGTCTTGGTGTGGTCCTCTTTGGATTTCTTTTTTTAGGGTTCTGTGCACTTCCTGGACTTGTAAGTCTATTTCTTTCACCAGTTGGGGAAGTTTTCGGTCATTATTTCTTCAAATAGGTTTTCAGTATCTTGCTCTCTCTCCTTCTGGCACCCCCATAATTTGGATGTTGGTATGCTTGAGGTTGTCCTAGAGGCTCCTTACACTATCTTCATATTTTTGGATTCTTTTTTCTTTTTGCTTTTCCGGTTGAGTGTTTTTTGCTTCTTTGTATTTCAAATATTTGACTTGATTCTTGTGATCCTCTAGTCTGCTGTTAGGTCTCTGTGTAATATTTTTTATTTCAGTCAGTGTATGCTTAATTTCTAGTTGGTACTTTTTCATATCCTTGAGGGTCTCACTAAATTTATCGGCCTCTTCTAGGGAATTCTTGAAAAACCTTATAACCGTGGTTTTGAACTCTATATCCAGTCATTTGCTTTCCTCCATTTCTTTCATTTGTGACCTGTTTCTTTGTCTCCACATTTTGACTGCTTCTCTGAGTTGATAGAGTGGCTTTGTGTGCGAGGTGTCCTATAGGGCCCAGTGGCTCAGCCTCCCCAATCACCTGAGGTGGACACTGTTGGTGCACCCTTTTGTAGGCTGTGTGCACAGTCTTGTAGTTAAGCCTTGATTGTTGGTATCATTGGGAGGAACTGACCTCCAGGCTAATTGGCTGTGAGGATCAGCTGTGTCTATGCTGGGAGAACTTCTGTGCTGTTGACACCCTTTTGAGACAAGACTTGTAAAAGCCTCTGTGCTCAGCTTGGATGGGGCTGAGTCTCAGGGCAGAGCAGACAGCATTGGTTTCCCATCAGGCCTGCCCTAATAGGCCCCTTTATATTTTCTTTTCTTAATGTTCTTCTCTACATGATCCATTGTCATGGGATGGTTTGCTAATGAAAATAATATATAACAATAGCTTTAATAATACAAAAGATGATACATGGCATATCAGTCAATAGAGTTCATTAAAGTTGCCAATGATTTACCATTCTCTGTGTTGTTATTTTACATACACTAGGGGGCAGTATTCATATCAACCACAGGTGAATATAAAAAGACTGATCAGCATCCAGATTAAGTTCCCATGGTACAGATTTTTTTTGCAGTAGTTGATGATTTTACAGTACATAATTTTACATTTACCCAGTAATTATAATTCATGAAGTGTTGTTTTACTTCCAATACTGCTGCTTTCAGCACAGTAGCTGCTTTTAACAGAGTAGCTGCTTTCAACCAGCAGCTGCTTTCTACACAGTAGCTGCTCTCTACACAGTAGCTGCTCTCTACATATGTGTGACTCGTCTGCATAAGTGCATTAGGGCGCCAATCCTGTCACATACACCTGTATTTGTATGGGGTGTATGTGATGGGGTTGGCGCGATGATGTCATCATGCTGGGTACTCGTTTGTGGGTGTATCTGCATGTGGGTGGACCCACCTGGAGATGGGTAGAGGAGCACTGTCTCAGTTCCTAAGACCATTGGAAATATGTGTTCTCTGACGGTAATAGGTGACCCCAGTGAAAGGGTCGTTTGACCCCCAAAGGGGTTGTGACCCACAGGTTGAGAACCGCTGCTTCAGATTCTGGCTTAGTGTCTCAGCAGAGCTATGCCCCTTCTTTATTCTCAACTGAAACAACCTGACTCCTCATGTTGATTCTCTCTTGCTCTTAAATATGCTAGTACACTGCTTTAGGCTTCCTGGGGTACTTTGGAGAGAGTTTTCTGTTAGATTGAACTCTGAGGCCTGAGGCCCTATTGATCATATTTAGTTTATTTATTCATCCCACGAGTCTTTTTTTCTCTCCTCCCCTATTTCACTAACTGGTGTCTTGATCCTCGAGTTGGAGTGCAAGGAATTGGGGGAGGAGAGGTGAGGGCAGTAAGAAAGGTCTTACTTAATTGGTACTATATGAAACTGGATTAGTGCTTTCTGGGCCAGACTACATGTTTTTTTTTTTTTTTTAATATTTTACTTTTCAATTACATATGTCATACAATATTATTTTACTCTCAGGTGTACAGTATAATAATTATATATATAAAAAGCCTGTGGCTATAATGCTGTAATGCTGTAATAACCAAACAACCTGTCACCAGGAGGTGCATTGATGGTCTTGCAAGTGCGGCGGGTCCGGGTCTTGCGCGATTTTGGCTCATGCGGCATGGCCCACAGGCTCTGATCACAGCAAGGCTGGCAGCTGGTGGGCAGCAGGGATGGCAGGCAGGTGGGTGTGGCAAGGTGGGCGTGGCAAGGCAGACACGGGTGGGCAGGGCTGTGAGCAGGGCAAGGTGCGTGCAGGTGGGCAGGGCCACACAATTTCGCATGCTGGGCTTCTATTATTTATATAATTTATGAAGTGATCACCCCCATAAGTCTAGTTTCCTTCTAACACCATACGTAATTATTACAGTATTATTGACTATATTCCCTATTCTGTACTTTACATCCCCATGACTGTTTTCATAACTGGCACTTTGTACAGCTTAATCCCTTCCCCTTTTCAGCCATCCCCTCTCATATGGCATCCATCAATTTGTTCTCTGTGACTATGAGTTTGTTTCTACTTTGTTCATTTATTTGTGTGTGTGTATGTTTTTAGATTCCATATATAAGTGAAATCATATGGTATCTGTCTTCCTCTGACTTATTTCACTTAGCATAATACCTTCTAGGCCCATCTATGTTGTAGCAAATGGTAAGGCTTCAATTTTTTCTTATGGCTGAGTAATATTCCATTGCATATATGTACTACATCTTCATTATTCAATTGCCTGTCAATGGACACTTAGGCTGCTTCTATATCTTGACTCTTGTAAATAATGCTGCAGTGAACATAGGGTTCTTATATGTTATTGAATTAGTGATTTGGATATCCTATATAGTAAAGAGGTAATATGCAAATTGACCATCATGCCCTTGCACAAGATGGCCACCCCCATGTGGTCACAAGATGGCTGCCACAACATGACCAGCAGGGAAGGGCAGTTGGGGGGGGGGGGGACACAAGTCCTGCAGGGGAGGGCATTTGGGGGCAATCAGGCTGGCAGAGGAGGGCAGTTAGGGGCAACCAGGCCAGCAGGGGAGGGCAGTTGAGGGCGATGGGCAGCAGGGGAGGGCAGTTGGGGAAAATCAGGCCGGCAGGGAGCAGGCAGGGAGCAGTTAGGTGTTGATCAGGCTGTTAGGGGAGTGGTTAGGGGGTGATCAGGCTGCCAGGTAGAAGCGGTTAGGGGCAATCAGGCAGGCAGGCAAGTGGTTGGGAGCCAGTAGTCCTGGATTGTGAGAGGGATGTCTGACTGCCCGTTTAGGTCTGATCCCACTGGGATCGGACCTAAACGGGCAGTCAGATATCCCCCAAGGGGTCCCAGATTGGAGAGGGTGCAGGCTGGGCTGAGGGACACCCCTCCCCCAGTGCACGAATTTTGTGCACCGGGCCTCTAGTCTTTGGATAAATAACCAGATGTGGGATTGTTGGGTAATACAGTAGTTCTATTTTTAAAAATTTGAGGAAACTCCATACTGTTTTCCACAGTGACTGTACTGATTTACAGTATAATCCCACTATCAGTGTATGAGGGTTCTCTTTTCTCTGCATCCTTACCAACACTTGTTGTGTGTTGATTTGTTGATGGGTGTGAGGTGATATCTGACAGGTATGAGGTGATATCTCATTGTGGTTGTAATTTGTACTTCCCTAATGATTAGGGACTTTGAGCCTCTTTTTTGGGGGGGGAAGGGGGGGGAGAAGGATTTATGGTAGTCACTTATTCCCAGTAGTAAAATAAGCATCTTATCAGCACTTGCATGTTGTGTGTTGGGGACAAACTGTCTTGTTAACGTAACTGGCCTTCTGTTTGTTTTATATGCCCCTTGAATCAAGAAATCAGAATGGGACAATACTTTGTTTTCCAGAGACCAAATCTGTAGTCTTTCTTACAGTCTAAAACTCCTGATCCTTTTCTTCTAATACACCCATTACACAAAAGCAAAGCCATACATAGCCACAAGAGGAGCAGATTAATGTGCTGTAACTGTGAAGATAGCCAACAGTAGGAGAAAAGGCAGTCTTTTGGTCTTTTGTCCCCACCTCTCCACTCCTTTCTAGAATAGCTTGGCTTTATTTGAGCCTCTTTTCATATGTCTATTGGCTATTGTGTCCTCGTTAGAGAAGTGCCTATTCAGGTCCTCTGATCATGTTTTAATTAGATTATTATTATTATTATTTTGTGTGTGTGTCAAGATATATGAGTTCTTTACAAAATTTTGCATATTAACCCCTTATCAGATGTATCATTGGCAAATATCTTCTCCCATAGGATATAGTATTGGAAGTCCTAACCACAGCAATCATATAAGAAAGAGAAAGAAAAGGCATCCAAATTAGAAATTTTGGATTTCAGTAGATTGTCTTTTTTTGTTGTTGATGGTCTCTTTTGTTATACAAAAACTTTTTAGTTTGATGTAGTCCCATTTAGTTATTTTTTCTTTTGTTTCTCTTGCCTGAGGAGACATATAAAAATATATTACTAAGAGTGATGTCAAAGAGTTTACTGTCTATGTATTCTCTTAGGAGTTTTATGGCTTCCGGTCTTACACTTAAGTCTTTAATATATTTTGAGTTTATTATTGTATATGATATAAGGAAGTAATTAAATTTCATTCTTTTGCATGTATCTGTATAGTTTTCCCAGTACCATTTTTTAAGAGACTATCTTTACCCCATTGTATATTCTTACCTCCTTTGTCATAGGGTGAGTTTATTCTTACCTCCTTTGATCATATAGGGTTAGTTTCTTTCTGGGCTCTCTATTCTGCTCAGTTGATTTATATGTCTGTGGTTATGCCAGTACCATGCTATTTTTGATTACCTATGTAGCCTTGTAGTATAGTTTGATACCAAATAGCGTGATACCTCCAACTTTGTACTTCTTTCTCAAGATTGCTTTGGCTATTTGGGGTCTTTCATGGTTTCATATAGATTTCAGGATTATTTGTTCTAGTTCTGTGAAAAATGCCATTGGTATTTTGATAGGGATTGCATTGAATCTGTAAATTGCTTTGGGTAGTGTGGACATTTTAATGATGTTAATCCTTCCAGTTCATGAGCAAGATATATGCTTCCATTTATCAGTATTTTCTTTAATTTCTTTCTTCAATGTATTCAATTTCTTTCTTCACTATCTCATAGTTTTCCAAGAACAGGTATTTTTTTTCACCTCCTTGGTTAAGTTTATTCCTAGGTATTTTATTATTTTTGAGGCAATTATAAATGAGATTGTTTCCTTAATTTTTTTCTGATTGTTATTGGTCTATAAAAATGCAACTGATTTCTGAATAGTAATTTTGTCTTCAGCTGCTTTACTGATTTAATTTATTAGTTCTAATAGTTTTTTTTTTGGTGGTGGTTTTTAAAGGGTTCTCTATATGCAGTATCATGTCATCTGCAAATAATGAATTTTACTTCTTCCTTTCTAATTTGGATGCCTTTTCTTTCTTTCTTATCTGATTGCTGTGACTAGGACTTCCAATACTATCCTATATAATAAAAGGGTGATATGCAAATAGACTGAGTGGCAAAATAATCAATCAAAGCATAGTATGCTAATGATATGCTAAGGCTGCCCAACAGCTTGCTATGATGTGCACTGACCACCAGGGAGCAAATGCTTTGGCCAATAGTTTAGCTTGCTGCTGAGGTCCAGCCAATCAGGACTGAGCAAGATGGGCTGGACACACCCTGGAGCCCTCCCGTGGTCCCTCCATGGCTCCATCATGCATTGGTGGGGTCCCTCACCCTGGCCTGTGGCCTCTCGCAATCCAGGATCCCTTGGAAGATGTTGGAGAGTCGGTTTTAGCCTGTTCCCACAGGCCACTCCCCTTGGGAGGCGCCAGATGCAGGGCTCATGGCTGGTAAGTGCTGCTGCGGCAGCACAAGCCTCTCTTTGATTGGGACTGATTGGGTGTGAGCCCATGGCAGGCACAGTGGGGCCGGGATGAGCAGGAGTGGCAGGTATGAGCTGCAGGCAGCACTGGACTGTAGGTTTCAGCCTGATCTCTGCAGGCCACCCAGAGGGACCCCATCTGCGCACGAATTTGTGCACCGGGCCTCTAGTGTTAAATAAAAATGGTGGAAGTGCACATCCTTGCCTCATTCCTGATCTTTAAGAAAAAACTATAAACTTTCCACCATTGAGTATTTGGCTGTGGGTTTGTCATATACTAGAGGCCCGGTGCATGGAATTCATGAACAGATGGGGTCCCTCTGGTAGGATTGGGCCTAAATGGGCAGTCAGACATCCCTCTCACAATCCAGACATGAAATATGTTTCCTATCCCTTTACTTTCAGTTTGTATGTGCCTTTCTATCTGAATTTGGTCTCTAGTAGGCAGCATACGTATGGATCTTGTTTTCTTACTCATTCAGCCACTCTATGTCTTTTGATTGGAGCATTTAGTCCATTTGCATTTAAAGTTATTATTGATAGGTATGTAGTTATTGCCATTTTATTCATTGCTTTCTGATTGATTTTGTAGTTCTCTGTTCCCTTCCTATTCTCTTGCTCTGTCCTCTTGTTAATTTTGATTACTTTCTATAATGTTGTGTTTGGCTTCCTTTCTCTTTATTTCTTGTATATCAATTAAAAATTTTTGGTTTGTGGTTATTATGTGCTTCATATATACCGAGCTATGTTTATGGCATTCTATTTTAAGTTGATTGTTAAGTTCAAACACATTCTAAAATCACTATGGTTTTTACTCAACTCTGCCATGTTTATGTGGTTGTCATTATTTTTTTTTTCTTTTGTGTGTGTTTCTGTCCCTTAATCTATTGATGTAATTACATATGATCTTCCTCCTTTTGCCTTTTAACCTTTTAACTAGCTTTATAGTTGTTTGATCCTGCTTTTACTAAGTGTTTGCTCACAGATATCTTTGGGAATCTGGTGTATGCAATGAACCCTCTCTCAGAAAAATACATTTATGTACATACTATACTTTCATTCATTGTCTGAAGCCCACTCACAGAACAACAGGGATTAGAGATGAGTAATTCCTACTCAAGGATCAGAGACCAGTGCTCCCTAAATGCAGCATTTCCCTGTCCTCCCACTGGACAAAGTTAGATAGACCCTGTCATGTTCACAGATTCCCCTTTGCAGGATTCTATCAGCTGCTCCCTGTTGTTGATCACATCTTTTTTCAGAACTGGTAATGCCAAAGGTTAGACGATTGGCTCCTTATCCTTCAACTAGAGGCCTGGTGCATGAAATTGTGCATGGGGGGGGGGTGTCCCTCAGCCTGACCTGCACCCTCTCCAATCTGGGAGCCCTCAGGGTTTGTCCTACTGATGGCTTAGGCCCACTTCCCGTGATTCTCTGCTCTCTGCTGGGCTGCCTGCTCTACACCATGGCAACTGCCAAGCAGGCCGTGCTGGGTGTTGCCTGCGGCAGTGCTTGTCTGCTCCCGGGTTGCCTAGACAATGGCCAAGCAGGCCGTGCTGGGAGCTGCCTGCAGGCTGCACTTGCCTGCTTCTGGGTCTCTGAGGCGAAGGCCTGCTTTTGTGCTGGAAGCTGCCTCCTTCCTGCTCTCAGAGGCGATGAGGTTAATTTGCATACTCCTCCTGATTGGCTGGTAAGCATAGTGGAGGTATGGTCAATTTACATGTTTCTCTTTTATTATATAGGATTCTGCCATATTTTGATTTAGTGCCAGGAGACAAGGGAGAGGGGTAAATTGTGTTATGTACACTTGACTCATATTCTTACTTAGCTTAACCCACACCACCAATATAGGAAGTAAATGGGATTATACATTGAGGATCTATGAGGTGAATGATTGGACAGTCATGCAACTAGTTGGTGGTTGAGTAGTATTCAAACTCAGATGAGTCTGACCCAAGACCATCTGTTATTTTTGCTATACCAAAAGCCTCACACTGCTTTTTCCCCTTTGACTAGGGCAGGGGTCGGCAAACTATGGCTCGCGAGCTGTGTTTTGCTGCTCTGTTGACTAGTGAGTTTGCTGACCACTGGACTAGGGAAATACCATGACCCTAAAGTGACTTTTGGAGATTTCTAAGCTCATCCATTTTGTGGATTTTATTAGTGTAACTCTCAAAGGGTCATGTGATTTTGAAGTCCTTGCAGACCATTTTATTGTGGTCTCCTGAGTACCAATCATGTATTTGAAATGCAATCATTATCTCCCCATCACATTTCCCAACCATAAAATCTCTTTCCCAGGAGAAATAGTAAACTTGGGCTTGGTTTAGGGAAAAAACCATTTCAATTACTCTTTTTCCAGATGCCTTATTTTTCTTTTTGCATCGTTGCTTCTGAACTGAAATAGTCTGGTGTATTTTGAGCTATTTCCTTTTCCATGTAAAACATCTGCCAACAGGCTCCTGTACGTTGTCAGAAAAATCAAAGTGTTCAGACATTTAGGTCTGAGGTATTAACTCAAAAGTAAAATCAGAGAGGTAGAGGCCATGGAATGGGCATTAATCCACCCTGGCAAGGTTTATCTTATTGTTCAAGGCTTCCAACCTCCTTTGATGAACTGTACTAGTATCTAGCAACCTATGTGCTAAGGAAATTCTTAGGATCAGCCAATTAGTTAACATTTTTATTAAATCATTGGCTGTATAAAGTTATTCTTTTGTCACTCTTAATAAGATTGACCAGGCTTTTATTTCAGCATCCTCTTAGGAAATTATTATGATTTGGTCAGAATATCTGCTGCCATGCAATAATTTTTCTGCATAGCTTCTGTGGAAGAGAGATTGATCTTTCCAGAGCATCTAATTTATTCTTAGAGGTCAACTGATATCTGGGTAGAATTGATATACTTTTAACATTTTTAAAAACTAATCTTCATTATAAAATATAAATCTTCCTTCTCATGCAGCTTAAAAGTACTACTGGTCAGATTAGCTGGACAGTTAAACCCTAGGGTAGGAATTTACTTTACTCGGAAGGACCTCTTTTTTATTGAAGTGGGGAGATTAGAGGACACAGATACACTTAAGGAATGGGGAAGAGAGTTGAGGAGTCCTTCTCTCTCTGTGCATGTGTAGAAGCCTTTATTTCTCTATATAGTAGGAAACAGTCATCTGCCAAGAGTGAAAGAGAGATTAAGGAAAAGAGGGGATTTGAGGAGAGTGTTTAAAGCTGGAAGTCACTGTTGCAAAGAATAGAAAGAGAGTTGACTTGGGACACATAAAGGAATGACACAGCAGAGTTGAAGTTTGAAATGTTGAATTTATAGTGGAAATAATCTCAAGGGTAGGAGAAGAGTATATAGACTATTGCTTAGATCTGTAGCTGGTGTATCATTGAGTGTATTTATTGAAAGGTCAAGAGGGCAAGGGATTAAGGGAATGGACGAGAACATAGTTGAAGTTACAAATCATTACTTTTCTCATCCATTAAACAAACATTTATTAAGCAACCATGGGAGACAGAGTGGCTGAGTAAGGAAAGAGGTGAATAGAGAAGTAAATGGATAGTTTCAGGGAAACCAGAGGATCAGGAGATTAGAAACTTCAGGTGGTTGAGGACCAACAAAGGAAGTGAGGACTTGAGAAACTGGAAGGATTGTAATGGAAGCCAATATTTAAATATCTCTGTGTGTAAGTCATGCATTATTCTAGATTCTTTGCACACATTAACTCACTTAATTCTTATAGTAATCTTATAAGAAAGGACTATTGTTATTCACATTTTAAAAATATGTTTTTATTGATTTCAGAGACAAGAAAGATGGGAGAGGGAGAGAGGAATACAAACATCAATGATGAAGGAGACTCACTGATCAGCTGCCTCCTGCATGCCCCCTAATGAGGATGGAGCTTGCAACCCAGGCATGTGCCTTGACTGGGAATTGAACCATGGTCTCCTGGTTTATAGGTTGATACTCAACCACTGACCCACACCAGCCAGGCAAGTTACTCACACTTTAAAAAAAATTTTTTTATTGACTTCAGAGAGGAAGGGAGTGGGAGAGGTAGAAACACCAATGATGAGAGAGAATCATTTATTAGTTAACTCCTGCATGCCCCTTACTGGGTATCGATCCCATAACCTGGGCATGTGCCTTTGACTGGAATTGAACCTGGGACCTTTCTGTTCACAGGCTGATGCTCTATCCACTGAGCCAAACCAGCTAGGGCTATTCACATTTTATTAGCATGGAAAGGTTGAATAACTTGTCCAAGATCTCCCCTTACCCAAGGTCTCCCGCTAGGGCAGGGAAGATCTGGGATTTGAACCCAGGCAGTCTGACATTAAAGCTTAAGCTTTCCACATTGTACCATATTGCCTTTAGGACATTGGAGGTGGAGTGGTTCCATGTGATAACCCAGTATTGGAAATATCCACAGGAGAAAGTAGCTAAAGCCAGGTGAGGGTAAAGGTCACTGGAGGCAAGACTGGTGAATGCATTATCCATGTGATTACTGATGCCACATTTGGAATAATGGCAGGACTGTAGGGAGAGACAACTGTGTGCTGAGGCAAAAAGCATTCACATATGTAGGCTGGTGATTAGAAGGCTAGTCAATGGCAAAATGAAGAGGTGGAGATGGTGATGTGATCAGATGACATGAGTCCCATAGCTCCAGGTTATTGTATGTTAGTGGAGGAGAAATAGTGTGGAAATGCTATTATTGGGAGGAAAATGCTAACCCCTCTTCCCAACTCTGAAGCCTACAGGACTGGGAAGCTGTGCTCTTGGGGAAGAGCCAAGCTTCAGCTAAGTAGGCAGATGGAAGGAGAATTCTCCATGTGAATTAAAGATGTTTGGGGATTTATTTTCTATACTGTGGAGTTCTAGGAATTTGGGAGGGAGATTTGGGGAGCCTATATCAGAGGCATAAGAACATAGAGGAATTTGGAATGAGAGTAGGGCAAAGATGGGAGACTGAAGGAGCCAACATTTTTGGTGATGACTGAGACACAAGCAGAATGTTTGCCTTCAAGTTTCCATGTAGGACCCTGGTATAAAATTGTATGGGCCTCTGTGTTGGTCAAGGTCCTAGGTAGTGGCCATTGTCTAAGGGGACCAGGTGGACCTTCCATTTGAGCCAGGCCAGTGGATGTGCTTTCCACATGACCATATATATTCCCTTACCCACTATGACAAGCTATAAATGGGCTTATTCTGAGTCAATCCCCATCCCCACCCAATAGGGATTTTTAATTTTTTCTGTGCCATAAAGCTCTTTGATAGTCTGGTGAAGCTTATGGAACACCTTTCACAATAATATTTTTAAATGAATAAGAACCTACAAGGGAACCCAATTATATTTAACTAGAGGCTTAGTGCATGAAATTCGTGCATGGCGGGGGGTGGGGGGTGGCAGGGACTCTCTTCAGCCTAGCCTGCATCCTCTCCAATCTGGGACCCCTCAGGGAATGTCTGACTGCCGGTTTAGGCCCGATCCACAGGATCGGGCCTAAACCGGCAGTCGGACATCCCTCTCAGAATCCAGGACTGCTGGCTCCTAACTGCTCACCTGCCTGCCTGCTTGATCACCCCTAACTCCCCGCCCCCCTGCCAGCCTGGTTGCTCCCAGCTGCCCCCCTCTGCTGGCCTGGTCATCCCTAACTGGCCCCCCCCACCAGCCTGGTTGCCCCTAACTGCCCCCCACTGGCCTGGTCACCCCCAACTGCCTTCCTCTGCTGGCCTGGTCGCCCCCAACTGCTCCTCTGCTGGCCTGGTCACCCCATGCAGCCTACTGTTCAGTTGTTCAGTTGTCCCTCACTAACCCCTCCTGCTGGCCTGGTTGCCCCACATAGCCTCCTGTTCAGTTGTTTGGTCATCCCTCACTAACCCCCCTGCCAGCCTTGTTGCCCCACACACCCTGTGTTCGGTTGTGTAGCCTGTTGTTTAGGTCATGACGGCTCCTGGTTTTTCATATATTAGGATAGGTTATCAGAACATAAAAATTTGTGATATAAAAATATACTCTATTAACACTTTACAGTATAAAATAAGAACTATTGGCAGATCTAATACCTGTTATAATTTCAAAATAATGGTGAGCATAAGTAATATGTTAAGATATAATATGAGATGAAGATATCTGATATCTACCAGTGATAAATGTCAGGGACTGCTAATACTACTGTGACTTGTTGATTACATGCATAACAGAGGGAAATGCCATTTTTCAATTAGAAATGAGTGAAAATAAATATGTAATATTTTCCCACCCAAATCCACATAGTCTCGGAATTCTACTCACAGCTCTTTGGGTGGTGGGGACTCCAGGTTAAGAACCCCTACATAGAGGAAACACACACATAGGACCTAATTCTTGATATATGGATGATTTAGAATTTCCAATTTTTCCCCATTTCACTATATCTAGTAAATAATCAGTTAGAAACTAATTATTCATAAATATCTGATTATACTCCTCTGTTAAATGTGAATACAGTATACTTGTCAGGGCTTTAAATCAGTTTGTGCCTCTCACTGCATAGAGTGTGATTTGGACCAGAGCCTGGGACAGACTTGTGTCATTGAAGTTCTTACTGAGGCTTCACTCTAAAGAGCCCGCCTGGCTCTGTGCTCCTGATCTCCTTGAACGGACTTGCTCAACATCAGTGCCATGGACATTTGGGGATGGAAAATTCCTTGAGGGGGGGCTGTCCTGTGCATTGTGGGCTCTATCACAGCATCCCTGACCTCTGTCCACTGATGGCAGTAGCATATACCCTATGTCATGTCCAACAAAATGCTTCCAAACAATGTCAAATGTTCCCTGGGGGTAGAGTGGCCTTCATCTGAGAACCATTGCTCTAGGACAGTGGTCAGCAAACTGCAGCTCATGAGCCACATGCTGTTCGTGAGCCACAACATGTGTTTGCGTTCTGTTGACTAACGCAAACACATTATCCTTATCCTTATCCTTAAGGGTAATCCTTATTACCCTTATCCAGAAGTTTTAACTTCAGGTTAAAGACATTAGTACATTATTAAAATGTTTTTTAAGTGTTTTTCCCTAAGGCAGTGGTTGGCAAACTCATTAGTCAACAGGGCGGCGGCTCGTGAGCTGTATGTGGCTTGCGAGCTGCAGTTTGCCGACCACTGATCTAGGACATGGTTTCAGCTGTTGACCCAGGAGCAGCAGCCACATCACTATTGTTCACTATTCTGCCCACATCAAAATGACATCCCACCCCCTTAATGTCATATTGACCTATTACTAGCAATGCAGAGAAATGTTTACAAAGGAAGAGGAACTCTCCTAATGCTTTCCCTCAGAATAATATCTGATTATACTCCTCTGTTAAATGTCAGCAAATAGCTTTTGTGACATATAAGTTTCAAAGTGCATACTGCAAATAGGTGACCTATTATCACTGAATAGGAAAGAAACTGAAACATGTTAAACCATTTTGTAGAGAAACTTGACCAACACTTCTCCTGGAAAGCCTTTTTCAAAGGATGAGAGTCTATTTGATGCAGACGATTTAGCTGAAGTTATTCCTGGAGCCTGAGCTTGATGACATCCAGAATTTGGTTCTCACTGTGCAATTATGGAAAACTACAAAGTCATCCTCACAACTTGCTCCTGAGTTAGCATCTTCCATTATAATATAGGTATGTGAACAGTAGCTTTATTTGAAAATGAACATAACTATTAAACATTATTGCTTTCCCATTTTGTATTCGAAGACTGCTTTCTAATACTCTCCATCTTTCATCTACTCACTACAAAAAGAAATTTCAGGGGCCAGATGAAATACAAAAAATCATTTCTCTGTCTAGCTTTTTCTCTGATTGTGTCCTGCAGAATATAGCCTTACACCCTCCCACTTTATTTAGCTTGCTTTTGTATAGCATTTTACAGTTTTCAAAGACCTTCCACATACATTTTCACGTTTGATATTCCCCAAGTCTATCAGACTGGCATCATTACTCCTATTTTAAATATAAAGGATCAGCTTCAAGAGGTAAAGGTTACCATCTCAGCATCAAATGGTGTCGGATTATCTGAATGGGGTCAGTCTTGAAGCATGTTTGTCTAATGGACCAATGGAGAAGGGGTAAAAATCAGTACTGTGGTGCCAGAAAAGGTGAGGGGGTCTTTGTGGGTCACTGTGGTGTTGAATGTCATGTGGTTGATAGTGATAGAGAACATCTGTGGCAAGAGAGGCAGAGTGGGCTTGAATCCCATGGACGCTAATCAGCATTGGGCATGTAGGTGTCATCCATCAATGCCAGGACTCGGGCCTCAAGGGAAAATGATAGAGCCACTGAAGCCGAGGCAGCTGTCTCACTTCTTCCTCACAGCTCTGTTTCTGTGGAAGTCGTTCATCAGAGCACCACACAGCTCTCCCAACTCATCAGTGACCTCAAGAATAGGCAAAGGCAGGTTCGGTATTTTGTCTAACATGACAGAGTGCAAAAATAAAACTCAGAGTTGGACAGGGGTCCTGTTTAGGCAACATTCTTGGGTTGAATTTTAGAGTCATCCTTTAGTTGGATGGTCCCAGTTGGCCTGGATCCTTGCTGTATCAGTCAGGGTTCTCCAGAGAAACAGAAGTAGAAATAGTTCTAAATTTTGTATTTCTAAAAATGTCTATATTTCTAAAGAAAGTCTATTTATAAGGGATTGACCTGCACAATCTGCTGTCTGCAAGCTGGAGGAAAGCTGGTAGTGTAGTTCAGTCCCAACCCAAAGGCCTGAGAACCAGGAAAGATGATAAGTGTAAGTTGGATCTGAGCCTGAAGGTCTGAGAATTGAGGGGACCGATGTGTAAGTCCTGGTCGGAGTCCGAAGGCCAAGAACCAGGAGAGCTGATGTCTGAGGGTAGGAGAAGGTGGGTGTCCCAGCTTCAGCAGAGAGTGAGAACTTGCCCTTCCTTCATCTTTTTGTTCCATGGGCCCTCAAAGGATTGGATGAGGCTTGCCCACAGTTGTGAGGTGGATCTTTAGTCAGTCTGCTGATTCAAATGCTGATCTTTTCTAGAAACACCGTCACAGACACATGCAGAAATTTTTTATCAGCGATCTGGGCATCCCTTAGCCCAGTCAAGTTGACACAGAAGATTACCCATCACACTCATTGAGGTCAGCCAGGTGGCTGCAAAGCTGTTTTTGTTTTCTTCTGAGTGTGTGTCAAAGAAGCTGTGTGTAATAGAACCCTATCTGTCCCCTCATTTTGGATGTTGGAATGTCTTTATTGGAATAAGAGCTCTTTGTTGCATAAGAGCCAGCCATGTTAGAGGATGACTGAACTATACAATTGTTGCTCCAGCGATGAAGTGATGGTCACAGAACAGAATACCTGGATACTTTCCACTGCATTGCTCCAGGGCTCCTGTGCAGAATGCCTCCTGAAGGGAGGCAGATCAGGTGACTTGGGTGAATGTTAAGACTCAGCTGTTGGTATAAATTATGTACCCCAAAAAGAATTCCAGAGGGAGGTTATTGAGATTATTCAACCTCCCTTATTGAAGAGGCAAGTTTTTTTGGGGGGTTTTCAACTTGTTCTTTAAAAATTTTTTTTATTAAATTGATTGGGATGACATGGGTCAACATGAACAAATAGGTTTCATGTGTGAGTTTCTATTTTATAAGATCTGTATATTGCACCATGTGCCCACCGCCCAAAGTCAAATCTCCTGTCACCATATATTAGGACTCCCTTCTCCCCACTCCCTCTTCCCTCTGGCAACCACCACACTGCTATTTGTGTTCATGAGTTTCAGTTTTATATCCCGCATATAAGTGAAATCATATGGTTCTTAGCTTTTTCTGAATGACTTATTTCACTTAGCATAATATTCTCCAGGTCCATCCATGCTGTTGCAAAAGGCAGTATTTCATTCTTTCTTATAGCTGAGTAGTATTCCATTGTGTATATGTGCCACATCTTCTTTATCCAGTGCTCTATCATGGGGCACTGGTTGTTTCCATGCTTGGCCACTGTGAATAATGCTGCAATGAACATAGGGGTGCATATATCTTTACAAATACATTATTTCAAGTTTTTCATGCATATACCCAGTAGTGGGATTGCTGGGTCATACAGTAGCTCTATTCTTAATTTTTTTAGGAATTGCCAGACTGCTTTCCATATTGGTTTTATCAGGGTACAATCTCACAGCAGTGAATGAGGGTTTCCTTTTTCCACAACCTCTCAAACACTTGTTATTGCTTGTCTTGTTGATAATGGCCACTCTAACAGGTGTGAGGTGTTATCTCATTGTAGTTTTGATTTGAATTTCCCTAATTGCCAGTGAAGTTGAACAACTTTTCATATATCTATTGGCTGTTCATATGTCTTCTTGGGAGAGTATATTTTCAGGTCCTATGCCCACCTTTTGATTGGCT
Source organism: Corynorhinus townsendii (assembly GCA_026230045.1). Taxonomy (NCBI): domain Eukaryota; kingdom Metazoa; phylum Chordata; class Mammalia; order Chiroptera; family Vespertilionidae; genus Corynorhinus; species Corynorhinus townsendii. The sequence continues at coordinate 140,762,104 of JAPDVU010000001.1, read as the reverse complement.
TGTTTGGTGTTGAGTTTTACAAGTTCTTTATATATCTTGGAAATTAAACCTTTGTCAGCACTACTGTTTGCAAATATCATCTCCCATCTGCTTGGTTGCCTGTTTCTTTTGTTGTGCAGAAGCTTTTTAGTTTGATTTTGCAGTCGGACATCCCTCTCAGAAGCCCCATTCATTTATTTTTGCCTTTACTTTCCTTGCATTTGGGGTCAAGTTCATAAAATGTTCTCTGTGACCCAGGTCCATTAGTTTGGTACTGTCAGAGATGCAAGAGCACTGTTGCTCTGAGTCCTTATATTCTTCTAAATTCTCCTCAACTATTCTAAGTACCAGGGCAGGCTCCTTCTCAAATCCTGCCCATTATACTAACTGTTGGGTCCGAGCCCCTCTGTCTAGGGCTGGACCTTCTTGGACACCAGGTCTTAGATGGAGATGCCCTGAGGAGTTGTGGGTGTTTAAGAATGAGTCTGTATTGCAGAAGCCGGTGGCCATATTGCCATCAGACAAAACAGTCCTTCACAGCAATCTCTTATAGGTAGCCATACACTGGCTGGTAAATACATATCTTTCCCACTCAGTAGTGGCAGTCTCTATGCTGCCCCCTAGACTCACTGCCTCACAAATAGTGGCAGCTGAACCGCCTCACATAGCAACTATCTCTGAGCTTCTCTTCCAGCACACTGGCTGGTTAACATGGTAGCTCTATCTGAGTTCTCTATGAGCTCTTAGCCTTACATCATAGCAGTACTAGCTCTCAGCTCCTTCTGAGCTCTCTAGCCTTAGTAATATACTTTTAATACTACTTACACAAAGGAAGCTGATTGTCACAATGACATCAATCATTTGGCTATGGAAGCGCACAGCATACCATGAAATTGCTGTGGCCTTGCAGCTGTGTAGTCTTTGGACATTTCTGGTTAAGATTCCCATGTTCATAGTGGCCTTGGCTGTCTGGCATACTAACAGCAAAGCCTCTGTACTCTAATTAGCTTTGGCTGTCTGGTGTCTCTGGCATGGTTCCCACAGGTACCTATATTTTCTTTGATGTAACTTACTAGAGGCCTGATGCACGAAATTTGTGCAAGGGGCTCAGCCCTCATAGCCCCAGCTTCGTCTGGAAGGTCATCCAGACGGTCGTTCTGCTGTCTGGCCTAATTGGCATATTAGCTCTTTATTACATAAGATTGTTTCGGGTCTTATATTTAGGTCTTTGATTCATTTTGAATTAATTTTTATACATGGAGACAAACTGTAATCCAGTTTCATTCATTTGTATGTGGATTTCCAGTTTTCCCAGCATCATTTATTTATTTATTTATTTTCCTTTTTATTTTTTATTTTATTTATTTTTTTTAAATTTTATTTTATTTTTATTGTTTTAAGTATTACAAATAGTAGTACATATGTCTCCTTTTTTTTCCCCCTTGATCTCCCCCCGATCTCCCCTACCCCCCAGGATATGCCTTCACCTGCCCACCCTGCCCCCCCGCCCCAGTGTCTTATATCCGTTGGTTGTACTTATATGCAAGCGTACAAGTCCTTGGGTTGGTCTCTTACAGCCCTCCTCGCCCAACCTCCCCTGTCTTCCCAATGTAGTTTGACAGTCTGTTCAATGCTTCTTTGCCTCTGTATCTTTTTCCCACCATTTCTTTCCTTTAAAAAGTTTTGCCTTTGCAGACTGGAAATAAACATATAATAACAAAACAAGACAAAACAAAAAAATGTTTGAGTCCCAATTTCAATGTCCAACAGTTCCTTATGTGTACATGTCAGCAGTGATATCTGGATGGTGGGCACATGGTGGCAATGCAGGTCCGACCCTCTCTGGTTTGGTCCTAGGCAACCTGCAGCGGTGCACAGCTGCTGACTGCTCCCATGGCAAGGCGTTGTCAGCGTCTTCCATCTCTGGACTGTTTTTTCCTCTTGTCTTCGTGGTTGGAGCACTCCTGTCAATTCCTCTCTGTTGCAGGAATCCATCTGGTCTTGGGGTTGTTTTCTGAAAATATACAAATATATTCTCGACCACAAGTTAGTAAAGGAATCTTTTCTATATAATTGATTTGGGATCCTTTTTATTTTTGTTCAAACGATTTTCCTTTGTCTTATTTAGACACCGTGTGTTTTTAATGGCCGTCTTGCTGTTAGCATTGCAAATGAAACTTAATTTGGTAAAGTAAAAATTTTCTAGATATAATTTACTTATAGGATATTTTTCCTTACATGATATTGCCCTACTATCCCCCCCCCCTTTTTTTTTTTATTAATGGAGGTTTTTGTAAATTTTATAATGCAGTCTTGATAACTTTAAATTAAAAAAAATTTTTCCCCCCCACACATATGACTGCTTTAGGTTCATTGCATATTCAGGAATTTTACCATGAGATGAACTACCAATAGAAATTTTAGTTATTACTTTAAGAACAGCTTTTTGTCCAGTACTTGAATATTCACTTATTTCAATTAGGCTATTTAAATTAATCTGAAAACTCGATTACTATTTTACTGTCAAATTTAATTACCAACAATCTTAGTTTACCCTGTAAATATTAGTGGGAAGGATTATTTGCATTCTTGAGTGGGCCCTGAGCATTCCAAATGCTCACTGAATTTAGATATAGGGCAACTGCTGTTGGCCAAGTCTCTTGTCTGTTACCTGGGTCCCGATCTGAGCTGGGCCAAGTCTCTGTCTGTCCCCTGTATCTCGATGTGAGCTGGGCCAGGTCTCTTTCTGTTGCCAGGGTCCCGATCTGAGCTGGGTGTGGGAAGCGCGAAGCAGCCATGGGGGTAGGAGACCTCCTTTAGAAGGGGGTGAGGGTTCAAGCCCCTGCAATGTTGGGGGGGTGAGGGTCTGTGCCCCACTTCTGTTGCCCCCCCAAGTTCTCTCCTGATGGCCCCTCTGCGACTGTGCCTGTCTTAGGTTGTTCCTTCCTTGAGGAATCTTACCCGTCTCTGGCTAACCAGCCATCCTCCGGGGCCAAGCAGGGTGCTGTGAGGTTCAGTTCTGTCTCCTTGGTAGCCTATGACCCCATGGCCTCCACACCCAGCACCTGCCTTGGGAACCCCTGGCCTGCTGGCAGGGTCCCGGTGCTGATCACATATCTCGGGGAACTCGGGTTTCTTCTCCAGTGAGGGCCCAGCTCACACAATTGGATGTGAGACAGATCCATGGTACCAGCCCCCACGAGGCTTCAAGCTCAGCATGAACAGAAAGCTCAGGTAACAGCTGAGGGCAATTGGATTGTGAGAAGAGGGTCCCTCTTGGCACAAAGGGCAAGAGGGGCCAATATAGGATGCTCAAGTGCCTTCCCGTGCCTTAATTCCTTCTGCAAGGGATTAAATCCTTTCATGTCCCTTTTTGTTTTTTTTTTTAATTGCTGCCAACCATTCAAAGAATTAGTTTGTAAGTATGTTTGGGATAATTGTAAAATATGCTGTTGTAAAATATCTAAAATTATAATGACATTGTAGAATAATATCATGTAAGGATATTCTTTGCCCTAGGCCCTGGCAATTCCATTTCAAACTGGCTGTCAATTTCTTTTTGTAGCTTTATATAAACTTTGTCAGGGAGGCAAAAACACAAATTACTTACTTTAGTTCAAGAGGCCAAATATGTTGACTTTCAATTACAATCCTTATGACTTTTGAAGGAAACTTCTCTTTGTTTCCTTCCAAAATAATTTTCAGTCTACAGAGAGTTTCCTTTAAAAATTTTTGTCACATGAAACAATTTCTCTTAATGCCCCGCCCCTCCCAGCATCATTTATTGAAGAGACTATCTTTACTCCATTGTATGTTTCTGGCTCCTTTGTTGAAAATTATCTGTCCATATACATGTAGTTTTATAGCTGGGCTCTCTATTCTGTTCCATTGATCTGTGTGTCTGTTTCTTTGTGGTGGCCAAGTGCAGTCCTGGAAAAGGGCAGGAAAAGAGATAGCTAATGAAAAACTGGAATTGATATGTCCTACTCACTGATATGTCCTACTGAGGATGTCAAGTATGGACATTCCTAAAAGGACTGGAGGGAAGCGGAGCAGAAAACTGCTGAGGAAAGGCAGTCATGTCACACTTTCCCTTTCTTTCCTTTTGTTGTATTTCTCTCCTCTGTGCCTGGGGCTTTTCTAACGTTTTTCCCCCCTAAGATTTTGGCTTTCCAAGCTCTCTAAGAGAGAACCAAGTTTGGGTTTGCTGTGGGTAAGCGTTGGAAATGGTTCTCTGGCAGACTCACCTCAGGTGCCTTGAGCCACACTCCTCATGAGCACTTCCTCCAAGCTCTGATTATTTTGTATTACACATATTTGAACAGCATTGTGATTTTATTTGCTTGGCTGTGTTTGAACACGCGGAGGCCCTGGGTGTGCACACCTGCATTCCGTGAAGGCTCCCATGCGCCCCAGCAGGCCTTGAGGTTAGAAGAAAACAAACAGTTACTTATGACTTGGCAACGTTCTTCTCCTTCAGACCTCGGGGCCGTCTTTTCTCCATTTTAGTTTCTTTTCCGGACTGTACCTGTCATATGAGATTGATAGAACCTATGTGTCTTGCTAGTGCTTTTGAAACAGAGATTGAATTTACTTGAAGTTGACTTGAAATAAGTTTTTGCTCCTGATGATTCTAATGGGCTCCCTGGATTCTAATGGGGTTCAAATTGTCTTACATAGGTTTATCAATCTTTTTGGACAATGAGATGTCTTTGGAGTGTTTTGAAATAGAGTATGTATTAGAGAAATCACTTCCAAACTTCCATATTACTGTTCTTTATGTAGTGGTAATAATCACCTCTGGAAGAGATTTTTACATCAGAAAGAGCTCCTTTTTGATTATTTTGTAGCATAAATAACCCAGTTTCTCTTAAGAAGCCAAAGGCTTAAAAAGTAAGGAAGAAGATTATTATACCATAAAAGAGATTTGAGAGTTATAACAACCAAATGGCAAAATATGGGCCTTATTTGAACAAATCAAATTATAAAATAATCTGTGAGGCAATTATTATACTGGGTGTTAACTAATATTAAGGAATTAGGATGAATTTTATTGAGTGAGATAAAGGAATGGTGGTTATGCTTTTTTAAAGTGACCTTTCAGCTAGTGAAGCTTATGGAAGTATTCACAGGTGAGATGATGTGATATCTGGGATTCCCTCTAAAATACTCTTCCAGAAAGTAGTTGGGGGAGGGCCAGTGATTAGATGAAACAAGAGAGGCAAAATGCTGGGATCTGTTGATATTGGATGGTGATGACTATATGGAGGTTCACTATGCTAATCTCACTAATTTTATGTTTGTTTGAAAATTTCCATAATAAAAAAGGGCTCTTTCAAAGATTTCTTTTCTGGGTGAACATGGAAAACAGGGTGTGGGGAAAATCACACCAGCTGATATGAAGACCAGGATGTTGAGATATCTTTCTTTGCTGCTAATACTATACTATGAAAATCTTTAAATACTTCTTTTTTTTTTTCTTAGTAAAGGTTTATTTTTTATTATTGTTGACAGCATTATAGACATTTCCCATTTTCTCCTTTTTGTCACCATCTACCCAACCCCTCTTCTACCCCAGGCCTTCCCCATACTATTGTCTGTGTTCATGGATTATGCATATATGCATATATGTTTTTTGGTTAATCTCTTCCTGTCTCACCTCCCCCCGCTCCCACCTCCTCTGAGATCTGTTATTCTGTTCCATTCTATGCATTCATACCTCAGGACATAATTTGTCAGTTTATTTGTTCATTAGATTCCACATGTAAGTGAGACCATATGATACTTGTCTTTCTCTAACTGGCTTACTTTGCTTAGCATGATACTCTCCACATTCCTTCATGCTGTCTCAAAGGGTAAGAGTTCCTTCTTTGTTGCATAGTATTCCATTGTGTAAATGTACCACAGCTTTTTTATCCACTCAATTACTGATGGACACTTGGGCTGTTTCCAGATCTTAGCTATTATAAATAACTCTGTTATGAACATGGGGATGCAAATATTCTTCCTGATTGGTATTTCAGGATTCTTAGGATATATTCTCAGAAGTGGGATCACTGGGTCAAGTGGCAAGTCCATTTTTAATTTTTTGAGGAAACTCCATACTGTTTTCCACAGTGGCTGCACCAGTCTGCATTCCCACCAGCAGTGTACTAAGGTTTACTTTTCTCCTCATCAGCATTTGTTTGTTGATTTATTGATGATAGTCATTCTGGCATGTGTGAGGTAATAACCTCATTGTAGTTTTAATTTGCATCTCTCTATTGATTAGTGATGAGCATTTTTTCATGTCTATTGGCCATCTGTGTGTCCTCTTTGGAGAAGTATCTATTAAGGTTCTTTGCCCATTTTTCAAATGTTTTGTCTTCCTAGTGTTGAGTTGTATGAGTTCTTTGTATATTTTGGAAATTGACCCCTAATCAGATGTATCATTGGTGATTATGTTTTCCTACACAGTAAGTTCCCTTTTCATTTTGTTGATGGTTTCTTTTGCTGTGTAGAAGCTTTTTAGTCTGATGTAGTCCCATTTGTTAATTTTTTGCTTTGCTTCCCTTACCCTAGAAGATGTAGTGGTGAAAATACTGCTATGTGAGATGTCTGAGATTTTACTGCCTATGTTTTCTTCTAGGATTTTCTGGTTTTGCAACTTTCATTTAATTATTTTCTCTATTTTGGGTTTATTCTTGTGTATGGTTTAAGTTCATGTCCTACTTTCATTTCTTTCGCATGTACCTGTCTAATTTTCCCAACCCCATTTATTGAAGAGACTGTCTTGACTCCATTGTATGTTCTCACCTCCTTAATCAAATATTAATTGACCATATTGGCATGGGTCGATTTCTGGGGTCTTTGTTCTGTTCCACTTGTCTATATGCCTGTTCTTGTGCCAGTATCAGGCTGTTTTGATTACGATGGTTGTGTAATATAGTCTGATATCTAGTATTTTGATTCCTCCAACTTTGTTCTTCTTTCTCAAGATTGTTGTGGCTATTCAGGGTCTTTTTTGTTCCATATAAAATTTTGGAATGTTTGTTCTACTTCTGTGAAAAAAATCCATTGGTATTTTAATAGGGATTGTGTTGAATCTGTAGATTGCTTTGGGTAGTATGGACATTTTAATGATGTTAATTCTTCCAATTCATGAACAGTTATATGTTTCCACTTGTTTATATCTTCATCTATTTCCTTTTCCAATGTCCTATAGTTTTCTGAGTGCAGGTCTTTTACCTCCTTGGTTAAGTTTAGTCCGAAGTATCTTATTTCTTTCTTTGCAATGGTAAGTGAGATTGTTTTTTTAGTTTTTCTTTCTGAAAGTTCATTATTGGTATATAAAAATGCTATTGATTTTGGGGTGTTATTTTTGTATCTTGCCACTTTGCTGAATTCATATATTTAATCTAGCAGGGTTTTTTTTTTTGTGTGTGGAGTCTTTATGTTTTTTTATGTACAATATCATGTCTTCTGCAAATAATGACAGTTTTACTTCCCCTTGTCCAATTTGGATGCCTTTTATTTCTTTTTTTCTGATCACTGTGGCTAGCACTTCCAGTAATATGTTGAATAAGAGTGGTGAAAACAGACATTCCTGTCTTGTTCCTGATCTTAAGGGAAATACTTTTAGGTTTTGCCCATTGAATATGATATTGGCTGTGGGTTCGTCATATGTGGCCTTTATTATGTTGAAGTATGATCTCTCTATTCCCACTTTGCTGAGAGTTTTTATCATGAATGGGTGTTGGATTTTGTCAAAGACTTTTCTGTGTCTATAATACTTGTTCTTTACAAGATGGAATTTCTTTGGGGGAAGTGACTATTTTATTTATCTTTCTAATGCCTACAGTGCTAAATAAATGTTCCCTGAGTTTACTACATGTATTTTTCTGTTTTCAGTGGTGAAAAAATTTATGATTATAATGTCTTCAACTGAGGTGGGGCTTGATGAAATGTCCTCTGTTTTCTTGAGTAATACTTCATGTCCTCAAGTCTACTTTCCCTGCTGCCAATATAGCCACACACACTTTCTTATGCTGAGTGTTTCCATGATATATGTATATATCTTTCCCATCTTTTTACTTTCACACTGTTTGTGCCTGTATTTAAAGTTCATTTCTTATAAATAGCATATAGTTGGATCTTAGTTTTATATCCAGTTTGCTTATGTCTATCTTTTTAATGAGTGTTTAGTTCATTCATATTTAATGGCTGGGTTTAAATCTATCATCTTGCTATTTGTTGTTTTCTACTTCTATCTGTTATATAAGCTTTGTTACTACCATAATAGAAAGAGAGGATGCACAGTGAAGAAAGTAGTTTCTTTCCCTATGGGTAGAAGCAAAATTCCAGGAGCATCATTCATATCACATTGTTTGAGATGCGTGTTCCTGGAGCATAATTCCAGTGCTCCATGAATGAGGCTCTTTAGAGTGGGCAGCATATCAGCCTGCCTGCTTTTCACTGCACCTCATAGTGAAGGCTGCTGTTGCCTGTCAATCTTAGGTTTCATTCAGCCACAATTCTTGGCCTACTTGAGAAACATATGAATGGTTTTAAATACAATGGCTTTAAATACATGGCTCTAGCAGTTTCTGGGGCTCAAAATTTGTTGTTGTTAACCCTCACCTGGGAATATTTTTTCCATTGATTTTCAGAGAAAGAGGAAAGGAGAGGGAGAGACAAAGTGAGAGATAACATCAATGTGAGAGAGAGACATCGATTGGTTGCCTCTTGCACACGCCCTGTATGTGCCCTTGACCATACTTTGGTGTGCGGGTTGACGCTTTATCCACTGAGCCAACTGGCTAGGGGTTACGCTTAGAATTTGATGATCACTACCATGGCACATAGTCCTGTGCATGGAGTAGGGACCAGTTTGTTATCAGTAGTTCACAGCTCTCTGCACTCTACCTGTGCTCCCTAGTTCATAGCATGGATTGATGTTCTTGTTTGGATTTCTTCTCCTGACTGTCCACCTGTGTCCACCCTACACAGTCTCCTAGTCCCCGCTCAGGACTGGAGCACTGTCCTACACTCTAAGTGAGTCACCAAGTGCCCAGCTGTCCTGTGCATCTGCCCAATCTCTTTCTTGGGTGTAGCATCTCAAATCCCTACTACACCTGCAGATGTTTCCTCTGCAGCCCAGTAAGGCCTTGCAAGGCTTGTCCAACCCTTGGCCTTATAGGACTTCTCAGATCTTCTCCCTATTCCTTTTTGCCTCAGACATAGGGTTTGAGATTTAACAGTCCTGGTCAGACCAACCCTAAAGTATAGTGCTCTGCTCTGGAAACTACATTAGGATGGATGTGTTAGAGGATTCTAGACCATGACGATTGAAGAGGTCAGACTATGAGGGGTCTGGAAAAATGTAATGTGAGAAATGATCTAGGGAGCTGAAATGTTTACCCTGGGATAGAGAAGGTTTAGAGAAGATAGGACACTGTGCACAAACTCTTGGCATGACATTATTCGGTGTGATTCCAGAAGCAAGAGTTAAAACCACTTGCATTTTGTTATAAGGTACATGGATATATTTACCTTTAGATTAGGTATATGTGATGGGAAAAACAAAGCACAACATCACAGTGGGTTGGTTGCCATGCATGGGCAGAACATCTTGCCATGGAGTCTGACTGGCCACTTGTGAGGAGTTGCTGAGGGTTTGCCTTCACTGGGTGACAGGTTGTCAACAGTTATCTTGAAACATGTGACCCAACAGGGGTGAAGTGAAAACATTCTTGGTTAATAGTGGGCCACAAAGGATTTTAAAGAGGGAAAAGGAGATCTTGTGATTTATTGACTAGAATCAGTTAAACTACTTATTGAATATAAACCAAAGAGGCAAACAGTACACCCCAGTTTGGAGACCTTAATAGCTTTCCCAGTGGCTGGATTTCTCAGCAGCTCGAAGCATCTATACCTACAAGCTTTTCTTCTGAGTCCCTTTCCCAGTTACCTGCTTCCTGATGGAGACCCACTGGTCTGACCTAGGTTTGTTGATCCTAGTTAGGATCTCCTGAGACCATGTGTTTTATTAAGACCATCTGTGCTTCCAAAACCTGCCTATTTCCATGGATAGAATGGGTGGCTTCCTCTTCTTCAGCACCTAAAAGCTCTAGAACTTCAGGCTAACTCTGTCCTCTACACCTGCGCTCAGTGTTACCTGAGGGATGCTCACCGCTGTCACACCTGGTTCTCACTTTCCAGAACTGCAAGTCTTCCTTAAAAATATCTAGCCACTCTCTCTGCATTCTCTTCCATTCTTCTCTACAGTCCCCCATACTCCTGAGACCCAAGTTGAACACATATTTTGGGGATTCTCACACACATACACATATACACACACACAGGACATGCCAGTTTGAAGGCCATAATGACATCTAGAGGCAGATGTCAGGGATTTTGAGATCCACAGAAAGCAGTGCATTAAGAGCAGGAAACTGAGTGGTTACCCAGGCCCTGGAGATCACACCTTGCTTTTCCACTTAGTCTGTTCTTAGAATCATCAGGGTCTAGATATTCTTAGGCTGAATGAAACATGACAGATTGGCTGCCATAGCAACAGAGTTTTAAATTCTGTTTTGGCAACAGATTTTCACTTCGGAAGGTGTTCTAGGATTTCTACTTCAACCCACAGGCATAGGGTTTCCTAAAACATACCAAGAATTTAATGAGCTTGTTTCTGCTCTAAAGTCTTTGCAGCCTTTCAGTGCAATGCTTTTTGCAGCGTCAGCCACTCTGTGCGGCAAGGTGTTTAAAGACGGAATTGGAAATACGGCTTCTTGACAATTTTTTGGGAGATTGGGAAAGGTTCTAAAAACCCAGAGCTTCACTTGTAGGTTGCATAGCCAGAGCTAGTGACACCAGGTGCTTAAAGTAGAAAGTGAGGCCGTGACAGTTCTTCAGCATCTGAAAGCAGTCTCCTTGGAGGCACAACATTGAGCTCACAAATGAATACCACACCAGACCTAGTGTCTCTTCAGTCTCTCAAAGGGAGGACATTCCACTCTCCCTGGTTTCACTGCAGAGGGCAGCTGTTCCTGGAGGGTATTTGCATTGCTGAGTTTAGGCACCCTTATCAGTGTTTGCAAAGATACACATGGCAGAGGAGGTTTTGTCCACAGACTGTTTGCTCAGAATAGGCGTGTTGACTTGGAAAGCTTAACAGACAAAGGCTTATTGAGTACCCACTCATTCCAGGCATAGAGAGGGTGGCGAGTGATGGAGACCAGAGGGCAGACACACATGTGGCCTTCAAAGAGCTCATCTTCGAGCATAGAGGTAAAGACAAGTATGTACATGACCGGGATGTGTATCCCAAAGACCCATCTACGTATCTTATAACAAAATGTGCCTTAATCCTTGCCTCTGCAAGATAAAATGCAAAAAGGGAGCGCCCAAGCGCCATGGGAGTCCAGAGGAGTGGATTCCATGCAGTCAAGGGATCCAGGGCAGGTTTGGTGAAGGTGGCATCAGAGACTGGCCTTGGAAAGGGTGTTGTTTAAGGGTTGATGGTGGGAGACATGCCAGGTGCAGGGACAAAGACTCAGAAGTGATGCTCGGGGTTTGTTTAGGGAACAGTGAGACTAGTTCAGGGTGCCTGTAATTTAGTGCTTGGGAAAGAGTAATGATGTCACATCTGGAAGTGAAGTGAGGCCTCTCTCCTGGGGCTCCGGTTGAGGTTTCTGAGCAGAGAAATGACATAATGCAAGTGTGCCGGCATGTGCTCCCCAAGGAGGGGACGTCACCCAGAGATTCCTTTCCTTACAGATGGGAGGCCAAGTGACGTCTGTGGAAGCCATTCTAGTCTGGTTTCGTCTACTCAGTCTCTTTCCTGTGTTCTGAGGTTTTCAAAGCCTCCAGATGGTCTCTTTCCCCTGACTGACTTTTAAAAATAAGTGATTTAGTCTTCAAGCCTGTCAGAGGATTGTCTTTCTTATCTCTCTCACCAAGGGGAGGCCAGGAAAGGACATCCTACGTTTGCCTGTTGAACATTTGGCAAGTATCAGAACAAGAGCATGTTTTCCAGATGCCAGGCTCCCCTTCCAGGCTGTAAACTGGCTTTTGGGATCATCTTCTATACACTCCATACTACGGAGTGTGACATCCAAGAGGGCATTTTCGGCCAGACTCAGCTGAAAGGAATGGGGGAAAACACGAGTATGTTGGGGCCCAGACAACAGAGCACCAGACTCCTAGTTGCTACCACTTCCTGGGATAATGTAAACTTTCTCGGTTCCCATGGAAGGCAGAGAGCGAGGAGGCGGCGGAGAAGGACGTTGTGGGAAGGAGGAAATGAGGGAGAAGGACAGTGATGGAGAGCAGACACTGGAGAGGCAGCAGCAGGTCAGGATAGTTTCAGGGAGAACGTGACCATCAGCATGTGATGCGGTCTTGTGAGAAGCCTCAGTTCTCACAACCACCCCGCAGTGTGATATCCACGGCCCGGTTTTGTGGAGGGGTGAATGGGCTCCTGAGGTGTGGTCAACGCTCGGGGACACGCGGCTGCCGAAGAGGCGGGTGTAACCCAGGGCGTGTGGTTCGTGTCTCCTGACCTGGAGGAGCCCAGAGGAGGAGGGAGGCCGGCTGTGGGGCCCGGTGACGAGGCTCGGGGGCCGCACCTGCGGCAGATGCTGAGCCCTCGGGGCAAGCGGTCCAGCTGGGTCAGGAAGGAGGCGCTGGGAGCCATCAGAGCGGGGGCCACTCAGGACTCTGCAATGTGGTCAGGCTGCAGGCTTCATTCGCAAACACAGCGTCTCTGGTCACAGCAGAGAAGCACCTGGGGAGGTGGTCACCCGCTTGTAAGGGCAGCAGGGGAACAGACGGTGGGAGTTGGGGTGAAAACGCTCAGGGAGGCCAAGCTTAGGGCTGGAGATGGGGGTCGGGGGGGGCGGCGGTGGCCGGACAGGAGTGCGTGTGTTCTGAGTGCCAGGGAACTGCGCACATAAAAATGGTTAAAACGGCTAATTTTGTGTTCAGCATATTTTACCACAACAAAAAAATTTATTAAAAAAAATAAAATAAGGCCTGGCTTTCCCACTGGTCAGTGAAGTCTGTCAGTGGGCGGGGCTTCCTGGCGGTAAGTTCGTTCTGTGAAGGGTCCCGTTGGGCCCTGGAGACAGGGTCACAGCACAGAGGCGACTCTGGCCACAGAGGATATGTAAAGTTTATGCGTCAGAGGGTCACCTTCTCAGGGACTAGAGTGGAAGTTGATGTTCATTAAACTGAGTTTTTAAAAGCTGGGGCTGCTGTTCTTCCTCACTTAAGTTGCCACTTTAATTCATTTTAAATTGAATATCCAGATTGCTTGCAAGTGGGGTTATGGAAGAGGATGAGAAGGCAATCATCTGGAATGGTGGCTGTAAGTTTTACTTTTTGGTAACTCAAACCTCTGTGTCCCCAATAAATAGTATCTGTGGCTTGCCTGGGGCTTTCTGAGCGTGGGAAGGCGGGTTCTGTGGGGAGCATGCCCTCTGTGTCCTGCCAGGGTCAGGGAGAGCTGTGAGGAAAAGCGGAGGCCCGGCAACCTCCACCGCAGCTCTGGTTTGCAAATAAAATCTCCTGATCTGAAGTATTCAGGAGTCCATCACAGAGCGTAAGAGCATGGGGTCACAACCTTTTAGTAGATGGCCTGATTTCAAGTTCAAGCTCCATCACATAGTACGGAGCAAGTTACTCAGCTCTCTGAGCTTCATTCTTATAATCTCTAAAATAGGGAAGGTAGTACAACCTATCAGGCGGATTGTGTCAGAATTTAATAAGAGAATGTGTCCAAAGCACCTACAGTGCCTGGCACATAGTAAATGCTCAGTTAATGATAGTTGTTCTTTCTCAAATGCAAGAATATAGTGAAGATCAGGTCCCAAGTTTGAGGCTCTTAGTGCCTTGGTTAAATGACTACTGCCACCCACAACCACAAACCAGCTCTGATGGTCATGTCCCCGGCAATGAGCATGCTTAGAACTGCTTTTGTGGGATGCTGGGGTGGGAAGCCTAGATTCTGCGTGTGCCTGGTCAAGCCCCCACTCTTCCCTGAGCTTGGCTTTTCTTACCTAAATGGCATGTGCAAGTCCTTGTGACTCCTGCAGGGCCAGGACTTAGTCATAGCACATCATTCTGGGGCCCAGTGCCCGTGCTAATAACCCAGGCATCTGTGGAGTCTGAGTGTGTGCTGAGCACCTGCAGAAGGAACTGAGTGGCCTGTGGCCCCAAGGCGCATGCAAGAGAAATGAAGTCCTTGAGCTGATAATCCCTTCAAAGAGAATGACTTTTAAACTCTTTACTAATTTCTACTTTTGTGAGAAAAGCAGGTGTGAATATATTATCTGTACAAAAATGTAAGCATTACAAATACAAAACATAGCTTCCTTTGCACGCTCAGTCTCAGACCCTCCCCAGAGATGACTATGCGACATTAAAGATGCTTCTGACCAAGGCTTTACATACTACATTACACCCTTAAAAATAGTTATAATTATAGTATATGATTGTCTTGACCACTATGCTGTACACCTGAAACCAATATAAAATAATATTGAATATAAACTGTAATTGGAAAAAAAAATAAAATAAAGAGAGAAAGAGAGAAACATGGATCTGAAAGAGACACATAGATTGGTTGCCTCCCACATGTGCCTCGACCAGGACTGGGGCTCAAACCTGCAACCCAAGTACATGCCCTTGACCAGGAATCAAACCCACGACCCTTCCGTGGGTGGGCCGATGTTCTAACCACTGAGCACATGGGCCAGGGCCAATTTATACTTCTTAATTCCTTCTCCTTTTTCATCCAGCCTCTCAACCCACTCCCCTCTACCAAAACACAGTCTATCTCTGTACCTGTGAGTCTGTTTCTGTTTTGTTTTTTCATTTATATGGTTCTTTAGATTCCACATATAAGTGAAATCATATGGTTCTGTCTTTCTCTGCCTTATTCAGTTAGCATAATACCTTCTAGGTCCATCTGTGCTGTCTAGCCATTCCCTTCTTGAAGAACATGAACGTCGTTTCCACTTTTTCAATCTTATGAACAATTCTGCAGTGACCATCCTTGTTTGTCCCCAACAGGCACATCTGTGCATATTTTCCTAGATGGGTAATGAGAAGAGCAGAAAATACAACTTTTATAGGTTAAATGCAAAATGAAACATAAAATTTTATGGCTTTATTCCCTGACTAGGAATAAGACAGAGATAGAATCAAGAGTGTATAGAAGAAAAAGTAATGGGAAAGAAGACAGATAAGTAAAGCATGTACTTAAATCTATTTTTAAAATTGTCATTATTAAATATTAGTGTATAGTTTTTGATCCATTCAAAATATGTGTAGAGCTGCATAGTTTCCACACTATAATTTCAAGACTATTATAGAATCCTTCTGGATTTAAAAAATTTGGGCCAAAAATTTTTTTTGAGAAAGAGGAATATCCTATCACATATTAAAACTAATGTAATAAAAGTCACATGGGTTTGGTATACTAACCCACAGCGAAACAGTATGAAGTAGGTCCAGGCAGACCTGAGTATAAGTCAGAAGCCTAGGGAGGAGGGTATATAACCTGTGGGGAAGGGAGGGTATCTAATAAAATGCAGAGGAGTACATTGATTTGCTGTTTGGAAAAAATTTATATACTTATATCACACCATTTACCCAAATAAATTCTAGTAAATTAAAGAAATAAATGTGAAAAATTAAACCTTAAATTAGTATACTTTTAGAAAACAATTTGGCAACATAAAGCAAAATTCTTAGAAATGTTCACTAAATCTAATTATCTAATAATTTTACTTCCAAGTGTCAACCCTAAGGAAATAATCCTGATAAAGAAAAATGTGGTGTTTTATTTTCTTTAACAGTATTTAAAAGAGTACAGTGTTTGGAAATAGCCTGTGTGTCCAACAAAAAGTATGGCTAAGTAAATTAAAGAGTAATATAGTTACAAATATTAGAATAATGAAATCCTTGTTTTTTATGAAATTGAAGCTTAAAAAAACAAAATTGAAAATAGTGTGTTTATAACCAGGTTAAAACAATCATGCCAGTAAAAAAGAAACGGAGGTTGTCTTTGAGTGGTGAAACGATAGGTGACTTTTTTTTCCTATTTTTCAGTAGTCCAATTTTTGAAATAACTAGCATATGATAGTTTTAGAATTCATTATTTCATTCAACAGTGACTCTTTTGAGTACTTACTGTGGTAAGGCACTCTGATATGCAGTAGGGCTGTAGCAGTACCACTGTGATAAAGTCACTGTTTCACAGTATAGCAGAAGAAAGGCAGTTAACCATTAATAAGTAAACCTGATAGTTTGCAGCTATTAAGGCCACAAGCAGAGTGCTGAGAGAGAGTCATTAGGAGAGGCCACCCACAGGGAGGTAGGGAAAGATAACTGAGAAGGTGACACAGGAAACAGAGGATGAGAATAAGCTTGCTATACAGCATCATGGAACAGCATCCCAGAAAGATGGAACAGCAAACCGCTGAAGAGGTTGCTAGGAAAAACTTAGGTTGTTTGTATAATGGAACAAGAATTAAGGCATATTTATAACTCACAGCTAATACCCATTTTTCATTTGCCACAGAGTCTGTTCAGAACCTTGAACTGTAATCTAATGTCTTCATATGTAAATTTTGCCAACCATGTTATTGAAACTTTCAAGTTTGCGAGGACTCGTGCTAGCTACCAAGCCAGAAAGGACAGTCTTTGAAAGTTGGCAGAAACATGTCACTTCAGTGCTTTAGTATCCATTTGCCATTTGTCGTTTCAAAGTTTTTCAATAATTTTTCCCTAATAAAATATTAATTGAGAATTGATTCTGGACATGAGGTTATTGACAGAGCCCAACCGTATGTAAGAATGACAGTTAATATTTGGTGGCTTTAAGGCTTACCAAGTGAATCTGTGCATATTCTGAACAATATTTTCAGTATCTCTACTTTGTGAAAGAAGAAAAACAGCTGCCAAGCCAGTAGTATCAGAGCCAGGTTTGAAGTGAGGTCCTGCTTCACTTCAAACTCCTCCCCCAGCTCTTATTTTGAAATTAAATTTATTGGGGTGACATTAGCTAATAACATTGTATAAGTTCCAGGTGCACAATTCTATAACACATAACATGTATATTGCATTGTGTGCTCACCACCCAGAGCCTGTCTCCCATCCCTTTTCCCTCATTAACCACCACACTACTGTCTGTTTCTATGAGTCTGTTTGTTCATTTGTTGCTTTCTGTTTTATATCCCACATATGACTGAAATCATATAGTTCTTATCCTTTTCCATCTGACTTATTTCACTTAGCATGATACTCTCAAGGTCCATCTGTGTTGTCATAAATTCCATTGTATATATGTGCCACATCTTCTTTATTCATTCATCTATTGAAGGACACTGGGGTTGTTTCCATGTCTTGATTACTGTGAATAATACTGCAATGAGCATAGGGGTACATACACTGAGTGGCCAGATTACTACGCGTTCAGAGATCATAATAATATGGCCACGCAATGTGTGTGTGTGTGTGTGTGTGTGTGTGTGTGTGTGTGTGTGTACTAGAGGACTGTTGCACGAAGAGATTTGTGCAATAGGCCTTCCTTTCCTTGGCTTCCAGCACCAGTTTTCCTCCAGCACCCAGGATTTAGGCCTTCGCTCCGGCCAGACTTCTTCGTCTTTGCTGCAGACTCCAGCTGGAGTCTGCTATTTTCGTCTTCGCTGCAGACTCTGGAGTCTGCTGTCTTGTCTTCACTGTCACACCCCACTCCTGTAGATCCTTTCCCCTGCCTCTGCCCTCCCTCTCATAGAAGGTGTCCTGCCCCGCCTGGCCACTCTGTGCCTGGAGCAGCTGGGTGGCCACCATCTTTGGCCTTCTAATTTGCATACTCACTCTGATTGGCTGTGGGCGTAGCGGAGGTACAGTCAATTTACATGTTTATCTATTATTAGGTAAGATACACACACACACACACATATATTAGAGGCCCAGTGCATGAATTCGTGCAAGGGTGGGGTCCTGCCAGCCTAGTTAGGGGGAGGGGACATGGGCAGTTGGCTGGCCTGCCTGCTGGTTGAACTCCTGGTAGAGGGGACAATTTGCATATTAGCCTTTTATTGTATAGGATATACACTGAGTGGCCAGATTATTATGCGTTCAGAGATCATAATAATCTGGCTACTCAGTGTATATCTTTATGAATGAGTATTTTCAAAATTTTCAGGTAGGTACCCAGAAAAGGGATTGCTGGGTCATATGGTAATTCCATTGTTAATTTTTTGAGGAACCTCCAAAATGTTTTCCATTGAGGCTGCACCAATTTACATTCCCACCAGCAGTGTACAAGTATTCCCTTTTCTCCACATCCTTGCCAACACTTGTTATTTCTTGTCTTATTGGTAATAGCCATTCGAACCCAGGTGAGGTGGTACCTCATTATGATTTTGATTTGCATTTCTCTTATATCTAGTGAAGTTGACCATCTCCTCACATGTCTCTTGGCCATTTGTATGTCTTCTTGGGAGAAGTGTATGTTCAGGTCCTTTGCCTGAACATACACTTTTAATTGGATTTTTTATTGCTGTTGTTGAGTTGTATGAGTTCTTTGTATGTTTTAGATATTAGCCCATTATCAGAGGTGATGTTTGCAAATATATTTTCCCATGCTATTGGTTGATTTTTGTTTTGTTGATGCTTTCTTTTGCTGTGCAGCTTTTTAGTTTGACGTAGTCCAATTCATTTATTTTTTTTGTTAATCCTCACCTGAGGATATTTTTCCATTGGTTTTTAGAGAGAATGGAAGGGAAAGGGAGAGGCCGGGAGAGAGAAACATCAATGTGAGAGAAACTCATTGATTAGTTGCCTCCTGCACAGCCCCCAACTGAGTTACGTGCCCTTGACCAGATTGAACCCAGGATCCTTCAGTCCATGAGCTGACTGACACTGTATCCACTGAGCTAAACTGGCTAGAGCCCCATTCATTTATTTTTGCTTTAACTTCTCTTGCTTTTGGGGTCAAGTTCAAAAAGCCCCTGAGACCAAGGTCCACACGTTTCGTGCCTATGTTTTCTTCTATGTATTTTATTATGTCAGGTCTTATATTTAAGCCTTCAATCCATTTTGAGTTAATATTTGTGTATGGTGTCACATAGCGTCATTTCATTTTTTTGCATATGCAGGGCTACCTGTCTTAATTCAGTAGCAGAAAAGCCAGTATCTGGGTTTGAAAAATATCTCCTAAACAGAATTACAGCTGAGTCAGGCCCTGGATGTGGCTGTGTGGACAAGTCATCAGTCCCTGCAAAGTAAACAGGAGCGCGCTCACAGCTCGTAAATCTCCATCACATTCCCCAGGAGGGCGGGTGGCAGAGCCCTTTGGGGTTTTCAGCCAGTGGTGACCATGCCAGGAAAACACACAACCGTCAGGAGGAAAAGTGGAGCCTAGTCCTTAGCTGCCCTTTGCAGGAGAAGGGCTGGTAACTAAACCCCAAATACTTAGAACCCATGACCATGAAAGGCTCCAGTGAAATGAACATCAGATCAGAAGGGGGTCAGGCCAACAGTGCTGGTGGAGAGAGAGCAGAGGTGGAACAGGCCAACATTGGCTCTGGTCCAGTTTTCCTATAGGCTTCCCCTCCTTTGTGGGTCCCAGTGGTCCATGGTCCAGCCTACCCAGTCTCAGCAGCTTCACTATATGCACTGAGATCTGATGGGACTGCCTTGAGCTCACCCTGGACAAGTTCAGAGATCCACAGGGTAAAATGGAAGTTTTTACTTAGCTAATGACCTACTACTGTTCCCTGGGGCAACAGCAGTGATCCGAGGCATGGAGCTTAGAAAGCAAATCAATGGCTCAGAATACCTCACTCAGCAGTGAACTTGGCCCCCATCCCCAATGGTAGCCCATCTGTGAACTGCTGGGTTTGGATGAGGAGGCTACATCATCAACCTTTTCATACTTCCTCTCTCATAGTTCAAGATACCCTGGAGGCTGAGTACACACACATCAGAAGGCTAGTGGGCAAATCTTTATAAAACCCTGAGATTCCAGTGAGCATGAACAGCACCAATCCCTCCAAAGGGAATTCCCACATCAGCAAGTCTGCAGCGGGTCTGTTTCCTGCCTGCTGTGTTCATGGGAGGGAATCCCAGCCCTGGATGACTGGCCAGCTAGGGTCTGAGATGCCCAAGGAAGCTTTGTGCAAACATTCAGAGGCGTTAGAGGCAGAAGATATCTTTCAGAGTCTGTGACTGAGATTCAAAGAGGACCATGACTCAGTAAGCTCACTCACTCATCAGTGGCAGAACTGGGACTGGATGGAGGTGCCCCTCTACTGATTCTCTGGTATCCTAACAAACTAAAACAGCTTCCTTCTCACTTTACTTGGCAGTCTTTTCTGCACTGCACCACAGAAAGTGCTGGGCACTGAATGAGAGCCCTAGGATCTGTGTTTCAGTATTTCCTCCTCTCAATAGGTCTAGAAAAGCATTGTGGGTTGGAATCAGTATTCTCTGGCCTAGTGCTTCCCAGTCTTCTACATCATAAACAATGGAAATTATATTTGCAAAACTCCCTGGGTGAGATGTAGATTCACCCACAGAGGCTCAGAACTTAGTCAGAAATGCCACAGAATGGAACAAGTCCAGTTCCTGTCAGGGAGGCCATATGCATACAATCCTATATAATAAAAGGCTAATATGCAAATTGTCCCCTTGGTAGTTCGATAGCTTGCTATGACATGCACTGACCACAAGGGGGCGGCATGGAACATGGCAGGCTACCAGCGGTGGTGGCGGGGTGCTGAGGTGGGGTGGGGAGGCAGGGAACCTGATCGGCCCTGATTGCCAGCCAGGCCTAGAGACCCTGTCCGTGCATGAATTTTGTGCACCAGGCCTCTAGTTGAGTAATCCTATCTAATAAAGAAGGAATATGCTAATTGATTGCCCTGCCCTCAAAGATGGCAGTGCCCACAGCCAATAAGGAGGTAATATGCTAATTGACTACCCTGCCCTCAAAGATGGCAGTGCCCACAGCCAATAAGGAGGGAATGTGCTAATTGACTGCCACACCCTCAAAGATGGCAGCGCCCACAGCCACAAGATAATGGTGTCCATTCCCCTCAGCCCCGCTGGGGCGCCTGCCTCTGGAGTCCCCCAGTCCTCTCAGCCCCCCAGCCACTCAGGGCCAGCCCGAGGCACAGGCAAGCCTCAGATGGCGGCTGCCCAGATGCCCAGGGCTGCCCGAGGCTCAGGTAACCAGGCTGGCCAAGGCTTGCACTGCCAGCAGTGGCAGCAGCAGAGGTGTGATGGGGTGTTGCCTTCCCCTGATCGCCGGGTCGCCTCCTGCCCCTGAGGGTTCTTGGACTGTGAGAGGGGGCAGGCTGGGCTGAGGGATCCCCCCTCCAATGCATGAATTTTCATGCACTGGGCCGCTAGTAATAATATATAAGAGAGAGCAGTGGGATGCAATGAGAAAGTCATTTTTTTTTTTTTTTTGGCAAATGGTGATTAAAATATCTTCAAATTAACTTATTTAAAAAGTTACTGAACTTCTATACTCCAGCCATTTTCAACTATAACAGTAAGATTTTTGTTATGGACATTGAAAAAAATTGGGAAAAATGCAACAGGCTGCCCATAGCTGAATGGATTGACTGGGGGCTTGGGGTACCACCAGGGCCAAGGGGATCAAAAATCTCTGTAGCCGGTAGTCAGTTCTTGTTGTCTGTTGGAGGGCTCTGCCACGGGCAGATGAGACTTGGGATAAAACAGAATTACAGAGGTTTATGTAATCTAGGACCAATGTGTAGTGGCAGATATGTTAATGAGCATTACATCAAAGGGAGATATAATATGCAGCATTTCTGAACTGTTTTTGACCAAAAGAACCCCTTTGTTCCCATGCAAGCATCTCATGAGATGAGCACTATGTAGACCCATGTTGGGCAATACTTTGAAGTGGATTTATCTGAAGATACAAATGTATTTCTCTGTAACTGAACTTCACCAAGAACTTTTCTTTCCATGATGGTAGGAAGAGACCCGAGGCAGTGCAGTCTTTCCTGGTTTTCATAATGGCCAGTTCACAATTCATGCTTTGGCTGTCTAAGAACTGGCCCCTTCCTCCCTCCTCTCTGCAGACTCTGAAATGTGATCCCATCTCCTAAGTTTACCTACGTTTTCTGTAACCTAGCATCACCCCCCTAAAATTCACTGTCCTTTTTCATCTCCATCATGACCTGCAACCTTTGTGGGGTTTGGTACAGGCTTATACAAACTAATCCAGTCGGGGGTGTAGGGAGACTATAGAAAATAAAAGCACTAGTTTTAGCGATGGTGAAAGCCAGTTTCTGATCTTCCCAGAACAAGTAGTCAAAACTGATTTTCTTCTTGGGAAACAGGACTTTACAAGGATCATGGAGAACCTAGCACCCACTTTCCAATGGTAGCTCCTGCTTCTCCATTTGTTGCCCATTTAAAAGTCATTGAACTTATTTCTGTTTCAACCTACATCCCTCCTACATTAAATGCTTACTGTGTGTTAGGTGTTGGATGCAAAGATGAAAAGATAGAGCCCTTGTAAAGATAGGCTTATGGTCTAAGAGAGAGTGAGACTTGCTAATGAGCACGATGCAATAAATTTGACAGAGGAATAGGGATAGTTCACATGGTCCTGCATGGAGGAATCAGGGAAGGCTTCAAAGAGGAGGTGACCCTTGAACTAAGACTTGGAGGACAAACAGAGTTTCATGAGTTAGATTAAAGTGTGAGGATTGTAGGCTGCTAGAGATTTTCTAAGCAGGACCTAACTACACATGCAAAGGTGCATCCAGTTGAGAGAGTCAGGGAGTAGCAATTTGATCAGGAAAGCTCAAACTCAGAGTAAATAATAATATAATAAAAGCTCCATTTATTGTTCACTCTGTGCCAAGACCAAATGCGGTACCTATACCATCTGACTTAATCTTCAAAGCAAATCAGGGGCAGAGGCATTATCATCCCTGTTGTGTAAATGAGGAGACTGAGCTAAGGCAACTTCACTGACTTATGCAGGGCCTCACTGGCAGATAATGGGGGAGCCAGAAAGGAGTTGCATTGCCTGATTCTGAACAGTTTTGCCCATGTTCAGATTCTATATCGCCTCCTGCTTGCTGGGGCCAAGTGGTGGGAGGGGCGCGTTGGGATCAGTGCTGGGGAGGAGGGAGAGCACTCCCACCCCAGCTCCCTCCTGACTCCATGCTTGACCCCAGTCCCCGCTCTCCTGTTCTCATTCCCCTCACCTTCAAGCTACAGCCTGTTTGGGCACTCTCTTCCCCTTCTGCTGGGCTCCTGGCACAGAGAGACAACTCTATCCTTTGGGTGGAGTAGAGAACCAGCTACCAAGTCAAATACAATTGCAGGTTTCTCCAGAGTCCTCAGGAGAACTGCCTTGCTGTCACTTCTGTGGTTTGGAAGCTTTTCCAGTAGCTCTGGGTGTCATCCAGCCTGGTGGGGCTGAATCCCTCAGGAAACCATTCTGCACTACTTGACCCTGCCGCTGCCTCCTCACACGTCTGTCTGAGGGCTGAAGACAATGGTGTGGAGCACATGGGCTGAGGCCTGGGAGCTTTCCACCAACCCCCGAACACTTCGAATCTCACAGAGAATGAAGGAATGTTGGTGTCAGCCCTCGGCCCAGAAAACAGCACAATGTAAACTTTACAGAACTGACAAAATGCAAGTCTAGAGTCACTGATCCCCTGATCTTCACACTGAGTGCTGATCTTCGTGGGTCGTGCACATTTGTAGGTTCTAGAAAGCTTATCTTTCCAGTTGCTGGGGAAGCATTTCAGAAACAGTTGCTAGTCATTTTGGAAAGAGCTGTTTTGTTCATCTCTATCTGGAGGCTTGAAATTGGCAACAGTCTGTTGAGATGGAGTCAAAAGGATCCTTGCTGACAGGAATTGTTGAGACCTTGAGCTAAGACCTGGCAACTGAAAGCAGTAATCACAGATCAGTGTTTTCAGAGTAGAGTGAAAGAGGTGAGGTGGGCGCAAAGGGTCTGGGAGCCTCTGGTGCCAGGTGTTTTCCCTGTCCCTTTACCCTCCTTTCATTCTTTGGCCCTTTCATCCAGTTGTTGCCTTGGCATCTCCACTTGCTTTAAGCCCCTCCCAAGGTTAGGGTTTACAATTTTTTCCCCCCTGTAAAGTGCCAGATAGTGAACATTTTAGGCTTTTTGGACTAGACTGTGTTACAAGTACTCAACTCTGCCATGTGGCATGTAAGTAGCCATGACAGCATATAAACAAATGAACGTGGCTGTGTTCCAATAAAACTTTATTTGTAAAAGCAGGTGTTGGGCTGCACTTGGCCATAGTTGACTAAACCCTGCTCTAGATTTTAATTCTCTCCTTTTTCCTCCCTTCTCTATTTTGAATCCAAATAATGGGAACGAGCGTTTAAAAAGGCAAGCTGTTTTGTCTATGCTGTTGCTTTTGGACTCTCACTTATTTTTAACATTTCAGAAAGTACACTTTGTCTTGCCTTTATAGGTGGTGATTTAAGTCGAAAGCATTTGTGAAGGCAATAATCCTTTAGAGCATTTAGGAGGTTTGCTGTTGTGAAATAGTAATTGTTACTATACTTTCTGTTTAGCTAGGTATAGAGATTACCAGTATATTGCAGAATAATTCAGTAAAACTTTCTGCAACACACAGTGCCAGGCAAGGAATAATAAATGCTTCTTGCTGGAATGAATGAACATATGGAAGCTGAAAATGTTAGAAATGATTTCTTTACAAATCATTAGAGACAACTATATATGGTCCCTTTACCTTTCATGAGGTTGATTGTGCAAGTTTCCTGGGCAAACCAGAGAACACACAGGAAACTTTTAGGTAAAGGTTCAGGTGAGACACCCTCCACGGGTTTGTCTTCTCATAGGAGACAGGCACCCCCCCTCGCCCCCCAAAAAAGGCCACACTAAAATCACTCAGCTTCACTGATGCAAAAGTGCCCATCTCAGCACCCTTCCCATTGGCTCGTGGCCATAAAGAGAGAGGAAGGTTAACAACTGGGATTGAGTCTTGCAGTTCATGGTGGTGAGGCCCAGCCACTTGACTCAGCCTCCCCAGCTTCCAAGGCAGTGCTCAAGGGAAGTGTACAAACGGAAGTCTAGGAAACAGTCATGTGAAGTGCCAAAGGGAACGTGGTAGAACAGAAAATCCAATGATGGCACGATTCTAATTTTGCTTAAAAAACAATCCCAGGAAGAATATATTAAAATATGAACAGTACCTCTATGTGATAGAATTAGGTGACTTTAATTGTCCTTTTTTTGTCCCATAATTAAAACAATTTTTTACAATGAATATGTGTTTTCTTTTTTTTAAAATTTATTTATTACAGTGTTACATATGTGTCCTTATTCCCCCATTACACCCCTTATGCCCCCTCATGCCCTCACCCCCCTAGTGTCTGTGTCCATTGGTTAGGCTTATATGCATGCATATAAGTCCTTTGGTTGATCTCTCCCCCTTGCCCCCACCTTCCCCTGCCTTCCCTCTGAGGTTTAATGGTCTGATCAATGCTTCTCTGTCTCTGGATCTATTTTTGTTCATCAGTTTATGTTGTTCATTATATTCCATAAGTGAGTGAGATCATGTGATATTTATCTTTCTCTGCCTGGCTTATTTCACTTAGCACAATGCTCTCCAGTTCCATCCATGCTATTGCAAATGGTAAGATCTCATTCCTTTTTACAGCAGCGTAGTATTCCATTGTGTAGATGTACCACAGTTTTTTAATCCACTCATCTGCTGTTGGGCACTTAGGCTGTTTCCAAATCTTAGCTATTGTAAATTGTGCTGCTATGAACATAGGGGTGCATATGTCCTTTCTAACTGGTGTTTCTAGTTTCTTGGAATATATTCCTACAAGTGGGATCTCTGGGTCAAATGGGAGTTCCATTTTTAGTTTTTTGAGGAAACTCCATACTGTTCTCCACAGTGGCTGCACCAGTCTGCATTCCCACCAGCAGTGCACAAGGGTTCCTTTTTCTCCACATCCTCGCCAGCACTTGTCGTTTGTTGATTTGTTGATGACAGCCCTTCTGACAGGTGTGAGATTGTACCTCATTGTCGTTTTGATTTGCATCTCTCGGATAATTAGTGACTCTGAGCATGTTTTCTTATGCCTCTTGGCCTTCCTTCTGTCTTCTTTCGAAAAGTACCTATTTAGGTCCGTTGCCCATTTTTTGATTGGGTTGTTTTTCTTCCTTTTGTTAAGTTGTATGAGTTCCCTGTAAATGTTGGAGATTAAGCCTTTATTGGTGATAACATTGGCAAATATGTTCTCCCATGCAGTGGGCTTTCTTGTTGTTTTGTTGATGGTTCTTTTGCTGTGCAAAAGCTTTTTATTTTGATGTAGTCCCATTTGTTTATTTTCTCTTTAGTTTCCATTGCCCTAGGAGCAGTATCAGTGAAGAAATTGCTTCGGCATATGTCTGAGATTTTGCTGCCTGTGGATTCCTCTAGTATTTTTATGGTTTCCCATCTTATGTTTAAGTTCTTTATCCATTTTGAGTTTATTTTTGTGTATGGTGTAAGTTGGTGGTCTAGTTTCATTTTTTTGCATGTATCTGTCCAATTTTCCCAACACCATTTATTGAAGAGACTGTCTTGATTCCATTGTATGTTCATGCCTCCTTTGTCAAATATTAATTCAGCATAGTGGCTTAGGTTGATTTCTGGATTCTCTATTCTATTCCATTGATCTATATGTCTGTTCTTGTGCCAGTACCAGGCTGTTTTGAGAACAGTGGCTTTGTAATACAGCTTGATATCTGGTATTGAGATCCCACCTACTTTGTATACTGGATATGTGTTGCTTATATAGTTTCAAAAGGTGTTATTTAAAAAAGATAAGAAATGGGTATCCCAGTCTACCTTTCTTCTTACTGAGAATAAAAGAACAGGCTGCCCTATGACAACCTTCTCACCCCCCTGCAGTAAGCACTCTGTCAGGCGTGGGCATGGAGTTTTCCAGGGAAAAACAGACTTGTCACAGGCAAATGCCGGGGGTGCTCAGACATCTGACAGGCACGTGCTTCTCCTTAGTCAATCGGCCTGGTGTGACTGGGGCCTGAGGAAGGGCTGTCCATTAGGAATCTTGCTTCGGGCCCCTGATGGGATCATTTGTTTCTCTTGGGTTCCTGTTCAAAGAAAATGTGGCAGTACCTGTTTCAACTTGGCCTGGCCTTTCCCCTCCTCTTCTCAGCTTATTAAAAGGTACAACAAAACTAAATAAGCAAATAATGTCTTGACCATATATATATAAAAGAAGTTTTCTAAAGAGATTGATGCCATTTGGAAAGTATTCCAGAGAAAGCACAGTTTCTTAATGAAACACACCTATTTGAAAGTACAGCTCTTATGTGGAAATTCCTGCTTTCTTGATGAAAAAGAATCTTCTTTTGAGGCAATGGTCAGGATTCAAGGGGCCCTCCTTGAGATACTGTTGGCAGTGGCTTCATCCTATTATGGGTTTACCCATAATTCCTAGGGCCTAGGGTCTCCCTACCTGTGACAGCCCACTTTTCTGCGGAATTGAAGCCCTTGGGCTCACTTAAGGGTCCTTGGTCACTGGACAGGTTACTAAGAGTCCTTCTGTGTCTTTCTGCTGCTATTCAAACTTTAACCCTATCAAAGAGAGGCTGTGGGGCTTGAGAATGACAAATTTCACTCAGATTTTTAGTTGTCTAAGCCAACTCAAGTTAATAACTACACTGTCCTCACTCCTCCAACCCCCAACCCTCACACATAGACACTTCCAAGTTAAACCTTGAACAATATGGGTTTGAACTACACAGGCCCATTGATATTATATGCAGATTAAAAAAAAGAACTACCTGTACTATTTTCAATCTGTGTCTTGGAAACTATGGATGTGAAGGGCCCACTGTGTGTATTGTTCAACACCATTTTATGCAGGGGACTTGGCATCCCTGGATTTTGGTATCTGAGAGGGGTCCTTGAACCAATCCCCGATGGATACCAAGAGACAACTAAGTTTTGGGGGAATCAAAAGTTATATTCAGATTTTTAACTGCACAGGGGTCGGTACCCCTAACCCTTACATTGTTCAAGGGTCTCCTGTTCCCTTTCTTTCTTTCTGATGGGGCTCATTTTGGCCAGAAGAGGACAGTGTTGCACTTGTGGTCTCCCCCAGAACAGTGGCAACCCCAAGAGGCCAAAGCTCTTTATGAAATGACAGGTATTTTGGGAACATTTAACTTGATTCAGATTTTGTATTGTATCCCTAAAATGGCCAGGTGACAAGGCTACAAAGAGCAAGGTGGAGTTGGCCTTTAGTGAGTGTACGCCCCATGCTTTGTGGTGTTTGGTATGTACTGTATGGGCAGCTACAGGGGCACTATGGACATGGGAGCAGGAAAGGTGATGCACACCTGGAGACACCATGGAAAGTATCACGGAAGGACCCACAGATGGTTACAGCATTGCCAGACAGAGGCGAGGGAGACAGGCCTCCAGGAGGAAGGAAGAGTGTGGCGGGGCCCAGAGATGGAAAAGAACAGGATTACTGGGGACAGCCAGGAGACAGGTTGCTTTGGGCATAAACTGGATGAACAGAGGGATGAAAAAGTGAGACTGGAGATCTATGCCAAGTCTAAACACAAAGGTTAAGGGTTTTAAAAGATGCCATAATAATGACTAGCGTTTAGTGAACACTTACTGTATTTTAGTCCATTCAGACATCAGCACAGGGCTGCCATAACAACATTCCACAGATTAGATGGCTTACAAATGGGATTTATTTTTTCACAGTGCTAGAGGTCCCAAGATCCAGGTGCCAGCATGGTCGGGAAAGGGCTTTCTTCCAGGTCTCAGACTTCTTTTTTTAAAATATATTTTCACTGATTTCATAGAGGGTGGGAGAGGGAGAGAGAGAAACATCAATGAGAGAGAATTGTTGACTGGCTGCCTCCTGCATGCCCCCTACTGGGGATTGAGCCCAAAACTCGGGCCTGTGCCCTGACCAGAAATCCAACTGTGACCTCCTAGTTCAACCACTGAGTCACACTGGCTGGGTAGGTCTCAGACTTCTTATCTTTATGTGGCAGAAGGGGTGAGGGAACTCTGTGGGGTCTCTTTTATGACATTAATCTCACTCATGAGGGTTGTGCCCTGAAGACCTAATCACCTCTCGAAGGCCCCGCCTCCAAATACCGTCACATCAGACATTAGGATTTCAACATAAGAATTTTGGTG
The DNA here is from genome assembly GCA_026230045.1 of Corynorhinus townsendii. Taxonomy (NCBI): domain Eukaryota; kingdom Metazoa; phylum Chordata; class Mammalia; order Chiroptera; family Vespertilionidae; genus Corynorhinus; species Corynorhinus townsendii. The sequence continues at coordinate 140,732,879 of JAPDVU010000001.1, read as the reverse complement.
AGAGACATTCAGACACCAGCACAGGTTATGGTTCTGAGTATTTTACAAGCAAAGCGCATTAAATCTTTGAAACACCCCGTAAATGGGACCATGATTCTCCTATTGCACACATGAGGGCAGTGAGGGCTGCAGGCTGGGCCAACTGGGAAGCAGACTGAGCTGAGTAGTGTGCAGGAGGTTTTTGTCTTCTATTGAGTGCTCCTGGGTTCAACACCTGAGAGAGGGAAGGGAAGGAGAGAGAAGAGCAGGATTGAGCAGCAGGAGAAGCTAGACTGCGATGCAGTCTCACCAGAGGCCATAGCCTACCTCAGATGTGCTCCGAGGCTGGGAGGGCCCTTCAGAAATGATCCGGGCTGGGAGGAGGTTCCTGGCTTTCATATCCTTGGTTAAGCAGTCATTGGATGTGGGTACCCTGGGAAGGAGGTATATGGGAGTGAGGCAGCTCTCTTAGGTTAGGGGCAGTTTCTGGAGAGAGACTCAGCTGAGGGCTGTCAGCATGCCAGGAAGCTGGGGAAACAATGCCTTGACTCCCTCAGGGGGTCTGGCAAGTGCAGCAGAGATTCCACTATCATAAGCTTGAGAAGCTAGCCAAGGTGACACTGCTCCTCAGTGGAAGAGGCAGGACTCAAACCAAGGCAGGTGACTCTTTTCCACTTTACTGTATTGCAGGGTTTATGTTGGGGATCGATGGATATTTCTAAGCAGAGGTAACTTGCAGCTCAAGCCTTACTTTAGAAACCTTATTCTTTTTTTATGGGAAAAGTTATAAAATTTTATTAATGAATACAAAAGGTTTTTCTAAACTATACAAATTCAATGAAATGCCAAAAATCCCAAAAGTATTAAGAAAAAAATAGATGAAAAAGAGTATAATTTTGAAAAGGAACAAAAAGAGAGAACCTAATCCATCAGGTATTTCAAATTCAAACTCATAGTTTTTTTTTTTTTAAAGTGTGGTTTTAGCATAATGGCAAACAAATGGGTCAGAATATAGCCCTGAAACAGATTCATTTCTACATTGGAACTTGGCATTCAATAGTGGTGGTGTCAGAAATCTTGTGTGGAAAGATTATTTACGTAGTAGTGTTTGGGAAATTGGCTAAAATATTTGGAAAAATTAAGATACAACTAGGTTCTGACCTAGGATATAAACACAGAAGCTTTGTCAAGTTTAAAGAGAGCGATAGTAGCCATGCAGCAGGTAAAGCCAGGATCAGTCCCTGAGTTTTATGAGGATATCTGTGTCCCAGATTCTCTTTTAATCGAGAGAAACTTTCATCCCTTTGGAGAAAGTCTATAACATCCCTTTTACCCTGAGCTCACTTAATCATTTCACCTATGTCCCAGACCTAGGAATACTTAAAAACCACTCTAGGTGACTAGCATGGATGCTTAACATCTACATGTCAGTTTCTATGTTTTACACATTCGTGAGCTCTCAGACTATCACAGTCCTAATAACCGTGGTGTTATGGTTTTCTGCACGCAAAAGACGGGAAGCAGCAAATTAAAATGAGAGCATAGGGAATGAAGTGAAGTGCAGGCTCAGAGTGAGGTTTACAATGAGAATTGATGGTAGGAAGAATAGCTGCAACACTTTCACAGTTATTTAGTTGTATAAATCTTGTTTCCCCCTCAAAAACAGTGATTCAGATCTTAGAGAAATGGTTCTCAAGCCTAGCTGCTTATTAAATGACTGAAAAGCCCCTTTAAAAAATAAAAGTGATGCCCAAACCTCCATCTCAGAGATTCCTGTCTCACTGGTTTGGGGTGGGGTGCAGGCACAAGTATTTCATATACATTTCCTAGGTGATTCTAATGAGCAGCCTGGGGTGGGGGGTCGGGGGTGGGAGGTGGGGATCCACTAGCTTAATAGTTTGGGGCCAGTGGTGAGCCCAGACCTATAGGTGCTTTTGCAGGCCCTTATAGCTCACCATGATAAGGAATGAAGGTTAGGTTGACAGTGGTTACCAGGATTATCTTTTAAGAGGAAAACACTTCGTATATTAGAAGTGATTTTAACAGAAAAGAAGATAACCTAGAACTAAATGATATAGAGACACACATTCAGCTCTGTGTCAAAGAGAGAAATCTGGAAGGAACTGGTGGAATGAGGCTGGCACCCAGCATCTCTGGCCTTCCTGACCTGTCCCCGCTGTGGACCAACAGCTATCGTGCCCACCAATCAACTGGGAATCTTGTTACCATGCAGATTCTGACTCAGTAGGTCTGGGAGGTCTGGAGAGTCCGCAGTTCTCACGAAGTTTGGGTGATGCTGATGTAGCTGGTCCAGGAACCACATGTAGCAAGGCTCTAACTCACACTGATGGCCAGGACTCACTCGCAAGCCCCTTCTTTGGAATCCAAACAAGGAGGATGAATTGCCTGAAGAATGAATTCTGTTGGGATTCTTGATATCTGAAACCACTCTGTCCAAAATCAGTGGCTTTCCTGAACTGAAGTAATGAGTTGACTCATCTCTTCTGTTAACCATCCCTGCTCCCACGTTACTCCTCTCATTAGAGGGCCAGGGGCTGAGCTAGATACGGGCTTAGAGCATTGAGTGTGGGCCATTCATTAGAAAAATGTGGCAATAAGATCGCAAAGGATGGCAGATTTCATGGGTTAGAGTCCAAACTGGATCCAAGTCAGGACATGAAAGTATTAGTTAAGGATTCTATTCTTAAAATTACTCAAAATAATTATTTCATGGCACTTTCTACATGAAACAGCCACTTGACTATCATCAGGTAGCCAGCAGACTAATAAAGCATTGGAAGGCAGATACAACTCCAAAGTGAGTAGCTGTAGGGCCCTAAAAAGGGGTGGATACCCTGGTGGAGAGGCTCTCCTGTCTGAGATCACACAGCTGCCATTGTTTCCCCTCTTGTGGAATTTCCTTGGAGAAGGCTCAGGTTCTTCACAGAAACTGCCCAACGAAACCCCAGTCATCCTTCTTCACTTTGCAGTTCCTGGAACCCCTTCACAAATGATTTTCTAAATCCGCTACAATAATGATGCATTCTCTTAACCCTCATGTGAAATTGCAGAAGATACTGTTTTTTTCAAAGGGAGGATCATATTCCCAGATCATTCAGGAGTGTAGCCAGTCTAATGGATCTGATTCTTGTTCTGTTATTTGTTTCTTTGTGGCCTCTTTAGAAAAGCAGAAGAAGTGCTGATGAAATTGGCAGACCACTAGGGCCAGAGATGCTGGGTGCCAGCTCCATTCTGGGTCCCAGAGCCATGGATATGGCTGGGTCAGTGGCCCCATGGCTCTGGGTGCCCCCTTCCATTGTCACATGAAGTCATCCCAGTAGTACTGTTTAAGTAGTACTGTTTAAGTTGGACTTGTTACCACTTTTGTTCTCAGAGCTCATGACTGGGCTTAGACCTTCCGCACAGAGCATATTACCATCTGATCTTGCTCTCAGTGGCTATCTGGGTCTTTGTCGTCCAGAGATAAGCTATTAGGCTAGTTTTCACTTTCACGATATGTCAAAAGACCACAGATTATTTTCTTGGTGCCTTTTGAGGGTGACTCTCTTCCCCTCCTGGTACTCCTATTATATGACTATTGTTACATTTCACAGTATCCCACAATTCCCTTAAGCTGTTTTCCTATTTTTCAATTCTTTTTGTTTGTTTTGTTTTCTGATTTTTTTCTAGCCTGTCTTCTAATTCACTGATCCAATCTTTGGCTTCCCCTAATCTGCTGTGTATTCCTTCCAAAGTGTTCTTTAAATTTTTTTTTTTTAATTGATTTTAGAGTGGAAGGGGAAGGGAGAGAGAGATAGAAACATCAACGATGAGAGAGAATCATTGATTGGCTGCCTTCTGCACACCCCACACTGGGGATCAAGCCCGCAACTTGGGCATATGTCCTGACCAGGAATTGAACCATGACCTCCTTAGTTCATAGGTCACTGCTCAACCACTGAGCCATGCTGGCTGGGCCCAATATGTTCTTTTTTAGTGCTATCAATTTCTGACTTGTCTTTTTTTCATAGTTACTATATCTTTTCTCATGCTGTTGAGCATTTTTGCCATCATTATTCTGAACTCTATATCTTATAAATTTCATTTCATTTATCTCAACTTCTGGAGAATTCTCTTGTTCTTTCATTTCGGGCTTTTTTTTTTTTGTTTCCCCATTTTGCTGCCTATTTGGGTTTATGTCTGTGTATTAGGTAGATCTGCTATCACTCCCAATTTCTAATGCTGGACAATGCCAGATGCTGTTTCTGACTGGCCTGGAGTACCCTGTTTGGACCTATCAGCAATCCACAGCTTGTAGCTCCCCCTGCTGGGATGGATGTCTTTAGAAAGGACCAAGATTTGTACCAAGGTCTGCTTTTCCTAGCACCGGGCCGAATTAGACCAGGAAAAGACTCAAAGCCTCCAAAGATCTGCCTCTGCCTGCAGTCTGATTGTTATTCAGTCTTGATTAGCCTCAGGATATCAACCACAGGGTCGGGTGAGAGTTTTTCCAACAGGGTGGGCAACTGCTTCTGCCTACAGGCTGGCTGTTATTCTCAGTCACTTAGTGGGCCTTAGAAACTCCATAGGGTGGGGCAAGGGGTTTGCAATAGGGTGGGCCAATTCCTCCCCTTCCCCCCGCAGCAAAAGCTACCTGGATGGTAGAGGTCTGCTGGAGAAAGATGTCCTTTGCAGCAGTGGCTGCCAACCATTCGGACCTCATAGACCACCAGTGGTCTGCAGACTACCGGTTGGTGACTGCTGCTCTACAGTATGAGAGAATGACTCAGCACAGGAAATGGGGTGTCTGCCTTCTGAGTTCTAACCCTAGAGCCCCCAACCCTGGCTTTTGCTCACAAAGCTCCAGTCCATTCTGCTCTCCCTCTGCCAGAGCCCAAGGAGAGTGGCTGCATGAAATTTTGTGTGTTGCCTTTAAGAGTGTGCCTGCATTTCCAGCCATCTCTCCCTAGCAGATAGCACCCCTGCTGCTTTTCTGGGGAGCCCAGCTTGGGATTTAAACCCCAGAGTTCTCAGTAGAACCCCCCTCCCCACCCTCACCCACACACAGCTGAGATATCTCTCTGGAACTTTAGCTGCTGTCTGTGGGAGCTTAGCCAGCCCTTTTGTGCCTCTGCACTTCCTACTAGTCTCTATGCAGTTTCCACTTTCCATCCTTGCTCCAGCTAGTCTTCACTTGATTATTCAGGATGGTCTTTCTGTATTTTAGTTGTAGTTCCAGTTTGGTCCTAGGAGCATGCCAGTGTAGCCTCCACGTACTCTGCTGCCATTTTAGAATGTTCTTCTCCTACTTGGTTTCTAGTTTTATACTATTGTGGGTAGAAAAGATGCTTAATATGATTTCAGTCTTCTTAAATTTATTAAGACTGTTTAGTGGACTAACATATGATCTATCCCGGAGACTGTTCCATGTGCACTTAAGAAAAATGCTATAGCTTTTGATGGAATATTCATGATATGTCTGTTAAGTCCATCTAGTCTAATATGTTGCTTCAGACCAATGTTTACTTATTGATCTTTTGTCTGAATGATCTATATATTGATCAATGTAGGATGTTAATTTACCCTATTATTGTATTTCTATCCTTTTAGGTGTTAATATTTGTTTTATACAGGGGAAGGCAAAAGTAGGTTTACAGTTATGAGTATGTGAAACAGTTTATTATTTATTTGTATTACAACTGTAAACCTACTTTTGCCAATGCCTGTATCTTTAGGTACTGCTCTATTGGGTGAATAAATATTTACGATGTTATATCCTCTTGTTGGATTGATCCCCTTATCATTATTTAATGCCCTTCTTTGTTTTTGTTGTAAAGTCTATTTGTCTGATATAAATGTAGCTCAATCAGGTTTATTTTGATTTCCATTTGCATGGAATATCTTTTTCCATCCCTTTACTTTTAGTCTGTTTATGTCCTTAAAGCTGAAGTGAGTTTTTTATAACCAGCATATAGTTGGATGTCTCTTTTTATTTTATTTTATTATATATGCTTTTAAAATTGATTTCAGAGAGGAAAAAGAGGGAAAGAGAGAGAGAAACATTAATGATGAGAGAGAATCATTGATATGCCCCCTACTGAGGATCGAGCCTGCAACCCAAGCATGTGCCCTTGACTGGAATCAAACCCCAGATCCTTCAGTCCACAGGCCGATGCTCTATCCACTGAGCCAAACCAGCTAGGGCTCTGTCTCTTTTTAAAAATCATCTTAGCCACTCAGTGTCTTTTGATTGGAGAATCTAATCCATTTACATTCAAAGTAATTACTGGTCGGTATGTACTTATTGCCATTTTGTTAATTGTTTTCTGGCTGTTTTGTACCTCCTCTGTTCCTTTCTTCTCTTGCTCTCTTCCTTTCTGATTTGATGATATTCTGAAGTGTATGATTAAGATTCCTTTGTCTTTTGTGTATCTACTATAGACTTTTGCTTTGTGGTTACCATGAGGCATACATAAAACAACTTATATTTATGTCTATTTTAAGTTTATACCAACTTATTTTCAAACACATTCTAATGCTCTTTTTATCCCTCCCGACACACATTTTATTTTGTTTTTGAAGTCACAATTTACATCTTTGTATCTTGTGTATTCATTAACAAATTATTGTAGATATAGTTATTTTTACTACTTTTATATTTTAAACTTCATAATGGCTTTATATGTGATCAAGCTGTCACCTTACTACAGTCAGGCATCACTTAAGGACAGGGCTACATTCTGAGAAATGTGTCATATGTGATTTTATCCTTGTGCAAACATCATGGAGCGCACTTACACCAACCTAGAGGGTACAGCCTACTACACACCCAGACTATATGTCCGTTACTTCTACCTGTACAGCATGTTATTGTTTGAATACTGTAGACACAGTATTGTAACACAATAGTAAATATTTGTGTATCTATACATATCTAAGCATAGAAAAGATACAGTAAAAGTACGGTATAAAAGATAAGAAATGGTACACCTGAATAGGGCAGTTACCATGATTGGAACTTGCTCTGGGTTAGTGGTGAGTGAATCTGAAGGCCTAGGACATCATTGTGCACACAGGCTATACTAAATGTATAACAAATAAACCTTAGCTTATTTTAACTTTTTTACTTTGCTCTTTTGTAATAATACTTAGCATAAAACAAAAAGACATTGTATAGCTGTACAAAAATATATATATATATTTTTACCAATTTCTTCTATTATTTATTCCATGCATGAACTAACAAAATGTATTTTCTTTATTTGTTAAAAACTAAGACACAAATCACACACACATTAGCCTAGACCCACACAGAATCAGGATCATCAATATCACTGGCTCCCAGCTCCACTTCATGTCCCACTGGAAGGTCTTCGGGGGAAGTAACACACATGGAGTTGCCACCTCTGGTGCTAACACTGCCTTCTTCTGGAACGCCTTGGGAAGGAGGTGTCACTCTTTTTGGAAACAGATCCATGATGGTTTGCTGGTTTCTTTTTTTTATACATGATGCAACATGAACATTCCTCTTTATCAATGAAAACCTTTTGGTGTTGGGGGTCCATGTTTTCAAACTTTTTAAGGAGCTTCCTGAGGACTGCAAAAGCTTCCGCTAAGCCCTCCACTGTGAGTTACCTTGAGGGTTCTTCCTTTTCTTTTCTTGCAGTTTCCTTTTCTCATGCCTCTTCTTCAGCAATACTTTCCTGTTCCCCATGAGTCACTTCCTCAGGAACCAGCTCTAGGAGCTCCTCAATGCCATCCTCACCCACAGCTTTGATTTTTGCAGGCACCTCATCCTTGGCAAATCCTTTGAAGTCCTGGATGAACCCCTTGAGTATCTTCTTCCAGATGCCATTCATACACTCTTTGGTCACATCATTCCAAGCCTAAGCAAGGGTGCCGATTTAGTCATAGATGTTACAGTCCTTCCAGAATTGCATCAGTGTCTTCCTCAGTTGCAGCAACGGCCTGGGTAAAGGTCCTCCTCAGGTGTAGTAGGCTTTAAAAGCTGATCCCTTGTTGGATCAAAGAGGTGCTGTGTTTGAAGGTAGAAACACCAGTTTGATGTTGAGATGAAGATCAGTAAAAGGTGGGTGTCTGGGGGCAGTATCCACAATAAACAAAACGTTGAAAGGTATGTTCTTCCCCCCATAATACTTTTCCATTTTGCTGGCATAACAACTCAGGAGGGCATCTTGGAAGAGAAGCTGGGTCATCCATGACTTCTTAGTGTGCGTGTTTATTGATATGCTCGAAGGTCCTGGAGTTCTCACTGTGCCAGATCACAAAGGGTTTCAATCTGTGGCCTACAACAATGCCCCACTGGGCCGAGTGGGGTAACGGGTTAAAAACTGTTTCTCTACTTTCTATAGTCTTATGGGATCTGCAACATGAGCCCCACTGGCTAACAGAACCAAGTGATCACGGAGTGTCCCCTGGGTACAGCCACAACCACTGGGGCACCAAATGTGTGCCCAAGCTCCTCTCTCGGTGGTACCAATTACCTGGAGCAAGGCAGAGGCCTAGCTCACAGTGTTTGGAGGAGTTTGCAGTAGGCCTCTAGATGTGAACTTAATTAGAAGCCTCTCGGGCTACAACTTTAAGACAAGCAAGTAGGCCTTTCACAGGAAGACTGGGTGCTTTTCAGTCTGCTGCCTCTGTGCTGGACCCTGGGATGGGCGAGGCCAGGTGGGAGCCCTGTAAGAACCATTTCTCAGTTCACTGTAGCCTGGTGGACACAAGCCCCACTGCCTTTCTTTGGGGATTCATCTCCCAGGTGCAGGTCATAAAAGTTGGAACCCTCATCATGTGGTTCAGACCCTTCACTCCTTAGGGAGAAGCTGGGAGTTGTGAGTTCCCTCCCCATACCAGGGGTTTATGACAACCCTGTGGCTCAGCCTCTCTCTCCCATTTCAATGTGGGTTTTTTCCTTCTCATTTGCCCAGTGAGTAGGAGTCACTCATTTAGTTAATGGGTTTCTTTGTAGGAAACTTCTGTATGTAGCTGTACATTTGGTGCATCTAAGGAGGGAGGAGAGTTTGGAATTCTCTTATGTCACCATCCTGTATCATAACTTATTGCTTATGTTTTTTATGATAGCCATTCTAACGAGTGAGGTGATACCTTATTGTAGTTTTGATTTTAATTTTGATGATTAGTGATGTTACATAGTGATGTTGCATATCTCTTCATCTACGTGTTGGCCGTCTGTATATCTGCTTTGAGGTCCTTTGCCTGAGAAGGGCTGGAGCCAGTTCATGGACCACTGCAGGCTCCACAGCTGGGACCAAGGTTTGTCTGATGCATGGGCAGGCGAGTCTCCTCCTGGGTCCATTGGTCTAAGGCTGCTGAATCCCCAGCTCCCACAATGGCACTTTTGTTTATAGTTGGATGCTAAATTGTTGTTTTTGGAGGGTGGGAAAAAACAAGGATGTCTTAAGCCATCATGATGCTAACATCACTTCTCAATATTCTTATAACAAACAATACTGTCATATACTTGTGCATGTGGCAGTTTACACATGCAGGAGTATTTCTTTTTATTTATTTTTTTTAAAGCTTGGAAAGTTGATTGGTTATTTTTATTTTTAAATTTTTTTATTTTTCCATTTTTTTTATTAAGGTATTATATATGTACATATCTTACCATTGTCCCCCCACCCCCACCCCATTCCCATACATGCCCTCAGCCCCCAATGTTTTGCATCCATTGGTTATTCTTATATGCATGCATATAAGTCCTTCAGTTGATCTCTTATTTCCCCCACCTCTCCCTAACCTTCCCGCTGAAATTTGACAGTCTTTTTGATGCTTTACTGCCTCTGTATCCATCTTTTTGTTCATCAGTTTATAATGTGCTTTTTATTATCCACAAATGAGTGAGATCATGTGGTATTTTTCTTTCATTGACTGGCTTATTTCACTTAGCATAATGTTCTCCAATTCCATCCAGGTTGCTACAAATGGTAAGAATTCCTTCTTTTTTATGGCAGCAGAGTATTCCATTGTGGAGATGTACCATAGTTTTCTAATCCAATCATCTGCTGATGGGCATTTAGGCTGTTTCCAAATATTAGCTATGGTGAATTGTGCTGCTACGAACATAGGGGTGCATATATCCTTTCTGATTGTTGTTTCTAGTTTCTTGGGATATATTCCTAGAAGTGGGATTACTGGGTCAAATTGGAGCTCCATTTTTAGTTTTTTGAGGAAACTCCATACTGTTCTCCACAGTGGCTACACCAGTCTGCATTCCCACCAGCAGTACGAGTGTTCCTTTTTCTCCGCATCCTCCCCAGCACTTGTCGTTTGTTGATTTGTTAATGATTGCCATTCTGATAGGTGTGAGATGGTACCGCATTGTTGTTTTGATTTGCATCTCTCGGATAATTAGTGACTTTGAGCATGTTTTCATATGTTTCTTGGCCTTCCTTCTGTCTTCTTTCGAAAAGTGTCTATTTAGATCAATTGCCCATTTTTTTGATTGGGTTGTTTATCTTCTTTTTGTTAAGCTGAATGAGTTCCCTGTAAATGTTGGAGATTAAACACTTATCATTGATATCATTGGCAAATATGTTCTCCCATGTAGTGGGTTTTCTTGTTGTTTTATTGATGGTCTCCTTTGCTGTGCAAAAGCTTTTTATTTTGATGTAGTCCCTTTTGTTTATTTTCTCTTCAGTTTCCATTGCCCTGGGAGCAGTATCAGTGAAGAAATTGCTTCAGCATATGTCTGAGATTTTGCTCCTGTGGATTCCTCTAGTATTTTTATGGTTTCTCATTGTATGTTTAAGTCCTGTATCCATTTTGAGTTTATTTTTGTGTATGGTGTAAGTTGGTGGTCTAGTTTCATTTTTTTGCATGTATCTGTCCAATTTTCCCAATATCATTTATTGAAGAGACTGTCTTCATTACATTGTATGTTCATGTCTCCTTTGTCAAATATTAATTGAGCATAGTGGTTGGGGTCGATATCTGGATTCTCTATTCTATTCCATTGATCTATATGTCTGTTCTTGTGCCAGTACCAGGCAGTTTTGAGAACAGTGGCTTTGTAATACAGCTTGAAATCTGGATTGTGATCCCTCCTAGTTTATTCTTCTTTCTCAGGATTGCTGTGGCTATTCAGGGTCTTTTTTTATTCCAGATGAATTTTTGAAGAGTTCTTTCTAGGTCTGTGAAATATGCCATTGGTATTGATAATGGGGAGTGCATTGAATCTATAGATTGCTTTGGGTAGTATGGACATTTTAATGATGTTGATTCTACCAATCCATGAATATGGTATGTTCTTCCATCTCTTTATGTCTTCCCCTATCTCTTTTTTCAGTGTCCTGTAGTTTTCCACTTATAGGTCTTTTACCTCCTTGGTTAAGTTTATTCCTAGGTATCTTAATTTTTCTGGTGCAATGGCAAATGGGATTGCTTTTTTAGTCTCTCTTTCTGTAAGTTCATTATTGGTGTATAGAAATGCCATCGATTTCTTGGTGTTAATTTTGTATCCTGCTACATTGCCGAATTCATTTATTAAGTCTGTTAGTTTTTTGATGGAGTCTTTCAGGTATTTATGTACAATATCATGTCATCTGCAAATAAGGACAGCTTTCCTTCTTTTCCAGTTTGGATGCCTTTTATTTCTTCTTCTTGTCTAATTGCAATGACTAATACTTCCAGTACTATGTCGAACAGGAGTGGTGAGAGTGGGCATCCCTGTCTTGTTCCTGTTCTTAGGGGAAATGGTTTTAGTTTTTGCCCATTGAGTATGATGTTAGCTGTGGGTTTATCATATATAGCTTTTATTATGTTGAGGTATGATCCTTCTTGTTCAGAGTTTTTATCAAGAAAGGGTGTTGGATTTTGTCAAATGCTTTTTCTGCATCAATTGATATGATTGTGTGATTTTATCTCTCAATTTGTTTATGTGATGTATCACGTTTATTGATTTGCAGATATTGTACCATCCTTGCATTCCTGGGATAAATCTTTCTTGGTCATGGTGTATGATCTTTCTGATGTACTGCTGGATCCGATTTGCTAGAATTTTGTTGAGGATTTTGGCATCTATGTTCATGAGGGATATAGGCCTGTAATTCTCTTTCATTGTGTTGTTTTTATCTGGTTTTGGTATTAGGGTGATGCTGGCTTCATAGAAGGAGCTTGGAGGTGTTCCTTTCTCTTGAATTTTTTGGAATAGTCTGAGGAGGATAGGTTTTAGTTCTTCCTTGAATGTTTGGTAAAACTCTCCTGTGAAGCTGTCTGGCCCTGGGCTTTTGTTTGCTGGAAGCTTTTTAATGACTGATTCAATTTCTTCCATAGTTACTGGCATATTGAGCTGTTTAGATTCTTCCTGATTGAGTTTTGGAAGGTTATATTTTTCTAGAAATATGTCCATTTCCTCCAGGTTGTCCAGTTTGTTGGAATAGAGTTGTTCATAGTATTTTTTAACAATCTTTTGTTATTTCACCTCTTTCATTTCTGATTTTGTTTATTTGGGTCTTCTCTCTTTGCTTCTTTGTGATCCTGGCTAGAGGTTCATCAATCTTGTTTATCCTTTCAAAGAACCAGCTCTTGGTTTTGTTGGTCTTTTGTATTGTTTCTTTGGTCTCAATGTAGTTTATCTCTGCACTGGTCTTTATTAATTCCTTCCTTCTGCTTATGCTGGGCTTTTCTTGTTGCTCTTCTTCTAACTCTTTGAGTTGTAGGGTTAGGTAATTTATTACCATTGTTTCTTGCTTTTTGCAGTATGCTTGTAGAGGTGTGAACTTCCCTCTCAAGACTGCTTTCGCTGTGTCCCACAGATTTTGGATTGTTGTGTTTTCATTGTCATTTGTTGCCATGATGTTTTTTATTTCTTCCTTGATCTCTCTGGTAACCCAGTCATTGTTTAATAGCATGCTGTTTAGTCTCCATGTGTTTGATTTCTTTGGATTGTTTTTATTGTAGTTGATTTCCAGTTTTATGCCACTGCGATCTGAGAAGATGCTTGATATGATTTCTGTCTTCTTGAATTTGAAGAGACTTTGCCTATAATCCAGCATATGGCATATATTTGAAAATGACCCATGTGCACTTGAGAAGAATGTATATTCTGTGATTTTGGGGTGAAATGTTCTGAAGATGTCAATTAATTCCATCTGGTCTAGTGAGTCATTTAGGATTGATGTTTCCTTGCTGATTTTTTGTTTAGAGGATTTGTCCAATGGTGATAGTGGGGTATTAAAGTCTCCTACTATGATTGTATTGCTGTTAATCTCTCCCTTGATATCCTCCAGGAGTTTATGTATTTGGGTGCTCCTGTATTGGAGCATGCTCCTGAGTGCATATATGTTTACCAGAGTTATTTCTTCTTGTTGGATTGCTCCCTTTAGTATTACGAAGTGGCCTTCCTTATCTCTTGTTATGGCCTTCACTTTGAGATCTTATTTGTCAGATATAAGTATTGCTACTCCAGCTTTTTTTTCATTTCCATTCGCTTGGAAAACGTTTTTCCATCCCTTCACCCTCAGTCTGTGTGCCTCTTTTTTTCTGAGGTGGGTTTCTTGTAGACAGCAGATATATGGGTCATGTTTTCTTATCTGGTCCGTTACCCTATGTCTTTTAATTGGGGCATTTAATCCACTTACATTTAAAGTTATTACTGATAGGTACTTATTTGTCGCCATTTTTATTCCTTACTCGTGTTCCTTCTTTGCTTCCTATTTCTTTTTTTTACAGCAGACCCTTTAGCATTTCTTGCATTGCTGATTTGGTGGTAATAAATTCCCTTAGTCCTTTTTTGTCTGTGAAACTCCTGATTTCACCTTCAATTTTGATTGATAGCCTTGCTGGGTACAGTATTCTTGGATTCAGACCCTTCCTTTGCATGATTTTGTATATTTCATTCTATTCCCTTTTGGCCTGATGAGTTTCTGTTGAGAAATCAGTTGCTAGTCTGATGGGGGTTCCTTTGTATGTAACTTTCTGTCTCTCTCTCTGGACACTTTTAATTTTCTTACTTTGTCATTTGTGTTTGCCAATTTAATTATAATGTGCCTTGGCGTTGGTCTTTTGGGGTTCATTTTGCTTGGGACTCTGTGAGCTTCTTGGATTTGGATATGTTTTTTCTTACCTATATCAGGGAAGTTTTCTGTCATTATTTCTTCAAACAGGTTTTCTCTTCCTTGCTCAGTTTCCTTTCCTTCTGGAACCCCTATTATGCGGATGTCGTTTTGTTTCATGTTTTCCCAAAGTTCCCTTAGGCTCTCCTCCTGCTTTTTAATTTTTTTTTCTAGAAGCTGCTTTACTTGGGTATTTTTTCCCATCTTGTCTTCTAGCTCACTGATGCGGTCCTCTGCTTCTTCCAGTCTACTCTTGATGCTTTCTATTGAGTTCTTTACAGCAGCAATGTCATTTTTCATTTCTTCTTGGTTCTCCTTCATTTCCTCTTGGTTCTTACTCATATTGTCAAATTTGTCTTCCATTCTTTTCAGTCACCTTATGACCATTTCTCTTAATTCTTTCTCTGGCAGGTTGCTTGCCTCTATTTCGTTTACTTCCTTTTCTGGTGATGCCTGCTTTTCTTTCATATGTGGGCTGTTTCTTTGTCTCCCCATGTTCTCTCTTCCAGATGTCTGATTATGTAGTTCTCTCTCTCCTGCACTGATTTAAAGGCACAAAATATAACACAATCAGGTACAACACACAAGGCACTGAACAGAAATGTATTCATGATATTAATAACCTCCAATAAGGGTGACTACCAGAGAAAGGCAAATTAGGGGATAGGAGAGAAAGAAGAGGAAAAAGAAAGAAAAAAGAAAAAAAAAGGAGTGCCAAAATGAAATTGGGAAAAGAAAGAAAAAAAGATAAGAGAGACAAGAAAGGGACTGAGAGAGAAAAGGGGAACAAACTATATATATGGGGAGAAAAATTCAATAGAACAACCACTAATCCCAGCAAAGGCCAGCCACAAGTACCTTGGGATTAATACAAACTACAACACCAACTAATATCAAGCAAGGCAAGGGAAAACAGAAGCAAAAAAACAAACAAAAACAAAGCAAACAAAAACAAAGAATAAGCAAAACAATCTCACAAAAAAGCGTAAAAATTCAATATAATCAACATTCAAGCAAACAACAACAAAAGGACAGAGAGAAAAACAGTTTTTTGGGTAGTTAAGACAGTGAAGAGAGAGGTGTGTATGGACTTGGAGCAGGGTATTGGAAATTAGATATATATGTAGGGTGAAATTTTAAGAGGGGGTAAACAGAAAGAATAGGGAAAATCTAAATCAGGAAAGGGGTAAGATAAACAAGACACAAAAAGGGAAAAGTTAGGAAGACAGTGATGGCATAAAGGTAGAGTTGAGATAGAGTAAAACGATGCTAAAGGAAAGATGAAAATAGAATGTAGAACACTAGCCCCAAAGTAAAATAAAGAGAAAATAAAATGACACTTAAAAAAAAGGTAAAATAATAGTAGTAATAATACTGATTGAAAATAAAAATGTAATAATTAAAAAGGTAAAATCAAGTGAGGAAAAAAGAAAAAAAATAGTTTCTTAAGTAAAAGATGCAAAAAAATGAAAATAAAAAAATAAAATATAATGTGCAGTAGTGAAGGTCATTCACTCTATTATGCTGTTTGGCACGCCTGTTTCTCAGTCTAGACAGTATTGCAGTTCCCCGCGTTCTACTGTTCTCAGTGTTGTAAGCCAGTCTTGATTTTTAAGCAGGCGGTGTCTTAATTTCTCGTATTACTTTACTTTTGATTACACAAGAGTCAATTTGTGATTCAGCCCTTGGGTGGCAGTGTTTCTGGATTGACTTCCAGGTCTATATATGGCCTCTCTAGCCTGTGTTTATCCCTGTGGCACTCAATACCAGTTTGTGGGAGTGGGCTGCCTCAGAGCTGGCTCTCCGATGGTTACTCCCAGCTCTGACCCCCAGGTTCCAGAAAAACAACTTTCCCCTGAAGTCTCCCAGGATGTCCCCAACTGGGTGATCCTATGTATTGGGCTTAGTAATCAGAAGCAAGGATTTGAAGAGGAAAAAGCCTAAGTGTGTGAACAATGGGTCTGCATGCAAGTCTAAGCAGCTGGCACACCTTTGAAATTCTTAGGCTGTCCCTGCACATCAGATCAAAATGGGTTGCTTTTTAGAGATCCCTTCTGTTAGCAGCTCTGGGGACTCCCTTCCACATTCACAGATCACACCAGCCCCAACAGCCACGGATTTTTGTAGGCACAGACTTCCCTGGTCCTCCAGCTTCCGCAAAACACGCATTTCTCTCTCCAGCCGGGACCAGAGACCTCACCTTATCCCAGGCAAAATCTGACTTTTCTGTGGTGGAATGAAGAGCTCCTTTGAATCCGGGAGTTTGCGCCAGTTGGGGAACGGTGTTCTGGGGCTCGCAGCTGTTCGGTGGTTGCTGCAGTTGTGGATTTTCAGGCTTCCGATAAGCTCCACTTTCCCTATCAAGATGGCGCAGTCTCCATGTTCGAGCCCGTAGCTCCAGGAGGGGACCCAGCCGCAGTGGGGGCTGCCCGGTCAGGAGAACCCCATCTAGCAGTCCCCCACCTTCTTCTGGAGTTTAGCTGTCCCTTAACTTGCCAACAAACACTCCTTGTGCGACTCTCAGCTGTTCTTTCTTTCTGCTCTGGGACAAGGCTTGGAACATATCTGTCTATTCCGCCGCCATTTTTCCATTTATGCGGGAGTATTTCTATGAGAAAAAACCCAGAATTACTAGATCAAAGGGTACAGGAAGTTTTCACTTTGATAGATGTAATCAGATTGCTTTTTGCAGCAGTTTACACTCTACCTACAGTACATGATGCCTATTTCCCCACATCCTCACTGCTTGATTTTACCTGTCTGTGAAAAATAGCAATTCATTGTGGCTCTAATTTGCATTGATCTTATTATGAGGTAGGAGGCTAAGATGCCCTTCCCATGTTTAAGAGAAATTTATAATACCTTCCCTGTGGGCTATCCACATTCTTTGTGCATTTTTCTATCTCCGGTTTTGATCTTTTACTTCTTGGTTCACTGAAGCTTTCTTTTTTGATAGGTATGATAAGTATTTAGAATATCCTTGTAAAACAAGATTATTCAAGGAGCTCAAGTATAGAAACCACGGAAGGGGCCCTTTGTATGTTTGAGGTCAGGGTGGGATCCACAGGGTGAATCTGAGGAAGGAGTACTTGTGCTGGAGTCAGTGCTGTGGGTGATATTAGGGTCTGTGTGGCTGGGCACTGGGGCTGACCTGGGCCAGTTTCTTGGAGCTCACTGCCTCTCCTCCGTGGCATCTATCTCCCCAGCTCATGTGTTCCTCGGTGCAGAAGGCCCTGTTTGAGGAGGAGGACCACGTCAAGAAACTGCAGCAGAAGGTGGCCACGCTCGAGAAGCGGAATAGGCAGCTCCGGGACCGGGTGAAGAAGGTCAAGCGGTCTCTGAGGCAGGCACGGAAGAACGGCCGCCACCTGGAACTAGTGAACCAGAAACTCAGTGAGAAGCTGGTGGCCACAGCAGGAGTCCTCCCGCACATCAATGCCCTCAGGCGAGAGCCTGCAGGCAGCACCTACCTGCGGGGATAGCGGGGACCTCACAGTGCCTCAGCCACACTGCTGGGTGCATTGCCTCTCTCCAGGGAATGGAGGGTGATGATGGTGTTGGACATACACATATTTCAGATCTTATAGGAGATATTTTTACTATGCACTTGGTAGTGTCTAGCTGGTTTAAAGGGGAAGTATTGTTGCTCCCACCTGGCCTGGTCCCAGGCACAGTGTTTCGAAGTCCGTAAGCAGCAGCATCCTGGAGGCTGGGTGCTTGCCTAGGGCCTGTCCTCAGCTTCTGGGAGAACATTTTAGACTCTCTAAATGTATGAGACATCAAGGAGCTTGTGCTTATTTCAAAAGAGAAGGTAGTATGGTTGTAGCTCCGAGCTACAGAACAACTACTAGTTCTGAGGAGTGATCTGAATCATGTCATGGAACCATCTGGTGTCTCATTTTCTGATCTTTGGAAGAGGATGCTGGCCTTGCTAAGCACCCAAGGATGCCTGTAAGTAACATATGTAGGGTGTCCCTCCTCCAGCCAGCATTTTCTCACAGCTGAGGCACATTAGACTTAATGAGCTCAGCACAGGTAGGGGAACTGAGTTGGGCAGTAGATCATTAAAAAGAGAAATTATACCCAATTTCCAATACCGCTTTAATCAAGAGAAACATGGCCTTTAGGGGCCTGTCAGATTTCATCACACCACATTCTGAAGTTGGAAAACCCAAAGTTATATCTTAACCCCTTCTAAATTTTAACTTCTGTTTGCTCAGTAATTTCTTTCAATTTTTCCAAATTAAAGGTGAGCTGTTTTCTGTAAAGACACCTCCTATGTATTGGGGTCAGATGACCTTACCTTATTCCCATCCAGGTTCCCAAAGGGCTTGTTTCAGGTGCTCCAATCTCTTGCTTCTTTATGCAAACACTTTCTACCCACCAGGACTGACCTTGCCCTGGGGTAATATTTGTACATTTGTACACCTAGAGTAACTGCACCTGTATACAATCAAAACACTCATCCTCTTGGGATAGAAACCTTTAAAGGCAGTCGTACAAGTAAAAAGTAGAGTGCTCACTATACCTGCCATTTGAGCTTTTGACTTAGGCACATTCAATCAAGTCCCAATTGTGTTAGTGAGAGGTCAGTTGAGGGTCCTCTCTTGGTTATCCTCTATTCCTGGACCTCCAAACCACGTTTCCCTCCCCCGCTTTTCCAGAGAGAAGCTTCTGGCCTTGCACTAGGGGATCAGCTGCCCATAAACCACCCATGACAGTACAGGGCCTGATTACTGTCTTCGACATTGGCAATGGCAGTTACTGTAAGATTTAAGTCCTACTGGCAACCAGTCTTGGGGGTGGACTTTGTCCCACTTGGGTCTTGGTGGCAGGCTCCTGCCTCAGGGACATATGCTCTGGACTGAATGGCATTGGAACTTTTTGCTCAAGAGCACTTCATTTCCAAGCTTCTGCCAGCACTTTATTAGCTGTATATTTCCTAGTGGGGTACAAGAGAAGGTGCATCTTCTAGATTAGTCTTCTTGGGGACATTTCCTTAGGGAGGTTTTACTTTCACAGAAGGGAATGACAAGCCTAAGGGTGATTTACAGTCAGTGTTTGCAGAACTGTGGAAGCTGGGTCTCTATAGCTGCAGTATGTTCTCCCTTTTTCAATAAATGTGAGCAGTATTTCAGTCATAAAAGTAAAGCAATGTGTTCCTTTTGGGTCAGAAAAATGTCAAGATTTGGCCTGGAAAGGCAATTTAGATCCTCGCGGGGCGGGGGTGAGGGAATGGGGGGGGGGCGGTCAGGGGGTGGGGAGGGCATGTGTGAGTAACACCTGGGGCATTTAGGACAGGAGCTCAAGCCGTCTTTGCTTTCCCTGTTGGGATGTGGCCTAACCCTGCCTCTCTCGAGGTTTCCATCTCTCAACACACCTGCAGAAAAGCAGAGCTATGCTAGCCTGCTCCTCAGATGGGATGGCAGCTTCATTAATCAGTCATCAAAAGCATACCCAGATCATTTGCCAAAGGGGACTTCCCAGGTCCCTGTTATCTGCTGTGTTATCTTAACCATAGTCCTTGCCACCTGTTTATTGTATTAGTAGGATTTTTAAAAAATAAAGAGAGAAAAGCATACCACTACAGAAAATCATCAAATCAAAAAAGAAGAGAGCAAATAACTTCTTCCATTTGGTTTGTTGTCTTTTTGTTGACAGTTTCTTTTGCTGTGCAGAAGCTTTTCAGTTTGATGCAATCCCATTCATTTATTTTTGCTTTTGCTTCCCTTGCCTTTGGGGTCAAGTTCACAAAAGTTTTTCTAGGACCAAAGTCCATAAGTTTAATGACTATGTTTTCTTCTGAGTAGTTTATTGCTTCAGGTCTTGTGTTCAAGTCTTTAATCCATTATGAGTACTCACACTACTCAACAACAACAAAATAAAACAATCTGATTAAAAAATGGGCAGAGAACTTGAATAGACACTTTTGCAAGGAAGACATAAAGAGATGGCCAACAGACCTTTAAAAAGATGTTCAACATCACTAATTATTAGGGAAATGAAAATCAAAACCACAATGAGATACGATTTCACACTCATTAGAATGGCTATTATCAAAAAGACAAGAAATAAGAAGTGTTGGAAAAAAGGGAACTTACTACACCTTGGTGGGAATGTAAATTAGTAACAGCCACCATGGAAACACAGTATGAAGGTTTCTCAAAAATTAAGAATAGGTCTACCATATTATCCAGCAATCAATATCTTGGATATTTACTGCCCAAGTATGAAAAAAAACTTATTTGTAAATATATATGTGTTCCTATATTCAATTCAATATTATTTTTAATAGCCAACACATGAAACAATCTATGTGTCCATTATGGATGACTGGATAAAGAAAATGTGATATATACATATGTGTGTATACACAATAGTACAGTGTGTGTGTGTGTGTGTGTGTGTGTGTGTGTGTGTAATTCAATACTACTCAGCCATAAAAAAAGATGAAATATGGATGGATTTTAAGAGTATTGTGCTAAATGAAATGTCAGATGGAAAATGTCAGACAAAAATCATATTTCACTCATAATTTCAGGTGTATAAAATTCCTGAAATCTGTTTCATGCTTCCATGCCTCTGATTCTGTTTTATTCATCAGTTTATTTTGTTCATTAGATTTCTTGTTCATTTTGATTTTTAGATTCAATTGATCGATATGTTGATAGATTATGTAAAATATAAACAAAAAGTACCAAATAATAAAATAAACAAAAGCAAACTCTTAGCTACAAACAAGAGGAGGGAGGTTACCAGTAGGGAAAGGAGGAGGAGCAAAGTAGGTGAAGGGAATAAAATATATGGTAATAGGAGAAAACCATACTTTGAGTGGGGGCACATAATACTAGTAGAATACACAGATGTTGAATTATAATCTTGTACCCATGAACATTTTTTAAAATATTGTTGAGAGTATTATAGCTGTCTTCCTTTCCCCCACCCATTGCCCCTCTCCACTTGGATCCTGCCCCACTCCAGGCCTTCACCACCCTACTGTCTGTGTCCATAGGTAATATCTTTGGTTAATCTCTTCCCACCTCCTTGCCCCCTTCCCGCTGAGATTCCTCAGTCTGTTCCATGCTTCCATGCCTCTGATTCTGTTGTATTCACCAGTTTATTTTGTTCATTAGATTTCTTGTTCATTTTGATTTTTAAATTCAATTGATATGTATTTGTTGCCATTTTATTGTTCATATTTTTTAAATCTCTTCTTCTTGATGTTCTTAAATAATACCCTTCAACATTCAGATAATACTGGTTTGGGATGATGAACTCCTTTAACTTTTTCTTGTTTGTGAAACTCTTTATCTGGCCCTCAATTCTAAATGATAGCTTTGCTGGGTAGAGTAATCTGGGTTGTAGGTCCTTATATTCATTACTTTGAATATTTCTTGCCACTCCCTTCTGGCCTGCAAAGTTTCTGTTGAGAAATCAGCTGACAGTCATATGAGCACTCCCTTGTAGGTAACTAACTGCTCTTCTCTTGCTGCTTTTAAGATTCTCTCTTTGTCTTTAACCTTTGGCATTTTAATTATGATGTGTCTTGGTGGGCCTCTTTGGGTTCCTCTTGTTTGGAACTCTCTGTACTTCCCAGACTTGTAAGTCTATTTCTTTCAGCAGGGAAAGTTTTCTGTCATTATTTCTTCAAATAGGTTTTCAATATCTTGCTCTCTCTCTCCTCCTTCTGGCACCCCCATAATGCAAATGTTTGGATTCTTGAAGTTATCCCAGGGGTTCCTTACAGTTTCTTCATATGTTTTTACTCTTTTTTCTTTTTGCTCTTTAGATTGGGTGCTTTTTGCTTCCTCATATTCCAAATCATTGATTTGATTCTCCGAATCCTCTACCCTACTATTGAATCCCTGTAAATTTTTCTTTATTTCAGTTAGTGTATGCTTAATTTCTGACTGGTCCTTTTTCATGTCTTTCCAGTCTCACTAAGTTCCTTAAAAGTCTCATCAAGATCCTTGAGTAACCTCATAACCATTGTTTTGAACTCTTGTTTCCAGTAGTTTGCTTGCTTCCATTTGTGACTTGTTTCTTTGTCTCCGCATTTTGGTTGCTTCTCTGTATTTGTTTCTTTGTGTTAGGTAGAGCTGCTATGTCTCCTGGGATTGGTAGAGTGGCCTTGTGTAATAGGTGTCCTGTAGGGCCCAGTGACTCAGCCTCCCCAGTCACCTGAGCTGAGCACTCTAAGTGTGCCCCTATGAGGGCTGTGTGCACAGTCTTGTAGTTGAGCCTTGATTGCTGTTGGTGTCTATGGGAGGAGATGAACTCCAGACCAACTAGATGTGAGGACCAGCTGCAACTATAGTGAGAGAGCTGCTGTGCAGGGGGTGAAGTCCAGCTGTGAAGCAAGGCAGGCTGGTGCTAGTGTCAGGTCTTGTGTCTTTTATTGATAGGTTTTGGGCATGCTGTCACCAGCTGCAGGTTGTTTGAGAGACTTTAGCCAAGTCTGAAGCCTGAACCAAGGCAGGCCATTCATATGGAAAAATTGCTGCAAATAGCTTGGGTAGGGCTGAAAATTGGATGGGTCAGAGTTTCAGGGAATCCACAGAATGGAGCAAACAGTGTGCTTCAGGCTGATTGAGACTCAGATATGGGTGCCAGTCAGCCCTGCAACAGGGGAGGTCCCAGCACAGGGATAATTACCCTTGCCAGCACATCTGTCAGGGAGAGAGCTGCCTTTGAGTTCCTGCCCTGATGTCAGACAGTCCAGTTCTTCCTGGTATGCGTCTGTGTCTCCTGGCACTGGTGCTCAGAGGAAGTGGGACCTTGTAAGTTTAGTTTATGTGCGGCCCTTTAAGTGGAACAGCTGGGTCTCCAGCAGCCTCCATGTCACTGAACCCTAAAATCTGCTGGTTTTTACAGCCCATAATTATGGGGACTTCTTTTGCCAGGTCTGGGAGCCTGGGCTGGGGGTCTAGTGTGGGGCTGGGATCTCTTGCTCCTCACAGGCAGCCTCCACAGAGACGATCTCCCTCCTGATTAAATAAATGCCACAAGTGGGTGTTGGACCAGCCCATTCTGTGCCTCCAACCCCCACCCCCAACCAGTCACTGTGTGCTTTTTTCTTTACTTCCCTAATTGTAGCACTTCCATTCAGCCAGTTTTTAGGTGGTTCTGAATGATGGTTGTTCTGTATTTCAGTTGTAATTTTGATGTGGTTGTGGGAGGCGGTGAGTACAGGTTTTTACCTACACTACAATTTTGGTTCTCCCACCCCCAAATTTTAAATTAACCAATGTTATGCCAATAAATTTTATTTAAAAAAAGTAACCAAAAAATAGAGCAAGACAAGAAAAAAAAGAACAGAAGAACTATAAAACAGCCAGAAAACAATGAGCAATATGTCAATAAGATACCTGTGAATTTACTTTAATTATAAATGGACTAAATTCTCCAATCAAAAGACAGAGTGACTGAGTGAATTAAAAAAAAACAGGATTCAGCCTGGCTGGATCAGTTGAGCATCAACCTATGAACCAGGAGGTCAGGGGTTGATTACTGGTCAGGGCACATGCCTGGGTTTTGGACTCAATCCCCACTGGGGGGCATAGAGGATGGAGCCTATCAATGATTTTCTCTCATCATTGATATTTCTCTCTTCCCCTCTCCCTTCCAATCTCTGAAATCAATGAAACAATATATTTTTTTAAAAAATAGGATTAATTTATGTACTATGTATAAGAAACTCACTTCAGCTTTAAGGACACACACAGACTGACAGTGAAGGGATGGAAAAAGATGTTCCATTAATTGGAAACCAAAAGAGAACAAGGTAGCAATACTTACATTAGACAAAATAGATTTTAAGATAAAGATTGTAATAACAGCCAAAGAATGTCATTATATAATGTTAAAGGGGTCAATCCAGCAAGATAATATAGCATTTGTTAATATTTATGTACCCTACTTAGGAGGACCTAATTATAAAAAAACAAAGGTAGAAATAGCAAAATAATAATAATAATAATAATAATGGGATTTAATACTCTACTTTCATCAATAAATACATCCTTAAAGAGAAAATCAATAAGGAAACATTGAACTTAAATAACACATTAGACCAGATGGACTTAGCACACATTTACCAAACATTCCATCAACAGCAGCAGAATATGCACTCTTCTCAAATGCAAATGGAATATTCTCCAGGACACATCATATGTTAAGCCATAAAACAAATCTTAATAAATTTAAGAGGACTGAAATTATTTCAAGCATTTTTCTGACCACAATATTATGAAACTAGAAATCAATTTTACAAGAAGAAAATTGGAAAATTCACAACCATGTAGAGATTAAACATGTTACTGAACAATCAATGTGTCAAACAAGATGAAGACAAATAAAAAAATATATATTGAGACAAATGAAAATAGAAATGTAGAATGAAAACAAAGAAAATAGAAATGTAACATACCAAAATTAAGGGGATACAGGATAAGCAGTTCTAAGACGGAAGTTCATTCATAGTGATAAACATTAGAAACAAGAAAGATCTCAAACAACCTAACTTTACATTTTAGGGAACTAGAAAAAAAAAAGTCTAAAGTTAGCATAAATATAATAAATATGAAACCAGAAACAAATGAAACAGAGACTAAGAATACAATAGAAAAGATCAATAAAACAGAATTTTGGAGAACCAAGATGATGGCATAGGTAAACACCTATACTTGCTGCCTCTCACAACCACATCAAAACGACAACTAAAAGACAAAACAGCTATCTTCCAGAACCACAGGAAAATTGGCTGAGTGGAAGTTCTACAACTAGGAGGAAAGAAAAAAGCACATTGAGACTGGGAGAAGGTGTGGAGGTACTGAGGTGCATGCGAACTGGGCTGGCAACTGGGTGCGCTGTTGTTTTTTTCAATCGGGAGGGAGATACAAGCTCCTGATTGCTCTGAACTCCAGTTCCAGGTGAGACTCTGGGGACCCAGACTCATACGGACAAACTGGACTGTCTGGCACTGGGCTGAAACGTGAGGGCAGCTTTCTCTCAGAGGTGCTTGTAGTGATCATTGTTCCTGCATGGGAGCTCGGGACGTGGAGACGCTGAGAAGGCTGACTGGCAGCCATTGCTGTTTGTTCCACCCTAGTGATTCCCTTAAACTCCACCCGACCCAATTTACAACCCCACCCAAGCTGTGTGCAGCGGCTTTTGCATATGAATGGCCTGGCCTTTTGTAGCCTAATCTAACAAACTGCAGCTGGGTCAGAGAGCTCAAAAGTTTCCAAAAGAAGGCCCAAGGTTCTTGGTGGCAGTAGTCTGCCTTGCTTCATAGCTGGGCCTCATCTGGGCACTTCCAAATGCCAAACAAAAAGGAGGAATCTGCAGATCTCTCTGTAGCTCCTGCTGGGTGGCTTCAGGCAGTAGTTGACTCTGCACCTCCTTGGAGATCCAAGAGCCAGTGTACCCAGTGGTCAATGTGAGACCATTCCAGATTACAACTCTTCACATCCATAAGCGACACACTCAAGGGGCAGACTCACCGGGCACCAAAGACCCACTGAAGCAAGTCCTTCCCCATAAGGGTGTCTCCAGCACAGCAGTTTTCCCACTGTAGTCAAAGCTGGTCCTCACAGCCAATTGGCCTGGAGGTCAATACCTCCTTGTGATACAGTAATCAAGGCATAACTACAACAAGACTGTGCACCCAGCCCACAAAGGGGTGCACCAAGAGTGTCCACATCATGTGATTGGGGAGGCTGAGCTACTGGGCCCTATAGGACACCTACCACACAAGGCCACTCTATCAACACAGGGAAGCAACTAAAATACAGAGACAAACATGTCACAAATGAAAGAAATGGAGGAAAGCAAACTACTGGATATATATAGTTCAAAACCACAGTTATAAGGTTCTCAAGAATCTTCTAGAAACCTCCAAGGAACTTAGTGAGACCTTCAAGGATCTTAGTGAGATGCCCCCCTCCCCTCCCGCAAAAAATGGAAAAGGACCAGTCATAAATTAGGCATACACTGACTGAAATAAAGAATAATATACAGCAGCCCTAACTGGTTTGGCTCAGTGGATAGAGCATCGGACTGTGGACTGAAGGGTCCCAGGTTCGATTCTGGTCAAGGGCATGTACCTTGGTTGCAGGCACATCCCCAGTAGGGGGTGTGCCGGAGGCAGCTCATCAATGTTATTCTCTCATTGATGTTTCTAACTCTCTATCCTTCTCCCTTCCTCTCTGTAAAAAATCAATAAAATATGTTAAAAAAAGAATAATATACAGAAATTCAACAGTAGACTAGAGGATCCCAAGAATCAAGTCAAAGATTTGAAATATAAGGAAGCAAAACAAACAAACAAACAAAAAACCAACAACAAAAAAACACCCAACCAGAAGAGCAAAAAGAAAAAAAAATCCAAAAATATGAAGATAGTGTAAGGAGCCTCTGGGACAATTTCAAATGTACCAACTTCCAACTTATGGGAGTGCCAGAAGAAGAGAGAGC
This sequence comes from Corynorhinus townsendii, assembly GCA_026230045.1. NCBI lineage: Eukaryota > Metazoa > Chordata > Mammalia > Chiroptera > Vespertilionidae > Corynorhinus > Corynorhinus townsendii. The sequence continues at coordinate 140,706,330 of JAPDVU010000001.1, read as the reverse complement.
GCAAGATATTGAAAACCTATTTGAAGAAATAATGACAGAAAACTTCCCCTACCTGGTGAAAGAAATAGATTTACAAGTCCAAGAAGCGCAGAGAACCCCAAACAAAAGGAATCCAAAGAGGACATACCAAGACACATCATACTTAAAATGCCAAAGGCAAAAGACAAAGAGAGAATTTTAAAAACAGCAAGAGGAAAACAGTTACCTAGAAGGGAGTACCCATATGACTGTCAGCTGATTTCTCAACAGAAACTATGCAGGCCAGAAGGGAGTGGCAAGAAATATTCAAAGTGATGAATAGCAAGAACCTACAACCAAGATTACTCTACCCAGCAAAGCTATCATTCAGAATTGAAGGTCAGATAAAGAGCTTCACAGAGAAGAAAAAGCTGAAGGAGTTCATCACCACCAAACCAGTATTATATGAAATGCTGGAGGGTATTCTTTAAGAGGAGGAGGAATAAGAAAAAAATAAAGATATAAATTATGAACAATAAAGTGACAACAAATACATATCTATCAACAAGTGAATCTAAAAAGTGAATAAAAAATCTGATGAACAGAATAAACTGGTGAATATAATAGAATCAGGGGCATAGAAAGGGAGTGGACTGACAATTCTCAGGGAGAAGGGGGTGTGGGGGATGTGGGAAGAGATTGGATAAAAATCTTACACCTATGGATGGGGACAATGCCAGGGGTAAGGGCATGGGGTGGGGTGGGTTCTGGGTTAAGGGGAGCTATGGGGGGGAAAAAGAGGAACATTTGTAATAATTTGAACAATAAAGATTTATTGAAAAGAAACCAGAACTTTTTTTTGGTTAATCCTCACCTGAGGAATTTTTTCCATTGGTTTTTAGAGAGAGTGGAAGGGGTGGGGGCAGAAAGAGAGGGAGAATGAATCAGAAAAGAAAGAGGGGACATTACAACTGATACCACAGAAATGCAAAGGATCGTAAGATATGCAAGCAAATTGGACAACCTAGAAGAAACAAATTCTAAGACATACAAACTATAAAGACTGAATCATAAAGAAATAGAGAATGTGAAGAGATCAACTATAGAAGGAGACTTGAATTAGCAATAAAAAACCTCCCAACACAAAAGTTCAGAACCAGATGGCTTCACTGGTGAATCCTACCAAATATTTAAAATCTTATATAATAAAAGGCTAATATGCAAATAGACTGAACAGCAGAATGACTGGTCACTATGATGTGCACTGACGACCAGGGGGCAGATGCTCAATGCAGGAGCTGCCCCCTGGTGGTCTCCCACAGGGGGAGCACTGTTCAGCCAGAAGCCGGGCTCATGCCTGGGGAGCACAGCGGCGGTGGCAGGAGCCTCTCCCACCTCCATGGAAGCACTAAGGACCCTTTGAGGGATGTCCAACTGCTGGCTTAGGCCTGCTCCCCTAGAGGACGCAAGCCAGGCTGAGGGACCCCCCTCACAGTGTACGGATGTCATGCACTGGGCCTCTAATAGAATTAATATTATTCATTCTTATACTCTTTCAAAATATAAAAAAGGAGGGAACACTCTAAACTCATTTTATGAGGCCAGTATTACTCTGATAAAACCATAAAAGAAAACTATAAGAACATTATAAGCTAATATCCTTGATGAAAACATGCAAGAAATCCTCAACAAAATATTAAAACTGATTATATTAAAACCAGATATTACATTAAAAATTAAGTGAATTCAATAATATATAAAAAGGATTATACACCATGATTAAGTGGAATTGATTCTGAAGATGCAAAGATGGTTCAACATCCACAAATCAAATGACATGATACACTACATTTACAAAATGAAGGATAAAAAATCATATGATCATTTCAATAGATGCAGAAAAGCATTTGATAAAATTCAACATCCATTCATGATAAAAACTCCTAACAAAGTGGATATAGAGGAAAGTACCCTAACATAATAAGGCCACATGTGACAAGCCTACAGCTAATATCATACTCAATGGTGAAAAGCTGAAAGCTTTTCCTCTAAGATGAGGAAGGAGACAATGATGCCACTCCCACCACTCTTATCCAACAAAGCACTGGAAATCCTAGCCATAGCAATTAGGCCATAAAAAGAAGGCATCCAAATTGTAAGAAAGGCATCCAAATTGGTAAGAAAGATGTAAAACTTTCTCTATTTGGAGATGACATAATATTTTACATAGAAAACACTAAAGACTTCACCAAAAATAAAGTTAGAACAAATTCAGTAAAGTTGCAGAATTCAAAATCAATATATAAAAATCAGTTGTGTTTGTATTAATAATAATAATGAACTATTAGAAATTATTAATCATCCATGTATGTCTTTCATCCATGTATGTCATTCCTTCAATTAAAATAATCTGGTACCCTCTCCCCCAAAAAGATATAAAAATTAAGAGAATAATCCCATTTACATTTGCACTAAATCCATAAAATACTTAGGACTAAGTTTAACCAAGGAGGTGAAAGATATCTATGCTTAAACCTTTAAGACATTGATAAAAACACAGCTAAATGGAAAGATATTTCATGTTCATGGACTGAAATAATTAATATTGTTTAAATGTCCATACTATCCAAAGTGCTCTACAGATTTAATGTAATCCCCATCAAAATTCCTATGGCATTTCTCAGAGAAATAGACTAAACTAGATATGATTCAAAGTAATTTTGAGCAAGGAGAACAAAATTATAGTAACTAAAACAGTTAAATTGAAACAGACACATAGATCAATGGAACAGAATAGAAAGCTGAAGAAGTAAACCCACACATTTAAGGTCAAATAACTTATGAGAAAGGAGCCAAGAATATACAATGGAAAAAGGATAGTCTCTTCAACAAATGGTGTGAAAACTGAACAGTTATATGCAAAAGAATGAAATTTGACCCACTATCTTACACCATACACAAAATCAACTAAAACAATGGATTAAAGACTTGAATGCTTGAAACCATAAAACTCCTAGGAAAAAAAATAAGGGCAAGTTTCTTAACATTGGTCTGGCAATGATTTCTTGAATTTGATACTAAAAGCAAAAGTAAACAAGTGCGACTAATTCAAATAAAAGCTTCTGTACAACCATGGAAACAATCAACAAAATAAAAAGGCTACCAATGGAATGGGAGAAATTATTTAGAAACCATGTATTGGATTAGGAGTTAATATCCAAAATACATAAAAATTCATATAACTCAATAGCAAAACACAATTTAATTAAAAATGGGCAGAGTATCTGAATAGGTAGTTTTCAAAGAAAACATACAGGTACATGAAAAGATGCTCAGTATCACTGAGATATCAATGAGATATCACCTTACACCTGTTAGAATGGCTCTTCTCAAAAAGAAGGAATAATAAGTGATGACAAAATATGAAGAAATGGGAAATTATTCACTGTTAGTGGGAATGTAAATTGGTGCAACCACAATGGAAAATAATATGAAGGTTCCTTAAAACATTAAAAATGGAAATTCCAGGCTGGGTGGAGGAGGATAAAGGGGGAGATGTGGGGGACATCTGTAATACAGTCAACAATAAAAGTATGTGTATATATTTATTTTTTAAAATTCTATATGATCTAGCAATTCTACTTCTGAGTATTATCCAAAGGAAATAAAATCACTATCTCAAAAAGACACATGCATATTCATGTTTATTGCACATCTGTAATAATAAAAGCCTAAGCAACCATCTCAACTGAACAGACAACTGAACAGGCTGCATAGGGCAACCAGGCTGGCAGTGGGGTTAGTGAGGGATGATCAAACAACTGACCAGCAGGCTGTGTGGGGTGACCAGAGCGGCAGAGGGGGGCAGTGAGGGGTGACCAGGCCGGTGGGGGGGGGCTGTTGGGGGGACCAGACTGATGGGGAGGCAGTTGGGGGCGACCAGGCCAGTGTGTGGGGGGGCAGTTGGTGGCAATCGGGCCAGCAGGGGGGCAGTTGGGGGTGGCCAGGCTGATGGGGGAGCAGTTGGGGGTGACCAGGCTGGCAGGGGGGCAGTTGGGGTGACCAGGCTGGTGGGGGGGGGCAGTTGGGGGCAACCAGGCCAGTGGGGGGACAGTTGGGGGTGACCAGGCCAGCAGAAGGGTACAGTTAGGGGTGGCCAGGTTGGGAGGGGGGGCAGTTAGGGGCGGCCAGGCCAGCAGAGGTGGGCACTAAGGGGTGACCAGGCCGGTAGGGGGAGCAGTTGGGGGTGACCAGGTTGGTGGGGGGAAGTTAGGGGTGATCAGGCTGGCAAGGCAGAGGTGGTTAGGGGCAATCAGGCAGGCAGGCAGGTGAGCAATTAGGAGCCAGCGGTCCCAGATTGTGAGAGGGATGTCCAACTGTCAGTTTTTGTGAGAGGGATGTCCAACTGTCAGTTTTGGGCTGAAACCAGCAGTTGGACATTCCCCAAGGGGTCCTGGATTGGAGAGGGTCTAATATATATATATGAGAGAGAGAGAGAGAGAGAGAGAGAGAGAGAGAGAGAGAGAGAGAGAGAGAGAGAGAGAGAGGAGACTGGCTTGAGTCTGTACTTCTGGGAAGTTCATAGCCCTTCAATCTGAGATAGTTCATAGAGCTCCTTAATTTAAGGGGAGATCAAGAACTCTTGAAGAAAGACTTTGTGGTAACATCACAGAATAACATACATCTTCCTAGTTGTCTACCAAGAATCTGTAGGTGTCTACCACTTTAAATGTGCACTGGAGAAAGGGAAATTCTAAAACCTTTCTGGGATTGGATAACAGTTATGGGCTATTCCTGAGCCAACAGTCAGAAGGGATGCTAATGGAGGTCCAATAGTAAATGCTGTTCTGGCCCAAGTCCATCTCACAGTAAATCTCATGGATCTGTGAACCCATTCTGTGGTTTCCCCCAGCTCAGGAATATGTAGTTGGAACAGACATTCTTCACATCTGGAGGATGCCCACATTGGGTCCCTGACCCCTGGATTTAAGGCTATTATGGCAGAAAGGTCAAGAGAAAACTTGTAATGCTAACGTATATAAACAGTAAACAAAATAGAATCCGTGAGAACAGTATCTCACCAACGGGAATATCAGTAGAGATAAGATTTATAAAAAGGAACCAAATGAAAATTCTGGAGTTGAAAAGCACAATAATTGGAATGAAAATTTTGCTGTAGGGGGTCAACAGCAGATTTGAATAGACAGAATAAATAATCAGTGAACTTAAAGATAGGTCAATTGTGATTATTGAGAAATAATGAGAAATCTGGGTAATAATAAAGAATGAAGAAAAATGAATAGAGCATAAAAGACCAGTAGGACTCCACACTCTAACCAACATATATTTACTGGGGGTCCCAGAGGAGAAGAGAAAAAGGGACAGAAAGTAGATTAGTGGATGCCAGATGCTGGGAGTGGGTGCAGGGTTTGTTTTGGGGTGATAAAATGTTCTGGAATTAGATAGTGGTGATGTTTGCACACCATTGTGAATATGCTAAAAATAATTTAATTATGTACCTTACAATGATTAAATCGTGAATTTTTGGTAGACAAACTTTATATCAATAAAAATAAGTCATCATCTCAGTTCCTCCTGGTTTTCCTCCCTCAGTATCCCTCCTGATTCTTAGCCACAGTGGGTGTGATTCAACCAGCACCAAATGTCTTTCTTATACCATTCCCCTGCCTTAGTCTCTCTTTGTCCTTCTATCTCAGAAAATCTTTTCAAAATCTGCTCAAAGCCTATTATGATTCACCTTCTCCATAGCAACCCTTGTAATTCTTTAAAATGTTAGAGTCTGGAAACTAGGTAGCTATTGAAAAGCCTTGGGTTTTTAATAAGTCAGCCAGAGAAAGATAAATATCACATGATCTCACTCACTTGTGGAATATAATGAACAACATAAACTGATGAACAAAACCAAATCCAGAGAAGCATCAATCAGACCATCAAACCTCAGAGGGAAGGTAGGGGAAGGTAGGGGTAAGGGGGAGAGATCAACCAAAGGACTTACATGCATGCATATAAGCCTAACCAATGGACACAGACATTAGGGGGGTTGTGAGGGCATGAGCAGGGTGTGGGTGGGCAATGGGGGGATAAGAACACATATGTACTACCTTAATAAATACAGAAAAAAAAATAAAAAAAGTAAAATGCTCCTATATCAACAAAAAATAATAATAAAGAAAAACGAAAATAAAAAGAAAAGCCTTGGGTTATCTAGGCCAATCTCAACTGGAAACTTTTACAAAGAATCATTTTTTAAAGTTTGGTAAAAAACAAATGAAATTTACCATCGTAGCCATTTTTGGGTGTACATCTCAGTACTGTTGGCTGTATTCACATTGTGCAAGGACTAAGTATCAATTATATCCTGATTTGTGGAGCCTTTCCTAATTGGAATCAATTCTTCCTTCTGCCACGATCCTATAGCATGTTGGGTACCCTTCCATTCCAGCAGTGACCACATTTCTCTATGGTTAGTTCTTATGTCTGTCCCCATCACTAATTTGTGAGCTTGCTGAGGGTAGGAGTTGAGGCTAATTCATCTCTGAATTCTCTGCCCAGCACAATGTGATACTAAAGTGCTTGCTGAAGAAGGAATGAAGGGGCAAAGAAGGCAGTAGTATCATGTAAGACCTGGAGACATATAAGGAGAGAGGCAAAGAATAACACTCTTCATCACCCACACTTCCCCCTCTTCCTCTACATCCTTGGCCAGGAAGAGGGGCCAGGATATTACTCAGTGGTTCTAGAGTCTTGTCAGCTGTTGGTCTCAATGAAACTCCTACCTTCAGAGCAGTGTCTTCCATGGCTGATGCCCTACAGCCATCATCCAAAGCTATATGTTTTGTGTAAAGGAAGATTCAGGTTCCTTCTAGCTTCCAACTTTCCTGGATTATAGGACTTTGACAAATGCCATCTGAGTGCTACCTTTACAATGACCACAAGAAAATATGTGGCAAAATCCATGTTTGGTTATCCAGACAGTTTCTCCAGGGAAGCGATTAAAAAGCCCTGGGCTTTTCTCCTCCCTCTTCACTGCTGCAGCCACTCCCAGCAGAACTTATTGGTTTTGGTACTAGAGGCTGTGAACATAGGGGTAAAACTCTAATGTGTTTGCTGCTTTCTTCAATTTCTTTTTTTATTTTTTTCCCTGTATTGATTAAGGTAGTACATATGTATCCTTATCCCTCCATTGCCCCCTACACACCACTCATGCCCTCACCCCCATAGTGTCTGTGTCCATTGGTTAGGCTTATATGCATGCATGCAAGTCCTTTGGTTGATCTCTCTCCCTTACCCCCAACTCTCCCCTACTCTCTCTCTGAGGTTTGATGGTCTGATCGATGCTTCTCTGTCTCTGGATCTGTTTTTGTTCATCAGTTTATGTTATTCATTATATTCCACAAGTGAGTGATATTATGTGATATTTATCTTTCTCTGGCTGACTTATTTTGCTTAGCATAATGCTCTCCAGGTCCATCCATGCTGTTGCAAATGGTAGGAGTTCCTTCCTTTTTTACAGCAGCATAGTATTCCATTGTGTAGATGTACCACAGTTTTCTAACCCACTCATTGCTGATGCGTACTTAGGCAACTTTTGCTAAAGGCTCAGGGAGGAGGCTCAAAAAGAAACTAAAATGAACCTTTTTGATTATCTATGTTTTTGCAATTAATCCTGTTCCCCATTCAGGACCATGAGTGGCTGTGTTGTGTGAACTCTGTGAGATAAAGCTCTGTTTGCCAGATGGCTGGCATGAGCTAGATGGCCTGGCATTGCATTTCTTCCTGTCCAATAAGATGAGAAAATTCAAACCAGACACTGAAATATCCTTTTCTTGTATTAAAAACAGTTCTCAGTTGTGTAGCTGGGTTCTCTGAGAGTGAACTTCAATATGTCTGAACCTCTGACTACAGAAACAGACACAAAACTACCATTCTGAAAGTGCTAGAAAATTCCATAACGTGACTCTAAACTAGTGGGCCTTACCCCTGGCTGCCAATCAGGAAGGAGTGGGGGGCTTAAATAAAATGCCTGCCAGCCTCCCCCTCCTACCCGAGTGGGGCTTCTGCATCAAAAACAAAACAAAACCCTTTTCATATGATGCTAATGAGTAGCCAGGACTCAGAAACCACTACTCTGAGGGTAAAACAGATCATTTATCTTCAGAATAAACATTTATTCTGGGAGAAATTGTTTGGCGAGCCCCTTTGAAAAAAAGGATCTAAATCAAGGTAATTGAAGTAGCTCTGAATATTGATAAACTGATCCAAATGCAAACACTAGACTGATATATTAACTATTACTTTGTAATCAATTAGCACAAACTTAGTAATAACTGTGTGATTACTAAAACAGTAAAACTGTGAGATAATATATAGACACATCTTTATCACTGTCTCTACCATTTCCATGGCTGAGCATTTTTATGAAGGACAGATAACTGGCAACCCTGGAGGTAGCTGAAAGTCACAGAAGCACTGATAAGTTACCTATTGTCTCCTTGATGCAGTCCAATGTCCACCTTCCAACAAGGAGTCTGTAAGAGTCCATTAAGAGCATATAGAAATCCAGGGTAAAAGGGACGCTAAGGATTCTGCAGGCCAACTTTTACCCGTGCTCCAATCCCTTCTTTTGCTCTCTTAGTTCTTGTTGCTACAGTAGAATGCCATAGTTTAGGTAGCTTAAGCAACAAACATTTATTTTTCACAAATCTGGAAGCTGGAAAGTTCAAGAACAAGGAGTCGCCAGATTTGGTGTCTGTGAGATCCCTTTCCTGGTCTACGGATGGCTGTTTTCTCCCTGTATCCTCTCAGGAAGGAGAGCAGAAAGCAGAAGCAGCCCTCTGTGTCTCTTCTAAGTGCACTAATCCCATTCATGAGGGCTACACCCTCATGACCTAATCACCTCCCAAATGCCCCATCTCCAAACCCATCACACTGGGGATTGGAGTTTCAACAAAGAATTTTGGGGGGGACACACATTCAGTCTGTAATACTCTCTCTCTCTCTGATGGCTCAGGAACCCATGAGGAACTTCCAAAGATGGAGAGAAGAGTTCCTGAGCTGAAGGCCATCATTGTGAGAGGCAAACAATGATGGCCTGAGTTTTATTCTTGTTCCTTGGAAATTTTTTCTCTATAATGTGGAAATGATTTAGCTTCTCTGCATAGTTTCCCACCAGTAAATTTAAAGTCAACCAATCTACTTATTGATCATCTTTATATCTATACTAGAGGCCTGATGCTTGATACTCATGCAAGGGGCTCAGCCCTTGCAGCTGTGGTGGCTGCCCTTGACCCTCACAGTCCTGGCTTCGTCTGGAAGGTCGTTTAGCTGTCCGGTCTAATTAGCATATTATGCTTTTATTATTATAGATTTGCTTTCCAACACAGCCCCTGAAAACAGAATTGATTTTCCTATCTTCCTAAAAGTCAAAAGGACTAATTTTTTTTATAGTTGCTCAAGTGCTGGACCTTTTGCACTTGTTATTTGCAGGCAGGTTTTAAAACTCTCTTTGTTCAGTTAGATTTTACTTTGGATTCTTCAAGGCGGTCTCTTTACTTAGAGTTAATAACTCAGACCCAAGTGTTTAGTTTGGAAGGAGGAGGCTATTGCAGATTTCTGGGTTACCCAATCTAAGGCCAAGTGGAAAGTTTTTCTAAGCATCCACTGGAGGGAGGGGCCAGCCTAGCCCTTCCGCGGCTCTTCTCTAGGTACCCCTGTAAATGTCCCAGAGGCACAAGCCTTTCAGATCTACCCAGTTTGCCTGCTTGCCAAGAACTGCACACCCTGGGACTTCAGAGACAAAAGAAATACATCAGTCTGAAAGATTTTTTTTAATTTCCATAATTTTTTCTTGTTTTGATCATGAGCATCAGTGATGATAGGTAGAGTATTTGTCCTGCTGTCACAGAATTTCCATCCCACCCATCACTGAGGCTGTCCTCCCCACCTGTACTCCATGATGGATAGCACACCAGTGGCATGCAGCAGGATCACTATGGGGTGGGAGGCACTGAGGGTGGGGAAGCTACCACTGGCTTTTAGCTCAGGAAGAGCAGGAATGAATCAGAGGATTGTCCCATAGTCTAACTCCCATCCCACAGAAACTATTTCTGCTTTAAAAACCATATGTCAGCCATGTTTACACATTTTCAATCCATGCCATTGATCACTTGTTGATTTTACTTTTGCACTGGGATTCTCAAGGGTTGGATTCTTGTCCTTTAATTTTTGAAGGATGGTGGTGGTAAAAATGAACATTATAACCCACAAAGCAGAACACACAGAAAGTAACTGCACAGCATTTCACAAAGAACTATCTTATATCTCTGAGGAAAAGGCTCTGATCTCAGCTCATGTTTACCATGTTGGCATCAGACACCAAGTGCCAACAAGCTAACAGGTTGTACACATCAGGCGCTTCCCACTTTCTAGTTCTCAAATAATGAAATGTCAGCAAGGTTTTGGCTGGGAGGCTCACCAGTGCCTCTTTCCTGGCAACTCAGGCTGAAAAGATGTAAGCCCTCCCTTTTCCCTTCCGAAATACTGTGACTGATATAGACAGATGTTTCTAGAACTTGATCACACTAACTGTTTAGTGAGGAAGAGACAGTTTCTTTCATCAGACTAAAAAGAGACATAAACAATACTTCAAATGAAAAAATTCTATCATCTCCCTGCGTATGTCATGATTTATCTCTACTCATGAACTCTGACATCCTTCCTCTGGAATGATGGAGATTTTGCCAGGTTTCCCCTTGGCCTTTATGCCTCCCTATTGGCTAATTCACATGCATAAATGAATACTCTTCAGAACAGTATGAGATCCATAGTTCAGATTAACAAATTTCTACCTCCCTTTATAATGTTTGTGTTACTTCATTGTTTCCTTTCTTATTGGACCCACTGTGTCCCTGTCTGTCTCTCAGGGGAGCTGGAGGACAGTCCTTGCTGAGACCCAGAGACCCCGGGCTATTTCCAGCTTTCTCCACAGGAGCAAACCTCGCATTTGGCTTCTCATCCTAGTCTTGGAGAAGCTGGATACGTGCTGTATTCCCAGAACTCTCTAGTGTGTTGAGATTGAACATAAAAATAGCCTTCTCCCCTGCAGGGGACATATCCTGATTAGAAAACTTAAAATACTTTCTCAATTTCTTTTTCCATGGAAGGGACTAGATTTTCAACCAGGCAGCTGGCAAATAGCCACCTGGTTTTCCAGTTTGCTGGCCCTGACATCTCATGAGAACAACTCAAAAAGCTTACAAAGATCTCTCGCCCCTGGGGCTGAGTGGGGAGTTGGAGTGGATCCACCTCTGTGCTGGAATCCTATTCATAACAAGGGTGCATATGCCGCGGGCTCGGTGAATGGTACAAATGGCACCTGGGCCTGTGGTTCTTGGAAGTCGCTGTGTTGCTTGTCTTTACGTTCCCTGATAATTATTTCCTGTGCAGTCTTTAAAAACTAGTTCCTTAGACCTTATTTGTCTTGTATAACTAAAAGTTTATATTCTTTGAATAGCAACGCCCCCTTTTTTCCCCTCACCCCAGCCCCTGGCAACTACCATTCTACTCTCTGCTTCTATGACTTTGACTATTTAATTAAGAAGGTAGAGCTCATGTTAAACATTTTTACCAAAACAAACAAAACAAAACCCATTCCTTGTCTTGAGATGAGAGCTTATGATCTGGAATAAGGCTACTCCCACCCATGCTTAGAGCACCAATAATATCTCAGGCTGGGGCAGCTCATTCACTTCTTCAACAAATATTTAATATTTATTGTGCACCTACTATGTGTCAGGTGCTCTTCTAATTCTGGCTGAGCAAGATAGGTAGGTTCCAACCATGGAGACTACTTCTCTCTCCAACAGAGGAAACAAAAACACATAAACTAATTTTAGATAGGATGGTTGGAGAAGGTGACCTTTAACATGAGACCTGAAAAATGAGAAGTTAGAAGCAGTCTATAAATATACATGATCCCTTAGGAAAGAGAAATGTTTCTTGAAATGTGGTGATTGGCTCTCAGTGTCTACTGAGAACAACCTTTGATCATGTTTTCCCTTCCATCCCCCACACTTCAGCTCCCTGTAGGCATCTAAGTAGACTGAGCTATACTTTAGAGGGAGACAGGAGAAATGGTGCCCCCTGCAATTGCAGGGAGGCATAACAACACACTTCACGTTGCTATGGACATCTCCTTGTATCTTTAGCCTTGATCTTGCCCTTGAGCTCCAGACTCTCATATCCAGTTGCATATATGACATCTCCATATGGTTGTTTACTACACATCTCAAACTTATCAGGTCTAAAACAGAAGTCTGATTTTCTACTTGAGACTCCCTTACCTCAGCAAATGGCAACGATAGCTACCCAGTTATATAAGCCCCAAACATCCTGAGTCATTCTTGATTCTTTTCCTTTTCTCATCCACTCGTAATACATCAGCAAAACCTGCTGACACTTATCCCCAAAATAAATCCAGAATCAACCTACTTCTCACCTTCTGCAAAGCCCCCACCATAGTCCAACCCCCCAGTGTCTATAATGCCTCCTACAAGCCTCCTGGCTTCTATAATTATCTCCTCTACAACTAATTTTCCACAGCATCACTTGTTGTAATGTAAAGTCAGATCTTAACTCCTTTGTAAACCTTCCAAGGGCTTTTCCTTGCCTTCATAATCCCCCCAAACCATTGATCTATCCTCCCCCCTTCCCCCCCCCCCCCCCCCCCCCCCCCCCGCCAAGCCTATCTCAGGCCATTCTCCTTGCTCCTGTTTCTCAACTGTACTCACTACTCTCCAGACACACTTGTTTTTTTATTCCTTGACTGTCCAAACTCATTCCAGCTTCAGGGCCTTTGTATATACTATCCCTTCTGCCTAGCACCTTTATCTTTCAGATATTTGCACGGTCTCCTCCTCCCACGCCTTTAAAACTTGGTTCAGTGACCCCCTCAGGATGTCTTTCCCTGAGCACGCTGTCTAATACATTCCCTAGGTAACTGCATTACTTTGTTTATCTCATTCATAGCATATATTTCGATCTGCAATTATCATTTTTTTGCCCATGGTACCCCCCACCCCCGTTAGAAAATGAGCTCCAGGGAAGCCCATCTGTTTTGTTTACTGCTACCCTGCCCAGAATGGTGGCTCCATTCTTCCTACCTAGGACAGTGCTTGACACAATAGGTGTTCATTATGTATTTATTGGATGAATGCATAAATATCTGTTTTAGTATAAAATTTCTTTTAGTATAAAATACTTTTATGACACTCTTAAAATACATATTATAAAACATTCTCATCCCTACTTTACAGATGAGGAACTGGAGGCTCAGAGACCCAGAGAGATGAAGTAACTTAATCAAAATCACACAATCTGTAATGAAGCTGGGATTTAGACTCAGGGGTCTGACTCCAGTTACATTTTTTTTTTTATTTTTAATACCAAGAGCATTTTATTTAAAAAATGTAATAATTTTATTGAGTTCTAAATTATTAATAAAATGTACCCATTTTAAGTATATAGTTTGGTAAGTTTTGACAAATACAGGGTGTCCCAAACACGTGTATACACAATTTAACAGCTGATACTCATTGATGTTTCTTTTCAGCCAGGCTAAGCTTTGAACAAAGGAAATTCATGCTAGAATGCTACTGGAAGTAAAAATGCAGGTGAAATACAAACACTGCCTTTATAATTACTCAAAGTGTGTATACATTTGTGGCGGGGGGAGGGGAGGACTGTATACACACTTTAACAGCTGATAACTCACTTAATTTTCACTCCTTTTCAGGTTTAACTGATTTGAAATAATGTGTGAAGCCAGACTAAGCTTTTAACAAAGAAAAATTATCCATTAGATTTTTAATGCAAATACATAAAAGATAAAGTTTACAATACAAAATCGACAACAGTTGACAAATTAAGGGCACACAAATACTGAATGAAATGATTCTTAATGCTCGCAATGCCACTGTTTTGCATTATCAGCAGTGCCTGGACCAGAACGGTCATCAGTTTGAATACAGGCATTGACAAAAAATTACTCACTTCTATAGATTCTTTTAAATTTTGAAAAAGAACTGCATGTTAATAAACACTGGCTTTACAATCATTAAAATTGTGTATACATTTTTTGGGGACATCCTATGTATATATACTTATGGAACCACGATATAAAACAAGATATAGAATTATTTTTATCACCCCCTCCCTAAAAGTTTCCCTGTTCCCCTTTTCAATCAATTCCCATTGTCCTGGCATCAATTAAATACTGATCTTTCCATTGGTGCCTGTATTTTTGGGGTGCCTGAACAACTTTTCACTAATAAGGTATCTGACCTCTCCAAGCTTCAGGCTTCTCATCCTTGTTATGTAGGTGATAATGTAGTTATCTTCCTCATATGAATAGTTACTTATAATTGTGCTAGTTATTGTATTTGTCTGCTTGGGCTGACATAAAGTACATAGATGTATGTAATTTAAGTGACTAATAAAACAGAAATTTATTTTCTCACAGTTCAGGAGGCTATAAGTCCCAGATCAAGGGCCAAAGATTCATTTTCTGGTGTAGACGGCTGCCTTCTCTCCTTGTCCTCACATGGCCTTTCCTCTGTGCCTGGGAGAGGGACAGGGATAGGCTGGTGCTCTTCATCCTCATGTAAGGACACCAATCCAGTTGCATTAAGTCCTTATAACTCATTTGACCAAATTGCCCCCCAAAGGCCCTATCCAGAAATATGATCACATTGGCAGTCTGGGTTTCAATATATGAATTTAAAAGAAATACAATTCAGTTCATAACATTCCCTCTCTTGGGCCCCCCAAATTCATGTCCTTCTCATATACAACATATATTCATTCCTTGAGCATGTTTTCATATGTCTCTTGGCCTTCTGTATGTCCTCTTTCGAAAGGTGTCTATTTAGGTCCTTTGCCCATTTTTGATTGGATTGTTTATCTTCCTTTTGTTAAGTTTTATGAGTTCCCTATAAATTTTGGAGATTAAACCCTCATCAGAGATAGCATTGACAAATATGTTCTCCCATGCAGTGGGCTTTCTTATTGTTTTGTTGATGGTTTCTTTTGCTGTGCAATGCTTTTTATTTTGATGAAGTTCTATTTGTTTATTTTCTCCTTAGTTTCCATTGTCCTAGGACAGTGGTCGGCAAACTCATTAGTCAACAGAGCCAAATATCAACAGTACAACAATTGAAATTTCTTTTGAGAGCCAAATTTTTTAAACTTAAACTTTTTCTAACACCACTTCTTCAAAATAGACTCGCCCAGGCTGTGGTATTTTGTGGAAGAGCCACACTCAAGGGGCCAAAGAGCCGCATGTGGCTCACGAGCTGCAGTTTGCTGACCATGGTCCTAGGAGATGTATTGGTAAACATATTGCTATGACAAATGTCTGCTATTTTGCTGTCGATGGTTTCTTCCAAGATTTTTATGGTTTTCCACCTTACATTTTAAGTCCTTTATCCATTTTGAGTTTATTTATGTGTATGGTGTAAGTTGGTGGTCTAGTTTCAATTTTTTTTGCATGTATCTGTCCAATTTTCCCAACACCATTTATTGAAGAAACTGTCTTGATTCCATTGTATGCTCTTGCCTCCTTTGTCAAATATTAATTGAGCATAATGGTTTCGGTCGATTTGGGGTTCTCTGTTCTGTTTCATTGGTCTATATGTCTATTCTTGTGCCAGTACTAGGCAGTTTTGAGAACTGTGGCTTGGTAATATAGCTTGATATATGGTAATGTGCTCCCTCCAACTTTGGCCTTCTTTCTCAAGATTGCTGCAGCTATTCGGGGTCTTTTTTTTAAATTCCAGATGAATTTTTGAATCATGCGAGAGATGCAAATCAAAAAACAATGAGGTACCACTTTACACCTGTCAGAATGGTTATCATCAACAAGTCAACAAATGACAAGTGCTGGTGAGGATACAGAGAAAAAGGAACCCTCTTGCACTGCTGGTGGGAATGCAGACTGGTGCAGCCACTGTGGAAAAACAGTATGGCATTTCCTCAAAAAATTAAAGGTGGAACTTCCATTTGACCCTGTAATCCCACTTCTAGGAATATATCCCAAGAAAACAGAAACACCAATCAGAAAGAATATATGCACGCCTATGTTCATAGCAGCACAATTTACAATGGCTAAGATTTGGAAACAGCCTAAGTGCCCATCAGCAGATGAGTGGATTAGAAAACTGTGGTACATCTACAGAATGGAATACTACACTGCTATAAAAAAGAAGGAATTTTTACCATTTGTAACAGCATGGTTGGAACTGGAGAGCATTATGCCAAGCAAAATAAGCCAGTCAGAGAAAGATAAATATCACATGTATCACATGATCTTACTCATTTGTGGAATATAATGAACAACATAAACTGATGAACAAAAATAGAACCAGAGTCATAGAAGCATCAAATAGACTGTCCAACCTATGAGGGAAGGTGGGGGGTGAAGGGGTAAGAGTTCAACCAAAGGACTTGTATGCATTCATATGAGCAAAACTAATTGACACAGATGAGGGGAGAGGCATGAGGGCATGTGCTGGGGGTTGGGGACGGCCAGGGAATGGTCAATGGGGGGAAAAGGAGACTTATGTAATACATTAAACAATAAAGAATTTAAATTACACGCACACACACACAAACACACACACACACACACACACACACACACACACACACACACATATATATATATATATATATATATATATATATATATATATATTCATTCTATCCTAACAACCCCAAAGTCTTAACTCATTCCAGCAGCAATTCCAAGTCCAATGTCTCATCTAAATATCTAAGTCAGGTATGGAGGAAATACGAGGTAAGCTTCATCCTGAGGCAAAATTCCTCTCTGGTTATAAACGTGAGAAACCAGATAAGTCATGTGCTTCCAAAATGCAATTGTGGGACAGGCATGGGATAGACATTTCTATTCCAAAATGGAGAAACCGGAAAGAAGGAAGAGGTGGCAGGTCACTAGCAAGTCCAGAATCTAGCATGACAAATTCCATTAGATCTTACAGCTCTAGAATAATACTCTATTACTGGATGCTTTGCTCTCCAGGCCCACTGGGGTGGCAGTGTCACTTCTGTGGCCGTAGGCATCAGCCCCTCCCTCTCAGCTCTTGTGGTGGCCTTGCCCCTGATGGGGGATGGAACCTACAACCTGGGCATGTGCCCTTACTGGGAATTAAACCAGTGACCTTTCCGTGCATGAGATGACACTCAACTAACTGAGCCACAATGTCTGGGGCTCCTCCAGTTTTTAATGCCATGTTCTTAACTTCTATCTGAGACCTACCAGAATCACCTTTAATGTTAATTTTTCTATCAATGGTCTCTTCAAAGCAACCAGTCTCTATCAATTACCCAGTTTGAAATCCACTTCCACATTCTTAGGTATTAGTTACAGCAGTACCCCACTTTTCAGTAATAAAATCCATATTAGTCTGCTTGGGTTATCATGACAAAGTATTGCAGACTGGGTGGGCTTAATAAGCAGAAATTCATTTTCTTACAGTTCTGGACATTACAAGCCCAAGATCAAGGTGCCAGCAGATTTGTTTTTTGGTGAGAGCTCTCCTCCTGGCTGATAGACACCCTCCTTCATGTGTCCTCACATGGTCATTCCTCTGTGCATGAAGAGAAGGAGGGTGGAAGAGAGGGAGGGGGAGACAGGGAGAGGGAGAGAGGGATGGGAAAAAGAGGGCCATTCCTCTGTGCATGGAGGGAGAGAGGGAGGGGGAAAGAGGGAGAGAGAGAGCAGGAGAGAGGGAGAGAGAATGAACAAGCAAGCTCTTTGGTGTCTCCTCCTCCTCTTATAAGGACACCAGTCCCATCAGATTAGGGCCCTGCCCTCGTGACCTCATTTAAGTGTAATTACCTCCCAAAGTCCACATCTCCAAATACTATCACATTGGGGATTAGATTTTTACCATATGAATCTGGGGATGGGACAAAATTCTGTCCACAGCAGTTATTAATAATGAAGTTACACAACTAGATAATTTCAGAGCCAAGAACTTCCCTTGGGCCCCTTTGAGCTTTCTTACTCCATTACCCTAGTCTTCCTCCCTTTTTGCTAAAGCCAATGGAATGATAGTACTAGGGATAATGGGAACTTGTATGCTCTTTCCTTGCAGAAGTGGTGACTTCCCTATTATCCTTGCATGGTGGCTGTCTCATCTCAGTTCCAGAGAGGAGGCAAACTAGAGTAGTAGAAAGTGCCAGAAACACCCTGGAATGAAATATATATACTAGAGATACTGATAGCTGCCCATAGTTCTACATCAAGTGCCCATGAGGCCATGTAGGTAAAGAATCTCCCACATGCCTGCTTTTCAGTAGGTGCTCAGCCCATGGTTTTAATGTATTCAACAATACATTTAAAAAATCATACAGCACAATCAAGTGGGATTTATTCCAGAGATGCAAGGATGGTGCAACATCTGCAAGTTAATCGATGTGATACACCATATTAACAAAATGAAGGATAAAAATCATATGATCATCTCAATAGATACAGAAAAAGCACTTGAAGAAATTTAACATTTATTCACAATAAAAGCTCCCAACAATGTGGGTATAGAGGAATGTACCTCAACATAATAGCCACTTTTGACAAGCCCAGAGCTGACATTACTCTCAATGGTGAGAAGCTGAAAGTTTTTCCTTTAAGATCAGAAACAAGTCAAGGCTGTCCTCACCAACTTTATTCAACATGGTACTAGAAGTCCTAGACATTAGGCAGGAAAACATAAAAGGCATCCACATAGGAATGAAGAAGTAAAATAGTCTCTATTTGCAGATGACATAATCTTATATATAGAAAATGCTAAAGAGTCCACAAAAACTTTTATAACTCTTAGTTAATTCAATAAAGTTGCAAGATACAAAATCAACATTAAAAATCAATTGTATTTCTATACACGAATGCAGCCTATCTGAAAAAGAAGTTTAAAAAACAATCCCACTTACAATAGTGTAAAAAATAATGAAATACTTAGGAATAAATTTAGCTAATGAGGTGAAAAACCTTGCACGCTGAACACTGTAAGACATTGATTAAAGAAACTGAAGAACACTCTAGTGGAAAGATATCTCATGCCTATGTATTAGAAGAATCAATATTGTTAAAATAGCTATACTATCCAAAGTGAACTACATACTTAATATAATTCCTATCAAAATTTCAAGTCACTTTTCATAGTAATAACAAATAATGACAAAATTTGTATGGAACTACAAAAAACGCTGAATCACAAAAGCAATCTTAAGAAAGAAGAGAACATGATTTCTCAGCAGCAACTTTATAGGCCAGAAAGTATTTAAAGTGCTGAAATAAAGGAACCTACAACCTAGAATAATTTATCCAGCAATGAAATCATTCAGAATTGAAGAAGATAAGCAAAAACCAAAGGAATTTATCACCATAAACCAGCTTTACAAGATCTTCTTTAAGCAGAAAAATTAAGGCTATAACCAGAAATAAGAAAATATGAGAGAAAAAAACCTCACAGGTAAAGCAAAATATTTAATAAATACAATGAATCAGATGATTTAAAAAAACTATGGCAAAGTCAAAAGAAAAAAGCATTAAATTCAACTCAAACTATAATAAGTAGCTATTCTTATCAATAATTACTTTAAGTGCAAATTATTAAATGTTTCAATAAAAGACACAGAGTGGCTGAATGGATTAAAAACATGACCCATCTATATGCTGCTTACAAGAGACTCACCTCAAATTGAAAGACACATATAGACTGAAAGTAAAGAGATGGAAAAACATATTCCATGCAAATAGAAAGGAAAAGAAAGCTGGGGTAGCAATAATTATATCAGACAAATAGATTTTAAAACAAAAAATTATTATTATTAATTATTATTGCTAATCCTTACCTGAGGATATTTTTCCATTGATTTTTAGAGAAATTGGAAGGGAGGGGGAGAAGCAGAGAGAAAGAAAAGTTGATGTGAGAGGGACACATTGATTGATTGTCTCTAGCCCATGCCCAGACCAGGGCCAGGGATTGAGCCTGCAACCCAGGTATGTGCCCTTGACTGGAATAGAACCCAGGATCCTTCAGTCCACAGGCCGATGCTCTATCCACTGAGCCAAACTGGCTAGGGCTAAAACAAAAAAAAATTAAAAAGTAAAAAGAAAAAGAAGGACATTACATCATTTTAAGGGGACAATCCAAGAAGAGGATATAAAAGTTGTAACTATCTACACAACCAACACAGGAACATCAAAATACATAAAGAAATTATTAATTGACATAAAGGGAGAAATCCACAGTAGAAAATAGTAGGGGAATTTAAGATCCCACTCACATCAATGCATAGATCAGACAGAAAATTAATAAGCAAATAATGGCCTTATAATTGTCACATTAGACTAGATGGACGTAAGACATTTTTAGAACAT
The DNA here is from genome assembly GCA_026230045.1 of Corynorhinus townsendii. Lineage (NCBI taxonomy): Eukaryota > Metazoa > Chordata > Mammalia > Chiroptera > Vespertilionidae > Corynorhinus > Corynorhinus townsendii. Next base: position 140,685,890 of record JAPDVU010000001.1, on the reverse strand, counting down.
TTCATTCAAAAACTTCAGAATATGCATTTTTTTCCCAGTGCATATGGAGCATTCTTTAGGATAGATCACATATTAGGCCACAAAACAAGCTTCAATGAATGCAAGAACATTGCAATCATATAAAGCATCTTTTCTGAACATAATAGCATGAAACTAGAAATCAACTACAGGAAGAAAATAGAAAAACACAAACATGTGAAGACTAAACAAGCCATGGACCAAAGAAGAACTCAAACAGGAAATAAAAAACTATTTTGAAACAAATGAAAATGAAAATATAACTTTTCAAAATTAATGGGATGCAGCCAAAACATTTCTAAGAGGGAAGTTCTTAGCTACATAAGTCTACCTCAACAAACAAATATCCCCAACTACACCTAGAGGAACTAGAAAAAGAAGAACAAACAAAACCTGAAGTAAACAAAGGAAGGAAATAGTTAAGATCAGAATGGAAATAAACCAAATAGAAATTTTAGAAACAGAAAAAAGATCAATGAAACCAAGAGTTTGTTTTTTGAAAAAAACAAAAACAAATTTGATAAATCTTTAGCCAAACTCAAAAAAAAGAGAGAGCCCAAATAAATAAAATCATAAATGAAAGAGAAGCTACAAGTGAAACCATAGAAATACAATGGTATTTTAGTATTCATTAAAAAGTACTATAAATAATTATATGCCAACAAATTTGACAATCTAGATGAAATGGATAAATTTCTAGACAATATAATCTTTCAAGCCTGAATTAGGAAGAAATACAAAATGTAAGTAGATTAATTACTAGATATGATATTGAAGCAGTAATAAAAAATTTAAAAAAACTCCCAACAAATAAAAGTTTGGAATCAGACAGCTTCACAGGTGAATTCCACCAAACATTTAAAGAAGTATTAATACCTATCCTTCTTAAACTATTTCAAAAAATGGAAGAGAAAGGAATAGCTTCCAAAATCATTCTATGAAGCCAGTATTACCCTGATACCAAAAATAGATGAAGACATTACAAGAAAAGAAAATTACAGGCCAATATCCTTGATGAACATACATGCAAAAATTCTCAACAAAATATTAGGAAACCAGATTCAACAATACATTAAAACTATTGCCCTAACCCAGTGTTCGGCAAACTCATTAGTCAACAGAGCAGCAAACCGCGGCTTGCGAGCCACATGTGGCTCATGAACCGCAGTTTGCCGACCACTGTCATAACTGGTTTGGCTCAGTGGATAAAGCGTCAGCCTGCGGACTGAAGGGTCCCAGGTTCGATTCTGGTCAAGGACATGTACCTTGGTTGCCAGCACATCCCCAGTAGGGGGTGTGTAGGAGGCAGCTGATCAATGTTTCTGTCTCATCGATGTTTTTAACTCTCTATCCCTCTCCCTCTATGTGAAAAAGCAATAAAATACATATTTTTTAAAAAGTATTATATACCACTGGTGGCCTGGTGCTCCGATTCATGCACATTGAAAGGAAATTAATTAGAAGAAATATTTTAATATCGCTGTTCACCCTTTCTCTATAATAGAAGTGTCAACCAAATTCATAATCGACAATGACAGATCGAAACACATGGGTGTGATTGGTGCCAGTGAGAACTTTATATGCATTGTGCATGTGTGAGTCAACTTAGCCTTTTATGGATATAGAATACACTTGATTAATTAGACCTGCTTTCTGATTCAGCTAAACTTTTTCCAACCCAGTGAAGCACCTCAACTTCTCTTTCAGGTTATTGTCAACAACACAGCAATAAATATCAACACGAAGCAGATTACTATTGTAGATCTCACAGGGAGAACAAAGGGTAAAATATTTATTTGCAGCAGTGTTTGACTATATTCTGGCAGTGAGAAAACCACAAGTCATTTTCAAGGTCCACTATTTCTTACTTCTTTTCAGTCAGGTCAAGTTTCTGAACTTTCTAAATCTCCATTTTCAGGCTAATGGAAAGAAAATAGGATTCTACCAAGTCTCCTAGCTACCTACTCCAGGACTTCTGTGAGAATCAAATGAGATGAGGCATGGGAAAATGTTTCACAGACATTTGGTTAAAGTGTAAAATGTTTCCACCTGGCTATAAAGCAAGTCATATTCCTGGGCTAAAGAAACTCCAAAGAGGCCAGTCACTAGGGAGAGGAAGCCGGGCTTTGCTATGTGACAGCATTACCTGGTGCTCATAGCCACCATTTCTGGGCTGGGCTGGGCTGTGGGCTGCATTTTGTGCCATGGCAGCACCGGATGCAATTTGGTGGGCTGTCACTCTGTGTGTGTGTGTGTGTGTGTGGGGGGGGGGGGGGTGGCGGGGCCTGTCTCCACTTGGGGAAAGCCGAGTGTTGCTTTGTGGGCACCAGGTCCACGCTGCCATTTCTCTGTAACTGGCCAATGTGCATCACAGCAGCTCCTGCATTGAGTGTCTGCCCCCTGGTGGTCAGTGCACATCATAGCGACCAGTAGGACGGGCAGAGGGACACTTAGCATATTAGCCTTTTATATACTAGTATATAGACGATCAAATGGGATTCATCCCCGGGAAGCAAGGATGGGTCAACATCTGTAACTCAATCAGCATGACACATCACAATCACAATATAAAGGATAAAAACCACATGATCATTTCAATTGATGCAGAAAAAGCATTTGACAAAATTCAACATTTTACATGATAAAAATTCTCAATAAAATTGGTATAAAAGGAACATATCTCAACATAATAATGGCCATGTCTGACAAACCCACGGCTAACATCATACTAAAAGGTGAAAAGTTCTAATTTCTTTTCCTATGATCAGGAACAAGACAAGGATGCCCACTATCATCACTTCTGTTTAACATAATACTGTAAGTCATAACCACAGTAATCAGACATTAAAAAAAAAATAAAAGTCATCCAAATCGAAAAGGAAGAAATAAAATTCCTCCTATTTGCAGATAACATGATACTATGTATCGAAAACCCTAAGGTCTCCACTGAAAAACTATTAGAATTAAATGAAATCAGTAAAGTTGCAGGATACAGAAGAAATATACAGAAGCCTGTTGCAATTCTTTACACCAATAACAAACAATCAGGAGAAATTAAGAAAATAGTCCTGTGTACAATTACACTAAAAAAATAAAATATCTAGAAATAAATTTAATAAAAGATATGAAAGACCTGTACTCTGAAAACTATAGAATACTAAAGAAAGAAACTCAGTAAGATACAAATAAGTGGAAGGATATGCCCATGGATTAGAAGAATTAATATTGTTAAAAAATCCTTACTATCTAAAGCAATATACAGACTCAATGCAATCACTATTAAAATACCAATGTCACCCAGCTAGTGTGGCTCAGTTGGTTGAATGTCTTCCAGAGCACCAGCAGGTTGCTGGTTCAATTCCTGGTCAGGGCACATACCCGGGTTGTGGACTATTTCCCTGTAGGGGGCATGCAGGAGGTAGCCAATCCATGTTTCTCTCTCTCATCAATGTTACTCTATCTCCTTGGTTCTCAGGCCTTCAGAGCTGGGTGAGAATCTACACCATTACCTTGCTCTCTGGCCTTCAAACAACACCACTGGCTTTCTTGGGTCTCCAGCCTGTAGATGGTAGATTGTGGGACTTCTCTGCTTCCATAATCGAATGAGCCAATACCTTATAATATATCTCTTTATCTAGACACATAGATATAGCTATAGCTCTATATCCACCCATCCATCCATCCATCCTACTAGTTCTGTTTCTCTGGAGAATCATGAGTAACACATTAATAAGTACTACATCCTCACATCTTAGTCATCCTCATCTCCTGGTGAAACCTATATTGCTAAGTTTAAAAAAGTAAGAATTGGCTTATTTTCAAGTCTCCTTCTACTAAACACAGTTTATTTAAATAAAATCCAAAAGAAAAGAATCAGGGGTGGGGGTGGGGGTGGGGGAAGGAAAGAATACTAAATTCTTAGGTCTGTGGCCTAAATGTGAGTCAACCCTGATTTCTCTAAAACTCTATTTTCTCTGGGATCACTTCTCTATAAACTAAACAAGGTTTTACCCCAGACCCAAATTTCTGCCTCAGATTTGCCAGAGCTTTACCAGCCCAAGTTCCATGGGGTCAGCTTTCTATCTTCCTCTAATTATGAAATTCTGGCTGAGAATCATAGCTTTCTTCCACCACAGAACTTATCTCATGCTTTATTCCTCTGTGAACAGATTTCCATCCAAGCCTGCCAGCAGCTCTGAGCACTGGCCAAGTTCAGCAGACTAGGTCTTAGCACTCCTCTCCATGTTCCCGGCTCCAAGCTGTCCACGCAATGTCTCTACTACCCTCCGCCGCAACCCACTCAGCCATTCCTGCCATGCACCTGGGCTTGCTGACTTAGCTATCTTCCCTGCCATAAGCCCTGTGCCCACCTTGGATCTGGCGGACCTCTCTGGAGCCAGGGCATCATTTGTGTCAGCCCTCGGGATGACCTCCCAGCTCACTTCAGGCCCTGCTTCCTTCACACTGCTCAAGTGGGAAAGCCACAATTCCCAGTTCAGTCACTGGAACCAGTGGCAATTTAGTGGGGAAAGGATCAGTGTTAAGAAATGTTGATGGAGACTTTTTAGTTAAAGGCCAAATCTGGGAGAAAAAACCAAAAAGCTATGATTGGTTCACATACTAAAGTGAACCAGCTGTAGTTAGGAATCAGAGTGGGATCAGCCACTCTCTGCACAGGTAGCAAGGGCCATGGGGAAATGAGCCCAACTGGCAGTAGCCCAAACTGAAGCCCAAATGGAAAATAGAAATGCTAGTGTCCCCGTCTTGCTAGCACCCCAATCTTTGCCACTTGGCCTCTGAGAAAGGAAAGCATCCCTTTCTACCCCTACAGGCAGGCCCCTACCATAATGGCATTTCCCAAATTATTCAGTTTCCATTTCTCCCCTTGCATTTCTCTTGATGGTGACGAGCTAGAGGTGAAGAGGTGGATCGTATTTTGTATCCAAGCCTTGGGTGTTGGAAGCTTCCCTTGGCAACTCTCTATCCAAGGTGGGGGTACTGGCCTGGAGCCTTCTGCTTTACCTTTGGACCTCAGCTGAACTTCTAAGAGAACAGGAAAGTCCTACCTCAGGATCTGTTACACACAGCGACCTCTGGCCAATGCTGAGCTAAATTAGGGAGCAGGGACGATGCCGCCTCACTTTCTCTCTCTTGGTGTCTGACAGTCTCCCACTGTGCCATTGCCCATATCTTTGCACACCCAGGTCTTTCCTGCCTCCATGAATCTTCTATTACCCTGTGCTTCAACTTGAGTCTGTCCTAAAATGTCCGTGTCCCATTCTCCTGTACTCCGAAGCTTGGTACTAGATGTTAGGGGGTTTAACTCTCCAAAGTAAGGTATTTGCATTGTAACAGAGATCTGCTCCCAACTTTATCTGAAACAATGGCCCTGAAAGTAAGAATTTTAGACATAGTAACAGGTTAAGGGGCAGATATTTGTAAAGAAGTTGGACTTTATTTTTTTAATCTATTTTTATTGATTTCAGAGAGGAAAGGAGAAGGAGAGAGAGATAGAAACATCAATAATGAGAATCACTGATTGGCTGCCTCCTGCATGCCCCATACTGAGGATCAAGCCTGCAGCCCGGGCATGTGCCCTGACCAGGGATCGAACTGTGACCTCCTGGTTCATAGGTCGATGCTCAACCACTGAGCCACACTAGCTGGGTGACATTGGTGACAAGTGAGAAGTTGGACTTTAAATGCCTTCCCAATGAGACTGTGTAGGCAGCAAGTACAGCTCAGGACAAACCCATTCATCATTTACAAAGAACACCAGCCAACTCAGAATGAAAAGAAAGCATCATTCTTTTCCATCTCTGTGCAGCGCTGGCTCCTTATTTCCGTGATGCCTCAATGCAGAAAGCAAAAGTTAGACTTTACTCCTGCTGGGAGATCCTCAGTGATAACTAGCACATAAGTTACAATGCTCGCAGAGCTTATGAAAAAAGAACCCCACAAAATCAACAGACTAGATCCCTGAGGTAAAGAAATACGTTTAAATTAGATGGAAAGTTTCTCTGGCCTTCTCTTAAATTGCTGTGTTTGCTTATTACAAGATTTGGGGTGATGGGGGAGGGTGAACACAGAGAAGGCCATCCAATGTGCGGAGGGATCAGGCATGGTGACCACATAATTTACTGTCCAAACTGTGGGACACTTCTGAGAGTGAAAAGGGCACTCACTCTGACATACTTATGCTGGAACAAGTTATCAACTGGGACTGTCCAGGGCCAGCTGAGACATAGGTCACCCTACAGCCTACGTGTTGCCACTATTAACATGGTAAGAACCGACATGTTACATGGGTCATCTTCTTCCCCACATTGCTTTAGCAACTCCAGGGCCCATGTTAGCACCTGGAGGGGGTCTGGCAACTGAGAAGAGCATGCTCATGAAGCTCAAAATCATATGCTGTGGCAATGTCAGCACTGGCTAAGACTTTTCTAAATGCTTGCAATGACTTTCTGTATTTTTCTCTTCTTACAGACCACTCTTTATATAGCATTGAAGAATAGGTATGCAAATTTGGGAGTCCTTATTATGCAGAGGAGAGCCAAAGTTTCTTCTCAGTAGAGATCATAACTAGAAGAGGAGCCCTAATAGGTGAGCTGAGCACTGGGCTCTTGCGGTTGAGTGGCTGTGAAGAGGCAGACATGTTGCTTTCAGAATGGAAGAAGGACAGGTAAGAACAAAGTCATAGAAGCACCAAATGGAGATGATTTTTAGTGGTTACACCAGCCAAATAAGATAGAGTTGGCATGGAAGGAATAAATGGAAAAATTCAAAATGCCAAAGGGAAAAAGACATGTGTTGGGAGAACTGGTGCTCAGTGCAGGCAGGGTCTATGGAGGTCCCTCCTCTACACAGCCTATCATTCCCCAAAGATGCCCTCACACATGATTAATTACTTCATGAAATAATTCCCTTAAAGACCCTGTTCTACCACTTTACATTTTTTACAATGTGGTTTTATCCTATTTAGGAACCATATCTATAATTTGAATACCTCTAAGTCATCTAGAGACATTATTCAATGGAAATAAAATACATATGTTCCCCTCATCAAGCTCCCAAAATTGGAAAATTCTGTGAAAATCCATGAATTGGCATCTATTTCTCTAAGAATTCCCAAGGAAAATTATGCTCTGTGAATTGCTCTCACCTTCTGCTTTATTTTGGGTGTCCCAGAGCAGCTTGGGAATGCTCTTGCAGATGGTTTCAGCTCTGTGGCTCATGTCAGCCCTCACTGTCAACCTCTGTCACACAAGGAAGGATGTGGGCAAGGATGAGTTCTCTGCCTCCCTTACTCTCTCCTCTGTGCATCCCTCAATGGATCTCGCCCCTGCCCACTGGGGTGGGGCCTTTCAGCACAACAACACCCAGCACTAGGCTGTAGAGAGCACCTGGGAAGGCGCATGAGCTGATTGTCAGCTGAGTCAAGTGGCGTCAGCAGAGCCACATCCTGGAAACATACCCTGCCAGAGGCAGGTATGTTGTCGCCTGACCTTTTTATCTAAGTTCAGCCAGGCTCCAGGAATGGACACAATTATCCGGGCTCAGCCAGTAGTGATAATTACAAAAAAGCCACAAGAATGAAGAATTGCAGCTTGATCTTTAACCATGATTTCACATAATTTCCTTTGTCTTAAACTCTAGTAAAACTTCCTGGTATCATGCTGTATATGATAAACGCGCTGCACTAGCTCTGGGTCATTGTCTCTCCATCTGAGAACAGTGTCCCACCTGGTCCCAGCTCTCCCTACTGCCTCTGTGTCTGTCTCTTTCCTTTTCTCAATCCCCCGTTGCCCCTACTCAGGACTTGTCTGCTCTCTAACTGTGCTGGTCACAGCCAAGAGAGAAAACTTATACTAGGCTATGTGAAGGAATCCACCTCGGCGGGTGTTAAGTCTGGGTCTTAAGGGAGCTCTTGACAGAGGCACAGCCACAGCCCTTCTCAGATGGAGGCAGGTATGGGTGGCCCAGACAGGAGAACAGGGAAAGACTGAATCAGGCATCGGGTCAGAAGAAGAGAAGGGTTGAAGGGAGAATGAGCCCTGGCTGGCTTGATTTAGTGGTTAGAGCATTGGTATGCAGACCCAAGGGTCTCAGGTTCAATTCCCAGTCAGGAGCACATACCTCGGTTATAAGTTCCCCAGCCCTGGTGGGGGTACATGTGGGAGGTGACCAATCAATGTCTCTCTCACATCTTGTAGATGTTTCTCTTTCTTTCTCTCTCCCCACCCCTCCCTCTCTTCTACTCTCTCTAGAAAGCAATGGGAAACATATCTTCAGGTGAGGAAGGAAGGAAGGGAGGGAGGGAAGAAAAGGAGGGAAGTCGGGTGGGCAGGATGGAGGGAGGGAGAATGAAATGAAGAAACCACCACAGAAGAAATGATGGTTTCCAGAATCCATCCAAGAGGACACTGTGCATATGGAAAGGATGGTGACAGGGCACTTGGCAATGTCCTCTAAACTCCTTCTGTGCCCCATGATCAGCCCATCCTCTTCCTGATGGGGACTCAGCTACTGGGTCACAGCAACCAGCTCTGATTCTAGTGGACTTCAAAACACAATTTTCTTCCCCTTTTTGCCTGTTGATTATGTAAGATGCGGGATACCTGAAATAACCAGACAGGCACACAAGAGAGATGATTTAGAAATGGGAACCACTCCAGGGTGCTCCCAAATCCTTCAGTAAACAAGCTCCTAATTCTCCACCTGTCATCTTGTCCCTTCCTGTTGGCAACAATATTAGGGTATTGCATATGGCCTTTGGACAAGAGAAGCTGTTCTGAAGACACAGCAGAGTGGAAGCTGTGACAGATGTGGCAACTGGAATAAGAATCAGACTCGCTGTGTGCTTTTTATTCTCAGGTGGCTGGATTATCTCACAAGAGTCTGCTTTCTATCTTGTATCTGATGGTCCTTTAGAGTGCACAAACATTTATATAAGGCTTCTAGGGTGAGGGGATTTACGTCTTGGCTGCCAGAGTTGAGACAGGTCACTATGACGGGTCACAGTGACCTTGTCATCTCTATCTACAGCTTGTGCAATAGTTTTCAAAATGTGGAGAGTGTTCTGTTTATGACCTAAATCATTGGGTCTCTGCCTTGGTGGTACCTTGAAGCTCCTTGGATGATTGGAATGTTGGTGGAGAACTAACTGATGTTCTATACCTTCTCTTATAGGTGGGCTGGAAAAATGAAGATGCAAGTCCTGATTGCTCACCAAAGGACTAAGGTTACAAAACACAATGGGTAGAACCTGCCTCAAGAAGATCCTTAGGTGTTCACTGGTTTGCATAGAACTTTGGGGAATCTGAAAGAAGGTAACTAAGCTACTTCTGAAAGCCTGATAGCCCAAAGGGGTAGCAGAACCTGAAAAAGAGATAAGAGCAAATACAGAAAGTGAAGAGGAAAACTTACATGGGAAAGTGAAATCAGAGATAGAGGCAGGAGATGTCACTTCTTAGTGATCTTTGAATATTGTCACCAGGTGGCCTGGCTGAAGACCTGTGGAAAGGGCTGTTACTTGATCCCAACAGACCCTTCTCCCCTTTTTCCTTTGACTGATAGAACTCCTCAAGCTTTCACTCCTCAGCTAAAGACTACAATTCCCAGCCTTCCTTGCAACTAGGTAGAAGCATGTGTCTAAGTTCTGTCCAATGGGATGAATGCAAGCGATATATGCAATTCTAGTTGGATACTGACAAGGGAGCTGCTTGCTCATCAAGTTGTCTCTTCTCTTCTGATTGGCTGTGGTGGCGGGGAGGATGACTTGATCTCTTCCTTGACCTTGCAGATAGAATGTTAGTGAGAGGTAAAGCAACAGGATTGGTGCCCTTATAAAAGAGACCTTAGAGAGCTCTCTTGCCCCTTCTGCCATGTGAAGACACAGCAACAAGGCAGCTGTCTATGAAGTGGGCCTTCACCAGACACTGAAACTGCTGGTGCCTTGATAGTGGACTTTCCAGCCTGAGAAATAAATGTTTGTTGTTTATAAGCCACCAAGCCTATGATAGTTTGTTATAGCATCTTGAAGAGTACCTTTTGCTTCCTTCTTTCCTGTTACCATTAGTATTCAATGGAACCTCAGAAGATGTAGAAAGGGTTTTTGAAACTTTCCAACTTCCAGGACACTGTGCTGGTTGCAGAAAGTTTCCATAATCCAAGAGTATAAAATACACTGACTAAAAAGGGTGGACCCAGGACATTTAAAAGTATCAGAAGCAGGAGAGTGGAACACAGGACCACATGCACAACCTAAGCAGAAGCTTCCCTCTCTTCTCACTGCCTGCTTGAGCCTCAGAGAAATGAAATGAATATCAATCCTCCATCTTAAAATTATAGTTCAGACTGAAGAGAAAGGAAGTGATCCCAAAGAGGTTTAATGAATGTCAAGCAAAATTCATGCACACATTAACAGAAAGTCAGTACAAATCTGCCCATTTTAACCATAAACAAGATATTGATGCTCATAGCATAGCAACTATGCTAACAAACTTCAGAGAAGAGATTAAAAAAGAGGGAAATTTATAGCATTAGATGCTTATATTAGAATATATAAAGAAATATGAAAAAGCAATGACAAAAAGACTAAACAAAATAGGCAAAAGACTTGAACAAGTAGTTTAAGAGGAAAAAATTCAAATGGGCTAAAATAACATAAGGAAAGGTGCTGGACCTCAGATCCTATTGGGGGTGTGTGTAGAACCATATTTCAGTGAAGAGTTTTTCACTCTTGGAGAAGGATTCCAATGGGGAAATTTAATTATAAAGTATTATCATTTCATTAAAATATGAATCTGAAAATAATGGATTTGGTTAATAAATAATAGATGTTTACAATGTGGCAACTTAGTTTGACAGAAAAATATTGCTTTTATTTAGGATAGGAGGTATGAGGACCAGGGGTGGGAGAGGTTCCTTTTTGAATGCTTTTGACTCATTTGTTTTCATTTAAGAATTATGTACTAGGACATCAAAAATAACCATGGTTTTGTTATTTTCCCACTGGTTATTGAGAGGAGCAATTACCTTGAGTAGAGTGGGATGGGGATGTCTCGGGTAGCAGGGGGCGGCAGGGATTTCCCATATGAGGAAGCTCTATGGTTGCTGGTGACTGAGACACTGAAATAAGTTCTGAATCCTCAGGTGGAATCTACATTACAGATATGTCAGAGCCTCAGATGGTGAGTGTCTCTCCTCCAAGCTCTCACCTACCACTTTCTCTTTCCACCAGCCTGGTAATCTCATACTGGTCCATCTCACTGCTAGCATGTGCTTCCCAGATCCCAGTTGGTTTAGACATTACTGGACAGAATTTGATTCTGATTCATTGTAACATAAGGTTAAACAGGGGATTTATTCATCACCATGTTTAATACCTGTATTGCCAATGGCAGTTTCACCCCAAGATATCATGGGGATTACTGTCACAACATGTTTTCCAGGAGTCAGAGGAGAAAGAACTGAGTTCCACCTCTAAGGGCTGTCAGAATCAACCTAAGCCATCATAAGAAGAGGAACCACCACCACTAATTAAGGAACCTCTTTTTCTAGAAATCTCTTTTTTTATGCTTGCCCAAAAGTACATCTAAATATAAGACTAGAATTGGTTAGCGGCATGCAACTCTAGGTTGGCTGACATTCTATGGAATTATTTCCAACACAATCAAGGCAAACCAAAGTGTGAGGAAATCAAACCACATGCATTGATGCTTCAGACTGAGTTTGGATATTCCAAGCAACAGAAGAGAATTATTTAAACTATTTTTCAATTGAAAGTGGTTTGTGGGAAGGAGAGAGCCATTTTTCAGAATTATTGGTGGAGCTAATAAAAAAACAAAATATACATTTCAATACAATAATACATCTCAATATTCTCAATCAGAATTTCTTGAAGTATAAGATAGGCCCTCTAGACCCTCTCTCTCCAAATGATACACTAAAGACCTTCATCTCGTCTACAGGCAGAATCCCCAGCTGGATGGCAGAGTGCTAGCAAGATAGCACACAGTTCCTTACCTAGTACTTAAATTCCCTGGCCAGCTGAAGCAAAAAATAAATAAATAAATAAATAAATAAATAAATAAATAAATAAATAAATAAAATAAAAATAAAAAACAAATCACCTTCCCTATTTCTGGAATGCTAAGGAGAGACTCTCTCCCCTTGAAATCATTAGCTGTTAGGACTATGTGATGTTGAAGCCACCAGGGTCCACTTTCTGTCTGTAGAATGTCCTGGATGGAGAAAAGAAGCAATAAGAAATACAAAAAGCAAACCCTGAATACATCTAAATATAGTCCCAATACATGGGCTTTTCAGTTATGTAAACCAATTAATTTCCTTATTGTTGTTGTTGAATTAGTTTGAGTTTGGATTTTGTCATCTGTAACAAAAAGAGTTCTGATTAATATATCTACTATAGTTGCCAGAATAATTAAATAAAAATACAGATGCCCAAAAGAACTTGAATAATATCTTACTCTAAAGTTATATTACAAATAATATACTTATACTAAAAAATTCATTGTTTTATGAAATTCAAATTTAACTAGGCCTTCTGTATTTTATCTTTCAAACCTATATGGAAGATACAATGGGTCAAAAGTATTTTTAAGAGATCTTGGTGTACATCTTGGTCCTTTCCAAAGGTACTCAGCCCCAGCAGAAGGAGCCACAAGCTTTGGATTGCTGATACTTCCAAACAGGGTACCCAGAGCCAGTCAAAAACAGCATTTGACACTGTCCTGCACTAGAGATTTGGAGTCATAGCAGATCTACCTAATACACAGACACAACCCCCAAAAGGCAGCTAAAATGGGGAGACCAAAAATAAGCCCCAAATGAAAGAACAAGAGAATTCTCCAGAAGAAGAGCTAAACGAAATGGAGATAAGAAATTTATCAGATATAGAGTTCAAAATAATGATAGAAAATTACTATATCAACAGCATAAGAAAGGATATAGTAACTATGAAGAATGACATAGCACTAATAAAGAACACATGGAAGAAATACACAGCAGATTATGGGAAGCCAACAATTGGATCAGAAAATTAGAAGACAGGGTAGAAAAAAATCATTCAGTTAGATAACCAAAAATAAAAATAAAAATAAAAATAGAAAAGGAAGATAGTTCAAGGGAGCTGTGGGACAACATGAAATGTAACAATATTTCCATCATAAGAATACCAGAAAGGGAAGAAAGTGAGCAAGGGATAGAGAATGTGTTTGAAGAAATAATGCAGAAACTTCCCTAACCTGGTGAAGAAAAAGTCACACAAGTTCAGGAGGCACAGAGAGTCCCAAGCTAGAAGAACCCAAACAGGCCCATGCCCTCACACATCATAATTAAAGGGCTAAAAATTAAAGACAAAGAGAGAATCTTAAAGACAGCAAGAGAAAAGCAATTCATTACCAACAAAGAAGCTCCCATAAGGCTGTCACCTGATTTTTCATCAGAAACTCTACAGTATTCAAGGTAATGAAAAGCAAGGATCTGAAACCAAGATTACTACATCCAGCAAGGCTATCATTCAATATAAATGTTGAAATAAAGAGCTTCTCAAAAAAAAATAAAATAAAAAGACGGAAGGAGTTTATCACCACCAAACCCACACTGCAGGAATTGCTAAAGGGACTGTTGTAAAGAGAAGAAGAAATAGAGAAAAATATAGACATAAAGAATTAAAATGGCAATAAGTAAGTACCTATCAATAATAATCTTAAATGTAAGTGGATTAAATGCTCCAAACAAAATAGGTAGAACAGCTAAATGGATATAAAAACACAAACCTATCTATAAGAGACTCATCTCAGAACAAAAGACTCATACAGGATGAGAGTGAAGGGATGGAAAAATATTTTCCATGCAAATGGAAAGAGAAAAAAGACTAGGGTGGCAATACTCATATCTGACAAAATAGACTTCAAAATGAAGGCTATCAAATAGACAATAAAGGTCACTACATAACACTAAACAGATCAATCCAACAAGAGGATATAACTTTGGTAAACATATATGCACCCAATATAGGAGCACCTAAATATATTTAAAACTTCTAGAGGACTAAGGGAGAGATTGACAACAATACAATAATAGTAGGGGATTTTAATACCCCGCTGAATTCACTGGATAGATTTTCCAGACAAAAAAATTAACAAGGAATCCCTAGCTGGTTTGGCTCAGTGGATAGAGCATTGGCCTGTGGACTGAAGGGTTCTGGGTTCGATTCTGCTCAAGGCAACATGCCTGGGGTTGTGAACTTGATCACCAGTGGTGGGCATGCAGGAGGCAGCCAACCAATGATTCTCATTGATGTCTCTATCTCTCTTTCCCTTTCCCTTCCTCTCTGAAATCAATAAAGTATCCTATATAATAATAGCCTAATATGCTAAGTGTCCGGTCGTCTGGTCAACCAATCAAAGAGTAATATGCTAATGATATGCTAAGGCCACTCAACCACTCGCTATGACATGCACTGACCACCAGGGGCAGACAGTCAACCGGTTGACCAGTCGCTATGCCATGCACTGACCACCAGAGGGCAGATGATCCGACTGGTAGGTTAGCTTGTTGCTGGGGTCCGGCCAATCGGGATTGAGCGAGACAGGCCAGACACACCCTGGAGCCCTCCTGTGGTCCCTCCCCGGCTGGCCACCCCCTGCATCCCTCCCCAGCCCCAAGTGTGCAGTGGAGAGGTCCCTCGGCTTGGCCTGCACCCTCTCACAATCCAGGACCCCTTGGGGGATGTTGGAGTGGGGTCCCTCAGCCTGGGCTGTGTCGTCTTGCAATCCAGGACCCCTCGGGAGATGTCGGAGAGCCAGTTTCGGCCCAACAGCGGAACGACCAGTTGCTATGATGTGCACTGACCACCAGGGGGCAGATGCTCAACACAGGAGCTGCCTTCTGGGGGTCAGTGCACTCTCACAGGCGGAGCACTGCTCAGCCAGATGCCGGGCTTATGGCTGCCGAGAGCAGTGGCGGTGGTGGGAGCCTCTCTTCTGCCTCTGCGGCAGCACTAAGGATGTCCAACTGATGGCTCAGGCCCACTCCCCACCTAAACCATCAGTTGGACATCCCCCAAGGGCTCCCAGACTGTGAGAGGGTTCAGGCTGGGCTGAAGGACACCCCCAAGTGCACAAATTTCGTGAACTGGGCTTCTAGTATATATAATAATAAAAGCATAATATGCTAATTAGACCAGATATCCTTCCGGACAACCTTCTGGATGAAGCCGGGGCTGAAAGTGAAGCGTGGGTCACAGGTACCTGCCAGCAGCTGGAGGGAAGCCTGGGTCCTGGGTGCCAGAGGGAAGCCTGTGCTGGCAGCTGGGTGAAGGAAGGCCTACTCTTGTATGAATTTCGTGCATTGTGCCTCTAGTATATTATAAAAAAAAATAACAAGGAAATAGTGACTCTAAATGACACACTGTATGAGATGGAATTAATTGACATTTATAAAACGTTTTACCCCAAAGCTGCAGATTATACATTCTTGTCAAGTGCACATGGGTCATTTTCAAAGGTAGACTACATGTTAGGGCACAAAACAAGTCTCTACAAATTCTAGAGGACTGAAATCACATCAAGTATCTTCTCAGATCACAATGGCATGAAATTAGAAATCAATTACAATAAAAACACTCAAAAACATTCAAACACATAGAGGCTAAATAGCATGGTATTAAACAATGAATGGGTTTCCAATGAGATCAAAGAAGAAGAAAAACTTCCTGGAAACAAATGAAAATGAACACACAATAACCCAAAATCTCTGAGACACAGCAAAAGCAGTCCTGAGAGGAAAGTTCGTAGCACTACAGGCCTACCTCAAAAAAAAAAAAAAAAAAGAAAGAAAGAAAAGAAAAATCATCAATAAACTATTTCACCCTATAACTGAAAGAACTAGAAAGAGAACAACAAGAAAAGACCAGAGTAAGTAGAAGGAAGGAAAGAAAAGATTAGAGCAGAAATAAATGACATAGATAAAAACAACAAAAAAAAAGAAAACACAGTCTCTTCAATAAATGGTGTTGGGAAAATTGGACAGATACATGCAAAAAGAAGAAACTAGACCACCAACTTACACCATACACAAAAATAAACTCAAAATGAATCAAGGACTTAAACATAAGATGGGAAACCATAAAAATACTAGAGGAACCCACAGGCAGTAAAATCTCAGACATATGCCAAAGTAATTTCTTCACTGATACTGCTCCTAGGACAATGGAAACTAAAGAGAAAATAAACAAACGGGACTACATCAAAATAAAAAGCTTTTGCACACCAAAGGAAACCATCAATAAAACAACAAGAAAGCTCACTGCATGGGAGAACATATTTGCCAATGATATCACTGATAAGGGTTTAATCTCCAACATTTACAGGAAACTCATACAACTTAACAAAAAGAGGATAAACAATTTAATAAAAAAATGGGCAATGGACCTAAATAGATACTTTTCGAAAGAAGACAGAAGGAGAGCCAAGAGACATATGAAAACCTGCTTAAAGTCACTAATCATTTGAGCAATGCAAATCAAAACAACAATGCAGTACCATCTCACACCTGTCAGAAGGGCTAGCAACACCAAATCAACAAATGACAAGTGCTGGTGAGGATGAGGAGAAAAAGGAACCCTTGTGCACTGCTGGTGGGAATGAAGATTGGTGCAGCCACTGTGGAGAACAGTATGGAGTTTCCTCAAAAAACTAAAATGGAACTCCCATTTGACCCAGTGATACCACCTCTAGGAATATATCCCAAAAAACTAGAAACATGAATCAGAAAGGATATATGCACCCCTATGTTCATACAAGCACAATTCACCATAGCTAAGATTTGGAAACAGCCTAAGTGCCCATCAGCAGATGAGTGGATTAAAAAACTGTGGTACATCTACACGATAGAATACTACACTGCAGTAAAAATGAAGGAGTTCCTACCATTTGCAACAACATGGATGGAGCTGGAGAGCATTATGCCAAGTGAAATAAGCCAGGCAGAGAAAGATAAATATCACATGATCTCACTCATTTATGGAAAATAATGAACAAAATAACTGATGAACAAAAACAGATCCAGAGACAGCGAAACATCGATCAGAATGTCAAACCTCAGAGGGAAGGTTGGGGAGGGTGGGGGTAGGGGGAGAGATCAATCAAAGGACTTGTATGTATGAATATAAGCCTAACCAATGGACACAGACAACAGGGGGGTAAGGGCATGAATGGGGGCGTTGGGGGGGGGGGTAATGTGGGAATAAGGACACATGTAATACCTTAATTAATAAAGAAATAAAAAAATAAAAAAATCCCCAAATAAATAAATATAAAAATTAAGTGGTGTGAGAGCCACCAGATTTCAATTTCCCCTACCTTTGGCTTCTATATGAATGTGTTTATTTCTACAATAAATCCATTACAGAATAAAGTATGTGCTATTTAATTAACAAATTAATATAATTAAATTTTTAAAAAATAAAAATAATAAAAAGTAAACACAATACAAAAGATCAATAAAACCAAGAGCTGGTTCTTTGAAAAGATAAATAAATTGATGAACCTTTAGCTAGACTCATAAAGAAACAAAGAGAGAGGACCAAATAAATAAATTCAGAAATGAATGTGGTGGAGTAACAATAGACACCACAGAAATACAAAGGAATGTAAGAAAATACTATGAATAATTATATGCAAACAAGCTGGAAAATGTGGATGAAATGGAAAAATTCCTAGAAAAATACAATCTCCCAAAACTGAATCAGGAAGAATCAGAAAACCTGACTAGGCCAGTAATAATTGATGAAATTAAAGCAGTAATAAAAAATACTCCTAGCAAACAAAAGTCCTATTTTGGACAGCTTCACAGGGAAGTTTTATCAGACATTCAAAGAACAACTAATACCTATCTTCCTCAAACTATTAAAAAAATCCAAGAGGAAGGAACACTTCCAGCTCTTTTTATGAGGCCAGCATTATCCTAATTCCAAAACCAGATAAAGAAACTACAAAGAAAGAGAATTACAGGCCAATATTCCTGATGAACATAGATGCTAAAATCCTCAACAAAATATTAGCAAATTGGATCCAGCAATATAGTAAAAAGATCATACACCAGGGCCAAGTGGCATTTATTCCATGGATGCAAAGCTGGTACAATATTCACAAATCAATAAATGTGATGCATCACATAAAAACTGAGATATAAAAGTCACATTATCATATCAACAGATGCAGAAAAAGCATTCAACAATATCCATTTTAAAAAATATGTATTTTTATTTATTTCAGAGAGGAAGGGAGGGAGAGATAGATAGAAACATCAATGATGAGAGGGAATCATTGATCAACTGCCTCCTGTACACCACCTACTGGGGATCAAGCTTGCAACCCGGGTATGTGCCCTGACTTGGAATTGAACCGTGACCTCCTGATTCACAGGTCAACGCTCAACCATTTGAGCCACACCAGCTGGGCCCAACAACCATTTTTGATAAAAACTCTCAGCAAAGTTGGAATAGAGGGATTATAACTAAATGTAATAAAGGCATATATGACAAACCTACAGCCAACATCATACTTAATGGGCAAAAACTAAAACCATTTCCCCTAAGAATAGGAACAAGACAAGGATGTCTGATTTCACCATTCTTATTCAACAAGTACTGGTAGTCCTAGCCACAGTGATCAGATAATAAGAAGAAATAAAATGCATCCAAATTGGAAAGGAGGAAGTAAAACTGTCATTATTTGTAGATGACATAATATTGTGCATAGAAAATTCTAAACACTCCACCAAAAAACTACTAGAGTTAATAAAGGAATCCAGCAATGTAGTAGGATAAAAAATTAACACCCAGAAATCTATGGCATTTCTATACACCAATAATGAATTCTCAGAAAGAGAAACTAAATAATTAATCCCATTTACCTTAGCAACAAAATATTAAGATACTTAGGCATAAATCTAACCAAGGACTTGTACTCAGAAAACTAAAGGACATTGAAAAAAGAGATAGAGGAAGATATAAACAAGTGGAAGAATATACCGTGTTCATGGATGAGTAGAATTAACATAATTAAAATGTCCACACTATCCAAAGCAATCTATAGGTTCAATGCAACCCCTATTAAATTACCAATGGCATATTTCACAGATCTAGAACAAATACTCCAAAAATTTATATGGAACCAAAATAAACCCTGAATAGCTGCAGCAATCTTGAGAAAGAACGAAGTTGGAGGAATCACAATACCAGATAGCAAGTTATACTACAAAGCCACTGTAATCAAAACAGCCTGCCACTGGCACAAAAATAGGCATATAGGTCAATGGAACAGAACAGAGACCCCAGGAATCAACCTAAGACATTATGCTTAATTAATATTTGACAAAGGAGGCAAGAACATACAATGATGAGTCAAGACAGTCTCTTCAATAAATGATGTTGGAAAAATTGGACAGGTACATGCAAAAAAATGAAACTAGACCACCAACTTACACCAAACACAAGAATAAACTCAAAATGGATAAAAGACTTAAGTATAAGACATAAAACCATAAAAATCCTATAAAAAACCATAGGCCACAAAATCTCAGACATCTCTCGTAGCTATATGTTTGTGGATACATCTCCTAGGGCAGTGGTCAGCAAACTGTGGCTTGCGAGCCACGGTTTGCCGCTCTGTTGACTAACGAGTTTGCTGACCACTGACCTAGACTCTCGATTCCAATAATTACAGGCTGTTGTTGTTCCTTGTGATTAAGACCCTATCCCAGTGGTCGGCAAACTCGTTAGTCAACAGAGCGGCAAACCGCTCTGTTGCTCATAGTCCAGAATAAACAAAGCATCTGGAAGAGAGAATGAGTGGTTCATGCCTGCACATTTCCTGAACCAAGATAAATTCCATCGATGAGCTGAGGGGGTGTGATAACCAAGAACAGCCTTTCTTTCCTGCTCTCACTTTGTGCAGACAGTCCACCCCTCAGGTCTAGATCTGCCAGCGAGCATCCCTGCCGGCTTCAGGTCCTTCCATGGCTTTCTGCTCCTGGACCTCACCCCCAGAACAGCAGACCTTCCTCAGCACCTCAAAATCACCAACAAGGCAACCCAGGGTTCCTCACCCACCCACCTCCAGTGGCCTCACCCATTCTTCAGCCTGCTAATACAATCTCTGACCCAGCACACCCCTCCATCCGGAGGGAGAAACCATGTCTGTTGACCAGTTTTAGGTTCACAGCTAAACTGAGAAAAAGGTACAGAGATTTCCCATATACCATCCTGCCCCCACACATGCACAGCCTCCTCCATTATCAACACCCCCCACTAGAGTGGAGATTTATTACAATTCATAAACCTAAATTGACACATCATCACCCAGAGTCCATGGTTTACATGAGGGTTCACTCTTGTGGTGTACGTTGTATGGATCTTGACAAATGTGTAGTGACATGTATCTCCCATTATAGTATCATACAGAGTAGATTCACTGCTTCCAAAATCTCCTACTCCATGATTCATTCCTCCCTCCCTACTAGCCCCTAGCAATCACTGCCTAACCATGTGTATTCTTGATTACGTCCTCAAAGCTCCTGGTGCTTTCCTAGGCATTCTGAACACATCAGATACACACAATCGGCCAACTGAAAGAAAACATCTGGAACTGTCTCTGATTAAACTGACTTGGAACTCTACCCCTTCCAGCTGTTAGGAGTATCACTAGTGGAACAAGCACAGTTAAAACTGAAGACCCAGACTAGGTCCTAGGTAATTCTTTAATAATATCAGCAAGTCAAACCTTTATGCTGTACAAGGATAAGAATGGCGCTTGCCCTCTTGTCATTCATCTCCAGCCTCTACAATTTCCACTTGTAACAAAAAATCTAGGGGTGGGGCGGGGCAAGGGAGAGGCCCTGCAGCTCCTCGTACGTACGTAAAGGGGAAATCAACCCAGTAGCCTCCTACCATGATTCACTAGAAATCTGCTCAAAGTGGGAAGCTGTGGGTGGATGTTTTTAAGAGCATCACAATCTAATTCACAACCACTTTAGGACACTTTTCAAAAGCCATTTCCCTTCCTTGCACACATTTCCTTGTGTGTGTGTGTGTGTGTGTGTGTGTGTGTGTGTGTCGGGGGTGGGGGTGGGGGTGGGGGTGGGGATGGGGATGGGGTGGGGTGGGAAGCCTGGCTCCGCGGGAACCAAGTCTAACAGCCAGCCACATCATAATAACGTGTGGCCCCGTCACCTGGGAATCATAGAGGGTAGCTTCTCTCAGAAAATGAGGCGTCAGGAAAGAGCCCCAGTGGTCCAGAGAGAAAGAAATGGCTGCCCCTGCAGCCCCAGGGTCTTACCTTCTGGATGCAGGGTGTGGAGCAACCCTGCCCAGCACCGCAGAGCCGCTCCTTCCTGACAGAGCCGCTCCTTCCTGGCACTCAAGGCTCGGGTCAGAGGGGGACTTTCTATGAAGCGCTCCAGCGGAGGGATTTGTGCTAACAGCCGGAGCAGAGACATGACCCTACTTCGTCTACCTGGAGATTGCATCTTCATCTTCACCACTCAGCTGCGGCCTCTTCCTTAAAAAGCGTCTTTTCCCTCAGAGAGCAGGGGGCGCTGTGGGTCCCACCAGCAGCACTCCTCCATCCACCCCTCTGGGGGGATGGGAATTGAATTGAAAGAAGTTTAACCCAAAGGTACCATCAGTTTGGTTTGAAGAAATAGTGAGGACTTGTTAGTTGATTGAGCAGCCAAACCCCTAGTAGTTACTACCTGTAGTTTCTGTGCTCTATATGTAGCTTAGAAATGCCAGCCTCTACCAGATGTCACTTCTGTTGGCTGCTGCCAGCAAATTGAAATAAGTTCAAGAAAGACTGGACTCCCCTGTTGAAGACACACAAATGCTAGGGCCTTGTTATTCAAGGTATGGTCTTGGACTAGCCGCATCTGTGTCTCTTTTGAGTTTGTTAGACCTGCAGAATCTCAGATCCCATCTCAGGCCTATTGAATCATAATCTGGAGTTTAACATGATGCCCAGGTGTTTCACATGACCTTTTAAGTTAGAGAAGGACTGCAGCAGCAGATGTCCTTGCATCTCAATTATACCTCAGTTGGTTCTCATTCTGTGCAAGCATTTTATCTGTACCCCTCTCTGTTTTCACTTTTCATTTTACTTTTTCTCCACATCGTCACAAATGTCAATCAGAACTCGAAAAGGACTTACAGTGTCTGCTTTACCAAAGACATTGGTTAGTATGAGTTTGTCATCATGTCATAGGCTGGGGTTTTTAAGACAATCACCGGAAGTTTGGATATTGATTACTAAGCATTTCCCCTCAAGGGCTGCAGACTGGTTGCAGAGGTTTTCTAATTCCTAAGTGTTCCAAGCTTTGCCTGTAGATTGATGAAGTATGCCCTCTGCATGTATTTACTATAGTGCTCAGTAGACAGAGATCCCACTTTGAGTAATAAAACACAAATGCATTTTTATAGCTTTATTGAGATGTAATTGATATGTAAAGAGCTGCACATTTTCACTGTGTACAATCTGATGAATTTGGACATTTGCAAACATACTTGATACCCTCATACAGTTAGGTGATAGACATATCCAATACCTCCCAAATTTCCTTGTGTCCCTTTGTTTTGTATTTTTAGTAAGAAAATTTAACATGAGATCTACCCTCTTAACAAATTTTGAAATGGATGAGATTATACTGTTAATGCTGTATCAGCACTATGTTCTAAAGCAGATCCCCAGAAAGTATTCATCTAGCATAACTGAGACTTTATATACATTGAATAAAAACTCTTCATTTCCCCCACCCTGAAACCCCCATATTTTCTGCTTCTATAAGTTTTGATTTTAGATACCTCATAAAGTGGAATCATGCAGTATTTGACTGACTTATTTTGCTTAGCATAATGTCCTATTGGTTCATCCACGTTGTTGCAAATGGCAGGAATTCCTTCTTTTTTTTAAAGCTGAATAATATTCCATTGACTGTATATACCACATTTTCCTTAAAAAATCATGTTTAAAAGCTTTTTGTGCTGTCTTTTCTTAATCAGTTCTACTTGCTAGTATGCTGTGTTCCATGAAAAGAGGCCACATTCTTCAAAAGTTTGAGGACCATTGCTCTTGGCATGAAGCTCCAAGCTCTCTCTTGAGTTCCTTGACCAAAAAAAGACATTTGACATATTTCCATTCAGTCGTGAGTTTTTAAAGGGTCAAGTATTTATTAAGAGTAAAAATAAATACTGACGTTGTTTTACAGAGAAAAGGGGCCTTTGGGGACCTGTTTGTACCTGGATTACAGTTATATGTCTGTGTAATGTGGTTGAGAGCCAATTACAAGCACCCCAACAATAGATTGTTTCCATTTTGACCTACATAGTTTTGCATTGCAACTTTGTCCCAACAGTGCTCAGAAACCAAGAATTGAGATAAACTAGACTTGGAACCAGACATTCAAATGGCTATACTACAAAAATAACCTACTAAATCACATTAATGTAACAAAGATATAAGCTTTGTTTTGTTTTGTTTGGATCTTGTCCTTTACATTTTCTTCCTCTGTATATGATTTATATGTTCATAGGTAAGTATAGCACTACATACCAATAATTTCTAAATATATAAAGATTCATATATTATGGGTGCTCCCATGCTCAAAAATACTTTCAAGGTGCACAATAAAAACTGTTTAGAGATCAATGGACTAGATTAATGATCTCTTGCTGTCTTTTGTCAACAAATGGATCAGAAAAGTCCTTTTATTGCCATTATTTAAAGCCAGCAACATGCTACCACGTTCTCTAGGCCTGAGTCATCCTTGTTAACATTCGTATTTGAGCTTGTTAATTTAACACCAGACTTGGAAAGAAACAACAGGAAATGTGGGTTTCAGAACCACTTAACAATTCTACCTCATGTTCCTCCTTGTCTCTGGGCTGGGATTCATGTCTGGAAAAGCCCCAAAATCACAGGTTCAACTGAAACTGTCTCCTTATTTCTCAGGAAGCAAACAAGGTTTGCTTGATGTGGCAACACCCTTCTCCAGGCAAAGTGCAAAACCCTAAGAGGCACTGGACAGCTCAGTGGTGATATGGGAACTCAGCCATGTCTGAGGGTCAGAGAGTTCTAGAGCTAGAAGCTCCCTTAGGGATCTTCTAGTCACATCTACCATTGTATAAATGAGGACACTGAAGGCCCCAAGTTGGAATGATT
This sequence comes from Corynorhinus townsendii, assembly GCA_026230045.1. Lineage (NCBI taxonomy): Eukaryota > Metazoa > Chordata > Mammalia > Chiroptera > Vespertilionidae > Corynorhinus > Corynorhinus townsendii. The sequence goes on along the minus strand of JAPDVU010000001.1, from coordinate 140,661,627 downwards.
CACTCAAGATTATACAGCTCGTTGTGGCACATCTGGGACTGTGACCAAGTCTCTGGACTCCACTTGGGCTCCCGGACTCCCTGATGTCCTCTCAGGGCTGATGTGAAGGAGGGACATGGAGAGTTATTGGCTTACGATGAGACAAGGCCAGATAATGTCTGGTGCTAAGTGATCCCAGACAGTGTTTTAACAGAAATGTTAAAGTGCATGCTGGCTCAGTGCATCTGCGTGGGGTCCATCACGAGGGATTGTTGAGCACAGCCTGCCTCTGGAAGCTCACGTGCTGCGGCTTCAGCTCTGGATGGTGGGCTGGCAACTCCGCTCTCCTGACCATGCCTCCAGCTCCTGCGCACACTGGAGGGACCAGGACACCAAACCTACAGAGTGGGGGATGGAAGCACAGCGAGGGCAGAGGATGAGCTGCTCACAGCTGTGTCCTCCGTGCCTAGCACAGCACCTGGCACATAGGAGGCACTCAGAACATTTCTGTTGCATGAACAGGCCTCACCTGAGAAGGTGGGAGAGGACCAGGTTTTCAGCCTGATCACACTGAGCCTGGGAGTGGGTGGCTACAGAGCTGAGAGCTGAAGTCTAACCCACGGAAGGAGCCGGGAAACACCCCAGGCAGCCGCCTCCTCTCTGCTCTCATCAGTTCGTGGGCTGTGCTGTATTCACTGCTGGCCCAGGAGGCCTCCATGGAAATTCATATTTTTCTTCCAAAGCTGTGAACTAAATCACTTATCACCCTCCACTGAGCGGGCGACTGCTGCCCCTTCCTGATTGGCTCGGTTGCGGGAGGGAAGAGCACTGTGCTCTGTGGAGAGGGCTCTGCACTCCAGGCCCACTCAGCCCGACTGGGGCCCTCATGCAAGTCACTTCCTTTCCCTGAGACTCAGTTTCCCTGTGCACGAGGCATAAATGGTGTGTGCCATTCCCACTTACCTCATGAGCTGCTGGGAGGACTAAAGGGCAACTCACGGTCAAGTGCTTCAGACAGTAAACCCCCTGCACAGGCGTGTTGGTGAAGGGGGGCCATTCTACACAGTCCCGAGGTAGGTGTTGCCTGTGAGCTTATTCCTGCTCAGCTTCGGGTAGAGGGTGCGTTATGACTTGTCCAGGAGCAAGGCTTTTATTTGCCAGTCTGCATGTACGTGTTTAATCTTAGTTATAGGGCCAGCCGCCATGGGCCTGGCTTCCTTTCCCACCTCCACCTGCAGAGTCTGACCCTCAGTGGTTAGAAACAAACATGCTGGCACTGCTTGGTAAACGGGGTGCGCCTTGGGTTTGAGTTGGCCAAAGCTTATTATTTTCTCTGAGGATTAAAGCGTTCCTCCTCAGACAATGAAGACGTCAACTGAATGCACGAGCTTTGGGAACAGCTTGGTTCTTTCCAGCATCAGCGGGTCTTCCCCCACGCTGCCCCTCCCTCACGCATGTACTTGGGCTGGGCCACAGATCTCAGCCCAGGGCCCACCCCGCTGTCAGTCAGCAGTAGGGCTGGGTGGTCGGGAGCACACAGACAGGGAGGATGGCGTGGAGGCAGTCTCCTAGAGGCCCCAAGTGACCCCCACTTCTTAGTATTCACACCCTTGGGTGAGGCTCACTTCTAACAAATAGAATATGGCAGAAGCATGTCTTTTGCAAGGTGAGGTTATAAGAAGACTGTGGTTTCCATCTTGGATTCTCTCTCTCACTGCGAGCTGGCCTATAAAGAGGCTCATGTGTATGGCCAGGAATGAAGCCCATTAGTCTGTAAACAGCTCAGCCCACCAAGGACCATCTGAGTCCATTTACAGCAGACCCTCAGCCTCAGCCTTGTCCGGAGATGCCCCAGCCCCGGCCCCAGCCCCAGTGGACACAACCTCATGAGCAATGTGGAGCCAGCAGCACCCAGCAAAGCCACATCCCAGTCCTGACCCACAGAAATTGAGATAGTCAACATTTATTGTTTGAAGTCTTGGTTTTAAGCATTTTGCTACCCAGACAACAGGTAAGGAATATGAGTGGAAAGAGATGAAAAAAAAAAAAAAGTAGAAGCGGTAGAGTTGGAGAAAATAAAAGAGGGAAAGAGAAAAGGGAGTGAAGGAGAGGTGAAGACTGGGTATGTCTGAGAAGGATAAAATGCCACCAACACCCACCGTAGCAGAGGGGTGAGAGCTTGGGCTCCAGCACCAGACGGCCTGCATGTGAATCCCGGCTCTGTCACTGTGCTGGTCTCCTTGGGTGCTGTGACAAGGCACCACGTTAGGCGCTTGAACAACAGAAACCCCTTGTATCCCGGTTCTGGGGGTGAGAGTGTGAGATCGAGGTGTGGGCAGACTGTGAGGTCCAGCTGGAGAAAATAAAGAAATGAGGGAAGGAGACAAGGGAGTGAAGGAAGAGATGAAGAAGACTGGGTATGCCTCTCCCCAGCTTCCGGTGATTTTCTTATGATCTTTGGCAGCCCTGCCTTGTATACTAGTATATCTGTCTTCATCATCGTATGGCTGTTGTCTCTGTGTTCAAATTTCATTAAAAAAAAAAAAAAAGACCCCAGTCACATTGGTTTAGGGCCTACCCTAAAAAGCTTATTTCCAAAAATGGCCGCAGTTGAGGTTAGTACTTCAAGATAAGAATTTGGGGGTGGGACACAATCTATCCAGACCAACCACTTATAGTGGTATGGCTGAAGGAAGTCACCTAGCATCTCGGCTCCTCAGTTTCCTTATCCTTAAAATTGAATATAGTAGTACTGATATAATAAGATTGTTAGAAGGATTGAGATAGTTCAGTGATTGGCAAACTCATTAGTCAACAGAGCCAAATAAAAACAGTAAATGATTGAAATTTCTTTTGAGAGCCAAATTTTTTAAACTTAAACTTCTTCTAACGCCACTTCTTCAAAATAGACTCGCCCAGGCCGTGGTATTTTGTGGAAGAGCCACACTTAGGGGGCCAAAGAGCCGCATGTGGTTCGTGAGCCACAGTTTGCTGACCACGGAGATAGTTAATATTCAAAGTGTTTAAAATAGTGGCAGGCACATAATGCTGTAGGTGTCTATGATATAAGTCAATCTCCTATAATGTGTCTGCCCGTAGTTCTAACATGTGGTGCTAGCCACAAGGTGGGCTGGGGGCCGTCTTGTCTACAGGGAGTCCTTTGGTGGCCAGGGCCCTGGGTCCTCCCGGCTTTGTTGGGAAATGGCCCTCTCCCTCTCCACCCACATGTAGAAGAGAGGGGATGTTGCTGATGAGAGTCAATGAGGTCCTGAAAGCACAGTGGGAGAGTTTAGGGGGTCTCAAAGGACAGAAGATCAGTCAGACAAGAAGAGGTACTGTAAGCTGTTTGAAGCTGGACCTGGGGAGCTTGGCTAGAGTTCATCCTGGACTCTCTTAGAGGAAGGCAGCGGTGAGCACAGTTACAGCCCAGACTTGTTAGGTTAAAAGCACCGAGTTTCTCAGCTGGAGGTGGGGTGGTGGCTCAGTGGCTGTGGTTCTGCACTCAAGAATCACCAAGGGCACCTTTCCACCAGAGATCCTGGTTCAGTTGGCCTGGGCGTTAGCATTTTTGAAAAGTTCCCCAGGTGATGGGAATGTGCAGGCAGGCAGGTGAGCCTGCGGAAGAGGCATCTTCCAGACCCTTGCTACTCAAAGTGGGGTCTACGGCAGTGGCACCGCCTGCTGATCAGAACCTGCTCCTTAGCCAGATCCCTGAGATTAAGTGAGGAGCCTGCGGTGCAGCACGTGGAGCCGGGGCACCCGGGGGTCTTCTGCCTGGAGCAGAACTCAGGCGGGGCCTCTCCTCCAGGTGGTCTCATAACTGAACCAGCGGTGGTGGGAATCCTTCCCTGGCTGGCTCCTGAGACACTCATTCACTTCAGGGATTACTGTCCAGATACAAGAAAATTAATTTTAAGGACTTACCCCTGAGTGGGTAAGCTGTGTGACCAACACCTAAGTGTTTCCATGCGTGTCCTGGGGAGGGCCAGTCTGTGTGCGCTTGTGTGATGACAGCCAGGCTGGGCTCCTGACCCAGCGCCCCAGTGAGCTTTCCTCTACGAGAAACCTAACAGCCTGACCAAGCAAGGCCCAGGAAAAGAGCTGGATCTTGAGACACTCAAGAAAGAAACTGTAATGTTAAGCTAAAGAAATGTTAGAGGGAGGGGAAGAGCTGGGCGAGAGGTAGGCGAGTGGAGAAGGGTTAATAAGTTGACCACAAACTGTGTTTTCCTGGCCAACTGTGTCCTTTGGGAAAGAGTCCGAGTTGCTGCTGGAAATATGTTGGGAAGATGAGCTCATGCTGAACGCAGTTCCTCTCAGGGGAGGCGGGATGAAAACAAGAGATCTGAGACACGTTCTTGAAAATAAATCAGCTTTGAAATGGGTTTGGAGGAGAATAGCAGAGGAAGCCTGCATGTCAGGGATGAAACTCCATGTGTATGAACAGAAGTTTCCAGAGACATTATTCAGAGCAAGAGAATGGAGTAACTGCAAAACCAAACCAACCTCAGCAATGTTATAATTACTGTCCATATCTCCGATTCTGTGCCACTTCTCCTGAGAACTAGAACAAAAGAACAGAAGACATGGGTTGGTTATACAGGAAGGCCTATGCTTTCTGCAGTTCCCCTAGTAATGGGCTGAGCAGTCTGGCTTGAGCTATTAAAGAAGAGAACTTTCTCTCAGAGATGTGGAGTGCACCATAGTAATGCTGATGTTCTAAAGTAGTAGCTGAGTTGATCGTGCCACCCGTCAAAATAATTGTCAGTGGCCCTGGTTACCTGATCCAGCAAGGCCCACAGGTTTCATAGTTTAGAATTCAGTGACCTGCACAAAATCATAAGAGACGATATAGCAGAATGGCCTTGGTGTTGGTCCCAGTTGAGTTTGAAAGTCAGCTGACCTGGACTAAATCGCTGAATCTGGGCCCATTTGGGCAATAAGGGCACCTTCCTTAATGGTTACATGAGGTACTGAGTGAAATGCACTTAGCACAGTATGCAGAACACAGTAAATGGTCAACTTATTGGTAATAATAAGGTGCTCCAGCACGCCTCTCTCTCTCCCTGTGGTCTGCCCACACCCTAGTCTCCTGCCCAAGGAAATATGTTGACTCCATGCTCTCCATGCTCTCTCACACTGTTCCCACTAATCCTTCTACTCTTCCAGGCTCACCTGCAGCGCTCCCTCTCTCAGGCAGCTTTTCAGGGTAGGGTGCAGATCAGATCTGCCTTCCTTTTGTCAGCAAGAATGAAAATCATTTATATAGTAGGTACTCAAAGATTGTTGAATGAATAAATAAAAGAAAGAAAATGAATAACAGGGTCCACCTTGTAAGGATGGGTGGGAACTGGTAGGGGAACAGATCAGGAGGGTTTGTGGGGTCTGTGGGCCCTGAGGTCTAATTTCACTGCTGCCAATGGACCCAAATGAAAGGCAAACTCTCCTTGTGTTTCTTGTGTGTGACAAGGAAGCCAACACATTTCTCTACAGCTGTGATACCAAATGAGTTCTGGAAAGTGTTCTTATATGTATCACTTAGACCAACCCTCTTAAAGGCTCCTCTCCTCCTCTTACATCCCTGAACACAGCAGGCCAGATGAACTGCCCCTGGAGCCTGGGCCTTGAGCCTGACCTCTCACTGAGCAGCTTTTCTGCAGCCTTGAAAACCTGATAAAAGCCCCAGTTGTCCCACAGGTCACAGTCTAAAGCTGCAAGGTCCACTGGGCACACACAAGCCAGCAGTCCCCATACAGCACCTTTGTACAAATAGGTTGAATAAATAAGCACCCTTTCCCCTGTGCCCCGGTGCATGGCTTGGCCCAGAGGGTGTGGACTGGAAAAGCAGTTCCCGCTATTAGCCCCTCAGCTGGAAGCCCTGGCATGGTCGTCCATGCACGTACATGCAGACACACTGACACACAGACACAAAAGAGCACCCCTACTACATTATCTCTTTATGAGATTACACATTCTAGAGGCTCAGCACAGGTTTTTCAACCCAATGCATTAAAAAATGGAGCTAAGCACAGCTCTTCTTCCTTGGTCTTTCTCCAACTTGAGAGCGTGGGCACAGCCAAGCACACCCCCAAGAACACGGCTGGTCCATCCAGATGGCCTGCCTTACTTGTGAATCGAACATGCTCTGACTTCAGAATCTTTCTCTATGAAGTAGCATTGTCATCCTCCTCCTTGGGGCATGGAGGGACAGGAGGATTTGGGGGCACATGATAGGTACCTCTTTCAGCCATCAAGCTCCTGCCTGCTGTGGTTGGGCCGGCTCTTTCTGGAAACGACAATCCTGTAACAGTGCACGAAGGCTTTACTTAATACTGTTGGCTCCTAAATGCATTCTAGCCAATGACAGATATTCACAAGAGTGTAAGACCAATTTTTACCTGAAAATTTTAGAAAAGTTGGGGTGAAACTCCATTTATACTGTACAATGCACAGGTACATTTGCTATGGCTAAAATTTCAGTCATGGTCGGTGATCGCTCTCTTTAATAAATCCTTACAGTTTTAAAAAATGGTTAGGTTACCAAAGTCCTTTGTTCCATAAAATCTTCATTAATAATGTCACTCATGCAGTCACTGAGTGATCCCTTGGTGTTGGCATACCTAATAATTAGGTCAGGGCTAAGAGAAAACATAATCAACTAAAGGACTAGACATCAGGCAGTGTACACGTACAGGTATACCTTGGAGGTATCACCAGTTCAGCTCCAGCCCCCACAATAAAGTGAATATCGCAATAGAGTGAGTCACATGAATTTTTTGGTTTTCTAGTGCACATAAAAGTTATGTTTACACTATACTACAGTATATTACACATACAATAGTGTTATATCTAAAAAACAATGTACATACCACAACTTAAAAATATTTTATTGCTAAAAATTGCTAACTATCAGTGAATCATAATCTTTTGCTGGTGGGAGGTCTCATAAAAAACACAGTACCAATAAAGAGAGGGAAGTGCAATAACGTGAGGTGTGCCTGTATTTCTTTGGGGCTCATTTATTTCCATGAAGGCCCATACTCTGTTCACTTGACACTGGCTGTGTGAGACAGTTCATTCTCCATTTCCATAATACACATCAATTCATTTCTCCTCTCTATGCACTTACTAATTTTTTAAAATTTATCTTTAAATTAAAAAACATATTATAAGTAAAAAAAATTATCTTTATTATTGAAAGTATTATGGATGTCCCCTTTTTCCCCCATTGACACCCCCCACCCTGGGCCTTTGCTGCACTATTGTCTGTGTCCAGGAATTAAGCACATATTCATATAACTTCTTTGGTTACTATTTTTTAAATTAAGTCTTTATTGTTGAAACTACTGCCTTCAAACCCACCCCCATCCCCCACCCGAGGCCTTCACCACCCTATTTTCCATGTCCATGGGTTATGCATACATGCATACAAGTTCTTTAGTTGATCTCTTCCCACCCACCCATGCTTTCCCTCTGAGATTCCACAGTCTGTTCTATTTCTATGTCTCTGTATCAATTTTTTTCATCAGTTTATTTTGTTCATTAGATTTCAAACATGAGTGAAATCATGTGATATTTGTCTTTCTTTGACTGGCTTATTTCACTTAGCATAATAATCTCCAGGTCCCTCCATGTTGTCCCAAAGGGTAAGAGATTATTCTTTTTTACTGCTGCATAGTATAACATGGTATAAATATATCACAACGTTTTTATCCATCCATCTACTGATGGGCACTTGGGCTATTTCCAGATCTTAGCTATTATAAATTGCTCTGTATGAACATAGGGGTGCATATATCCTTTCTGATTGGTGTTTCTAGTTTCTTGGGATATATTCCTAGAAGTGGGATTACTGGGTCAAATGGGAGTTTCATATTTATTTTTTTTGAGGAAACTCCATACTGTTTTTCACAGTGGCTGCACCTTTCTGCATTCCCACCAGCAGTGCACGAGGGTTCCTTTTTCTCCATATCCTCACCAGCACTTGTCATTTGTTGATTTGTTGGTGGTAGCCATTCTGACAGGTGTGAGGTGATACCTCATTTCATTTTAATTTGCATCTCTCTGATGATCAGTAACTTGGAGCATTTTTTCATATGTCTCTTGACCCTTTGTATGTCCATTTTGGAGAGGCATCTCTTTAGGTCCTTTGCCCATTTTTAAATTTTATTGTTTGTCTTCCTTTTGTTAAGCTGTATGAGTTCCTTATATGTTTTGGATATTAATCCTTTATCATATCTGTCATTGCCAAATATATTCTCTCTTACAGTAGGCTCCCTTTTCATTTTGTTGATGGTTTCCTTTGTTTTGCAAAAACTTTTTATTTTGATGTAGTCCATTTGTTTATTTTCTCCTTAGTTTCCTTTGCCCTAGGAGATGTATCCGCAAACATATTGCATGAGAAATGTCTGAGATTTTGCTGCTTATGGTTTCTTCTAAGATTTTTATGCTTTCACAACTTACATTTAAGGCTTTTATCCATTTTGAGTTTATTTTTGTATATGGTGTAAGTTGGTGGTCTAGTTTCATTGTTTTGCATGTACCTGTCCAATTTTCCCAACACCATTTATTGAAGAGACTGTCTTTACTTAATTGTATGTTCTTGCCTCCTTTTTCAAGCCATTAATTGAGCATAATGGCTTAGGTTCATTTCTAGGGTCTCCATTGACCTATCTATGTGTTCTTGTGCCAGTACCAGACTGTTTTTGTTTTTATTTTTTAATTACAGTAGCTTTGTACTATAACTTGCTATCTGGTATTGAGATTCCTTTAACTTTGTTCTTCTTTCTCAAGATTGCCATGGCTATTCAGGGTCCTTTTCTTTTTGTTTCATATACATTTTTTGGATTATTTGTTGTAGATCTGTGAAATATGCTGTTGATATTTTAATAGGGTTTGCATTGAATATATTGATTGCTTTGGGTAGTATGGACATTTTACTGATGTTAATTTTACCAATCCATGAACACTATACATTTGTCCACTTGTTTATATCTTCCCTTATCAATTTTTCAGCATCCTATAGTTTTCTGAGTACAAGTCTTTTACCTCCTTCAATAAGTTTATTCCTCAGTATCTAAAATGTTTTTGTTGCAATGGTAAATAGGATTGTTTTTAGTTTCTATTTTTGGTAATTCATTATTGGTATATAAAAATGACGTAGATTTCTGGGTGTTAATTTTATATCCTGCTACATTGTTGAATTTCTTTATTAACTCTAGTAGTTTTTTGGTGGAGTCTTTAGGGTTTTCTATGTACAATATGATGTTATCTGAGAAAAATGAGAATTTTACTTCCTCCTTTTCAATTTGGGGGCCTTTATTTCTTCTTCTTGTCTGATCACTGTAGCTAGGACTTCCAGTACTATGTTGAATAAGAGTGGTGAAAGCAAGGGATTAAAAATGGTGGGAGAGTAAGTGGATGCTGCACAGACATGCTCTTAGGAACAAACTGGCATTACAACTAAAATACAGAAAAGCTTCCTGGATAATCAATGGAAAACTCCCAATAGAGAACCCTGACACCTGCGGATCAAAAATGGAGACTGCTTAGAAACTGGTAGGAGGGGCAGAGGTGTGCAAGGGCTGGCTGGGTGCACACAGACAGCAACTGAAATCCCGGAGAGGTATCTCAGCTGTGGCAGGTTGCCACTGAGAATTCTGGGATCTAATCCCCAAGCTGGGTCCCCCAGCAAAGAGCATCAAAATTGAGGAGGGTACCCTCATAACATCTGGCTGTGAAAAGCAGTGGGGCGCTATCTGCTAGAGAGGAACAGCTGAAAATTCAGGCACCCTCTTAAAGGGCCAATGCACAAAATTCCCTGTGGAGCCACCCACCTTGTGCTCTGGCAGAGGGAGGGTGAAGTGGACTAGAGCTGTGAGGGCAGAAGCCAGGAATGGGGACTTGGGGAATAGAGCTCAGAAGGCAGACACCCCAAGTTTTCTGGGCTGAGTCATTCCCTCATGCAGCAGAGGACATCTTTCCCACATAGACATCTGCCTTGCCTGGGGGAAGACAGTTGACACACCCTATTGGAAAACACCTCACCCTGAGGCCACTTAAGAGATTAAAAATCATGAATAGCCTGCAGGCAGTAGCACCTACCCCACCCTGTTGAAAAAAAACTCTCACCTCACCTGAGGATGATTGCCTGAGGGGCAATTCAAGTCAAAATCCTATCAGTTGGTAGGCAGAGGCTGTCTCTAGAGGCTTTGAGTCTTTGCCTGACCTAATTAGTCAGGAACACTGTCCTGCACTAGAGATTGAGAGGTGTAGAGGATCTATCTAATACATAGTCACAAACCCAAACAGAAAGCCAAAATGAGGAGACAAAGAAACAACCCCCAAATGAAAGAAGTAGAGAATTCTCCAGAAGAAGAGGTAAATGAAGCAAAGATAAGAAATTTATCTGAAACAAAGTTCAGAGTAATGATGGTTAAGATGCTCAACAGCATGAAAAAAGATATGGTAATTATGGAAAAAGAACAGTCTGAGATAAAGAATGACATAACACAAATAACACATTGGAAGGAATACACAGCCAAGTAGGGGAAGCTGAGGATCAAATCAGTGAATTAGAAGACAGAGTTGAAAATTTCACTCAATCAGAAAATAAAAAAGCAAAAAACAATTAAAAAACAGGAGGGCAGCTTAAGGGAGCTGTGGGACAACATGAAACATAACAATATTAGAATAGCAGGTGTGCCAGAAGAGACAGAAAGGGAGAAAGGCATACAGAAGGTGTTTGAAGAAATAATGGTAGAAAACTTCCCTAACCTGGTAAAGGGAAAAGTCACACAAGTCCAGGAGGCACAGAGAACCCCAAACAAGAAGAACTCAAACAGGCCCACGCCCAGACACATCATAATTAAAATGCTGAAAGTTAAATACAAAGAGAGGATCTTAAAGACAGCAAGAGAAAAGAAAACTGCTACCTACAAAGGAGTCCCCATAAGGCTGACACCCGATGTCTAATCAGAAACTCTACAGGCCCGAAGGGAATGGCATGAAGTTCTCAAGGTAATGGAAATCAAGTGTCTGAGACTAAGATTACTATATCCAGCAAGGCTATCATTCAAAATAGATGGTCAAAGAGCTTCCCAGACAAAAAAAAAAAGGCTAACGGAGTTCATCACCACCAAGCCAGCATTATAATAAATGCTAAAGGGATTTTTGATTGTTGTAAGGGATTGCTGAGAAGAAGAAACAGAGAGAGAAACCTAGCTATACAGAATTAAAATGGCTATAAATAAGTACGTCTCAATAATAACCCTAAATGTAAATGGAATGCTCCAATCAAAAGGTGTAGGGTACCAGAATAGATTAAAAAAAAATGACCCAACTATATGCTGTCTACAAGAGACCCACCTCAGAACAAAAGAATCACACAGGATGAGAGTTAAACAATGGAAAAAAAGTTTCCATGCAAATGGAAAACAAAAGAAAGCTGAGTAGCAATACTAATATCTGACAAAATAGACTTTAAATTGAAGGACATCACAAGAGACAATAAAGGTCACTACATAATACTAAAGGGACCAATCCAACAAGAGGCTATAATCCTGGTAAACATATATGCACCCAACATAGGAGAACCTAAATATATATATTTAAAAAAAAAAACCACTTCTAGAGGACTTCAATGGAGAGATCGACAACAACAGAGTGATAGTAGGAGACTTTAATACCCCTCTGACATCACTGGACAGATCTTCCAGACAAAACTTAACAAGGAAACAGAGACTCAAAAGGACACACTGGATCAGATGGATTTAATAGATATTTATAGAACATGTCACCCCAATGCAGCAGAACATACATTCTTCTCAAGTGCACATGGATTATTCACCAAGATAGACCACATGTTAGGACACAAAACAAGTCTCTACAAGCTCAAAAAGATTGAACTCATATCAAGCATCTTCTCAGATCACAGTGGAATAAAATTAGAAATCAACTACAGTAAAAACACCCAGAAACATTCAAACGCATGGAAGCTAAACGGCATGTTATTAAACAATGAATGGGTCACCAATAAGATCAAGAAAGAAGAGGAAGATAGCAACCGGCAGGAAGGTAGGGAGGGAGAGAGTGTGAGAGAGTGAGGGAGCCATAGAAGAGAGTATAGATGTGTATGGTGTGTGTGTATATGAGCTAGGGACAGTTAGATTCTGCAGGTCTTCCAAGGGGCTGCCAAACTGGGCAGTCTTAGATGGCAGAGCCCCGCACACAAAGCAGACACTTTTGGCCAGCCAGTGCTGGCACAGAGACCACACCATCTTGAGAAACAGAGCTGCTTGAGACTAGGATCCTGGCCTCAGCACCACCCATTCGTGTCTCGGACACAAACCAGGACCCTGCAGTCAATGGGGACAGAAAACTGCAACCACAGCTTCAGACCAACAGACAACAAGAATTCAGACATCCTGGCCACAGATTTGTGAGTCAAAGAGCCTATCCCTCTCACCACAGGCTCGCAGGTAGTGCCATAGTAAATGATAGACCTGCCCCTCGCTTGGCAGCAGCGCCCCTATGGGAATTTGAGCTTGGGAGTGCATGCACGGGCCACAGCACTGCTAAGGGGATTTGAGCCTGCACATGCACAGAGACTGGGAATCTGCTCCCTGCAACACAATCTGGCAACCAAACCCGAAGCCCACACAGGGCGGCAGTGTCACCTGACTTCGAATCTGGGCAAGCGCACATGGAAGTCTGTTTTCTGCAGCGCAGGCATGCCACAGTGCTACTGTGCAACAGAGTCCCCCATGGTGACCAGGACCCAGATTCTCCTGGCAAGAGGCAGCACTGAGCACCACTGACTTGACTCTGTTTCTTACCATGTGCACCTGGGATCCCTGACTCACAGCGCATTCACACTAAGAGCCGTGACTCCAATTCTTGGTGCATGCACACACGGGGATCCTGATTCCCAGCGAGAAGCCACATGAGGCAACAGAGACTCTAATACTCGATTCTTGGTGCAGACACAGGAGAACTCATGACTCCTGGCACGTGCTAGGGGACCTGATTTTTGGCACACGCCAACAGCGCAGTGCAGGCCAGGCCCCTGATTCTAGGTGCGCACAAGAGACCACACTGAACGCTTGTAACACTGACCTTGGGTGAGCTGGGTTCCCACCAATCTACAGCAGCCACACATCCTAGTGTCAGAGCACTTCAGTGACTCTCGGGTGGTGCGAAGCTCCCATGGCACACGGCCCAGATCCACGCAACTCAAAGTTTGAACCTTCTGGTGATAGTCAGAATGGGGACACGACACAATCCCTGGAGGAAAGAAAATGAGGAGTCGCCAAGAAAGGAAATTAGTGAAATTGAAGCATGCAACATGACCAAAAAAGAATTCAGAGTAATGGTCATAGATGAGAAAATCAACAACCTATGTAAGAATCAGGAAGAAATGAAAAGTGATATAGGTATAATCAAAAACACCCTGGAAAGTTTCAACAATATACTAGAAGAAGCAGAGGACCGAATTAGTGAGTTAGAAGATAAGGTAGAGAAACAAGCTCAATCTGAACAGCAACTGGAGAAAAAAATTTAAAAAGCATCAGGAGAGCCTAAGGGAGCTTTGGAACAACATGAAATGAAGTAACATATGTATAATAGGGCTGCCAGAAGGACAAGAAGAGCAGCAAGGATTAGAAAATCTATTTGAAGAAATAATGACAGAAAACTTCCCTGATATGGGGAAGAAAAAAGTTACACAAGTACAGAGAGTCCCAAGCAAGATCAATCCCAAAAGACCCACACCAAGACACATCATAATTTCAATGGCAAATATTAACGACAAAGAGAGAATCTTAAAGGCAGCAAGAGAGAGACAGAGAGTTGCCTAGGTAGGATCCCCCATCAGATTATCAAATGATTTCTCAACAGAAACACATCAAGCTAGAAGGGAATGGAAGGAGGTATACAAAATGTTGCAAAGCAAAGGACTGAATCCAAGAATACTCTATCCAGCAAGACTATCAATCAAAATTGAAGGGGAAATCAGGAGATTAGCAGACAAAAAAAGGCTAAGGGAGTTTATCACCACCAAACCAGCAATGCAAGAAATGCTAAAGGGAATGCTGTAAAAAGAAGATATAAAAAGGTAAGAAGGAACACAGACACAAAAATAGATATGACTACAAACAAGGACCTACAAGTAATAACTTTAAATGTAAACAGATTAAATGCTTCAATCAAAAGACATCAAGTGGCTGAATGGATTAAAAAACACGACCCATATAAATGCTGTCTACAAGAGACCCACCTCAGAACAAGGGACTCACACAGTCTGAAAGTGAAGGGATGGAAAAATATCTTTAAGGCAAATGGAAAAGAAAAAAAAGCAGGGGTAGCAATACTTATATCTGACAAAATAGACCTCAAAGTGAAGGCCATAACAAGAGATAAGGAAGGCCACTTCATAATACTAAAGGGATCGATACAACAACAAGATATAACCCTGATAAACATATATGCGCCCAATGCAGGAGCACCCAACTACATAATAAAACTTTTGGAAGATATCAAGGGAGAGATTGACAACAATACAGTCATAGTAGGGGACTTTAATATGCCACTGACATCACTGGATAAATCCTGTAGACAAAAAAATCAGCAAAGACACAGCAATCCTAAATGGCTCACTAGATCATATGGACTTAACTGACATCTTCAGAACATTTTACCCCAAAGCCATGGAACATAGGTTCTTCTCAAGTGCACATGGGACATTTTAAAAAATAGACCACATATTGGGTCACAAGCAAAGTCTCCCCAAATTCAAGAAGATTAAAATCATACCAAGCATCTTCTCAGACCACAATGCCACAACATTAGAAATAAACTACAATGAAAACAATCCAAAAATCTCAAAACTTGGAAGCTGAATAGCATGCTATTAAATAATGACTGGGTTACCAATGAAATCAAAGAAGAAATTATAAGCATTGTGGAAACTAATGAGAACAAAAACACAACAATCCAAAATCTATGGGACACAATGAAAGCAGTCCTCAGAGGGAAGTTTACAGCTCTACAGGCCTACCTCAATAAACAAGAAAAAATGGTAGTAAATCATGTAACTCTACAACTCAAAGAATTAGGAAGAGAGCAAAAAGAAAAGCCCAGAGTGAGCAGAAGGAAGGAGATAATAAAGATCAGAGCAGAAATAAATGACATAAAGACCAAAAAACTAAATAAATACAAAAGATCAATGAAACCAAGAGCTGGTTCTTTGAAAGGATAAACAAGATTGATGAACCTATAGGCAGGCTCACCAAGAAGCAATGAGAGAGGATTCAAATAAACAAACTCAGAAATGAGAGAGGCGAAATAACAACAAACCCCACAGAAATACAAAAGGTGGTTAAAAAATACTATGAACAGCTCTACTCCAACAAACTAGACAACTTGTAGGAAATGGACATATTCCTAGAAAAATACAACCTTCCAAAACTCAAACAGGAAGATTCTAAAAATCTCAATAGGCAGATAACTATGGAAGAAATTGAAGCAGTCATCAAAAAGCTCCCAGCAAACAAAAGCCCGGGGCCAGATGGCTTTACAGGGGAGTTATACCAAACATTCAAGGAAGAACTGAAACCTATCCTCCTCTGACTACTCCAAAAAATTCAAGAGGAAGGAACACTTCCAAGCTCATTCGGTGAAGTCAGCATCACCCTAATACCAAAACCAGATAAGGACAACACAATGAAAGAGAATTATAGGCCAATATACCCCATGAACATAGATGCCAAAATCCTCAACAAAATTCTAGCAAATCAGATGCAGCAATACATCAGAAAGATCATACACCATGACCAAGTAGGATTTATCCCGGGGATGCAATGATGGTACAATATCCACAAATCAATAAACGTGATACATCACATAAACAAATTGAGAGATAAAAATCACACAATCATATCAATTGATGCAGAAAAAGCATTTGACAAAATCCAACATCCCTTCTTGATAAAAACTTGCAGCAAGGTGGGAATAGAAGGATCATACCTCAACATAATAAAAGCCATATATCACAAACCCACAGCCAACATCATACTCAATGGTGTATTTAAAACTAAAACAATTTCTCCTCAGAACAGGAACAAGAAAAGGATGCCCACTCTCACCACTCCTGTTCAACATAGTACTGGAAGTACTAGCCATTGTGCTTAGACAAGAAGAAGAAATAAAAGGCATCCAAAATGGAAAAGAAGAAGTAAAACTGTCCTTATTCACAGATGAAATGATATTGTACATAGAAAACCCTGAATACTCCATCAAAAAATTATTAGACTTAATAAATGAATTTGGCAATGTAGCAGGATACAAAATTAATGCCAAGAAATCTATGACATTTCTATACATCAATAGTGAACTTACAGAAAGAGACTAAAAAAGCAATCCCATTTACCATCACACCAAAAAAATTAAGATACCTAGGAATAAACTTAACTAAGGAGGTAAAAGACCTATACGTGGAAAACTATAAGATACTGAAAAAAGAGATAGAGGAAGACCTAAACAGATGGAAGAATATACTGTGTTCATGGATTGGTAGAATCAACTTCATCAAAATGTCCATATTACCCAAAGCAATCTATAGATTCAATGTAATCCCCATTAAGATACCAATGGAATATTTCACAGACCTAGAACAAACTCTCCAAAAATTCATCTGGAATAAAAAAAAAAAAGACCCCAAATAGCTGCAGCAATCTTGAGAAAGAAGAACAAAGTAGGTGGGATCTCAATACCAGATATCAAGTTGTATTACAAAGCCACTGTTCTTAAAACAGCCTGGTACTGGCACAAGAACAGACATATAGATCAATGGAATAGAATAGAGAACCCAAAAATCGACCCAAACCACTATGCCCAATTAATATTTGACAAAGGAGGCAAGAACATACAATGGAGTCAAGATAGTCCCTTCAATAAATGGTATTGGGAAAATTGGACAGATACATGCAAAAAAATGAAACTAGACCACCAACTTGTACCCAAAAATAAAGTCAAAATGGATAAAGGACCTAAATATAAGATGGGAAACCATAAAAATCTTAGAAGAATCCATAGGCAGCAAAATAGTAGACATAGGTTGTAGCAATATCTTTACTGATACAGTTCCTAAGGCAATGGAAACTAAGGAGAAAATAAACAAATGGGACTTCATCAAAATAAAAAGCATCTGCACAGCAAAAGAAACCATCAACAAAACAACAAGAAAGCCCGCTGCATGGGAAAACATATTTGCCAATGTTATCTCTGATAGGGGTTATAATCTCCAAAATTTAGAGTGAACTCATAGAACTTAACAAATGGAAGATAAACAATCCAATCAAAAAAATGGGCAAAGGACCTCAACAGACACTTTTCAAAAGAGGACCTACAGAAGGCCAAGAGACAGATGAAAATACTAGAGGCCCAGCACGCAAAATCACATGAGATCCAGACCCAGTGCACTGCAAGACCCAGTGTCAAGTCCTGCCAGTGCTGCAGGACACATCAACACACCTCCTGGTGACTGGTCTTTATTCATTATGGCATTACAACCACTGGGTTTTTATTATATAGATGCTCAAAGTCACTAATCATCTGAAAGATGCAAATCAAAATGACCATGAGGTACTGTCTCTCACCTGTCAGAATAGCTGTCATCAACAAATCAACAAACAAATGCTGGCAAGGATGTTGAGAAAAAGGAACCCTCTTACACTGCTGTTGGTAATGCAGACTTGTGCAGCTCTGTGGAAAAAAGTATGGAGTTTCCTCAAAAAATTAAAAATGGAGTTTCCATTTGACCCTGTAATCACACTTCTAGGAATATATCCCAAGAAAACAGAAACACCAATCAGAAAGGATATATGCACCCCTGTGTTCATAGCAGCACAATTTACAATAGCTAAGATTTGGAAACAGCCTAAGTGCCCATCAGTAGATGAGTGGATTAAAAAACTGTGGTACATCTACACAATGCAATACTACACTATTGTAAAAAAGAAGGAATTCTTGCCATTTGCAACTGCATGGATGGACCTTGAGAGCATTATGCTGAGTGAAATAAGCCAGTCAGAGTAAGATACATATCATATGATCTCACTCATTTGTGGAATATAATGAACAACATAAACTGATGAACCAAAATAGAGCCAGAGGAAAAAATATTTTAGAATATAATAGAAGTAATCCTGTTATTTGCAAATTTTTAAAATTTCCTACAACTTTTGTGATATTATACTATGTTAGTACAGTTTTGGTAATATTATTATACATAAAATCTTTTTCTTGAAATATTAATGTTTATTGCATGTTATATTATTATATTTAAAATCAGTTTTTCTGGAAAATAAAAAGAATAAATTAAAAAAAGATTACCATCATAAAAAAAAGAAATGCAAAATCAATTGGGGTGATATTATTGTAGGTTTCCTAGCCAAGTGCTTGGCTTATTTTGGCAAGTGCAATTTAGTTTCTTGTGTATGATGACATTTGAGTATATGCTGTGCAGTATCATGTTTTAATATGGACCAATGCCAATGCCTATAAATAGTTCACATTAAGTGTAAACTTCTGGAATTTTAATTAATGCTTGGAATTTCACCAATTAAGAAAGTCGGAAAAAAATAAGTTTTCTTTACCTAATTTTAAGATGTGTTTATAAACTTTGACTAGCACTATTATGGATAAATAAACCAGAGTTGCTTACTAAGGCACCCTAATGGAGAAAAAAAAAAAAAAAGAGTGGTGAAAGCAGATATCCCTGTCTTGTTCCTGTTCTTAGGGGAAATGGTTTTAGTTTTTGCCCATTGAGTATGGGCTATAGGCTTGTCATATATGGCCTTTATGATGTTGAGGTATGATTCCTCTATTCCCACTTTGCTGAGAGTTTTTATAAAAAATGGGTGTGGGATTTTGTCAAATGCTTTTTCTGTATCTATTGATATTATCATGGGGTTTTTGTCTTTCAATTTGTTTATTTGATGTATCATGTTTATTAATTTGCAAATACTGAACCAGCCTTGTATCCTTGGAATAAATGCCACTTGGTCATGGTGTATGATCTTTTTAATATATTGCTTAATCTGATTTGCTAATCTTTTGTTGGGGATTTTAGCATCTATGTTCATCAGGGATTTTGACTTATAGTTCTCTTTCTTTGTAGTGTCTTTATCTGGTTTTGTTTATTATTATTATTATTTCTTTTATTCACACTCGAGATATTTTTCCATTGATTTTAGAGAGAGTAGAAGAGAGAGGGAAAGACAAAGAGAAACATTAATGTGAGAGAAACACATGGATTGGTTGCCACCTGCATGTGTCCTGACCAGGTCTGGGCCAGGGTGGAGCCTGCAACCAAGGTACATGACCTTGACTGAATCAAAGGCAGGACCCTTTGATCAGCAGGCTGATGCCCTCTCCACTGAGCAAAACCAACTAAGCCTGGTTTTGGAATTAGGATAATGCTGGCCTCATTAGAAGATCTTGGAAGTTTTCCTTCCTCTTGAATTTTTTTCAATAGTTTGAGGAGGATAGGTGTTAGTTGTTCTTGGAATATTTGGTAAAACTCCCATGTGAAGCCGTCTGGACCAGGCATTTTGTTTGCTGGGAGTTTTTCCCCCCAAAATTATGGCTTCTATTTCATTAGTTGTTATTGGCCTATTCAGCTTTTTCTGATTCTTCCAGATTCCATTTTGGGAGATTGTATATTTTTTTGGAATTTGTTCATTTTACCAACATTGTCCAGCTTGTTGGCATATAATTGTTCATAGTATTTTCTTACAATCCTTTGTATTTCTGTGGTGTCAATTGTTACTTCACAGCTTTTGTTTCTGATTTTATTTATTTGGGTCCTCTCTTTGCTTCTTGATGAGTCTGGCTAAAGGTTCATCAATCTTGTTTATTTCTTTTTCAAAGAACCAGCTCTTGGTTTCATTGATTTTTTTTTTTTTTTTGGTATTGCTTTTTCTGTCTCTATGTCATTTATTTCTGCTCTAATCTTTTTAATTTCCTTCCTTCTACTCACTCTTCTGGAATTTTCATGTTGTTCGCTTTCTAATATTTTAAGTTGTAGGGTTAAATAGTTTATCATTAATTTTCTTATTTTTTGAGGTAAGCCTGTACTGATATAAATTTCCTTCTCAGGACTGCCATTGCTATGTCCTATAGATTTTGGGCAGTTGTATCTTCATTTTCATTTGTTTATAGGAAGATTTTTCTTTCTTTCTTGATCTCATGGGTAAACTACTCATTGTTTACTAACATGCTATTTAGCCTTCATTTATTTGAATGTTTTCAAGTGTTTTTACTGTAGTTGATTTCTAATTTCATTCCATAGTGGTCTGAGAAAATGCTTGATATGATTTTAATGTTCTTGAACTTCTAGAGACTTGTTTTGTGTCCTAACATGTTATCTATCTTTGAGAATGACCCATGTGCACTTGAGAAGAATGTCTATTCTGCAGCTTTGGAGGAAATGGTCTATAAATGTCAATTAAATCCATTTGATTCAGTGTGTCATTTAGAATCTCTGTTTCCTTGTTAGTTTTTTGTCTGGAACATCTATCCAATGAAGTCACCAGGGTGTTAAAGTCACCTAATGTGACTGTTGATTTCTTCCTTAAAGTCCTCCAGAAGTAATTTTGTGTTTTTTTAAAAAATTAAATATATTTAGATTACTCATGTACTAAGTGCATATATGTTTACAGGGATATATCCTCTTTTTGGATTGATTCCTTATATAGTTACCTTTATTGTCTCTTGTGATGGCCTTCATTTTGAAATCTATTTTGTCAAATATTAGTATTGCTAATCCAGCTTTTTATTTTATTTTCCATTTACATGGAAATTCTTTTCCACCCTTCACTCTCATCCTGTGTGAGTCTTTAGTTCTGAGGTGCATCTCTTGTAGACAGCATATAATTGGTTCATGTTTTTGTATCCATTCAGCTATCCTGTCCTTTGATTGGAGTATTTAATCCATTTACATTTAAGGTTATTATGGATAGATACTTATTTATTGCCATTTTAATTCTTTATGCCTATATGTCTCTCTATATATTTCTTCTTATCATTATAGCAGTCTCTTTAGCATTTCTTGCAGTGCAATTTTGGTGGTGATAAACTCCTTTAACCTTTTTTTTTTCCTCTTGGAAGCTCTTTATTACATCATCTATTTTTATTATAGCCTTGCTGGATATAGAAATTTTGGTTTCAGATCCTTGCTTTTCATTACCTTGTATACTTCATGCCACTCTCCTCTGGCCTGTACAGTTTCTGATGAAAAATCAGGTGACAGCCTTATGGAAGCTCCTTTATAGGTAATATAGAGCTTTTCTCTTTCTGTCTTTAAGATTCGCTCATTGTGTTTAATTTTTTGGTATTTTAATTATGATGTGTCTGGATGTCAGCCTATTTGGGTTATTCTTCTTGCTTGGGACTCTCTGTGCCTCCTGAACTTGTGTGACATTTTCCTTCACCATTATTTCTTAAGACTTTCTGTCCCTTGATCACTTTTTTTCTCCTACTGGCATACCTATTATGTGGATATAATTACGTTTCATGCTGTCCCACAGTTTCCTTAAGCTGTCCTCCTGTTTTTTAATTGTTTCTTTATTTTTGGTCCTCTGGTTGAGTGATTTTTTTTCTATCTTGTCTGCTAATTCACTGATCCAGTCCTTGGTTTCCCCTTACTTGTGGTGTATTCCTTCCACTGTATTATTTATTAGTGCTACGTCATTCTTCATAGTTACTATAATTTTTCATGCTGATGAGCATCTTTGCCATCATTATTTTGAACTTTATGTCTGATAAATTTCTTATCTCCATTTCATTTAGTTCTTCTTCTGGAGAATTCTCTTGATCTTTCATTTGGGATTTATATTTTTTATCTCCCCATTTTGTTTGGGTTTGTGTCTGTATATTAAGTAGATCTGCTACAACTCCCAATATATAATGCAGGGCACTGTTTTTGACTGGCACTGAGTACCGTTTTAAAGCTATCAGCAATCCATCTCTGCTGAGGCTAGGTCCCTTTGGAAAAGATTGAGATGTGCACCAGGGTCTGCTTTTCCTAGCTCTGATCCCAAAAGGAGATCAGGCAAAGACTCAAAGCCTCTAGAGATCCTCCTTTGCCTGCAGTTTGATTGTTACCAGTCTTCGTTAGCCTCAGGTTATTGACCACAGATTAGAACAAGAGGTCTTCCAACAGGGTGGGTCAACTGCCCCCTCCTCCTAGGCAAAAAGCTCCTGGATAGAAATTCCTGAGGGAAAAAGATCTCTGAAGTGTGAGGGAATGACTCAGCACAAGAAACTGAGGTGGCCCCTCCAATGACCAACCCCAGAGCCCCCAACCCTGGACTCTCCTCACACAGCTCTGCCCTCCCTCTTCCAGAGCCCAGGTGAGTGGCTGCACACAAAATTTTGTGGGTTGGACCTTTAAGAGAGTGCCTGTATTTCCAGACGTCTCTCACTGGCAGAGTGCTTCTTTTCACAGCCAATTGCTATATGAGGACCTTTATCAGTTCTGGTGCTCTCTGCTGGGGAGCTTAGCTTGGGGTTTAGTCCTGAGTTTTCAGTGAGAACTTCCCCCCTCCGCCCCCCCCCCCCCCCCCACCCCGCCCCGACAGCTGAGATATCTCCCCGGGACTTCAGTTGCTGTCTGTGGGAGTCTGGCCAGCCCTTTCTCACCTCTGCACTTTCTACCAATCTCTATGAGGTCCCCACTTTTCATCCTTGGTTATCAGGATTCTCTCAGCTAGTCTTCAGTTGATTTTTCAGGGTGATTCTTCTGTAGTTAGTTGTATTTCCAACTTGTTCCTGGGAGTGTGTCAGTGTAGCTTCCACTTGCTCCACTGCCATTTTGGAATCCTTTGGTTACTATTTTGATAGGGGGAATTGTCTGGACATCAGGCTTAATCTCCTCTTATATATGATGATCCATGATCTGTAAGTCCTCCACAGCCTCCCCCCGCAAAAAAAAAAAAACAAAAAAACACACAAAACAAAAAACAACAACAACCCACAAAAAATGTAGCAGCCAGCATTATACTCAAAAAGGAATCTTTTTCTGGGTATAGAGAACTCCAAGGCTGTGTTGAGAACATGGACGTGTGTGTGCACTCTCAACGCCACTCCCAGTGGGCTTCCTGGAATTAGCTTTGGCTTTTCCTCCAAAGAAATGACGACCATCTAGTTAGTGTGATTTGAGTTTTTGGGCTCACTGCAGCCACCTTCTGCAGCAGCAAGGAAAAGGGGGAGCTTTTCTGTCTAGCAAGGTGTTCAACTAGGCACCCTCCACATACCCCAAAGCCAAGATATGCCTACCCCTCCATGGCACTTCCTGCTCATTGGACCAGTGATGTGAAATATTTAGGGGACCTCATGTGTTTCTGGGGGATCAATTCAAAACTTTCCTTCAAATCCAAATTTCAGAGAGAAGAGGAAAGAGAGAGCTGTTGGGACACCCACCTCCTGCTCCTTATGGACGGAACAAACCACATACATCTGAAGGTGATTAAACTGTCTTTATTGGAGGAAAACAAGAAGCCATCAGTCTCGTTATCATTATGTTAGAAATCTTGATATGTGTACATGATTGTCAAGGCAGAATATCATTTGCTACATTGCCCATTCACAATTTTGCAGAGCCGCAAACCTATGAGGGCTAAACTTCTTGCAGATTTTATTACATGCATGGAATAAATGCACAGTTTCCCTTCTTTTGGACAAGCATGTTTTCATGGAAAAACGGAACCAGTTGCAGGCCTGGTAATAATAGACATGGGGACATTCCTTTTGGAAAACATGCTCAGTGCTGAGAGAGCTGCAAGAAGGGCGTGTGTAATGACTAGAGCCAATTGAGAAATTGTCCCAAATTTGATTCTGGACGGAATGTACATTTTATGTTTTCAAACCTGAGCATGGGACTGAGATAAATGCTCTCTGAAACATGTGGCCCCATCTTTGAAAACTAACCATTTCTGTTGCCATTTGGACAGCATCTCACTCCATTTTGAGGCCAAATGCCCTGGGAAGGAGAGTACAAACCTCCCTCTCTGTCTCTGTCTCTCTCTCCCCCATCCTCCGTCCCAGCACCCAATTCCCCAAAGTGCAGGCCTACCATGAGGGCCAGGAACCTGTCTGTCCAGGTTAAGGTTTTCTCTTGAGAAGTAATTTATCTGGTGTTTGGGGCTTTCAAGTCCCTGGTGACATCTTATCACTGTGACTGAAACCTCGAACACTCCTCTTGTTTTCTTTTTTCCTGTCCATAAGAAAATAAAATCACCTCTACCTAAAATAATTCAGTAAATAAGCAGAATACATAATCATCGTAGAAGTTCTCTGGAGACCAAAGGGTTAAAAACAGATATAGCAAATGCAGAAGCGGCTTTAGTACAAAGGATGAGTGCAACAGTTTGTCCCTTTGGTGTAGATACAAATAAGCCATTCCACACTTTGTCCACAAAACCAGACCTGCAGCCACATGCGGTGGGTTTGGCTGCCCAATGCACAGCCTTTGGGTTTGTAGAAGTGGGGCCCCTGAGCCCCAAGCTGAGCTGTTCCTGCTGCAGGTGGTGGGCCAGGCCTTGGCTGGCATGCAGGGCCGTCCTCACAGTGGGGCGAGGCCACTGTGCCCACTCCTGGTGGCAGATCATGAGGCACGGGGACCACAATGAAGGTTTGGGCCAGAGAGGGGTGTGTACCTCTACCTTCCTCTTTCTCCTCCCTGTCTGCTGTTCATAGTAGCAAACTCATCTACAGACTAGTTTTCTTGAGTGTTCAGGAAATGTGTCCCTCTTTTTAGGAATCTGTTTGCCCTGTTCACCATTTCTATCTTAACATTTTCAATTCTGAAAACCTACGGACTGGAACACATTTTTTGGCAAATGTCAGGTACACTTGAAGCCCCTAAGTAGGATCAGGTGCCCCCACAAAAGCATGGTGGATTCCTACACATTTATTTTAGAGACAAACTAGACAGTGTTTGGTCTGGAATGTGTTGAGGAAAAGGCAAACTGCAAGTGTGAGCATACAGAACGGGGCGTGGCATTGCTTCGGGGAACGTGCAGAGGCTCCGTGCACTGGTTATCAGAGGACCTTCGTTCCATTTGCCAGAGGTGACTGTGTGGCCCTGGGAAAGAATGCATCTCACTTCTCTTCGGGGAAGCAGAGGAGCTGCCCTTTGCCGGCTCTTGCTTCCCTTTCTCATGTCCAAAGGAACCCCGCAGTGTGCTGCAAAGTCTCATAACGTAGGGTGTTTGCTGGCAGGAGCACAAAGGCGTGGCCCAGCGCTCCTGACTTCAGCCCTGGAGCGATGATGGTTCTGTGTGGCTTTCCTACTGTGAAATCGGTAGTGGCTAAGGCTTAGGTGGGCCACAGGGCCATAGTGCAAAGCCTTAACAATACTGAGTTGTCTCCACTGGGACACCGTCTTCCCTTTCTGTTCAAAACTGAAAGGAAAGGAAACGTCAAACCTCACAAACCCCAGTGGGTTCATCAGATTGAGTTGTTACTCCTTGAGAGGGTCAGACTCCTTTCAGGAGGGTCCCTTGGGCTCCCTTTCTTTGTCTCTGGTGTCCTTGGCCTTCATTCTAAAGGAAGTCCCCCTCTCCCACCCACAAGCCATCCAAGACCTGCTGGGCACCAAGGTGGGCAAGTTAACAGAATGGGATTAGTGCTGAGCAGGGAAACTGAGTCCAATCGTTGCGTGCCTAATCCCTTTCATCAGATGGCTCATGCTTCCTAAGTGCCAGCGCCTGGACTGTTTGGCCAAAGGTGTCTTCTTTTGCTCCAAGCCAGACTGCCTAGTTTCTAGGACACTATGTTAAGAGCTCCTGGAGAGCGGGATCCTGTCAAACGTCAAGCCCCTGTGTGTATGTGTGCGTGTGTGTGCGTGAGTGCGTGCGTGCGTGTGTGTGTGTGTGTGTGTGTGTGTGTGCTGCTCCATTCTTGGGGTGAGATTTCAGAAGTGACTCGAACCACTGCCAGAGTCAAGAACACAGAGCCATGCCTGCCCTTTGGGCATGCTGCATAGTTTTCTTTAAGGGAACATGAAGGGGACAATCCTTTCTATTCTCCGGTGGAGCCAAGGGCAGCAGGAGGTGGTGAAACTGCCACGAGCGGCCCTGGCACTGCTGTGGCTCCATCTGGCATCTTTTCTCAAGAGCATTTGTGGTTGTTTGCACTTCATGTGGGAGGGCCCTGCCCTCTCAGTTGCAGCTGCCTCTACCCCATGCCAACCCAACACCCCGGCCCCATGCGCTCACTGAGGGAGCGCAGTGAGCAGTCCAGACCCCAGGGACCTGGATAGGAGGGATAGGCTGCAGGTCTGCCTGGGACCTGTGAGTGAGCAGGTGCTCGCTGTTTCAGACACATGCTAGCTTCTCTATGGTTTCAATGGCGAGGTGAAGGCCAGGAAAGCGAGGGAGGCACAGACAGGCAGCTAAGGGAAAAATCATCCAAGGACACTATTTCACATATAATATTCAGGTGAGAAAAAATCCACTTGCTCTAAGAAGGTGAGGAGACCAAATGGGGGGCTTAGGGTTGGAAGGAAGCCTGTGATGGGGCCGGAGGTCCACCCTTAGCCTCACCACACACACTGGCTCCAGGGCGAGCATCAGTCGGTGCACATATGAAATGCTCAGCTACTCTTGGTGAAATCTGATTCTGCCACCTACTTGGCAGGTCTTAACAAAAGGCACATTCTGGGTTCTCTTCCTGTGTTGTGACGAAGCATAAATAATACCAAATACAGCTGAAGAACCTCTAGCCTTTGACCACTCAGGCTGTCTCAGAAGATCAACAGTTCTTCCACATGGTAATTAGTTTCTCCTCTTCCTAAAACAACAGGAAATTATCTAAGTCTGGTGGCATCGAGACGGTATGGACTTGCCTAATGTCAAGGTCAAGCTTTGGGCTGAAACCAGTCTCCATGCCCTGCACTGTGTTGACTGAGACCTGACTGTTACAGGCCAGCATGGCTGAGAGCCGACCCAAACTGCAGGAGGGCACCTGCAGCAGGGCCCATCTTTCAGCTGCTCCACACTTTTCAGGGAAGACACACTTTCAAGCTAATTGAATACATATTCACCGCACACATTAGCTCCAGAAAACAATGTAATCACCAGTAAGAGAATTTGCTTCCTAAGTGCCAGCGCCTGGCCTGTTTAGCCAAATTTGTCTTCTTCAGCTCCAAGCCTAACTGCTTAGTTCCTAGGACACTACACTAAGAACAGGCATGGTGTGGAGGGTGCCAGACCTGCAGGGGACAGTGGACACAAGGATTCAAAACTTTAGGCAAATGTTCACCCCCTGTGATGCTAATGATTGTTTTTTTATACTGTAGAAACTTAAATGTTCCATTACACTTATTAATAAGCAACATCCTACCAAGCCTCCTGGAGAGATGCCTCCATTTCCTCAGATTCTCTTTATAAGACGCGTGCTATTGCCCTTCTGAAGGTGTAGGACTCACAGCACTAACTGGCAATGACTTGGGCAAATGCATCAACCTGGGTGTCTGCATATCCAACTCAGCTGACACATTTCTTAACTGGCTCTGTTGTCATTTTGTAGTTTTCCAGGCTTTTTACAGATTTTGAGGAGTGATCATCTGATTTTACTCTGGTTGCATGTGTGACAGATGCCAAGTGGGATTCCTGCCCAGGGGCTGAGTGCCTATGAGGTATGTGGAAACAGGGTAGACCAGCTGCCTGTCTTTCCAGCTGCTTTTATACATACCTGCTCTGCCACCCTAAAGGAGACAGAATGGAGCTGTAAACCAAATACCCGTGTGTGTGTGTGTGTGTGTGTGTGTGTGTGTGTGTGTGTGTGTTGGGGAGGCTATCACTAAATATTTGGCCTGGACATAGGCAAAATTGTGGAAGTGATAAAGATGGTTTGATCAACAGGACCTGTCAAATCTGGCCAAATGCAGGAGCAGAGCTTGAGGATAACAGCTAGGAAAGTCGCTGGACCATCAGCAGACCCACAGGGACACACGATGAGCCTGAGCTGTCTGTGCAGAGTGCAGACTCATGGCGTTGCATGGCCATCGAGGGAGGGCTTTTGCAAAGCTGGCATTTGGAGCCACCTGCTTGCCTCTACAAGACAGCATCCTTGAAGTCTCCTTGAAAAGCGGTTTGCCCTGGATTTCACACTGTGCTTGCTTTATCTAGCACACTCACCCACCGTGTGGGTGAATTTCATGGCCCAGTTTGCCCGGGTCATTGCCAGTTATAGCATTGCAAGACCTACACCCTGGGAATCCTTCAGTCTCCTGCCCCCATCACAGGTCTTTGGTTTTCAGATAGCCCTCGTGAGAGGGACAGTTTCAGTGCCAGCTGGGCCTGGCTGAAACTATCCCTGGCCATCCCTGCAGCCCGTGTCCTGCTTGCTTGGGCAGTTCACCTCTCCTTACCACTCCAGATAAATTCTTTTCCAAGGCCACTGCCCTCTCCTCCTCCAGGTAATATTCATACAAGAACAGGGCGAAAATGTGCAGAAACAACTTATGTGAGTTGGAGGTCATCTTAAGGGTAAGACTAGAAATGCATTTAAAAAAAAGAGAGAGAGAGAGAAAGTGATTAATTTGAAAACTGCATAGTTGAGAGCAGAGCTTCCATGGGTTACCCCATGAGAAATGAGAGCAGCGTGGAAAGTTCACGTTAAATAAAATGGCATCTTGTTCCTTTTGTGAGGAAGGTCCTTAACCATCTGCTGGGTGGGCATCTCCTCCACAGCAAGTCTAGCCTCTAAAGTTTTAGTCTCAGGGGAGCAGGCTTCTTAATATCTGAGCGCTGGGGGCACGAGGCCCCTTGTTTCTCTGGTTGACGGGGGTCTGCTGGAGGAGCCGCCAGGAAAGGGCTCTGCAGGGTCTTCCCCAAGTGGCCAGAGAAGCCAGCCCTGCGGCGCTGCTCAGCTGTCCAGGGAAGGACGGAGAGAAGGAAGAAAAGTAAAGTGCACTCTTCACTTTGGAGACAGATTCTTGATCCTTTTCTTATAAATTTTAAAAATCCCTTGAAATTCGCCTTGGAGGGGAAAGTATCTCCTAATGGTTAACATAAAACTTTTACTACCAACAAGCAAATGATATAAGTCATGTAACTAAGTATAGATTGCAAAGACATATATCTTAAAAGGAAAAAAAAAAACCCTAATGTGCAATATTTACCAATACTTAAATAATCCAGTTGAAACCTTTTATGTTATTAATGAAAAATACAACATAGACAGTTACCTATAGTGAGAAGAGCAGAAATGACGGAAGTTGGGGAGAGGACAAAGAGAGTCCATTCATTAGAGCTTTGCAAGATTCATATATACAGCACCAGGTCCTGTTAAATCAGCTCCCTTGAGTCAGTACAGTTTGTGAGAAATGAACACTTCAGAATTGCAGTATAAAATATGGCCATAAAAAACTTCTGTCTTCCAGTCCTGTGCAGGTAGGCGCACCATGCAAGGTGGGATCACTCTGGGGTGGCTGGTGGCACTGGTGGCCCTGTGGACCCCCTTCCCTGGCTCTGCCCGAGGCCGTGCCCCTGGGCCCCACCTCCAGAGCCAGTCACTTGCTTCCAGAGTGCACCGTCGTCACAGTGGTGGGCCTCGGTCTCCGCTCTGCTCCCACTCCGGGGACCCCTGATGAAGAGGAAATGAAACTACAGAGCGTGGAGGGTGCCAGACCTGCAGAGGACAGTGGACACAAGGATTCAAACTTCAGAAGGAAATACTCCCCCTTCTTATGGCAAGGGTTTGTGCAGGGGCCAAAGTTCTCCACATTGGACCCTAAACGTTTACCTATCCATAGGAAAGCAATTGCAATGTGTTCAGAATGCTCTCTTTCTAGACCCAACTCTTCCCTCCTTTTTTCATTATACTTATAACTGCTTTATGTTTGAATACCACATGAGGTAGCCACCATAATCTGATAGGTTCCAGAATGAGCACTTACTATGTACTAGGTATCAAACTAGGTGCTGAATAAACACTGTCATTATGAGAACAACACTTCATGAAGTTGATATTTTAAGAACGAAGAGAGAGTGCGATGCCCCTTTGACCCCTGCTTGTGTGTGGTCTACAATCTTGGCTAAGAAGCACTTGTGACAGAAAGCACACCGAGAGGGGCTGTTGCCTATCCCGTGTGAGCTCCACAGCCCTGGCCTGAACACGGCCTCCACAGACCGCAGTCAGATGCGTCCCAAGCAGAAGTGTTGCACCGTGAGGGCTGGATGTGGATGAATCCACTGAGCTAAGCTCCAGTGTTGTTTCCCCCATGAACTTTGCAAGCTTGGAAGATCCATAAACTAAATGATTATGATGGCTTCACTGTCAGAGCCATTGCATAAATATTCAAAGAAATGACTGATTGTGGGTTTCCTTTGACCAGAGGGTGGAGAGGAACTGTGCTGATCTGGAAACATGGGTCTATGGGCATGTGCAATTGGGTCGGGGGACTCATGGAGATTTCTTTTCATTTTTAAATATATTTTTTATTGTTGATGGTATTACAGATGTGTCCCATCTCCCTTTCCCCCCTCTTCCCAGCCCTTACCAACCCCTCACCCAGGTCTTCACTACCCTATTGCCCGTGTCCATGGGCTATGCACATAAGTATATAAATTCTTTGGTTTATCTTCATGGAGATTTCTTGGGAAAACTGAAGGGCTGGAATTCCTGAATGAGATGGAAGGATTATTTAGTGATGAAGCAAACCTCTTTCTAAGGGAAATGAGAAGAACTGTGATGCCCAGAATGAAACCAAGCTGACTGAAGGGTGCTCCATAGCTAGGAAGTGAGGGCTGATGGGGAAGATCAAGGCAACTGCTCAAAGTGGAAAGGAGCCACTGGGATGGCCGGATGTGAGATTAAGATAAACATATAGAGGGGGAAATGGGAGAGAGAAATAAGGGGAGTGTAAGTGCATCCTCAATGACATAACATCCCATGCAAAGATGAAGGACAATGAAATATGATTACTATTACTTTGACTGTAAAGCCAATGCATTTTATATAAATCAGCTCCAATTATCATCATCCTCATAAAAAATAGATGAAAAGTCAGGGAGAGCAGGCTGCCATGAGTCTCTGCTATCCCTTCCTCAACCCTTAACAGTGACTCAATGACAAGCAAATCAGAGAGCAAAGAGAGCAGAAAGTGTCTGGGCTTTTGTACAGATAGACATGAACTTGAAACAGATTCATCATCTATAAATAAAAATAGAGTACCACATGACTCAGCAATCCCTTTTCTGGGTATCTACATGAAAAAAATTGAAAACATTTGTAAGGATATATGTATCACTATGTTCACTGCAGTATTATACACAGTGGCCAAGGCATAGAAAGAACCTAAGCGTCCTTCAATAGATGATTATATAAAGAAAATGTGGTACATATACAAATGGAATACTGCTTGGCCACAAAAAATATGAAATACTGCCATATGAAATACTGCTAAATAAAATAATTCAGGCAGAAAAGGACAAGAAACTTGTGGTTTCACTCATGTGTGGGATGTAAAACAGAGAGCAACAAAGACACACACACAAACTCATAGACACAGATACAGTCTGATGGCTACCAGAGGGAAGGGGAGATGAGGATGAGGAAGATAAAGGGGTCAAATACAAGGTGGAAGAAGGAGACTAGGCTTTGGGTAGTGAGCACACAATAGCAAATACAGATGTCATAATATAAAGATGTTCACTTGAAACTTGTATAATGCTATTAACCAATGTCACCCCAATAAATGTGATAAAAAAGAAAAAAAAATTAAAATATTAAATCATGTCCTAGGCTTGTTGGGAGTATTAAATGGGGAAAATTTTTCAAAGTGCCTAACATACAGCAGGTACTCAGCAAATGACAGCGCCCTCCTCTCTGTCCCAGATCTGCCAGTTGAAAAGCTGTTTTGGCTCCATACTTACAATCATTTTGGCCGGCCAAACTGAGGCTGCTCGACACGCCTGCATTTGAACTGTCCAGGCTGCTTCCAAGATGGAGTCTTCTCATATGCCTCACGACAGCAGTGGCATTAAATGCTTGCTGAAATTCAAGAAAGGAAAAAAGTAGGCAAAATACTTCCAGTTACTGAAAAAGATGCAGACTGCCTCCTATTATTTTCCCTGTTACTCTAAGCATTTCAAACTTCCAAAAATGTTCTCATGGTACTCTAGGAAGAAAATTTACATTGCCCCTTCTTCCGAAAGAACAATGAAAATATATTTTGGAGAAAAAAATTTTTCTTCTCACATAATAGACATACAGAATAAACGTAAACTAATTCTGTCTATAATCTAAGAGGAGTGACTTCTAGAAAACATGACATTTAAAAATAATTTTAATTTTCCTATTACTGGTGATTCTGTACTGAAGAATAGTAGCCTCAGAATAAAGGAGGTCAGTGGAACTGATTTTGTTTCTGTATGGCCTCTCACTGCTGCACTTAAGGACCCACGTTGATTAGAATACCAGTTTACTGAGGTAACCGTCGATGGTCACAAAGCCCCAAAGATTTACATCCATCAAATTTTTATCAGAAAGGATGGATGGGTTCAACTCAGATTTCCTGTTCATCTCCCCGTCATGTCACTTTATTACAAGTCCCAGCCAGGTGGAGAAAGCAAAGACCATGCTAAGGCACAGCACATGAGTCGGAGCTGGCGCTACTGCCATTTTTGACTCACAGAGGGGAAATTTTAAATCTCAGACATCATTCCTTTCACACCATGATTGTCTCTTCAAGTCTTCATTATTATTGGTTAAGATTAGCAAAATTATTTGGGTGAGGTTCTGGGGTTTTTTCATCAGTGACAGTAACCCTTAGAAAGAAAAAAATGCTCAAACAGCAAGGCAAGTGAGTGGTTAGACTCACTGGGAGTCTGATCAACACAGGACTTACTCTCCATTTGCTCTTGGCGAAGTTCTTCCGGATCTGGGCACTGACGGACTCGTGGATGTTCTTGTTGAGGGCCGTGTCTCCTGCGATCCTGAAACACAGGCAGAGATACTTCTTCTGAAGAGGATCTCGGGGGATCTGGCATGGACCCTCTTTCCTGGAAGTCCCATCCTCACCCTTTCCCTAGGGTGCTGGTTTGGCCCTGCCCTCCCAGGCTGCTCTTGTCTGTGCACAGATCACAGGGCACTCCAAATTCTGTCGATTTCTACCCCAAGTCCTGTTGATTTCCAAGCGCTGCAAACTCTCCCGGGCGGGGCAGCACCTTCATGGCTGACCTCTGCCTGACTCTCACTGTTTCCTTTTTTGACCCCCCATTCCTGCGACACCCACAATGACAACACACCCTGACCTCAGTTTCCATCCTTCTCCCCTTCCTTCTCCCTCTCCCACTTCTATGCCAGTTTTCTACCTGCAGCTTCGCCTCCACAACCTCAAATGTGTTCCCTGCCTGGTCTGACCACCAGAACCTCCCAGGGCCTTCTTCCCAGCGTCCTCCTGCCTGAGGCCCCCTCTGCCTTCTCTGGGGCTCTTTCCCGTGGACCAGCTCACACCTGCGGCCCACAGCTCCCTTCTGCTTCCATCTTCACTGAGCTGAGCTCTGCAGCATCGTCATCTACAACCACCCTGGGCACCCTCTCTGTGCTCAGGGAGAGGGCGCAACCCTAGCTCAGCTCTGCTTCACAACTCTACTCTTGAATTTCCCAG
Organism: Corynorhinus townsendii; assembly: GCA_026230045.1. Taxonomy (NCBI): domain Eukaryota; kingdom Metazoa; phylum Chordata; class Mammalia; order Chiroptera; family Vespertilionidae; genus Corynorhinus; species Corynorhinus townsendii. The sequence continues at coordinate 140,627,969 of JAPDVU010000001.1, read as the reverse complement.
ATAAGCCCTCATAAATGCCAGGACCACATCCACTTTGCATTCAGCTGGGTCCTTGGTGTTACTGGGCACTAGTTCTTGCTTGTTCCTTAGTCTTCTATTAGCAAAAGAAGGTAGGTTTGCTTTTTACCTCCTGTCCTTAGAGTTCCCCTCATCCTATGACTCCCTCTCTCTGCCCCCACCCCATCTTACACCTCCCTCTCTCCTCTTCTCTCTTCCCTGACAGCCTCTCTGGTCTCAGTCGTCACCTGCAGGTCACTCCTAGCCCATTCCTCTCCCACGCATCCCTTCCCTCCCTCACACCACCCTCCCTCCAGATTCACCACTGGCCTCCCCCAGGTTCAGAGGAAGCTGCATTTTGCGCTTAGTCCTCTGGGCTTGGAAACTTTCATCTTTCCTTATCAGCAAACCAAGACATTCTAGGTTCATCTTTGAAGCCTAAAAAGTAATTTATTGCCTCTTGGAAAAGTTGAAGGGCAGACAGGTGACGGGGACACTAAGCATCCTTTCTGGCTGGAAGGTATGTGAGGAAACCTGTCGCTCCCAGACCCAGAGGGTCCTGGACACTAAACAGCCGGATGCCAGTTTATTAAGTCCACATGTTTTGGGAAATGAAAGGAAGATGCTTAGGGCCTATTCAGACAAGAAATAATCCCCGGATACAAAATATGTTCCTACCCAGCCTTTCACTTTAGAACTGAAAACATGGCTGAGGGACTGAACATTAAGTCCGTGCCAGGCTGGGCCAAGTCTTGAATCCAGACTGATGTTCCTGCTCAAAGCAGCTCCCCCTACAGACCCTGCTCCCAGCAAGGCTGCAGGCACTGAGGCCAGAGGACACTCAGACCTAACCCCATGACCAGATTTCCACTTCCAACAACTGTCAGTCACCCTTCCCCCCAGACACACTGTGAATAGAAATAGGATGTCTGAGTGGGCAAGCATCCCAAACCCGACAGCCAGGGGGCTAGGGCTGTGGACATGGTTAGCAGGCGTTTTCTCCTGGAGAGCTCGTTGAGTAATTCCTCCTGCACTGTTTATAAAGTTACATCCTCAGGAAAGGAGGCTATTCCAACCCGGAGGCCAGCTCTTTCTTGGAAACAGCCGCACAGAGTGGTAGGAAGTATGGAACTTGTGGGGCTGAGCGCAGCCACAGTGCAGTGCCGCCCTCCAAACCAAACAGGCCAGCGAGGAGGCAGACACTCCCTTCTCTGTGGGTGAGCGTGGGCCCAGATGGAAGGAAAATGCACAATTCCAATTATTTCTGGAATGTTCCATGCTCCCTTCCCACAGCCCTAGGGGAAGCTGCGCTGGGGAAGAACCAAGCAGGGCAGATGCAGTGTCCACAGGCTCCTGCTGGGCAGTGGCCCTGGGGAGCAGTCGCCCTGGGCCGCTGCCAGCACAGGCTCCCCCTCCCCAGGTACTGTGAGGAAACAGAGGCTGCTGCTCACAGGAGCAGGCCGGTCACAGCAACAAGGTGTGGGCTCCTGATGCTCAGTGCTGCTAGGTCAGCCTTAGCCATTAACAAAAGGAGGCAGGGAATTGGAGAACTGGAAGGAGCCTTGGTTGTCATCTCATTGTCTTAGGAATACATGATACGTGATGCCTCCACTACAGGAGAATTTCCTTATAAACACACACACACACACACACACACACACACACACACACACACACACACACACCCCTCCTATGATCCCTTGCTTTTCAGTTTTTTCCTCTATTCCAACACTGCAGGCGGCATTTATATACATTGCTCTGTCCTCCGCCACACAGAGCACCAACTCATCTCTCCTGGCCTTTGTTGTTTTTGTGTTTCCTACACAGGCTGCTCTGTCTCCACAGTTCTGACTTTGCATGTGTCTAGCCACTTGCCCAAGATGTGTGTGGGGATGACTGTGTGCCTCAGTTGGGGTCTCCCAGACTCCCGGGCTGTGTCCTAATTCCAGCGTGGCTGGAGGGAGACAGAAGATGGGAGGGGTCTCCGTGAATACTGAGAAGAGGGCCGCAGGTGCCACCCTGGCCTGGCTGACATGGCAGGTCTGAAGGTGGGCACACTGCCATTGTCATGGGCACTGGTCACTGGGGCCCAGGATCATCACTCTGGTTTTCTTGTCACTCACTGAAACTGGAGACTGGGGTTCAGATTATTCTTCCCTGTAATGATGCTTCCCTGTAACCAGGAATGGGTTCCCACATGCTGCTTGCCATCCCCTACTCTTTGTCCGTCAGCCAGCAGCCTGCTGGTCCCTGTCCATGCACCACCAGGAGAAAGCAAGGCCTGCAGGAGGGCTCAGGAAACACCTGGTGAGATGGCGGCTGCCCTCCACAAGGAGGCCCCTCCTGGCTGGAGTGTCTGCTTTGAGGGTAAGGGAAGGCGTCTGTGACTTCCAGAGGCCTCTCCTGGCCCTCGGTGGCCTTGATTAAGCTGGAAGAGCAAGTGCAGAATAAGAGGAGCTGCCCACTGGAGAGAGTTGATGTGTGGAGACTGCGGATTCCAGAATGGTGATGCCGACAGAGGCAGGCATCACTGGTGGGACAGCCACTCCACTCCTCGCTGGCTCTCAGCTGAATCCACATTCTTTGCCCGGGAATTTCACATAAAAGAAACAGGCATATCATACAGGCAAGCAAGGGGGCTTATAGTGATGCTTGAGTCAAATGGCATTCTTTCTTCTTCTTCTTCTAAAAATCACTTTCCAGTGTTTGACTTCTTGGGAATTTTGAAATGAAAAGTAAAAATTATAAAACACTGAAGGGAAAAATACTTCTGAAGAAGGCATTCATGTGTTCAGTTCACAACTAACATGTCCTAATGTGACCCAGGCTGATGACTCAGGTCTTCACCTCTTTTATTTTCTTTTTATTGTTTGAAGTATTACAAATAGTAGAACATATGTCTCCTTCCCCCCCCCCCCCCCCATTGACCTCACCTCTTGCATGACTTTTCCCCAGCCCCAGACTCATTCAGCACAGCAACAGCACAGTCACCCTCTGCTTGGCAGCCAGGTTGCGCTTTCTGAAATGTAAATCTGATTACCCTGCTTAAACCCTGCCAGGGGCACTCACTGCCCAAAGGGAAAAGTACAAATTCCTTAGCACAATCCTAAAATAATGGCAATTCTTATAGATTGGAGACTTATTAGGCCCTACGCACTCTTCTTCTTTTTTGTATGTATTATTTCATTTAATCCCTGGAAAAGCCCTGTAGGGTATATACTACTGTTATTTATGATCTCAGTTTTACAGGGGAGGCCCAAAGGGTCAAAGAGCTTGCCCACTTTCAGTAATAGTGGTGAAACCAGGACAAGCAGGGCTCATGCCAGAACCCTAGTTCTGCCTTCCTTTCTAGTCTCATCTCCCACCTCACTCCTCTGTCCCTCTTGCTCCAGGAATACCTGGTGCTGTGGCAAGAGGGATGGGTGTGTAGCATATGTCACCAGCAGGACCCAGGCCGCTCCTGGGCCTGCAACCCCTCCCTGTCTGGATGGCCTGGTTCTCTTAGTGTCTGGCTCACATCTCTGTGAAGTCCTTGATTCTGCTGAGGACACCCTGTCCCTCTGCCAGGCCCTGCAATGACCTCTCCTTCTTTACACTTGAGTAAAAATGCCCTCTCCTTTGGTTTTTAAAAAATGGCTGGTGAAGGAGAAACTGGGCTTTGACTGGCCTCCTTCTGCCTTCCATGAAGTGAGGCTGTATTAGTGAACAAGTACTTGGCAGCAAATCATTTCCCTTCTTCTTTTTTAAAACCCTCACTGGAGGATATATTTACCATTGATTTTAGAGAGAGTGGAAAGAAGGGGGTGGGGGAGAGGAGAGAGAGAAACATTGATGTGAGAGAGCCCATCAATTGGTTGCCTCCTGCACTAGCCCCAACCAGCACAGGGGACTTGCAACCCAACTACGTGCCCTTGACTGGAATAGAACCCACGACTCCGTGGTTCGAGTGCCAACATACTAACCACTGAGCCACACCCTTCCCTTCTTTTGAGGTCATTTCCATCCTTTATAAGATAATCCCAAGAGTCTCATACATATAAGGTAAATGAGTCCTGGGGATGTAATAATGTACATGATGAATATGGTTACACGACAGTATGGTATATCCTAAAGCTTCTCATTACAAGGAAAAAACAATGTTTAAGGTGGTGGATGTTAACTCAACTTATTGTGGTAATCATTTCACAATAAATATGAATGTCAAGTCATTCTACTGTACACCTTAACCTTACACAGTGTTGTATGTCAATTATATCTCAATAAAACTGGAAAAAAGGTCTTACAGATTTAAAGGCCCATTGTCTAAAAGGTAAGAAAATTTGATTATCTTTATGGCCACATGCTTTGACCTATTGTACAGAATAACTTACTAAAACAAATAATCAAGATGATATATAATCAAAACAGCCTCCTTACCCAGAAAATTATTTATTTACCCCTACAGCCCTTTCCTACATTCCCTTTACATCTCTTATCTGCAGGTGGGGAGAGCACTCATTTTGGAGTGCCCAGTTCTCACTGGAAACAGTTGTATTGTCTTGGCTAAGTTACTCACCTTTATAAATCCACTTCCTTATCTCTGACACAGAGAGAAAGCCTACCTTACAGGGTTATTGTAAAGAAGCAAAATGAGATACTATTAATGCAGTTAGTACAGTACCTGGAACATGATAGATGCTCAATAAATGACTGTTATTATGACTCAAAATGCTGTAAAACTGGGTCATGGCACTACCCTAAGCAGCTCCTTTGGGGGTTAGCCAGCATATAAGACCCTGGAGGAAATGCTATAAGGGATGATGGAATAAACCTGGGACAGTCTTCTAGAGTGTTTCCTAGAGGGAATTTCCCCCAAACTCAAAGTTCCATTCATTTGTTTTCATTATATTGCATATTTTAATACTCCTGGGTTTTGTTTCAAGTGGATGCTCCTGTTGCTTTAGCAATAACAGCTAACAAAGCATTTACTCTATACCAGACATCGCACCAAACCCTCGACATGTGTTATCTCAGTTATTTCGTACGTCAACTCTATCAACTAGATATCGGTATCCTCATTTTAAAGATGAGAAAACCGGGGCAAGAGAAGTTAAGTAAAAAGCCAAAATCACAGCTAGTTGATAGTGAAGGTGGTTCAAATCGACTAAGTTTTATAACCAAGGTGCCCTCAAGGGCACTGCTGAAAATGTACATAGAATGCATCAACCATCAGCTGATCCCTCTGGAAGTAAAGAAAGACTAACTTGAAAAGCATCTTAGAAGGGAAAAATATATAACTCAATTCATTTAACTACTGAGTAATAAAACCAAGGAATAAAACTCCCATCTTAATGCCTCGTTGGGCAATTACCTTCACTAAAAATGGCCCTAAAATATTCATGTAAAGTGAAAATGCTACAGTTATCTTTCCCACACTTAACCTGTCATTAGTGCACGTGGGAAGCTGAGCTTGAGAGAATAGAAGATCCCATGAGACAGGATCGGGGCCCCTAGCAGAGTGACATGCAAGCATTGCCTGGCTTTCCCAGTTCCTGACAGCCAACTGGATGTTACCCTGGGAAGGCGGTAGACACACGGCCTCTCTAGTGGGTGGTCGTTCTTACCATGGGTGCCGAGCTGCCTGCTCACATGTATATCTTTTGTTTGGATCTTTCTCCATCAGATTCCGAATGAAGTCTTTTGCTGTTCAGAAAGGAAGCACAAGGGAAGGAATCAGTCTGTGGCTTGAGCTACGATACCAGCAGTCTCTGTGTAGCATGGAAATGACGAGACCAGCCCTCCACAGACCTTACAGTACCCTGGACACTGGTACCAGCTTTTGGGGAAAAGGGAAGCCTAGGTTTGGAACTCTGAATGGTGACCTGCCAGTGAAGAGGCAGCCAGGCCAGGGCTGGGCCCTGCCCTCCCCACTCAAGTCCCTTCCCTCTGGCAGCTAGTGACACTTTTGGTTCAGAGATGAAGTATCTTTGACACCACGAGACTTTCATTCTTCTCACTGCGGCCATAGGGAGTGATTTGTGTATGTCCTCTGCATGTTTTATAATTCAACATTTGCTAAGCTGGCCAGGTCCTGGACTAGCTGGCGCAGTGAGATGGGCCCTTGTGGGAAGTGCAGTGCTTGAAGGCCCAAGATGGGGTGTGGCCCAACAGCAGGACACTGAGAACATGTGAGACCAGGTCACAGGGTTGGAAGATGACACCTATGGGGCAGGCTGGAAATCTGCAGCCTCTTATGGTCTGGCAGCTCACTGCCCACAGGCTGGGCTTCTCGGGGAAGGCCATGCCCTTCCCAGGTGAGAAGTAAAATATATTCCCCATGTGGCTCTTTCCTACAAGCCTTGGAGAACTGTTCTTCAGGTTTTGGAAGACGGGGAAGGAAGCAGATGTTTCCAGTTAGAAAGAAATAACACAAATAATAAAATGCAATATTTGAATAACTCATCAGTGAGTACAAAACTCTGTTTCATTTATTATTTTATTTGCTTCTTATACCACCCTTCTTGATAGGAAGTATTACTACTGTCCTCTTCGTATCAACTTGAGAAATGTCACTAGTTTATATGGGCCTCGGTTTTGATCTTTACCCCCGAGGAGGAAATGCTGACCTTCCCTGGGAATGTTTTAGTGTGGCGTGGCATGTGCATAGCTTACAGGGCTCAGGACACAGTAAGCACTCAATAGATAGTAGCTAATATGGTTTCACTCCTTGGGGCACCCAGGTCAGGGCAAGGCTAGGATTTGGTAGAGGAGTGAGTCCCTGTCCCATGACTTGATTCGGGCCCCGTGTCCTCCACTTTGCTAGTCAAGCCCAAGTGCAGAGCATCCTGTCAGGTCAGGTGAGGGTGTACCATCCAGGGCGGCCCACCAGGAGCCAAGACTTACCAGAGTCAGAGATGTCATCCCAGTAGGGGGAGTCGAACTCATACTCTGCCTTGAGGATCTGTTCAAAGAGCTTGGAGTCATTTTCATCATAAAAGGGAGGGTAGCCACAGAGCCTGAAAGACAGGATAAAGGAAGAATCTGAAACACTGCATCTCCAGTGTGGCAGTTAGGCACCTGCCTGCAAGGAAGGCCGTTTTCACTCCAGTTGAGAAAACCCCACTGTGCACGCTGCAGACAGTCTCAGCGAGGTCACACGCTCTGCAGGCACAGGCAGCACACAAGTCAATTCGTGGTGTACTCAAGAACAAAGAGGGCTACCTTAGGCGATAACTGAGATCTACCCTGATTCCATACATTATTCAACACAGAGTTGCATACACCTAAAACCCACCAGACAGCCTTCTGTGTATAAGTGTTATTGACCTTATTGTCTATGATATCACCCCTTTATAGATGATGGGTCAGTGGGAAAAACACACACAAAAATGTAAGTTTATTATCTATTTTAGGGCCTGTTCTAGGTTCATTTTGTTTAATAAATCACCATAGGGCGAAAAAGAAATTTTATCAGTGTGAGTACTAAGTTGCCACAAGTCACCTTAACTTGTACACTATCACCCTATCATGCCAAACCCAGGTATTTTAAAGGTTATAGTTTTGCCCATTAATATGCAATAAGCATAAGCATAAGTGGGCACAAATTATAATACTGTCACCCTTTTCCACTGACCCCTTTCAAAGTTGGATGTTGGGAGGTTGGTGCAAGTAACATATAGTTCTGGAGATACCAACAGTCGTCTAACAAACATAACAGAAGTAGGAATTTTTATTAATAACCCCAAATACAATTCATTCTGTAAAATCCTAGGTTCTCGCTCCAGTTCTATCATCTCCAATGCCACTTTCACCATCAGTAGGCCACTGATACTTTCTGGACCAAAATTTTCTCATCTGAACATGGAGAGGACAGACCAGAAAATTCCCTATATTATATCTGGCTTTAAGATGCTATAGTTCTGACTTCCTGTCCTGCTTTGCTTGGCTGGTCAAGACCCAGGGATAGGTCTCGTATGTGCTTGAGGCCCACATGGGGCAGAGACAGGCCCAGTTGGGAATGGACAGTGGGAAGGGGTGAGACTGCAGGTGGGGCTGTCAGGGTGGACAGAGCAGGAGGCAGGGCTGGAGGCAGGTGTAAGCTGGATAGCACAGAACTTGCCCTCGACAGTCCAGCACATGGCAGCCACAGTGGGGGTTCTGCCCCCACACAAGCCCCGAATCTTCCCACATAGCCAAACTGCTCAAAACACAGCTACAGCCTAGAGATCGGCGTAATGAGAACAAATTAACAGGAATCAACAGACTCCAGGCCTGCAAGTGATGAGGCTTGTCAGCAAATAAGGAATTGCCACTCCTGCCACAAAACTAGTGTCACCAGCCAGGCTGCACAGGGGACTGGCTGGTGACATCTTTAATGGCTATAAGACCTTCCTGGGCTGATAGGATTCTAAAGCCTCTATCCCCACAGGGTTGACTTAGGATCCAAGCACCTATTTCATTAAAATATTTTTATTGATTTCAGAGATATGCAAAAATTGTTATGAGTATAGAGAGCATGGACATTGAACCAGAATAGTTTTTTGAGGTTGGAAGTAGCAGATGCCTGTGCTTTGTCTCAGGATGAGCAGAGTTTTATAGGAGACAGAGGGGCCACAGGGGCCACAGGGGGGAGGGCTAACCAGGAATAAAGGCATGGAGGCATAAAGGGCACAGTTTATTCAAGAACCTAAGAGCAATGTGCTGCTGCTCTGGCGTAGTAGTAGAGACGGTGGTGAAACGGACAGTGGGAGGCCAGGGAGGCTGTGCTCCCACCCTGAGGTAGACAGTCTATCCTTCAGGTACCAGGAAGTCCCCAAAAGGTATAGACGAAGGAGGTTCCTGGGCAAATGTCTTTGCAGCTGAAGGGAGGGGAGACATAAGGCAGGAAGACAAGCAGCTCTACCAAGTCAAGGAAGGACAGGTGTCTGCAGGTGGTGGCAACTGAATTGGGGGGACAGAAAGATTCCCAAAGGAGTTCAGAGAGAAAACACCGGAGTGTCTGGGGTCTTCCAGTATGGCAAGTGAAGGCCAGGGTAGCAGGTCTCCAGCAAGGACTGGGGCCGCCCACTCCGTGGTGAGGACACAGGAGGAAGAGAAAGTCCATGAATGGCCCCTGTGTCACCACAGCACCTGGAGTTCCAACTCCTCCTCCGCTGGCCCCACTCAGGTAAGCAGCTCTGGGCAGTTGCTGTGTGTGCATGGGGGAGCCTGACCCTCCCCTGGGGGACCCATGGGACAGCCTAAATTAGTTCGTGTAGCCACACTGGGTCTTGCCTAAGCTTGGGCTGAAGATTAGGAAAAGCTGGGAAAGAGAGGGAACTGATAGTGCAGATATGGAGAGAGAAGTAGATATGCCAGGAGGGAAATACCAGCCCAGGGGTGAGGCTGCGAGAGGGGCCAGTGCCCAGGGCTGTACCAGCGTGGGGGGCTTCTGTTCAGTCCACATAAAGCCGTGCAACAAATCCCTTTTCCTTAATGCAGTGGTTCTCAACCTTTCTAATGCCGCGGCCCTTTAATACAGTTCCTCATGTTGTGGTGACCCCCAACCATAAAATTATTTTCGTTGCTACTTCATAACTGTAATTTTGCTACTGTTATGAATCGTAATGTAAATATCTGTGTTTTCCAATGGTCTTAGGTGACCCTGCTAGCGGTTCTCAACCTGTGGGTCGCGACATTAGAAAGGTTGAGAACCACTGAATGTAACTGGAAAGAATTTGTTCTTTGCAACTAAAAGCACCAGCATCCCACAGTGGATAGATGAACAATTCCACTCAAGCTATGGTGAGCTGGACCAGGTGTGTGTGAGGGCAGCCAACAGGCAGTGGGGACACACGCCTGAAGCCAGGGACTTGCTGTGGTCTGGGATGCTAAATTAAAGCCATCATCATTTGCATGCAAGCTGAGAGAGTGGGTAAGATCACTCAGCAAGAATTTATAGACACTGGAGCTGCGGACTGATCCTCCACAGGCTTCATCTGGCCCACAGATGTGTTTTGTGTAGCCAGCAGTGACTGAAAATGAACGTGACTTTGAATGCCCGTAGACAGTGCTGATCCAGCCAGTTTACCACAGTCTCCACTAGTCCCTATTGCTCACAACCAGCTAGACACATGTACATCCTCTCTCTATCACCGGGCCCTCCATTCTCTAAGTTGGTGCCATTGAGTCAAGGTCCACAAATGGTGGTCTGCAGGAGGCAACTTTGAGTGGGAGGAGTGGCTGTAGCATTGTGTTAGGTGCTGCTGGCTACAAGAGCTGCATGAGAAGTGAGCCCTACTGTCCTAGAGGCCCAAGATGGGTGTGTGTGATTTCCTCCTTGGCAATTGCTGCAGGAATTTGGGGGAGAGTGAGAAGCCCAAGAGGGATGATCAGGGAAGGCTCCTGGGAGGAGGTGTGACCTGTGCTGTGATTCCAGGCCGGGGCCCATCAGACTCACCTGGGAAGTTAGAAAAACCCTGAATTCTCTCCAAACTGAGTGGGTCCAAATCTCTAAGGGCAGGGCCCAGGTGCCTTTACTTTTCTTCTTCTTTAAAAAAAACACACCAAGCCCTAACTTGGCTCAGTGGACAGAGCGTCGGCCTGCAGACTGAAGGGCCCCAGGTTCGATTCCAGTCAAGGGCATGTACCTTGGTTGTGGGCACATCCCCAGTGGGGGGTGTGCAGGAGGCAACTGATTGATGTTTCTCTCTCATCGATGTTTCTAACTCTCTATCCCTCTCCCTTTCTCTCTGTAAAAAATCAATAAAATATATTTAAAAAAATTAAAAAACACACCAAAACAAAAAGAAAAAACCTTATATAGGAATTCATGCTCATAGTTAAAGAGTTCAAATATAGAAGAGTATAGGGAAAATTACCTTCCTGATCCACATTTCCACTCCTGCTATTAATCTCCTGTGAATGCTTTTCAGAAATTTTCTTGGCATATAAAGCATGAATGCATGTACATGAGGTACAAGAATTCATATTGCCTGGAAGTTTAGCATTGCCTTTATGGCTGTATACGAACAACTAGTTTGTTTCTTTGCACGTTCCAGAAAGTCCCTAGCAGGGGGAATACACTTGATTTTTCCCTCTCGGGTATTCACCGAGCATCAGCCACCCCTTTCTGTCTTCTGACCCAGAAGAGAGCACAGGCCTGCCGCAGCCGCCCCACCTCCTGGGCAGGCCCTCAGGTCCCCACTGAGCATAGAGGACCACAGCACACCCTCCAGGCAGTCCTCTGGCTGTACTCAGACACTGACCAGGCATCAGCTGCGGCCCAGGCCTGGGATCCAGCACTGAATGAGACTCTCATGGTGCTCACATTCGACTTGGAGGGAGGAGAACAATCAACATGAAGCTTCAAAATAAACAAGAAGGGTGAAAACAGGCAGGAAGGATCATGTGGGGCTGCGCATAGGAAGCCACTGCATTTCATCCCCAGCAGAGAGCTTTCCTCTCCAGACACTGTTCCAGGGGCCTGGAGTGCTTCCTTCCTCGCTCCCCAAGCTACCCGTGTGGCCCTTGTTCCGGGAGCCTTTCCTGACCCACCGTGGCCAGGTCAGCCACTCCTCTTCTGTGCTTCCCAGCTGCCGGCACCCAGGCGGGTTGATATCTCCAACCATAGTCTCCGCTGTTAGACGCTGAGCTCCCCAAGGGAGGTGACAGTGTCTTACTCATGTCTGCACTCCTGCACTCAGCCCGGAGTGTGCTCAGCAAGGTGAATGAGTCCACAGGTGCTTCAGTGTTTCAGAACTGCCACTCCACCCCTGACCCCTCCCCGAACATTTCCCATTCCTCACACTGCTCCTCAGTCCCATCTCTTTCTTGGGTCCTCTCAAAAAATATAAAAAGGGTTATTCCACAATTATTACCTTTATTTCCCACCTTGATTCTGAGCTCCTGGAAGAAAAATACTATGTCACACACAGTATCTGTACTTCTCATTAGCACTCAATGGTAGTCCATAAATGTTTGTTGACTGACTGTTCTTTGATAAACGGGAAATAGTTACATGAAACATCTATGCATGCATGTGCATGCACACCCAAAGCACGTACTGAAGTTGACTGCAGAAGTAGGGGTGAACACCCTGAAATGGGTATTTATTCTGAAGAAAGTACTTCAACAGCTGCCCCGTGCCCGGACGGTGCCCCCAGGTGTCCACTTCTCTGCTCTGGAGCCCTCTGGCCCAGACACAACTCACACTGTACCCATGTTCCCACCTGAATCCTCAACCAGAAGCTGGCAAGTATATTTGAAGAAGGACTGTGAATAGCAGGGGGATGAGCAGAGAACCGCAGAATTCTATTTTGGAGTCCAGAAGTCATCATCTGGTCCAAACTGTCCTGTAGGAAACTGGGAAAGTGAGTCCTGGAGAGACGGAGAGATGGACAGGGCAGATCTGGCATCTATTTGCCCATGGATCTCACGAAGAGCAACAAACGCCACTTTGATCCAATCCTGCAGATCTTTATTGAGCAGCAATGTCACACCGAACGCTGATCACGTAGCAATGAAGACAGCCCTGCCCTTGCTCCTTAGAGTTCAGCGTCCAGCATGTTTGAACAGGACAAGCAGGCTGATGGCTTTTCTACAGACTGGTTATGTTGTGCATGTCCCATAAAAGTTAATGACCATAGCCACCATCTGTGGAGCATTTACTATGTTCCAGGCACTGGGCTACACAACTTACACACATTGTCTCACTGAATGTGTGCTGATGGGGGATTATTTCAATCTTCCATTTTCACATGAGGAAATACATGAGAGATTGGGCAACTTGCTCATATCTCAGGGGCGGAACAAAAGTTAACTCTCCTCATCCAACATCAGAGCATATTAACCTCTAAGCACAACAGCCATACATGCCGCTGCAAAGATGGAGAAACACACGCTCCCTTCCTGCACCGGCCTCTGCAGCCGGATGTCATGTTTGCACATGGTATACATTTGGAAGCAAAGCCAGAAACAAGGCTGTAAGACCCACCAAGGAAACAAAGGACCACTCAGAATCCTTGAGGTTAGAAAATCAACACCTAAAATCTCCCCTGCCTGCCTTCGGGACTGACAGATGGGAGGAGAAGGGCCAGGACCACTGAGCCCTGTCTGTGGTAAAGAGGGCTGGAGACAAGTAAACCCAAGGCTATACTGGACCAAACCCCAATGGATCACTTCCTGTAGCCTTAGTTCAGCACTCAGCTCCCACGTGGAGCTGCAAGGGAACCCAGGGAGCTGCAAGGGAACTCAGCTCCCACGTGGAGCTGCAAGGGAACTCAGCTCCCACGTGGAGCTGCAAGGGAACCCAGGGAGGCCCAGGAGACTGACTGAGGGTTCCTATCCATAGGAACCCTCAGTCAGTCTCCTGGGCCTCCCTGGGACTGGGTAGGAGCTCAGGTGCACCTCACCGACCCAGTGTAGCTAGGTACCAAGTAATATATGTGAGCGAATTCTTGAAGTACCTGCAATGTGCTTATAAAGTGCCAATACTTATTTTAAATATTTCATATTGAAAGGATTTGAGTGCGACAGTTCACACTGATAATTGAATCACCATCAAAAATGGCAACCCAGAATCTGCGGTTTGATCTAATTGGATGGAGGGCCCTGAAGGGGAAGTGATTTTTAAGGGAGGTCTGCTCTCTGAGGTTCCAGTGTGCTCCTCAGCCTGGGCTTCAGAGAAAGGACACCACAGATTCAGATCCGGGACCCACAACTGCCGGTGAGCAACCCTGGGGAAACGATCATCCTGCCTTAGACTGCTTCTTCTGGGAACTAAGGAAAGGAGTGCCCACCTTATAGAGAGATATTGCAATATATAAACATGTGCTGCATAATAATGCATATTGTATATAAAACACACAGACAGACCGATGGGTGGGGACACTTAGAAAGAATAGACACAACACATGAAATGGCAAATGCCATCTAATCCTCTTTGGGGTCCTTCAGCCGAAACATTCTGAGTGGGATACTGCTCCCCATCAGGAAGAACAACATTAGGGGGGAGGAGGAGATGAGCCCTAGGGACTCGGTCCAATCTCCTACATGCTGAACGTGAGAATGAAGCCACACATCTTCAAATCCTATGCAGTCTCAGAATTAAACTCCCTTCCCCCTCAACCATCCATCTGATCTACACTTCTACCTGAAAACAAAGGCGGGAGGAGCAATGCCGCCTCTGGCCATTGTTTTGTGTGCTGTGTCGTGACTGGAGGACAGAATGTATTGGAGACCTGCGTTTAAGCTTTGATCTTTGTGCTCCAACATTTCCAAGTTTGAGCCTAGAAGCCTTCAATTCTAGGACAAGCTGAAGATTTTCTGAGAACATTTACTCAAAGTCATATTTATGAAGAAAGGGTAATTTTTATGCAATTAGCCCAGGGTACCAGGACACTGAAATAACAAACCTCTCTATGTATTGCCAACTACATAAGCCATGAAAAGGCCAGCCCAGGTTTAGAGTCTCAGAAAAACGTTCACAAAATCAAACAGATGTGGGCACTCCTCCTTTGGAAACTAGGGTCTGATCAATACACAACAACTCTGGACAGCACCATATGCCCTTCCTTCTAGGCACTTGGTAGTAATTCAAGTGTTTAATGGCTGTCTAGGGCCTGTGCTAAGGTATCAGAGTTTGCATCTGACACTGGATAACATAACAGACTTTTAAAAGTAATAAAATAAAGCCTTTTAAGGTGATTAGTCTCTCGTGCTTAGTTGCAAGGCCCAATTATTGAGCAAAACAGGTTTCAACATGTTACTCAGACTTTTAGACCAGAGGGACCAATGAGACCTGAATCGTTACAAAAATGTCATCCAATCACATCAGCAACCTATATGTCTGAGTAAGTGCACTGCAGAGCTTTCTCCTGGCAAACTGGGACGCGATCAGGGAATGGTTCCCATATGAAAACCATGTGCAGGCGACATCAGCTAAGTGCTGCCAATGGACTGCAATGGGTAACTGTCCCGTGCCAGCCCCTGAGATCTATCTGGACAGCGCCTTCAAAGCTGAGAATGAGTAAGCAGATCAAGGAAAGATCTAGAAGAGAAAGGAAAGACTGTTGGAGGAGAAAAAGGAAACACATCCTTTAGAAAGTTTATACACAATTGGAGCTGAAGGCTGGGAGCCAGGAAGGGAGTGGAAGAAGACCAAACACTTCCCCAAGTGTGAGAAGCAGCATACCTCCTTGGAGCAAAATAGTTAACACCAAATTCTGCACATGGTACAGGGTTGGACTAGACAATACATTGTTCAAACCAGCTGTATATGACCCATGGCCCCACTTCCAAGTGCATAACTTTTATAATCTTGCACTAGCCACATGGACAGCACCTCTGGGAAGCCTGGGGGATGACACAGAGGTGTTCGCCTCCTCCTGTGGGTGAGACATGTCTGAAGGAAGTTTGGACAAGACCACTTTCAGCTCTGCTCACGCTACCAGTGGCACAGTGGGCACAGCGGGGAGGAGGAGGAGAATTGAGGAGAGCTTCCAACCACCAGGAATGCTGTGTCAGGAAAAACACAGCAAACTTTCAGCAGCTAAAATTATTCTCACAAGTAATGTATTTCATACTGAAGCCACAAAGGGCGCCCATATCCAGCCTGGAGATGAATAACATGAGCCCTACCTGGTGATTCTGAACTGGGCAGATTTCCAATTTGGCCTGTGCATCTAGACATTGCTTTCTTGGTTGTTTGGCCCTTCCTCTCTCCCTATCTCCCCCACAAGCTTCCTTCCTTTCTTCTCTCCCCTTCCCTCCCTCTCCCTCTATCTGTTATGATCTGATTGGTAAGCAGTTCGCAGTCTGTGCAGAATAATACCTGCATTTGGGAAATGCTTTGGCACCTCCATCCCATTGACCTTGACCTTCAGTTGTTTTCACTTGTCCCCTGGCTCCATTTACTGTCCCACATGCACTTCTGAGGATGACCAGAAGGCAACCCCTTAGAGCATGGCCAGCAAAGCAGACGCCAGAAGGCCATCTGGCCCGGCTTACGTGCTTCTGGTCCACCCTTCCTAAGTTCCTCACCACCTCCAGCGTTCCTGACTCACTGGTGTGAAGTGGAACTTTCCCCTTCCCACCTCCATCTCTGCTAACAAATCTTGCTCAGACTCAGTGGTGTGAACTCATGACTTGCTACTGTAGTCCCTGGTGAGCAGGCCCTTCCCCTCTCTGTGCACTTTTTGGGTCTTTTCACTCTCTATGCACTACTTCCCTCCTGCCTCTGTGTGCTGCTGTACATTCCAGAGGGTACACATTTAAAAAATAATAAGGCCTCTTTTGATTCTTATGTTGGTTCAGTATGGTACCAGTGAATTAACAATCTGATAATTCAGAGAATTCTATTTTCCCCATCACCAAGTTTTAGATATCAAATGTTCAAATTGTATCACATCTTCCAAGCTGTATTTTTAAAATGAGGTTTCAGATGGATTGGTACATCTTTTCTCAAACACAGCAAGCGCGTCATATCTTTATATTATCGGGACTTGAAGGGTAAGCCATCAATCTCCCTGCACAATGGCTTTGCAAAACAGTCCTTCGAGACTCAGATCACGGTCGCCTCTCAGGCAGCCCTCCTCCAAGCTGGACAGGGTTCACGGCCCTGCCCTGGGAGCTCTCCCAGCCCTTCCCCCACAACTCAGTGACAGCTAGCAAGACTGGATGTAACTTATGTGTTTATTGACTGTTGCCTCCAGCAGACAGTAAGCTGCTCCAAGGCCAGGAGGTAATGAATCCATTCTGCAGCTCCATCATATTGCCCTACACATATTAGGCTTAATATGTGCCAGTTATGTGAGTGATTGTCAGTCCCCTGCCTTCCCTTCTCCAGGATAAATATTCTGAAGCAGTTAGCTGCTACTAGAGGGCAGCTTGCAGGAGATGATGCTGAGATGAATGCTGGAGAGCAGAGGGGGTGAAATGCTTCCATCCAGCCTGAAGCTGTACCATTCAGAGTATAAAAGTGATGCAGATGAGATAGCTCCTTCCTGCTTCTCCCTCTAGGCACCCTCTCTACCGCAGGGCCTTTGCAAAGACAAAGTCACACATGTTGGTGGATTTCACCTTCCCTGAAGTCACTGGCAGGAAGTTGCTCCTACCATCATCTAAACTGCAGACTTTTTTTTTTATCTCAATTGCACAGCTTGTAAAATTCCCTGCATCACCACTGTGATAGCTTTGCACCCACTTTTTCAAACCAAAGAGTATTTTATGTTAGACTATTTCTGAAGGGGTTATAGGTGAACCAAGCAGTGGAGAGAGGCTCACAGGCCACGAATGAAGCTGAAAGCTGGTCAAGAAGCACTTGTGTCTGAGACTGGCGCTAAGAAAGGCAGTGAGCCACCACAGGGTCCACTCAGTACAGAATGTGGAGGGCGATCAGGCATCTTTCTGAAAACCCTTGGAAAGCAGCCACATGGAAATGCAGTCAGTGAAATCGAGTCAGTAAACATGGAATTATAATGCCTGCTGAAATAAACATGCTGAAGCTAGAATAAGGAAAAGTGGGTTGGTGGCTGGACTTTAGGCAGGAAAGGAATGGAGGGTGTGAGGGGGTTAAGAACTGATCAGCTGTGGCCACTCTGATGAGCCAAAAGGAGGAACTGTGTCGATGGATAGTAATGCCCTTTGGTGAGAAGGGTGAGCTGAGACCACTACAGGCCCCCTGGAACCTGCTGAGGCATTGACACCACTGCTCTGATTCCTTGTTCTTAAGGGAAACTTCTGGTTTTAATTTGCTTTCTCATGGAATGTTTCCTATCAGGCAAATTGTGAGGGTGATGACATGCATCTCCAATCACCTCGCAGGACACAAATCTTGTTATGATTTTGTGAACTGACACTCTGGTTGTTTCTTTCAAATCTCTCTCTCTTTAAAATATATTTTATTGATTTTTTTACAGAGAGGAAGGGAGAGAGATAGAGAGTTAGAAACATCGACGAGAGAGAAACATCTATCAGCTGCCTCCTGCACACGCCCCACTGGGGATGTGCCCGCAACCAAGGTACATGCCCTTGACCGGCATTGAACCTGGGGTCCTTGAGTCCGCAGGCCGATGCTCTATCCACTGAGCCAAACCGGTTAGGGCTCTTTCAAATCTCTTTTGAGTTTGGCTAGTTTGAATCAATTTACTGGGAGCATCTAAGCAAAATGAATAAACATCTAATTTAGTTTCTAAACTTCTAAAGCCAAAGTCCAGACCACGGGCCCATGCAGCAGAATGAGGCAAGTGTCCCACTTGGCAAAACTTATGAATATAGTGAGATGGTTGCTGCCTGTGGCAATGCCAGCTAACTATTCTTATTAGTGGTAAACTCCTCATACCGATGGTAGTAAAGACCATCCTAATACCCAGGCTTGGTTATTTCCCTGGGGCTCAGTCATCACACCACCTTCTCTCCTACTGAAGCTGGGGTCCTGTCCTCCTCTGGTGACATATCTATACTAATAAAAGAGTAATATGCTAATTAGACCAGGAGACCTTGTGGACATCCTTCCAGACAAAGCTGGGGGCATGGTCACCTTTGGCCCTCAGCCCCTTGCCCAAGCCTGCGCTACCCCCCCCCCCCCCAGGGACCGCCACCCCGATCGGGACATGGCCAGCCTGCAAACCACCCCAGGCCCCTCACCCAGGATGGCCCTGCCCCCCAAGGGGACCCCCACCCTGATCCGGGACCCCCTTTAGGTCAGACCAGCCAGCCCCCACCAGTGCACCAGGCCTCTATCTATATTAATAAAAGAGTAATATACTAATTAGACCAGAAGACCTTCTGGACATCCTTGTGGACAAAGCCATGGTGGCGAGACTGAAGCAGAGGTGGTTAGGGGCGATCAGGCTAGGAGGGGAGGGCAGTTGGGGGAGAAAAGGCTGGTGGGGGGGCAGTTGGGGGCAAGCAGTCAAGCAGGCAGAGTGGTTAGGGTCGATCAGGCAGGTGAGCAGTTACGAGCCAGCAGTCCCAGATTGTGAGAGGGATGTTCCAGATTGGAGAGTGTGCAGGCCGGGTTGAAAGACACCCCACCATCCCCATGCATGAATTTCATGCACCGGGCCACTAGTGTATCTATAAAAAGTCAACTGTAAATGTGTTAAAGTAATGGTGACTATCTCGGTGAAGGCCATCCTGTGTCTCAGAAAATGGACATAGCATGGTGATCAGGCATTCTTAGTTGCACTCTTAACAAAACTATGTGTATTCTGGCCAATCACTATTTATGTGACCTAGTTTTAAAAACTGAATATAGGAGGCCAGTCAAAAAATAAGGGGCTACCATAGTATTTTGTCTGGAGCTTCTTTTGGGCACGCAGGTCTAGGTCACAGCATGGGTAAGTGCCCTTATCACCCATGGCAAGTATACCCTGACCATCCAGCCTGCCCAACACTCTAATGCCTAATCTCCTCAGGACCTTCCTCAGTGTTTGTATCAGCAAAAGTTTGCTGCCTTTCTCCATAGCACATTGTATTCCTGAGCATAATTTAGGCAAGTGATCATTAAACTCTCTCCTTGGAGTTGTGAGAAGAAAGCAACCTGTGAGCAATCACAAAACTGAATTTGGTCAATGAAATGCTAATCTCATCTTGAGTGGGGACATTTATTTCTTTGGAACTTGTCTTGGCTGAGCCAACCCTATCAGACTGGACATCAGCATGGTCACCAGGGCGTCCAGCCACTCCATACTCAGCCCTTCCCAGTAGTTTAAGCTCCGTAGGCAGAGATGTTTTTGCAAGTCCTGATCCCCACAGGGGATTCCTGGCAGGACAAGGACCTAGCACATGTGCTTTAAAAAATGAGTACCCCTGATAGAAAAAATATTTCTCCTCCCAAATGATGGATAGCATAGAAATGAGCATGGAGATCAATAGAGAACCAATTCATCAAGTCTCTGCACCAGCAAAATGAGGAACATTTGCATGGCATGTGGAGAGGAGAAAATTTGGTGCTGTGGCCTGTCACAGCCACCTTTGCTGCAATCTCATATCTCAGCTTGTCAGATGAAAATGCAGTCCAAACACCCTGCAGGCACTAACCTCTCCATACAGGTGATGTGAAGAATGAAGAGCTCAGCAGGGAGCACATGGGATGCCTGGCTTCCCTGGGGTGTTGAGTGCTGGTCACTCTTCAATGAAGGATGGGAATGGCAAGAGTCTGAGACCGATACCCACGAGTTCTAACTTCTCACATTTACTCAACTCAGAGCCAGCTTTGTGCCCAGAACACCGACCATAGCTCTTTTTCAGAACATTTATATCAGCCCTTGAACATGCCTCAGGCATCCGTTCCTGTGCCTGCATCTCTCCCCTGGTCAGAATGCTCTCTTTATTTTATTTTTATTTTTATTTTTTTTATTGTTTGAAGTATTACAAACAGAATGCTCTTTTCTCTCCTCTTTGCTTATGCTAGTTTTCTCCAGCCTTCTAGACATACCTGGGATGGTGCCTCCTCCTTCCTGAATGTCCCTGTCCTCAATGGTGCTTCCCTAAAGGCACTCAAGACATGCTAGTTGTTGACACTGATAATGATAAATTTGAGACTAGTGGCTCTTCAAGCATAGCCATATTGTATAGCAAATTATATCCAGGATATGGCCTATCACTCAAAGATGTGAATATCTTGGGAGGTACAACTGAGGTGTCCAAACTCCATTCATTCTCTGCTTGAGAGGCTCAAGGCTCTGGAAGGCAGCAAAGCAAACAGAAGCCCAGGCTGCCATTTCAGTGCTGACATAACCTAAGATGAAATCAACCTGAGATGAAGCCCTGGAGCGAAGCTAGTAATGATCAGGCAACTGACAAGTTTATACTTAAAATAGAAATAATGAAAAACAGTTTTTCTTTGCTTAATACTATACTTGAATCCAGTCAAATAATCTATCATATATTGTAATTATAAGGTTTTGGAAGTAGAACTGTTCAAATCCCATACGCCAGACCCATACGCCAGTATCTCTTTCCTAGACCTCTGACCTCCATATGTGCATACACTAGTCCACGGATATCTCAACGGGGTCTCAAGTTTAACATGCCCAGAATGAAATTCTTGATCTCACCTACCCCCTAAACTTGTTCCTCCACCACCCTCTATTCTTTTATTTTAGTCGTCTACAAAAGCTGTCCAGCTGAATATATGCTATAGAAAGATCATTTTCTTCTCAGGTACTGGGGCGTGTGTGTGTGTGTGTGTGTGTGTGTGTGTGTGTGTGTGTGTGTGTGTGTATTTTCCCAGCATTCCCTGAGGATGCCACACACTGTCAGACCTTTCTCTGATCACAGTCTCATACTGATCACAGTCTTTTACTGTGTGCAGTGGGCTCTGTCTGCTAGGAAATGCTCCCTTTCTTGGGGACAATGAGGAGAAAGAGTTAATTTTCTATCAATTACAGAAACTAGTTAGCCTAAACCTATCATAAAAGTATGTTTAATAATAAGTGTTGG
The DNA here is from genome assembly GCA_026230045.1 of Corynorhinus townsendii. Lineage (NCBI taxonomy): Eukaryota > Metazoa > Chordata > Mammalia > Chiroptera > Vespertilionidae > Corynorhinus > Corynorhinus townsendii. Next base: position 140,606,567 of record JAPDVU010000001.1, on the reverse strand, counting down.
AAAAGGAAACTGTAACTTAAAAATAACTTTATAGTGGACTTAAGCAAAATAAAACATAAAAATAAAAACCAAAATTGATCATCATGAAATAACTGCAACGAGCCTATGACCTCAAACTGCATTTCCTGGAGAGTGGCAATAAGTGAGCTGAGAAGGAATGAGGAATCCAGAGGCTAACTTCTCGTTTCCATCACATTTTTTCTCATTGTGATTTCTTTTAGGGACCCCCTAATATTTTCATAGTGATCTGCATCCCCAGAAAGCCACGGTGGCACATGAAAGGATGCCCAATATCGGTAGCTGTAACAGAAATGCAAAGCCACATGAGGTACTACTTCGCACCTATGAGTATGGCTATTATCAGAAAGTGGAAAACAACAAATGCTGACAAGGATGTGGAGAAATTGGAACACTTATGCATTGCTGTTGGGGGTGTAACATGGTGGTGCTGCTTTGGGAAACAGTAAATTTTTTCCTCAAAAAGTTAAACATAGAATTACCATATGATCCAGCATTTCACTTCTAGGTATACACCCAAAAGCATTGAAAGCAGTACACCTGTGTTTATAGCAACATTATGAATGGATAAGCAAAATATAGTAAATACACAAAATGGAATGTTATTCAGCCTCAAAAAAAAGTTCTGACATATGCTACAACATGGATAAACCTTGAGGACATTATTCTAAGTGAAATAAGCTGGACACAAAAGGACAAATACTGTGTGATTCCACTTACATGACGAATCTAGAGTTGTCAGATTCCTAGAGGCAGAAAGTAGAAAGGTGGTTGCCAGGGGTGGGGGGTGGGCAGGGAAATGGGGAGTTACTGTTTCATGAGGACAGAGTTTCAATTTGGGAAGATGAAAAAGTTCTGGAGATGGATGGTGGTGATGATTGTACAACAATATGAATTACTTAATACTGCTGAACTGCATTCTTAAACAGGTTAAATAGTAAATTTTGTTTATGTCTATTTTGCCACAATTTTAAAAAGGGAAAAAAGAAGCCAAAGTGGCAAGCAATACTTACAAGATATAGGCAATCACCCCGATGGACCAGCAGTCAACAGCTTTGCTGTAAGGTTTCTGGGCGAGGACCTCGGGAGCTGTGAAATCACAGAGACACAAGCCAGACAAGTTAAAGGTCTGACACATGACACTTGTTAGATTTGTTTTTTCTTTTTCTGTCTTCTCCTTGGGCTCAACTATATGTGATTCTAAAAGTGAGTAGAGGTATATGACCCGTTTTATTTGTTGGTTTTTCTAATAAGAAAAAAAATGAAGGCATGAGTGTGTGTGTGTGACTAGAGGTTATCAAATGCAATCAATGAACAAATACTTAATAGGTGGCTATTTTATGTGAGTGCTGGTCTAGGCACTACAGTTCAGACCAAACAGAGCCAGAGAAAGGTATTTCTGTTTAGGGCCTGGGATGTGACCTCCCCTCAAATCAGTTCAACTTAAGGAGGCACTTCTGGCCCCCACATAGGGTCTTTTTAGGTTTTGGAAACCCTGCACTGGGCCTGCTCTTGGTGCATTCTCTAAGATTTTGGGTGGGTTATCTGTTAGTATCATCATTTCATTTTCTTGTTGGTGAAACAGAGAAGATGCTATTTCATCAATTTTCCTTGGTTCTAACCCACTGTCCATCAGGAGTCCAAGGGCTGGGCTTATTTTGCACTTTCCCCACACTTCCTGCTCCAGGCCCCGTGGCACAGCCCAGTGCTGGAGACCCACCCAAGTGTCTGGCACCTGCAGTGTCTGCTATACATATCTGTGCAGAGGGAGTAAATACAAGAAAAGACAGTAACTCTTCACAAGCGAACTCTTCTTTTTATCTAATCGAGGTGTCTCCAGCATAGACTTTCCAGAAAAATTAAGAGGGTAGAAAAACCAAAATTGCTATAGCTTATAAGGCACTCATTCTGGGCTGAACTGTGTGTTTTAAGGATTTGTCCTTGGCGGGAACAACTTAATTATCGTTACCATGATGTTCCCCACGTTACAGGTGAGGGCACAGAGGGACTGAGAGGTCAGCACTTCCCAAAGCATCCAGCAGGAGAGCAGGCAACACACCTCCTTCCTCTCAGAGGGCCCTGCCCTGACGAAGTGCCTGCCATGACGGGCCTCATGCTAGTCATTCATAAACATTTCCTACTGTGAGCCTGTCAGCAGCTCTAACAATTACTCTTATCTGCCCCTGACAGAGAGAAGAAAAGGAGCCTCAGAGAACTTCATTTTCTGACACTACACAGTAGCTATGAACCAGTCAGTCTCACCCTGTCCCGGTTCTTTCCGCTTGGATGCACTGATTGCTAAGGTCAGAGTTTCTTCAGTCTGTAGGAAAAATCCTGTGCAGGGAAACTAACAGCAAAATCCTCTTTCATTCTGTTGAAGATAAATCTTCCTGAGAATGAATAGGGAAGTAGACAAGCTGCTGTGGAGTGTTTCTAGTTATGATGGCAAGGAATGCAATCCACAGGTAATCCCCAAATCTAATTTCAGGTTTCAGACCCAATTCCTTCAGACTTCGATCAGACTATTTGCTTTTAATAAGAGCAAAATAAATAAAGGTGTACGTTCTTTCCTTGCAATGTTCACCCTGAACACAGAGGCAAAAGGAGAGATGAGACTATAAAGAAAGGAAGCTCGCGAACTGGAGAAGTGGCCCTCAGATAACTGGGAGCTGGCTGCATCACAACTTCCTTTTCCCTGTAACTGTTCAGAGCATATTTCTCAGACACTTCTATTATAGTGGCTGACAAGAGGGAGCCATTCCCCCAGTAAATGACTTGCTGATTTAGGAGGTTTGCTCTCTCTGAGCTGATTCTGGTCTGAGTGGCCACATGGGCACAGATGGTGGGAGGTGACTAGATCTCTGCAAGGGGCACATGTCTGAGCCTCCGGGGCCTTCCTCGTGGCCTAATAAAAAGTTCAAAGGAGTCAGAGAAGGCTCAAGGGGCAACGTCGGACCCACCTTCACCTCCTGGCAGACCTGATGGCAGGTGTCATGAGACAGAGCCAAGCTGATGTCTGCAGGGCTCTTTAGGGAGAAGGAGGGCCAGCCTGGCCCAGACACCCACGTAACAGATGTCAGAGCGCAGAGGCATGAGGAAGTTTGCACAAGATTTCAAGCACAGACTCACGCCATGTACTAGGTGCCACAGGCGACAGGAAGGTGGACAACGAATGTGGAGAAGCTGTCAGCACCTGGGACAGCTGATCCCATAGTTAATGAGCAAAGACTGGGCCCACCCCCTGAGCCACGATGTGCAGAGGGGAAAAGAGACTTGGCCCCTGTAAACCAGGTCTCACTCCAAGGAGGAGCTAATGCTGTGTTCTCTCCAGTGGTCCTTCTTCACAGTTCCCAGCGCTGGGGAGGTGGGAAGGATGATTCTTTAAAGAACATCCTCCTTCTCGTCTTCCTCCTTGCTGCCATCATCAGTTAGAAAGAGGAAAGAACTGACCACCATCTATTGTTCAGAAACTCAAAGAACAAAAGACATGGTTTCCTTCCAGAAGCCTGCAGGTCCAGGGGACACACAGCAAGCATTTCACCTACACTTTGGCAGATTCATCCTTTTAGAGAGCTGTGCGAGGCACTGCACAGACCTGAAAAGCAAGTGGCTGATTTTTATGCAACTTGGACCTTGAATGACACTTGAGATGTTAAGATTCTTGAAGCCGCAGATGACACATACTTTCAAAATATGGGACTTTGTTTAAATGTTCAAGTTTATAACATCAGATATGTGGGTTTAAAAAAACGATTTCTGGATCTTTCTCAGATTCTTCCATGATGGCAACTGACAAAAGGGGCCACTGACAAAATGATGCCAGGGTCAGTACATGGATGTTAGGGGGAAAGTTCTACATTATTAACAAATATCAGGTCACATACTGGGGGTGGAAGTCTGTATGCATGTGCCAAACTTCTTGTTCTTTTTAGTGTTGTGTTTTATCTGGATTATGTCAACAATAAACTAGAAACATTTTTTAACTAGGCAGAGGCAAGTGAACCATTTGTCTTCTGCTGAGGTCTTAATGGCACTAGAAATGCAGAGGGTGAAGCAGGAAGTATACTATAATGACAAAAAAGACAAAGCCAATTGCTTTGGAAATATTATTTTTGCCAACTTAAAATGTTTTAAAAATTGCATCACAGCACACATACAAATGGTATTAAGTCTAATTTTACTTGTGATTCCTGGAACCAAATTTTCTTTGGGACATTGAACAAGCTTACCTATGTCACTTTAAGTAGCTACTTTTCATCTCATAGTAATTCTTCAAAAATAGTTTTTTCAGTCAACATTCAAATCCTTCGACAATCTGATATGGTGACCAAGTCATAAGGAACCCCTGAGAGGAGCCAGGCTATTTTCTCTCCTGCTCTGTGTTCTATAGTTGCTTCGTTATTTCCCCAGGTGTCTAATTCACCAGGTGTTGGCCCATCTCCTACCATTTTCTTGATCCCTTTTCATAGCACGTCCCACTGGGAGAGTCCACTTCTCACTCTGAACTTTTTAGATCAGATCTGATCTTTAGTTTCCACTTTAAGAACCAGCTAAAACTCCTTTATATTGTGTCATCCATTTTATACCATTGGCAGGATTTCTGCTGTAATTCTCAAAAGTCATAGCGTCCAATTTATAAACTTTCAGAATGAGCTTCCAGGCCTAGGGGGCCCAGAACACAGCTCATCCGGAGCCTTGTGAAGTGATAAGGTTCTCTGAGCCCCGCCACAGTTCCACCTCTGCCCCAACGCTGCCCACAGTTGCCGCAGAACTTCATAATCAAGGAGAAACAATTTCTCTTCTAATTGTACCCAGCAGAATTCCTGTGTAGTGGGAGGTTGGCAATGACTCTCACCACCCCCACACCTTCTAATAGAGGGAGGCTTTTAATTTAAATAATTTAATTGGAGCTATGGACAAAGAGAGAAGTCATTAAAAGGCACTGTGGCTGGTCTGCATTGCCCTCAGTTCCCAGGCAGAGCAGGAAAGGGCTTGGGCTCTTGGAACCTCCATGGCAAAAGGAAAAGACACTTGTAGCGAGGGTACACAGAGATTCCTTGAGTGCATTTCAATGCCCAATCCCTGGGGGCTGTCAGCGTCCATCAAAGGAAGTAGAGAGACCCACCCACAAGGAGGTGTTGAAAAGGACACATGCAAAGTAGGTAGCAGGTCCAACCTTCTTCTTCTTTTTTTTTTTTTTGTTAACCCTCACCAGAGAATATTTTTCCATTGATTTTTAGGGAGAGTGGAAGAGAGAGGGAAAGACAGAGAGAAACATCGATATGAGAGAGACACATCTACTGGTTGCCTCCTGCACGTGCCCTGACCAGGGCCCGGCTAGGGGGGGAGCCTGCAACCAAGGTAATGTGCCCTTGACCCTTTGGTTTGCAGTCCAGCACTCTATCCGCTGAGCCAAACAGGCTAGGGCAGGTCAACCTTCTGATTTCCCCTTAAGCTTGGCCAAAGCCAGCCTTTTAGAGGAGGAGAAAGTAGCGCTGAGGTGGAGGCAGCTCTACCTGGATGATACATGTTGGGCAGGGCAGTTGGGTTCCCAGGTCCATTTAGCAAAATCCTATAATACACTAGCCTTCTTGTAAGCTCCTACTGTACCTTATGCATCCATTCACTGCTGCGTGAACCTCATTGTGATTGTTCAACAAATGGTTATTCAACTGAACCCAACCTACTCAATACACACACCACTATTTCTATAAGAAAACATTTTCCAAACTCCATACAAGTGATTTACAAATACACTTAACTGTCTCAAATATGTTTTAGTGAGAAGGTACAGAAAAAAAAAGAATAAAATAAGAGAGGGCAACAAATTAATTTTAGAATTCAACTGTGTATTGGGAAGTGTCTGTATTAGGTTTAAGATCAATCACTAAATAATTGTCCTTAAGCAAATGATTTCTGACATGAATTTGGGGATTAAAGAGACAGAATTAGCCCCAGTGCTCTGTGTGCAGATACGTTTGACATTCATGCTGCTTTCCATAAAACCTTCCAACAGGATCTCAGAATTTCTAGTTTTAGGGTTAAAGGTCAGAAAAGATACTTTGTTATCTTTTCTTGGCTATTCCTGATAGGAACAGCATCCCATTGGCTTGTTTTGTTTACACCAGAAAATAGAACTTAATCTCCACGGAAACCATGCAGCCTCAGAAGAGCATCCACGAGCGGAAGCTACCCATGGACAGAGGTGTCCCTTCTCAGTCCCAGGCTTAACTCACACTCTTCAGGGAAACAGCAGGTTTAAAATAGAAAATAATGGCATTTACTGCTGTGAGACTCACCACCTACCTACAACGAGAAATTCTACTTGATAGGAAACGTGTTCTGTAAACCAAACTGTACTATTCTGATTTAGAGCAAGGATTCCTGGTAAAGGGAAAGATATCAGCGATTGCAAAAAGAAAATTCAGAATTTCCAAAACCTTTCATATTGTTTTTTAAAACAATTAAATCACCCATTTTCCTTACTGAATGAGAGGGAATGGCTTAACTAAGTCGAACTGGAAAGGAAGAGAGTGGCTATCTTGGAGGGGTGAAGGAGGGGCCATAATAATCCACCCTCAGGCTCTTCTAGAGGAGAAGAGGAAATTTCCCTGCCTCTCAAGGCAGGCTGAAGAGCAGTTTCTGCTGAGAGACAAGGAGATTGAGATCCCACCCTGCTACCAAGCTCAGAAGCTCATGTTCAAGGCAATTTGTTCTCCTCTTTAGATGTTTGAGTACCACTCCTCTCAGTACTTCAAAGATAACCACTTCCAGTGGGCAAGGGACAGAGACACAATTTCCAGGGTGGCAGGAGCAGCCTCCGTGCCAGAAAGTGAAACCGCTGGTCAGCAACAATGGCCCCAAGGTGATGTTTCTCCAGCTACGCCATCATTTAAAGGGTTGGGGCCCATGTCAGGCAATGGGTTTATGGGGTGAAGAAGGCAGACCTGATCCCTGCATCCATGGCACTGCTGTCTGGGCACTCAGTGCAGACACAAGCCACAGGAGTAATCCAGCCTCCGCTGCTTCCTGAGGACAGTGATCAGGCCGAGACAGCGAGACAGGTAAGATCATGGCAAGTTCGGAGAGGTGTGATTGATTTTTAAGCTTAACTCACTCTAAATAAAACTCTGAAAATACTAAACTTACTCTAAATAAAATTCTGAAGATATCCAAGGGAATAATATATTACCTCCAATAGTCAAATGATGGACAGTGCAATGGAAAGAATGGGAAAGATGCGAGGTGGGGGTAGAGGAGAGCCCATTGCTGTGGCTAGTGGAGCTGTGAAAATATGCCTCAGGTATTCTAATAATAAAGTGGCAGGTGTAAAGATGAAGCAGTAGGAGAGATATAAAAGATCACTGCAGGGTTAAATGAGAGGTAAAGATGTGAAATTTAGGTTACTTTCACTTAAAACAACGTCAGTTGCCTGGATTTAAGAAGTTTTAAACAGTTGGGCACATTGCCTTTTCAGTGAAGGAAACCTAGGATCCACCACTTACTGTATATGTGACTTGGCCAAGTCATTTAATCTCTCTAAACCTCCAGTTTGCTCATCTGTAAAATGGAACATTAATAAAGCCCAACTTTTAAAATTACTATGTGGCTTACAGGAAATAATAAGCACATAACAAGTTATAGATACAATTAATGGTAGTTATTATGTAAGGAAGAAAAGTTGGTAAAACCATAGGAGCAAAAGCAGAACTCAGGTTTTATTATTGTCTAGAAATAAGGATGGAAAGATAGATCCTTGATATCATTTGTTATTTTTTTCACTTGATTCTAACTCAACATATTGAAATGATTCATAAATTAAGATTTTCCACCCTTTTGATTAAAGCCTTCAGAAGTCAGGACTGAGCTCGGCCCACATGGGATGGAAGGGCAGGGCGTGCGAACTTGAATCTGCGTTGGAAGGACCCTTAGAACCCCCATATGCATGCCTCCAGTCCAGCTTGTCCTTTTGTTCATTTAATTATTGATCCTTCTGCTCACTTAGTCACCAACCTGTCTGCACAGTCTTCTATCCAGGCACCATTCTAGACACTGCAGCCCAGGAATTGCCTGCTCCTCATGCTGACAGACAATGCTTTCAGACAATGCTTTGGAAACAGGACAATTTGTCGCAATATTAGAGATTCCTGTGATGGCCGTGGAACTCTGGCTTGCCATGGCACCTTTATGGATCTGCATTTATTGAGGCAAGAGGGAGACTATTCCTTCCATATTTTCTCTCTGGGGCCCGCTGTCCCCTCCTCCTCCCAGCCCCCACCCCACACTCTCTTACCTCCAGGCCAGGTGTCATCAAGACTACCTTCTCCATCACCCTGAGTCCCCTCCCATCCTTTCAGTAGCTATGAGGATGCAATGCCCAGCTCTAACCAATCTTGTTTCCATTGGCCCCAGTTATAATTCTTTTTTAAAGGGAGGTGAGAAAAAATTGTTCTGGAAGACTACTTATAAAAATGGGCATATTCTAATTTTGTCCCCAAGTCTTTGGAGTGTGTAAAACTACTGCCAACTCCCCCACCTGCTGAGATAGAGCTGAGTGGACTCCAAGGTTAACAGCAGCTCTGTCTTTGAATGAAATTCTGTCTTCCAAATGGACTTAAAAGGTCCAACCTGCCACACAGCTGATGTTGTGAGCAAGAAGAGGCTGGCACAGGCGACTTGCTGGCCCATGGCTTAGTCTAAGGTTCATCTGTCTCTCTTGCTGCCTGGCCTCGCCTCCCTGAAGAGGCCAAGGAGAAAGGCCTTGACTCGGACTTCATGCATGTCACAGTGGGGAGGAAAAGGCCCTAAGAGATGGAAGTCAGTCACGGCCAGAGGGAGTCAAGGCTTCTTTCAATATCATGGCTTTTCCCAAGTGGCTCATGAATGATCCCCAACCCTAAGGGTTGCAGGGGGGTGGGGCAGGGGTGTAGGGGGGCTGGATTCAAGTTCTCCTCTGCCAGGCAGGCTGGTAAATGTGATGGGGTCCTCATCAAACCTGCTGTGGCCTGTTCTCACAGGGTCAATAAAGTTCTTAAGATCATGGACAATAAAATTCAGGCATACATTTCAGAGGAGAATTGGGCCTTGGTAAGAACCGCATTATAACAAGGAGGTAATATTGAATGTGCTTAGTCAGATTTACTTTCTGTCAATAGTAGAATTTTCAGCAGCAGGGATATTACAAAACACACACACACACACACACAACAAAACAGATCAATGAGAGGCTTCACTGTGAGCATTTTAAAAAGGTGTTGCTTCACCTGGGTTTAGGATATTGTAACCCACATTTTGGCAAACAGAAATACAGCTGAAACATAGGATCGCTCCTTGCCTGTGGTTAACTTTCAACCCAAAGTTAAGAGTGGAAGTTTCTTGATAGCTCCGTTCTCTCTCACATCCTGCCCTTGGAGTTGTAATGCACTAAAAATGCTTCATAAAAGAGCAGCTCACTCTGATCTTCCTAGTAGCTCTTGAATTTTACCACAGGCATGAAAAGTCCCCATTAAAGCACCATCCTGGTTTATAATTACCATTCTGATCAGAGCTGGATTACTATTCAAATGCTACCAAAGCCAAACTGTGGCTGGAGGGTGGGGAGTGAGGCTACGGAATGGGAAGGGGGTGGAAAATGGGAGGGTGGCTGGTGTGTGAAAGTGTGGGAGAGACCTGGAATTCAGTGGGATGAGGAAAGAGAATGTTCTGAGTAAGGCGTTTCAGGACAACGTGGCAACAGAGAATCCTGAAACGCGTCCTTTACAGGTTTTCCCAAGATTCAGCCTCCGACTTAACCGCTATGACCGCAATGGAAGGACTGCTTTGCACTTAAGCTAATCCTACCTTCTGAAATCTGATAAGAAGCTACACTTCAAAACTAAGAAGACAGGTAGAGAATTCCAATGTTTTGGTTTTTAATCACTAAAAGAAAAATAAAAGAGTATGTTACAAAAAATACTGTTTCCTCCTCTTCATCATAACAAAATGGTAACAGTTTAGAAACTATGAGACTCCATCCCAATATCAAAGATTTCAAGGGGAGCATTAAGAAATTCTAGAAGGATGAGAAATGCTTTAAAAGTGTTAGGAGTGAGTGAGTGGGACTGGACGTGTGGAGTGGGAACTCCTCCAAGGCAGGGTTGGGTTACTTTGCCCACACTCTGATAGTGAGCTCTGTCCCCATCCATGCTCACTGTGTCAAGGGTAATAAAAGCAGTAGGCTCCACACCCTCCCCCCGCCCCCACGCCCCTCTAACAAATGGGGCCTGGTTACAGCACGGTGTGATAAAGTTCCGAGGCTGGCTGTCACTGAGACGCTGCGGAGAGAGAAGAGAAAATTCTTATCTGAGTCCTCTGCCCACCTGTCTGTGCCCTGTATGCCAATTTGTCAGTTATATAAAATCCTATCTCAACACTAACAGTCTGCGACAATGAGAACAATGATGTAATGCTTATAGCCGGGTACTAAAATATGATATTTAAGTGAACAAATGAAAATCAACTTCTGTGGGGGAAAACAGCCACACATAAGAATGAAGGTTAAAGGGAACAGAGGAACCACGAAAAAAGACGAAAGGAAATGCCCTGACTTAGGCTGCTGAAGAGGATGGAAATAGGTGGTGTCAATCAATTTAATCCACGTGTTCTTGTCTGTTCTGAGTGAAGATGGGAACAGTGACAGGCAATATCACTCAGTAAGGCTCAATGAAAACCGAAAGCCTCATGTAACTCAAACACAGGACAGAGCAGTGAAGCCTGTGTGCCCAGCCTCCTCCCCCTTTTCCAAGTGCAGTTTCGGTTCCCAAATCTCCTCGCTGGTGAGAGAGCACAGGCTCAACTGCCGCTGGCAAGACACTTTGTCACTTAATCTATAGGCAAAGGCTTCTTTTAAAATACCTTAATTTTCTTTCTGAAAACAGGAGAACTAGACCCACATAATCTGAGAAATCACATGAGTGTGCAAATAGCAGTATCAAGAAATTAGTCAACAGGCTTTCCTCTACCAAACAGGAGTAGGTGTGTCATCTTTCATCTCATAATTACTTGACTGCAAGGGTGCTTTCTGTGACTTACTGTTTCTATTCAGGGATTCAGGAGGCCCTGTTTGGATGCTTTAATTAGTGTTTGCAGAGCAGTAACTTTCCTAAGTTTCTTAGCTCTGCCTCTCTCCCTTATAGGGGAATGTTCTACCCAACTCAATTACACAGATCTAAATCCAGGTCAATACCACAATGATGGCCACCATGCTATCCTGATGAGCTGATTTCCACCAGGTGGCCCCATCATTTCCCCTAAATTATCTCTGAGTACTTATGCACGCCCTCTCTCCAAGCCCAATGAGCCTGTTCATTTCTCCCAGACCATACAAGAAGCATGGCTTGGGCCTTTGTTCTCCTGCTGTCCTGCATCTGTAACTCTCATCTTCCCCTGAGTTCTACCCTTCCTTCAAACCCTGCTTCCTCCACAGCTTTCCTCTGGTTGTTCCAGCCTTTGCTGATCTCTCTCACCTGTATCTGGGATGTTGCTTCTAAACTATGTCAGTGATTTGAAACATGCTTGTGTGGATCTGTGTTGCCCACTTGCCATCCTCCAGCGGAGAAGCTCTCTGTGCTGCCTGTGGTAGGAACTCAACTCTTATGGATGGAGAGATGCCCACATCTCCTGCTGAAGTGACAATTTGCAAGGGTCATGGCTCCTTATAAAGGGTGTGTATGATCTGGGCAGCTGCTATGGGCAAAGGGTGAAGTTCAAGTGCTCAGATTCCTTTCCCTTCTTCTATGACACTATGTGCATTGGGATACTTGGGATAAACAGCCCCCCCCCCCACTTTTTTTTTTTTTTTTTTTAGTATTTCTTCATTATTAGAGAGCTAATTTAAACTGAAGCAATAATCTTGATGTTGCCAAAATTAACTATTTAATTGAACAGTCACTTAGGTAATAATGACAACAAAACAACAGTGTTCACAAATTGAAACCAACACTTCTACCCAGAAGGAGTCTGAACTAAAGTTAAAAGCAGCCAGTAACCCTCTGCTCCTGGCCTGGGCTAGTGAGGCAGTGTCTCCCAAGTCAGAGGGGAGAACAACACTCTCTCCCTACTGCCTCACAGATGCCACATGGCTGGGTTCTGCCCTGGTCAAATGGGAAACTGCCCAGCAGGAATGAGGCTTTGGCTTCTTTGTTCCAGATCCCATGGCAGGTAGAGAGGTGGAGTTGGCTGTGTCCATCCTCAGAAGTGACATGCTGGGGTCTTCTTGCAAAGACCTGTTTCACCTTCCCCCTGGCATTGCTCTGATGGCCAGGCTCTCACAGACCTAATTAGTCATAATCCTATATAATAAATATGCAAATTGTCCCCTCGACCAGGAGTTCGACTAGGGGGCAGGGCCAGCTGGCCAACTGCCCTCGGCCCCTTCCCCCAGCTGGCCCCGCCCTCGATCGTCTCCTCCAACCTCCAAAGCCCCCCATTGGGGTGGGCCGGCTGGACCCCACCTGTGCACAAATTCATGCACGGGGCCTCTAAAGTTATAATTCAAGGTCCCCAAAAACCAATGATCAATACTCATTCAGTCTTTATCTTACTTGACTTAGCAGCAACAACTGACACATGGTACTTTCTCCAACTTGAAGCTTGCCAGATGCCATACTCCCTGCTTCTCTTTTTATTTCACCTGCTGCTGACTCCATGGACCCTGGTTATGACTCAGCCCTGGGGCCTTTCCTCTCCTCCATCTATACCTACCCGGCCGGCAATCTTATCCATGTTCCTGGCTTTAAAATGCATCCAGAGAACATCAGTTCCCCAAAACAGCCCATCCTCATTACTCATGAATTCCATATATTTTAATTTGCCTACTCGTTAAAATTTACTTCTAGCCCCCAAATCCATAGGTGATGCTTTTGTTGTCATTTGTGGACATGAGCAGAGTGGCCAAACCTTTGAGTTGTCCACAGTGCACATTCCCAGGTGAGGTCAAAAGTGGCAATGCTCTGCCCTCTTGTTTTGGCTCTCACACTGTAAACAAGTATTGTTTTCATGGTCTAATTAGCACCACATTTTTCACATTGTTGTGTGTTCTGTTGACTTCACTGTTTCAAATGAGCCCCAATTGTAATGCCGAAGTGCTGGGTAGAGTTCTTAAGCACAGGAAGGCCTGGATGTGCCTTATGGAGAAAACACATGTGTCTGACAAGGTTTGTTCAGGCACGAGTCATGTGCTGTTGGCCATGAGTTCAATGAATAAATCAACAATAATATCAAATAAGGTGTCGTTGAACAGAAACACACATAAAACAAGAGTACGTATCGATCAGTTGCTGAAAATGTGATCAGAGGCCCACAGGAACCTAACCCTGTCTTTCCCTCAGAGCAGTGGCTCAGTCTTCACTAACTCAGTGTTCACGGGACTTCACAGAACTTAACTGCGATGTGTAACGAGAAGACTGCACAGTTCCAGGCTGGATTTCTCTCCAGAACTCCAGACGCATTCATATTCCAGCAGCCTCCTTGACCTTGGAGACTTTAACCAATCAAAACGCAAACCCCTGATAATATTTCTGCAACTTGCTCCTCCCAGGGGCATCTCAATTCAAGGCAACTATGCCACTTCAGGCGCTCACACCAAAAATCCTTGGAATTACCCTGGATTTCTCTTTCAATTTTTCAAATCATGATGATAGCCCTGACTGGTTTGGCTCAGTGGATAGAGCGTCGGCCTGTGGACTGAAGGGTCTCAGGTTTGATTCTGGTCAAGGGCATGTACCTTGGTTGCAGGCACATCCCCAGTAGGGGGTGTGCAGGAGGTAGCTGATCGATGTTTCTCTCTCATCGATGTTTCTAACTCTCTATCCTTCTCCCTTCCTCTCTGTTAAAAACCAATAAAATATATATTTTTAAAAAATCATGATGATACTATCTTCAAATTATATGTGGAATCTGGCAACTTCTCACCACATCCACTCTGCCAGCTTGTACCTTAGAGGGATCCTGGTAAAAGTCAGATCATGCCATGCCTTACCTCAGAACCTTCTAATAGCTTCCTGCCACCTGAGTAAAAGCCACAATTTTGACAATGACCTGTAGTCCTGGTCTCCACCTACCCTTCCCATTGCTTCTCTGACTTTATATGCCCTATTCTCCTCTCTGCTCATTCCATTCTCTATGCCTCAGGGCCTCTGCAGCACCCTTGGAATACTTTTCCTTCAAATAACAGCACAGCCAGCTTCTTCACTTGGGTCAAGTCTTTACCGCATCACCACCGTCTTAGGTGAGAGCTACCCTCATCACCATAATTAAAACTACAACCACCTACACACACACACACACACACACACACACACACACACACACACACACGCTCATCTCTTGACTGCTTTATTTTTTTTCCAGAGTACTTATCACCATCTAGGGTACTAATTAACATGCATAGCTGTTTGCTTATTATCTGTCTCCCTCCCACTCAAATGTAAGTGCCATGAGGGTGGGACCTTTATCTGTTTGTTTTCTTTCTACTGATGTATCCCCAGAGCCTAGAACAGATGGTAGGCACTAAATAAATAATTCTTAAATGGTTGAATAATGTAGTGCTTACTATACATTATTCAATGTACCTGGTTGCCCTCTGTCTCTCACAGTAATACTGACTGTGAATAAATATGTCTTATTCATATTTGTATTCATAACACCAAACCAGGGTGCATAATAGGAATTCAATAAATGCAGGCTGAATGAATACAAAGGAGGAGAGAAAGGAAAAAATTGCTGACTTTCAGAACCTTGGGGCTTTTAGTTAGTCAACAAGCATCTGTGCCAAGATGAGTAAGACACAGTCCCTGCTCTAGAAAAACCCATAGCATGGTGGGCAGAGACACAAATGAAAATGAACCCTGAGGCACTGTAATCAGAGCCATGATGAGAAAGGGTCAGGAAAAGAACTGGGATGGCAAAGGAGAGGATGGGTGTTGAGAAAGCAATCACAAGGAGGTCACATGTAAGCAGGGCTTTGCATAGGAGTTTGCCATGTAGACTGCAGGGGACAAAACACAGCCCACTGCCCGAGGTATGTCTACATAGACAGGAGCCTCCTTATGTGTCCCCTTCCTCACTCTAAAAGGTCTTCTAGGAGTCTCAGTGCTTAAACATGAAGAAAAAGAATTTCTGTATTCCCACAATTCTCCTCTTCCCCTCCCCACTCACAGAGAACTTGATATCTGATTAAGAGGATTACAGGAGGGCTCCACTTGCCTCCATTTCGGGTAGTAGGAATAAGGGCCACATCTAAACTTTGTTCCCAGTTCCCAGACTCAACAGCGTCTGACATGTAAACAGAACCAGACCAGACAATGGCAGCCACTTAGAGACCCAGAGAATCTGCCCTTCTGTGGGCTCTGCCAAGATGCAAAGAAGCAAAAACCAATTTAGAAAGTGCTAAAGCTTTCCAACATCAGAGCCAAATATAAGAGCAGTGTGATGCATATATAAATATGGACATTCTTTGTCAGAACATTAAATCATAGCCCCAGAGCTGACTTCCCAAAAGGCGACACTGGGCAGCCACCACACCTTCTGCAGCTTCTTAGCTCAGAGTGCCTGGGCACCAGCCTGCTGAAGAAGCAGAGCCACCTGGCAAGGGCCCTGGACACCAGGAGCTCATAGACGTTCTCATTTTCTAATGTCTGTGGTCAGAACTTTCTTCCTCCCCATCTTCTCAGAGAAATGAGAATAAGCTTGTCCATTTGTTTCGGTTAGCTACTTGCCTGAT
The DNA here is from genome assembly GCA_026230045.1 of Corynorhinus townsendii. Lineage (NCBI taxonomy): Eukaryota > Metazoa > Chordata > Mammalia > Chiroptera > Vespertilionidae > Corynorhinus > Corynorhinus townsendii. The sequence goes on along the minus strand of JAPDVU010000001.1, from coordinate 140,590,789 downwards.
GGCTTGGACCGAGCTGGAGAAATTCCACACGCACACCACACATGCTCACATGTCTGCCCACCGCCCCACCCAGGCATACACATGCATTTACACATGTGACACAGCCACAACTTCCAGTGTCCCTGACGGGGCCCAGCCTATTCCTGCAACTATCACTTTATTCTCCTAGAACAGAGATGGCTCACTTTGCCATTATCTCCATCAAGGCCCTCGCTGGCCTCTTAAATAGGATCAGAACAATCTGTTCTCTGTCTAGTGCATACACACAACCCAGGGACACAATCCCCACCTGCACCAGTCAAGAGCCAAGCAGCACTGAGCACACCTTCTGGTCCCCTGCCACATTCCCACCGCCTTTATCCTTTCCTTCTAAACCTCCTTGTCTCTCATGTTACTCCCTCAGCCTGCTCTTTTCTCCTCTCTGGTGAGCTCCTTTAAAAATGCAACAGCTCTGACCTAACAGCCATTATTATGCAAATAACTTGTAAGGCTGTGCCCTGGAGTTTCCCACAAGCTCTAGGCCGGAAGGCCCACAGTGAGGCCTATTTTCCTCAGCCTTCTGAGGAAGATGGTGTGGTGCTACCAAAGACAAACAGGAATGATGTTGGTTGTATAATATTCCCTCCTCTCTTCCAGGGCAGGCTTCCTGTTCTCATTAAGAAAAACCATCATGGTTTGTATAAGATCTCAGCCTTAATCTCCATTTTCTAAAGGTCTTTTCCAACCTCAGTTTTAACTATTTTCAGACATTCTAGCCTGTACACTCTCCCTGGGCTTTTTCCCACTTAGGGCTTTTGCACACGCTGATGCCTCTACCTGGAATGTTATGTCCCCTAAATTCCCATGGCTGGCTGCCCAAGTCTCCTCCCCATCCCCTTAACTCAGTTCCAGTCCCTCTGCACCCTTGTTATTCTATCAGATGCCCGTTTTATTTTCTTTTATTCGTAGCACTTACCATGATCTGAAACAACCCTGTTCATTTGTTTGTTTCTTTGTTTACTGTCTGTTGCTCCCAACTACAATGTAAGCTGCATGAGGACAGGCTCATTCACTGCCATCACCCCAGTGCCTAGAACAGCATCTGATATATCGCAGGCACTTTAATATACACTTGCTAAATGAATGAATATATTCCTATAAATGACAGTCTCAAAAACTTCACAAAGAGTTCCAATAGCTTTTCTCTGGATCCCAGAAGACAGAAGGTGAGTCTTAGAGCCCAGGTGTTCCTATCTGTCAGTAGCCTCCTCGGTATCCCCATGTTTAGTACAAAAAAACTGGGCTTCTCACTTTAAGGAAAACTTTCATTCTTGGTTTCTCCGGTGCAGATTAAGACTGGCGAATTCGAGAGAGTGACTTCATTAAGGTTCCAACCAGAGTCCTCCTATCCACATTTTGCTCCCAGCTGCTTCTAACTAAACATTCTAAATGTTTTATTTGTGCCTGAACCTTATTGTTATCTCAGCATCTCACTGTAAAGCATTTGAAAACATAAACACATGAACATTTCTGGTATTAGAATCTGGGAATTCATCCAAATCAACTCCTGGCCTCCAGTCAGGCCCTCACCCAAATCAAACAGGATTTCTCCCCAACTCTTAAAAGGTTTTAAGCGAAATCCCTTTCCTTCCAGCTCCTTCCAGTGTCTCTCCCTTTTTATTCTTCCATCAAGGGAAATGCAGGCAGCTGTGATCATGTGCCAGCCTCAAATGCTTAAGAAGACTGATGAGGGTGACATGCAGGGACACACACACACACTGTCCTCACCAACGTAACCGGGGGTCCCACAGGCCGTGGACATCACATCTCCTTTGCCCTCCATCTTTGACAATCCAAAGTCACTGATCATTATTTTGGACTCCTCGTCTTGACTGTAGTATAAGAGATTTTCAGGCTAAAAAGAAAATAAGAAAAATATTTACAAACTGTGTTTAGAGCTGATTAATTGTGAACTCACCAAACCACAAAATCTATTCACTATTCAAAAATATACTTGACCTTTAGATGTAGTGAATGCATTAAGAAAAGTGGTCTTTAATGAAGCACTGGAAAGGGCACTTACTGGTTTTCAATAAATGTTAGTCCCTGTCCCATTATTAGTATTTTTCCTACTTACAAAAATTAACCCCGTTTGGAGGCAATCCAGTGAAAACAAGAAGGTAAGCAGAGCTGCCATGCCAGAGGGACTGCCCTGCAGGGCTCATGCCTCAGACCTTGGAATGGTACCAACAGGGCAAAAGAACCTCTGGACTGGGCCCAGGGAAACGTTGTTTCCCAAAAGCACTGTATACAACGATAACAAGAAAGCAGTTCTTATGACGAATGGACTGAAAATTAAAAACTATTTAGAATGAAAATCCCTAAGTTATGTTACCTTCACCAACAGAAACACCTTCCTTCTACTGATAGAGTTGTTCCCCTTCCCTAGCCTTTGTCTCCCAATCAGAACACGATCTGGGCTTCTGCTTGAATTAATGATACCCAAATATTCTCGTTGGTCTCAAATAAACACGCGTTGCCTCTCCCTCTGAAAGGCCTTTCTATTTTTATATTAGCACTAGGACGCTGGGGCTCCCAGACTTGTTGGTTCATTTCCTGGGTTAGGAGAAAGGGGAGACCCAGAAATAAAATCACTTTTGCAGGTGCTATTTTGTTCTTTTACCAGACCCTTGTTAGCAACCTTTCTCTAACCCATGGGTTGCTCCCTCCTTCCCTTCCTCCCTCCCCCCTCCTCCCTCCTCCCCTCCCCCCCCCCCCCCCCCCCCCCAATGCCCAGCCGCCCACCCATCTCCTAGTTCTGGCAGATGTGCTCATTTTCCCCTTTCCTGAGCCAGCTGACACCTGCTTGTCCTGCTCCCTGGCCAGCAGAGGGATGTCACCAGGGAATGAATGGGAGTTGGAAGATCCAGCACTTTCCAGCCATGTGTCCTGAAGTACCCCAAGCTGCTGTTTGCCTTTGCTGTACAACAGGAGTTGCAAGGGGGAGACAATGAAGCCTCATTTGCATAGCATAGCATTTTGAGTAAAATCCAGGAATCTCCAGTTTCCCAGCAAGGAATAGGGGGGCAGGACTTGTGGAGACTGAGGGAGGTGTGTCAGCCTCAGAGCAGTCCCTGCACTGCCAGGTTGAGACCCTGAACACAGGGGGCACTCACGATTTTTTGTCTATTCTGGAAAAGTTGTTCAATTAATGATGTTGTCATTTAGGGAGATAATGTCAAGGACTGACACCTCTGCTGTCATCTAGTTATGTCCCTCCACCCAGAAAACTCTGGAACTATTACAACTGAAACATAATCATGTCCCTCATTTGTACCAAACCTTAAGGGAATGCAGCAGAAGAGTCTGCATTGAGGAACTCACTTGCCCATACATACCATTTCAGATCTGGGTTTCCTCCCAACCTCAGGAGTGAGGCAATATTCTCTCTTGTCAGTGGTTTGTGGTGAATATTTGGTTCCTAGGTATTACATTTTAGGAACTACTGTTTTGTAGAGTGACTTGACTTATTTAGAAAAGTGGTTCTCAGCCTAGTTGTGCAGCAGATCAGCAGTGAGGGTACTAAATGGCTGGGGATACAGTTCTTCGGTGGATATGAGGTTGGCCCAGGACTCTGGATTTTAGAATTTATTTAGGGGAGGGGGATTCTCAGGTGCAATCGCTGCTGTGGAGAAATTGTGAGACCAGACCAAGAATCTTTTCTTGACCAAACCTCAGTCAGGCTCGTTTGAGCCTTCTTCTTGACCAGACCTCGACCTTGGCCTTCTGTGTCCCTACTTGTCCTTGATGGGCCTGCATAGCCCAGTCTTGCCAGAATCCTGCTAAGTCAGTTCAGAGAGAATCCCTCACTCTTGATATCTGGACAATTTTTTCATTCCCACCAACCTTTGATGTTGTTAAAAAAAATTATTCAGACACCTGTTAACGATGGTTAGAAAGACTATTCAGAGGGATTACTGCAGTGGAGTTTGCAGTAGGTGAGAGGGACTGACCTCAACCCTGAATACAATAAGGACGAGTGGAGATTTACAGCCAAAGGACAGGGTCGGAGTCAGTGGACAAAAAGTGACTAAGAGGCAACATCAAGGGTAAGGGGGACTCTGGCTGCAGGGTGGTTGGATGTGGAGGGCAGGGAGCAAGGCATCTGGTCAGATGTGAATGATGGGGATTTCTGCTAAATCGCCAGGATTCTCACTAAGACTGAACTAAGTGGGCGGAGCCAACGGACTCAGGATAAACCCAAGGTCAGGACCTAGTCAGAAAGAAGGCTCAAGGGTGTCCGTTCAAGTTTGTTCCATCTCATTTGTCTACCAGTGTGTAAGCGCTCGGCCTGCCTTTAGCAAGAATCCCCCTACCCATGATGTCTCCTCTTAGAAACTGTCCATCCATGACCCCTCACTCTGCTCAATCGCATAAGTGTCGCCCCTCCCCTCAACTCCTCCTGCTGAATTTGGAGTTTAGTTGGATTCTTTTCCCTATTTTTAACTTTTGCACCAGTCTTGAATAAAATCTTCCTTACCATTTAACAAGGGTCAGAAGACTTTTTTTTTAACAGAACCCCATTTTTTTCCCTCTATCCTTTACCCAAAATAATAACATAAAAAGAAATGACATTGAACAGTCACCGATACATTAATTCTGTGGGTAAATATGAGACCGGAAGAAAATCAGTGCATGATTTTGAGATGCATTTTAAAAGAGAGTAAAGTGATCCAATCAATAGTCAAAATAAGAATAATGCTTAGAAAGTAGGGGCAATGATCTAATCAAAAGTGCAAGTGGTTTTTCATGTTCTCTCTGAATGCTTAGGGGTTACCCTTTGATGAACAGTAAGGATTCATCTGGGCGCAGAGAGAAGCTTTCTGTTTTTAAGTTCCTGAGTTACAATCTTTCTTGTCCCAGCACTTGTGCAGCTGTAAAGTCAGTGAGCTCCTGCTCCTGAACCAGGCTTCATCCAGGTAGGAGATTACTAAAGGGCCCAAAATCTTTCTTAAACATTCCTCCTACAGAAGATTCACTTGGGTCAATGAAGTGCTCTTTTGAAGGACAATTATCCCTAAGAAGGATTCAATGGACTGGTCATTCATTCACAGTTAAGATCAATACCATAATTGGCTCAAGACTAGTAAAGAAAGACAATAGGGCTTTTTGTTGGGGGGACAGGAAAGAAAGTGGGAGAGAGGACAGACTCCAGGATAATCTGGATGGAGGCCCCAGTGGGCATTAGGAGGGCTGTGGGAGGTGGGTATGGGAGATGAGGAGATCTCTCAATTATTCCTAGGGTCCTAGGAGGCTCAGGACTCACCTGAAAAATTAGCTTACTATATTTTATAGCATATTTGCAAGACAATTGGTGGTCAATTGTCAAGCCAACCCTTTAATATTCACATGATAAGCTATTAAAATATCTGAGTCAACACTTCCTGTAAAGTTAATGTTATACATAATCAACCATCTTCCTAATTCAATATGATGATTCTCAACTGGGGCCAACTGTGCACCCTAGGGGTGCACAGTTGGCAATGCTTAGAGGCATTTTTGGTTGTCACAACTCCAGGAGTGGTACTGGCATCTGGTCAATAGAGGCTGAGGGTGCTGCTACACATCCTACAATGCACAGGACAGCCCCACCACAAGGAATGATCCAGGTCCCTGTGTCACTAGTGCAGAGCTGAGAAGCCCTACCCTAATGTGAGGAGGCAGTAGTGGGCATTTCCTGTCTCAGTCCCTTATTTTGAAAAAAGAACAACTGATTGTATCTAGTAGTGTTCTGGGACAAGAAGATACAAGAATACCTTTCTGGAGGAAGGATAAAGTATATTTAAATGTGGGGTGGGGAAATATCCCAGAATATTCTGTAGCTGTTTTTTTCTTTTTAGTTTTTTTTTTTTAATCCTCACCTGAGGATTGTTCGTTTTTTTGTTTTTTTTTTTATTGTTGTTGTTTTTAGAAAGAGAGCAAGGGGGAGATTTAGAGAAACATAGATGTGAGAGAGAAACATTGATCAGTTAGTTGCCTCCCATATGTGCCCTGAATGGGGATGGAACCTGCAATCTCTTGGTGTACAGGATGATGCTCAAACCAACTGAACCATCTGGCCAAGGCTGTGCCTTAGTTTTAAATTAACCTGATCATCTTCTCCACTGCTGCAGCCTAAATAATATAGCTTGTTTTAATTTTCTCAGATGTTTATGAAAATTTAACATTAACTTCCTCCAGATGGATCAAATTCTTTCGTGTTGTTGAAAAGAGATCACAAAAAGGCCCAAAGATAGCAATGTTCCTTCCACAATTATAAGCCTAGTAGGTGATCCTAAAGTTCCAAGTATTTTACCAAAGTGTTATTTGGGGAGCAAAAAATAGTATCTCCCATACAGCCAATCTGCCTTTCTATGGGGGAAATAAACATTGTCCCTCTGGGAAATGCCTTCCCTGCTTAGAGAAATTATTTCTATTAAGTATAGACAACCAGCCCATCACATCACATCTTCATAGTGGCCACACTAACTTGTTCAGAGATGGCTGCCTGCTGTGTACTGGAAGCATAGATTCTGTGTTTGGTGAGGGCATAAGAGAGCACAGAAAGCACTGCTGACTGGCATAGAAGTGCCAGCTAAATCATCTAGCTCTTACTTAGCCCTCTCAAGGATCTCCAGGTCCTAAGATTAGCTCACAGTGCTCACAGCCCATTTCACCTGTCTAGGAGCCTGCAAAGGCCCTGGCTAGTTGGTCAGTGGTTAGAAAGTCAGTCTGTGCATGGAAGGGTCTTAGGTTTAATTCCACATCAGGGGCGCGTACGATCAGGGTTGCAGGTTCAATCCCTGGCTCTGGTCAGGGTGCTTGCGGGAGGCAACCAATTGATGTATCTCTCTCACATTGATGTTTCTCTCCCTACCTCCCCCCCACCCCCGTTCCTTCCTTCCACTCTCTCTAAAAAAGCAATGGAAAAAATATCCTTGGGTGAGGATTAACAAAAACAAAAAACAAACAAACAAAAAAAGTAGAAGATAAAGCCTGCAAAGGGTGATAGGTAAGAACTTGATCAACATTCCCACATACTCTCATCCAGTGGTTTTCCAAGAGTGGTTCTCAAGCCAACATCAGTATCACCTAGACTCTCCTTACAAATGCAAGTTCTCTGGCCCCACTACAAACCTAGAGAGGCAGAATATCTGGAGTGGGCCAGCAATCTGTGTTTTTCCAAGCCCTCCAGACAATTCTGATACAGACTGACGTTTGGGAGCCACTAGCATAGTCAATGGAAAATGATAACATGGAGAGAAGAATAGAAAACTTTATAGTGAGTGCTTATGAAAGGAAAAGCTACACCATTTTATACCTTGACTCCTGGTACCAGATAATGGGAGATATTGAAATTCCATTTTCACTCCTGCTTAGAATTTATTCTTTCAATTGATTTAGATTTCCAATAGCCGTGTATATGGCTTCAGTATAATATAATCCCTGTTTTTATGATATGAGTGGTAGGTATGCATGGTAGGGTGAATTTTCTACCTGGAAGGGTGCAGTGAGTGCTGGGGGTTAGACCTGGAACTGCTGTAGATGAAGCCACATTACATACAGCTTTGGGTCAACAATGCTAATTGTACTGTTCCTCAAAATGATATGTTCGTTATCTGCCCTTTGGTATTGACATAGACCTGGGGAGGAATGTATTTCCAAGGTGCCCAAATATGGCCCAGGTCCTTCAGTGCCGTTGAGTGAAGGGCAATGATGCCAAAGCCCCACAAGGAAATGATGAGAAAGGAACCCAGGACATTATAGAGGCTGTAATTGTAGTTCATGTAAGCTATCTTTCCTGATAGCCTTCCATTTCCCGTCTCTTTCATCTCCTGCTCTCTACCCACTCTCTCCTTTTTTTTTTTTTCCATATAGCATGTTGTGCTGAGACAGAGATGCAATAAGGAGAAGACTAGAGAAATGCACTGGAAGAAGGGTCTTTGTGTCCTATACATCTTGAATAAAATTACCTTTTAGATAAACTTCAATCAATACATAACGTACCTCTTGGTTGCCCTTTGGCAGCATGACTATAAAATCTCTCAGGCAATGGCCAGCCCCACTCATCTTCATCCTCCTTCAAGCTACTTCTGAGTCACAAAGGCCCAGATGACTAACAGTACACAAAGACCCACGATTATTCCACCCATATCTACATCCAGGCAACCCCATCCCTCTTCTGGGACCAATCCTCTTGGACAGGTGCATTATGAGTTGGAGAGCAGCTGAAGGATGTTGCTAAGCGATGGCCTCACCTTGAGGTCCCTGTGGACGATGCCCATTCTATGGAGATAGTAGACAGCATCCAAGACCTGGCGGATCAGAGTGCTAGCATCTTTTTCTGTGTAAAATCCCTTCTCCACTATTCGATCAAACAACTCTCCACCGGACACACTGTTTAAAAAAAAAAAAAAAAAAAGAACAAATGAGAAGTTTGAGAGGATTTGTTGAATTATTCAGGGACAACCATGAATAAAGGCTTTCAATATGGTAAAAGACCCAAATTTTATTTCATAAATGAATCCATTTTCAGAGTTAGAATTTTGTCCCATCTATTCCCCAGAAGCTCTACCAAGGAAGTGTTTCTATGTTATGGTGGACAAATGTCCAGAGTGAAATAAATGAAATAAAAATAAGCCAGGGCCCACAGACTAGTCAGGCTTGGCAGTTCTCTCCTGGCCTCTGCCCCCTTGCTGCTGTGACAATGTGAAGTCAGGATAACCTTTGGAAATGGAATACAGGGAGATGATGCTGGCTAAGATGTCTCCTTCACACAGACAGTATCCTTAAAGGACCCAAGTAGGGGTGCTGTGGGCAAAGCACGGAGCAGCCAACAGGATGTCTGGGCTTTTGACTGAGTTATGCTCCTAATATGCTGAGTGCATGAGCATTCCTTGAGTCTTTAAACCTCAGTCTTTTTATCTGCAAAATAAGGGTGTTAATCTAGTCAACTATTTCCAACAGAGGTTAGGGGGATGTTCTTGGAGGCTGGTATCAGAGCCTGAAAGCCACATGTGATTTACAAAAAAAAGGAGGGGGAAGGAGAGAAAATTATATTCTACTAGAGGCCCGGTGCATGAAATTCGTGCATGGGGGAGGTCCCTCAGCCCGGCCTGCACCCTCTTGCAATCTGGGACCCCTCGGGGGATGTCTGACTGCACAGGGATTCGGCCTAAACCGGCAGTCGGACATCCCTCTTGCAATCTTGGACCACTGGCTCCTAACCGGTCACCTGCCTGCCTGCCTGATCACCCCTAACCACTTTACCTGCCTGCCTCATTGCTCTTAACCACTCACCTGCCTGCCTGATCACCCCTAACCACTCTGCCTGCCTGCCTGATGCCCCTAACTGCTCACCTGCCTGATTGCCCCTAACCACTCGCCTGCCTGATGCCCCTAACTGCTTGCCTGACTGCCTCATCACCCCTAACCACTCTGCCTGCCTGCCTGATTGCCCCTAACTGCCTCTGCTTCAGCCCCTACCACTGTGGCTTCATCCTGAAGGACGTCCCAAATGATGTCTGGAAGGTCGTTCAGCTGTCCAGTCTAATTAGCATATTATGCTTTTATTATTATAGATTACATTGCTTTGTTTTGTTTCCCCTCCCATCCTTTGGTGATATTTTATGTTAATTTGCTTTGAATTTCAGATTGCATTAAATATTTTTTTTCATATTATTAAAGATCTGGAGGAGTGGGTAGGGGCTAGGAGGATGAGGTAAAGAGGAGTAAATGGAGACTTCTCTAATACTGTCAACAATAAAAACTATCCATTAAAAAAAGAGAGGCCTAGAAAAAAAAGGCCTTTTTGAAAAAGGTCAAAAAGCCTGGGGTTCTATAGACCCTTTCATTTTGATATTTGATGCTACTCTGAGTTTAACAATTCTGAGTTATACAATTCTGTATAGTTTAACAGAACTATACAATTCTGAATAGAAACAAATCAACTAACATATTAGCCTTCCAGTTCTTAGAATATATACTTTGCTAAGAAAACAGTACTTCTTTCAAATAATTAAGCCATCTTAGAAATTAGCTTCAAGGGTTATATTAACACTATTTTTTCTACAAAAAAAGAAATAAATTTTCCAAAATCAAAATGAAAGAGATTTATTTGAAATATTAAGGGCATAAATATTAAGTTTCATAAATAACTTCTACAGCTTTAATAGAGTAAAGGCATGCTCTGGCCATACCACACACACACATTCACAAACACTCAAGGCTATGATTCATTTTCTGCAAGTCATGGCCATTAATGTGCAATAAGTAAACCACAGATACCTAAACATAATTGCAGCTGTAAGGGCCTATGTGTTATCTAGGGTAATTCCAAGAGATATTGTACTTGAATAATGTCTTGTTTCCAAAGCAAACTAAGCAATCTAGATAAGAAAGGGAAGATGCTCAGAAAAAATAAAAAGCAATCAAAAGAGTGAAAAGCAATTGAAACAACTGGGGAGAAACTACATTTTGGTGATTATATTGTTTAAATAGTCCCTCCTTAGGTAAACCAAAATCCCAAAACGTCCCCTCTTGGCAACTGACACCACGTCTCGCCAGTCTTCATTTTTTCTAGAACCTTCTTCCAATGAGTTTCAATGTCAAACTCTGCAGAGCTTGAGGATGTAGGGCAGGAGATGTACTCCTGCCAGGGGCAGAGTGACTGGATACATTCACTTGATTTAATCACTTACTTGACTATTCATCCAACATTATATGCCAGCTACTGTGCATGGTTGGTGCCAATCAAGGTAGCATTAGCTATGAAAGAGGAAAGTCTATTTTGACTGTGCGCCTCCTCATTCTCTAACATAAGGCCACCCTCCAATAATGGCATGGCGTACGAGTGTTCCAGTGCTTACTTACCACTCCTATGCCTGCTACTCACTCCTCTGTTCTGAAAGCTGCTGGAGGACCTCAGGGATGATTGTTCACCCTTTCCTCATCCCACCCCATCCTTAGTACTGCATGGCCCACACTGCCAGGTCGTCTCCCTCCCTCAAAACTGACCTTTCCTGCTTCCCATTCTCTCAAAGTTCCCTTTTCTGCTATGTAATCTATAAGGTGTTAATATATTCTAGTGCATAATAATATTTACATACTGTAATAGGGGAGCAATATAGTAAGAATTGGAGCTTCAGAGTTGAAGTGTTAGATTCTGCTGCAGTACATATTGTCACAGAGTCCCAATGCTCTGCACATTTGCTATTTCCCTTATTAAATTTCAAATTGCACCAGATCTTTATTTTTCTGAACATTGCTCAGAAAAAAATGTGTTTCCTTAGAAACCAAGGCACTGGGGAAATGTTTAAAAACTTGCCAATAAAAAATGTAACAAGTACTAATAAAAATACCTTAAATTTGCAAATCACTTTATGCAAATTACTTTATGCAAATCACTTTATGGTATTCATTGTAAAGGCCTGAATGTTTATCTCCTTGCAAATTCATGTGTTAAAGCCCTAACTCCTAAAATGATGGTATTTGGAGGTGGGGTCCTTTGGTGGTGATTAGTTTTAGATTAAGTCATGAGGGTGGGGCCCCCATGATGGTTTTAGTGACCTTATAAGAGGAAAAGAGACCAGCATTCTCTCTTTCTCTACTATGTGAGGACATAGTGAGAAGGTGGTTGCTTGCAAGCCAGGGAGAGATCCTTTAACAGGAACCAAATCTGCCAGCACCTCAATTTTGGATTTCCCAGACTCCAGAACTGTGAGAGGTACATTTCTATTGTTTAAGGCACCCAGCCTCTGGTATTTGGTTAAGGCAGCTTAAGCTAACTAGACAACCACTCATTTTCAAAACCATTTGTGAACAGCCAGAATCCCAGAATCACTAATGAGGAAATTAAGTTTGGACTTGTGGTGAAGGGTATATCTCATTTCTAAGCCTAGAGACCATGGTTGGTTGGCTGCTGATCTGAAATACAGGTTACTCTCTAATCCTTCTATGGCAAGCTTCTTGTGTGCATGGAGTCCTCAATTAAAAATAAAGCAAAACATCAGAATCCAGTTAGAAGGATCAGGGACCTGGTGATAGAGAAAAAGAACTAGAACCATAATAAAGTATCAATAAATCAAATGAATGGCTGTAGCTATTAGAAGAGGGGCTTAGCTGTGGGGGATGAAGATGTGGAAAGATAAACTAGTTACCAAAGATTAAGGGAGAAGACAAAGACATGACTGAAAAATTCTCTACTCTTACCAATTCAAACTTGGACATTGATTTAGAACAACCTGCCTTTGCAAACTATTTTGTTCTTTACATGCACTTGAACTTACCCATCTAATTTTAATAGGTATCATCTTCTTACTTTAAAAGTTACTGCCAATTTTAACTTAAAATGTTTTATGTCTCATAAAAATATCATCCACACATTCACTACAAGATAGTCCTTGTGCCAATAATGAAAACTGGGGTCCAAAATCTACTTCTCTAGAAATTAGATATAATAAAATAAAATGAGGACTGAAGGAAACCAGCATATGTCACCCCAAAATATGCCTTTTTGGCATAACAATTATTCTGAGCTAAAGACAAGAAGCAGAGAAAGTTCCCCGTTCCCACCACCACTTGCCTAAAGGCAATAAATAAATTGCCTTTGTATTAGAGACAGACTTTTACCAGCTCAGAGTCAAAACCAGAAAAACTGGCAAACAAACCTTATCAATTCATCATTATATTCCTAGTTACTTCTTCATCAGTTACTATCCCTGCTCCAAATCCCTTTGTCTTATCAATTCTTCACAAATGTATTATCTGTCTATAAGGTATAAAGCTGCCTGCTCTAGTCACTTCTTCAGGTCTTCATTCTCTTGTGAAGGCTCCCAAGTACATGTAAAAACTCAATATAATGTGTATACTTTTCTCTTGTTAATAAATCTTTGTCAGCTTAATTTTCAGACCCCACCAACGACCTTAAATGGGTTGAGTAAAATGTTTTGCTCCCCTATAGGGCCAAACAGTACAGTACTGTGCTGTTAATTTCAGACAGAATAGTCTGAGAATTATTAGCAGTGATGCTGGGATAATAAAAAAGCAGTGTTACAGCAAACATGCCTTGAAATTCACAAAGGCTCAGATAACCAGGCCGCTAAAGAGTAATAGAACTGGGTGACACGAATACAAAAGCAATGTGGTCTTAAAGTGCCCCAGAGCTAGGCTGGTTATAAATGTGTGTTTGCTAAGAACCATCTTCCCTATTTGCATTTACTTAGTCCTAAGGGGAAGGTACTCTTGAAATATGCAGGTTGTGATTAAGAGAGGTTACAAGCAAAGCACTTCCAAATGTGAAACCTCAAGGCCCAGATCACAGATATGTACATTTTTTTTTCACCCAGCCTATAGAGAGAAATAATCTATCTTCTCAGTCTTTCCCTCATTCAAATTCCAACTTGGCAGCCCTGGGATCTCCCTCCTCCCATGCAGGGCAGTGGTCCTGCCTGTCTCCCAGGCTCCTACCCTTAATCCTCATTACTGCATTTGACTTTGGCATCCGTACACTCTGCTCCTGGTAGCACTCCCCATCCACTCTGGGAAGATTAAAGCTTTATTTCATGGAACCTCTGCCTTCAATATTTTTCTCCTTCAATAAATCCTACTTTAATAATAAAAATATCTTTATTCTTAGAATTCAGTTTCACAATATCTTCCAGGCCTCAATCTGTTCAGAAATTTCCAAAACACAAACACATGCCTCTTCTTTTAATGGACCAGATCAGTTTAACTCCTTGTGTTTCAGTGTGCTTTGATCCTGGCTATTTTGTCTTCTCAGTATCTGGGGTGTTAGGGGCTGAATTGCATTCTCCCCCAATTTCATAAGTTGAAATTATAACATATTTGGAGATAGAGCCTTTAAGAGGTAATTAAGGTTAAATAAGGTCATATGGCTCCAATATGAGTAGTGTCTTTATGCGAGAGAGACACCAGGGATGCATGCACACGGAGGAAAGACCATGTGAAGACAGTGAGGAGGCAGCCATCTACAAGCCAAGGAGAGGGGTCTGAGGAGAAACCAAACCTGCTGAAACCTTGATCTTGGATTTCCAGCTGCCAGAAAGGTGAGAAAAGAAATATCTGTTATTTAAGTCCTCCGTTGTGTGGTATTTTGCTATGGTAGTCTGAGCAAACGAATACACTGGGCAACATGAAGTACCTTCCATGTTCGTGCAGTGTACCTTTGATTGTACATTCTCTTTTAATATAGTTTTGAGGTTCATTGGGGGAAAACTTTTTTGCACTGTGTATTTTTTAAATTCACCAAGTCAAATAATCTTCTATCAAGCCAGACAATATGTTGTCCTTGTTTCCAAGAGGCCCACAGCCGGGAAGAGGGGCCGAGGTCTAAGGTACACAGAGAAGTTAAACACAGTAGAGGGTTCCAGCATTGGGAGTGGGGCAGTGAAAGTGATTTGGAAGCCCACAGAAGGACACCTAGAAGGGGCCCAGGGCCCAGGGCAGGAGAAGGTGAGTATGAGCTGTCTGATTGAGGAGAGGGAGAGGGGAGGTGGGGGTGAGGGGAGAGAGAGAGAGAGAGAGAGAGAGAGAGAGAGAGAGAGAGAGAGAGAGAATTTGTTGTTTCATTTATTTATGCATTCATTGATTGAGTCTTGTACTGCCCTGACAGGGGATTGAACCCACAACCTTGGCATATTGGGATGACATGCTAACCAACTGAGCTACTCAGCTAGGGCTGAGTATGGGCTGTCTTAAAGGTGAAGCAGTAAGTATTTAGTCAAGTGGGGAAAAGCCCAGTGGCAGGTAAGGCCTAGTAATGTGAATGATTATAAAAGGAGTTTTTGGGGAACTGACTCTCTTTGGAGAAATGCAGTCAATGAAAGAGATCAATGAGCACCTTCTTTCTGTAAGCCCACTGCTTGGCATGCAGTATTGGTCTATATTTGGGGGCTACAAAAGAAGCTCAGGTTGACAATATAGACCACAGTGACTAATGACTTTCCAAACTGTGACCCCAGATGGATGACCACAGGGCACTGAAGAAGGGAGAAATCAGTGGTTAGAGGAGGCTTCCTGAAGTAGGCGCCTTAACTTCCTTTGTGTCTCTGAGTCCAGCACAGTCCTCGCTGGGTTACATAAAAATGTCAGCTGAGTCCTGAAGAGAGGCATTAGGAGGGAGAACATGACAGGCAGGAAGAAGAGGTGAAAACAGGTATGAACAAGGTAGCAAAGAAACCAGACTTATCTGGAAAGTGCAACTGGTGAAGTCAGATCCTGAAGGATTCTGAAAACCAAGTAGTGGAGCCTGAATGGGCTGCATCAGACGATAGTAAATTCTAAGCCACTTGATATCTAAGGTAACCCATTTCTGAAAGAGAGGCTACTGAGAGTGTTGCCATTGATATATGTGGGTGTGGGGTGAGGGGCATCTAGAAACAAGGTCATTTCCATGGTGTATATGCTGTCTTCCAATGAAGGTCTGCAGTGCCATCCTAGAGGCCCACTGCTTTTATATTCTCAGTCCTGCAGACTTCCTGACACTCTTAGGTGTGCTCAGAAAAGCAAATTTATTCCAACAAAACTATGTTGGCTAGCTCTGCAGTGTGCGTAGATTTCCATCCACCCAGGCAACAACTTGCATTGCTTTTGGTGGGGCCTCAGTGATTCCTTAGAATCATCTTCTCTTCCTGCTTTCCAACTACTCCCTTCAGTTCCCAGCCAGCTGCCCTCCAGACTGGCCAGGAAAAGTGTGGTTATAGCCAAAATGATGGGTAAGAAAGAACTAAAGGTTTTACTTTTGTTTGGGAAACTTGCTTGCTGAGACTCTGATAAGGAAATTTTGCTCATGAGAAAAGGGCTAAAGGCTTTGTGAGGAAATGATTAATATGATCAAGATTTCAAGAGAAAACAACTCATCTCTTCCATGTCAAAGCACCTGTTCACATCTCAGGGGGGGAAAAATAACTACGAATCATTTTTAGTTTTTTGTTTTCCAAGAAGCCAAAACATATATTATTCATATAGAATCCCCAATATCTAAGATTTATATTCCAGTGGGGAAGGAAGAGAAACAAGCAAATAGGTAAATGTGGAACTCTCAAGGAGTTCTACATGCTGTGCAGAGAACTTAAACCTGAGATGAGTACCCGGTGCTGCCACTTTGAATGGGCTCCAGGAGGGCCTCTCGGATGACAGGAAAGAGTTACCCAAGTAACAGTTTGGGGGAAGAAGTTCTGAAAATGGGCGAGTTTGTCCTAAGGACAGCACAGAACTTAGGGCATTTGGGGACCAAAAAGGCCAGAATGACTGGAGTTTGCTGGACAATGGGTAGAATGGTTGACAGAAAGCAAGACCCAGATCAAGCAGGGACATATGCTATGGACTGAATGTCTGTGTCTCCCCCAAATTTATATGTTGAAATGTAACCCCCAATGTGATGGTATTGGGTGGTGGGGACTTAGTAGGTAATCAGGTAATAAGGATAGAGGCCTCATGAGTGTGATTAGTGCCCTTATAAGAAGAGGCCAGAGAGCTAGTTTGCCCTATTTCTTCCATGTGAGGATATAATGAGAAGTTGGCAGCTTACAATCTGGGAGGAAGCTCAGAATACAATCATGCTTGCACCCTGATCTGGGACTTCCAGGTTTCAGAACTAATAAAAGATAAATTTCAGTTATTTATAAGCACCCTGATTTATGATAGCCCACATGGATGAAGATACTATGGAAGCTAAGATTTAAACAGGATGGATTTATTCTACATTTGATAAGAAATCATTGGAGGGTTTTCAGCCAGAGGACAGGTGACTGACTTACATGTTGTAGAGATCACTCTGGCTGCTGTGTGCAGAATGGCTTTTGAGGCAAGATTGGAAGCAGGCATATTGTTGAGGAGATACTGCAGTGATCCAGGTGACAGAGGATGGTGGCTCAGCCTGGGACACTGGAGTCAGAGAGACGTGGACAGACATAGGGTATGTACTGGAGATTCAGTAGACAAGATGAGGCTGATATGGGGCATGCAGGAAGGAGAGGAATCAAGATTGTCTCCTAGATTTTTGATTTGAGAAACAAGTAGATGGCAGTGACAGTATTTGAAAGGGGGCCCTGGTGAAAAATAGGTTTGGAGGGCTCAAAACAACTAGGCTAGCAGTGAGCACCAGAACTTCTTGCAATGATAATAATGCACTTTATCTGCAATATTTGATATGATAGCCACTAGTAATGCACTTTATCTGCAATATCTGATATGGTAGCCTCTAGTCACGAGGCGATTGTGCACTTGAAATGTGGCCAGTGCAACTGAAGAACTGACTTTAAAACTTTATTTAATCTTTGAATGGATTCCAAGAGGGCCTCTCAGGATGATAGGAAAGAGCTATCCAAGTAATGATTGAGAGGAAGAAATTCTGAAAATGAGTGAGCTTGATGAATGTAAGGAGCCACCTGGCACTACCATATTGGATAACATAGATCTAGAGTCTTGGGTAGAATATGTGAAGTCTGAGATGCCCATTAGATAGAGACAGGTAGCCCATATATATAAGACTGAAGTTCAGGGGGAAAGATCAGGGCTAGAGTTCAAAATGAACAAGTCATCAGCGTGTAGCAGATGGTCTGCAAGACCTATATACTGAGTGGCCTGATTATTATGATCTCTGAATGCATAATAATCTGGCCACTCAGTATATATATATCAGAGGCCTGGTGCATGAATTCGTGCATGGGTGGGGTCCAGCCAGCCTGGCCGGGGGTGGGGGGGTGGGGACATGGGCGGCTGGCCGGCCTGCCTGCTGGTCGAACTGCTGGTCAAGGGGACAGCTTGCATATTAGCCTTTTATTATATAGGATATACACTGAGTGGCCAGATTATTATGCGTTCAGAGATCATAATAATCTGGCCACTCAGTGTAGACTAGACATGATCAACCACTGAGAGAGTGTAGCTGGATAAAAGGAAGGTGTCTGAGTGCTAGGAATGCCAATGCTCAAATGAGACCAAACAGATAGAGGCAGGAAGCAAAGAAGGAGAGTGCAGTGCCATGGAAATCAGGAGGAGGCCTTGGTCAACCCTGACAAATGCTGCTGAGAGATCAAATAAGAAATGTCCTTCGTATTTGCCAAGACAAAGGCCAGGGCTGGAGGCAGAGATCTGAGACTCACTGGCATATGACATGGCGTCTAGACCTTGGGATTGGAGGAGATGTCTGAGTACACAGAACAGGGTACCCAAGATTGAGGTCTCTGAGCCTGTTTTTCTTATCTGTAAAAGGGGAAATTATACTTGCTTTAAGAACTGCATGAGACAATGAAAAGAAATTCCGTAGGAAGCCTCTTGGCATGCTTTAGTGTTTCAAAATGTCAGTTCCCATCTCCCTTCTCCACAGGGTAACTCAGAGGCAGGAGTAAACCACTGATTGACAAGGGATTGGTGTGAGGGTGCTGCTAGGAACAGGCAGTTGGAAAGAGAGGAGGGACACAGGGTGATACAAGGCTTCTGGCTCTCCAGACAGAAGAGCCCCCTGCTCTTCTCTCTGCTCCCCATAGACAGGATGGAGTTTTGTGTAGGTATCCGATTAGAATGGCAACTGGTGAAAACTTTTAGCCATATTACATAATTGTACAATTGAGTATTGTGACTTCTGCATTAAATAGATATCTTCCTATAACCTTATAAAATGAGGACTCACAAAGTGGGGATTAGAATGCTTTCAACCTAGTAACTCACATTTCCTGAGTTATTCCAGGTTAATGAAGTACTAATTGACGTGCCTTTGCTCCAAATAGTGAACTACTGGTAGAGCACAAACAGCACGAGCTGTATAATAACCAATGTTCTTGAATGTATTCAGTATAACCTTTGGAAATATTCTGTAATAAACTTTTGATGGTTTGAGGGTTACATATCAGCCTTCCCACAATTAGATCCAATTAGGAAGATTTTACTTGGCAACATATTTTTCTATTATAATTTTACTAATATTAAAATAAATTTGCATTCTTTGAGTAGGTAACAACTGAAAGAGATTGGAGATGGTTCTGGAATAGCTCCAGGAACACAGCTTGATTACAGATAGGCCACCAAATTGGTAACTCCCAAGTAGGGAACTGCCAGTTGGCTGTAAGCACATCTTCATCTATCTGGGATAAGTGATTATGTTCAAAACTAATGAGGGCAATTATGCAATTTCACATATGCTCAGAGATTCAGTATCTGAAGATAACTTGATAGGGCCCCAGTTTTGTGACAAGTCTCAAATGTGCTTTTGAATTCCTTTTTGTTTGTACAGCTTTAATGGAAGTTCATTACATGTATTTACATTTCTTCTAGTGTTTCTCAGTCAAGAAGATCTTTACTGAAAATCACATAGCATATGTGTGGGGGAGCACATGCACTTAGGTAATATGTGGAAGGTCAAACGATGCCTTTAAAAAGCATGAGCAAAATAAAAACTGCCTGCTATTGTCAGCCTTGCAAAATACTCAATGCCTTTGTTGATTAAATAAGTCTGTGGAGTTCCTGGGTTTACCTGCTGTCAATAGCACTGACAAAGATGCATGACTGCAGGTGATCCCTGCAGGGCTCACCAGCTCTGGGCCACCTGTGTACCTGTTGAACCTTCACATCTAATTCCTACCCATCATTTAGAGACTAGCTTGAATGTCACTACTTCAGAGAAGCTTTTCGTGATCTCCAGACCAGATTAGCAGCCCCCCCCCCCTCTGCAATTACATTTGCTTTTAGCACCTTTATTTCTGCACAGCACTCATCTCTTAGAATTAATTATTGGCATATTTATCTGTGTAATGCTTTTCCTGCTACTCTGCTTGCGCCTACCCCAGACAATGAACTCCAGGAAGGCAGAGTTAATGTTAGCTCTTTGCTGAAATTAGTTTACCCAGGGTTTAGCATGGTCCCTGGTACATATAATAAGCTAACTAAATGTGTTTTGAATAAAGTAAATGTTGCACAAAAAATGCTTAGTGAATGGGGTCTGAATCTAGTTGGGCATGGCATCCTTAAGCTATCATGCAAACCCTCAAAGCGTGTGCTATGGAGTGAACAACAGACATGTTTTAAAGCCCACCCTGTTTAGTAGACTGGCAGTTGAGCCAACTTTCTATCTATCTTCACCTCACTCCATCCATCCACCCAGCTACCCATCCATCCATCCATCCATCCATTATACTCTCCCAGTCAATTTAAACTTGCTAATGGTTTGCATGTTGTACCTTTGCATCACTAATCATATCTCTCCTTGGTCTTTCTGCTCTGGGTTTAGCTATTTTGCTATGAATAGGCACTGTATACTCTGAAGAAGGTTCTAGGGCCCCTGGCCAGCCCTGTGAATGGTTTTGCGCAGACAACACCTACAGCTTCCCCTCAATAGAAGGTCACACCTAAAAACATCTACATAAGAGAAACCTGTCGTGTATCTATATAATCATCCATTTAAAAATCAAGTCAAAAATATTTAGCATGATCCGCTAAGGGCAAGTTAGTGAGAGATACAGAGCAGTGTTGGGAAAGACTGGTCCTCAGGGTCTGAGTGACTGCCGGCAACTCATGGCTCAATTTGTGCCACATGGACTGAATGGAGCAGGTCAAAACAGCCCAAAGCAATCCGCAAACCAAAGCAGTTAGGCCACAGTGGCTTGTTGTCATTTGCGTACCAGTATTTTGATAAATAACTATTTTAAAGCATTCCCTTGTAATTGCACACATATCCATTATTCACTGAAATGTCTTCTTCAATTAATATATTCTTTTATAATGAAAATAACAAAAGACACCAGGCACCAGACATTCCAGGTAAGTAGCCACGAAGCCAGCTCTTTCTCACTCAGCTTAAACTGCTGCATGTGTGAGGATATAACCAAACTTCCTCTCACGGGCACAGTCAGGCATCCTCTAGGACACTCCTGTGTGTGACAGGCCCCATACAGGGCAAAAGTAATTCTTGCTGATGGATTTCTAGCTTTGTCCTTTCTAGCACCCACACATTCATCTCCCACAGTTAGCATAGAGGGAAATAAGACACAACATGACACTGATGTGATCACTGCAACATGTTCAAAGACGACATTTAACATTCTCTCTACAGAAAAGCAAGGTAGAACACGAATAGGAAGTGAAGAAGAGTAGAAGAGGCACGCTGAGAAAAACAAAAGGAAGCGTGTTTTCAGAGATGTCTGTCTACTCAGAGACCTCTTCAGGCATTTCCTGAACAGGAGTAGGGAGGTCCAGCATGGAAGAGTCCCATTTATAAGCAATTCACTGACTGTTCCAACTTCCTCCTCAATTTCCAGCAGCTTTTCTAAGATTCCTGAGCCGCCAGTGGAAAAGATCTGAGATTCAGTAACTTACATTTTCACTTTTATATGTAACGATGGGCATTTAAAAATAACTATGAGGGGAGAAACCAAGATGGCGGCATAGGCAAGCACCTAAACTGCTGCCTCGCACAACAATTTCAAAACTACAACTAAAAGACAGAACGGACACCATCCAGAACCACAGGAAAGCTGGCTGAGTGAAAATTCTACAACTAGAAGGAAAGAGAAAAGCTCACGGAGAATTGGAGGAATGTCAAAGGGTTGAGGTACAGCAAAGGGTCTTTGTGCGCGCAGAGAGGAAGGGCAGCTGAGAGCCTGGCTGACTTTCTCTGGCGGGAGGGGGAAGGAAGCCCCTGACTGCACTGAACCCCAGTTCCGACTGCACTTGAACCCCAGTTCCAGGCAAAACCCCGTGGACCCAGGCTCATACAGGGGGAATCTGGACTATCAGATAGAGTGAAAGGCACTCGGAGACTCGGACACCCGGGGAAGACCCGGGGGAGCCCCGGTGGGCAGGGGCCAGTGTGCACAAAGACTGCGGATGTTGCCACAGGCTTTCCCTAGCAGAAGGGAGTTGGAAGCTACTGACTGCACTGAATCCCAGTTCTGACTGCACTGAACACCAGTTCCAGGTGAACCCCTGGGGACCCACGCTCTTGGGGGGTGGAAATCTGGACTCTCGGGCGGGGAAGGCAGAGGTCTGGAGGTACACACGCATGCAAGGGCAGGGCTGACGGGAAGCCAAGACTGTCTGCTCCACCCTGAGACTCCACCCCATCCAAGCTGAGCACAGAGACTTTTGCAATTTGGCAAGTCTAATCCTATAAGGCTGTCTCTAGCACTGAACTTCTCCCAGCATAGATACAGCTGATCCTCATAGCCAATGGACCTGGAGGTCAATTCCTCCCAGTGATACCAACAACAATCAAGACTTAACTACAAAAGGCTGTACACACAGTCCACAAAGGAGTGCACCAAGAGTGTCCACCTCAGGTTAACTGGGGAAGCCGACCCACTGGGCCATACAGGAAACATAGCATACAAAGCTACCCTACCAACTCAGGGAAGCAGTGAAAATGCGGTGACAAAGAAACAGATCACAAATGAAAGAAATGGAGGAAAACAAATGACTGGATATAGAATTCAAAACCATGGTTATAAGGCTTTTCAAGAATATCCTAGAAAAGGCTGATAAATATAACGAGACCCTCGAAGATATGAAAAAGGACCAACTAGAAATTAAACATACACTGACTGAAATAAAAAATATTATACAGAGACCCAACAGCAGACCAGAGGAACGCAAGAATCAAGTCAAAGAACTGAAATACAAAGAAGCAAAAAACACTCAACCGAAAAAGCAAAAAGCAAAAAAATCCAAAAACTTTAAGATAGTGTAAGAAGCCTCTGGGACAACTTCAAGCGTACCAACATCAGAATTATGGGGGTGCCAGAAGAAGAGAGAGAGCAAGATACTGAAAACCTGTTTGAAGAAAAATGACTGAAAACTTCCCCCACCTGGTGAAAGAAATAGACTTACAAGTCCAGGAAGCGCACAGAACCCCAAACAAAAGGAACCCAAAGAGGACCACACCAAGACACATCATAATTAAAATGCCAAGAGCAAAAGACAAAGAGAGAATCTTGAAAGCAGCAAGAGAAAAACAGTTCATTACCTACAAGGGAGCACCCATACGATTGTCAGCTGATTTCTCAACAGAAACTATGCAGGCCAGACGGGAGTGGCAAGAAATTTTCAAAGTGATGAACCTACAACCAAGATTACTCTACCCAGCAAAGCTATCATTCAGAATGGAAGGTCAGATAAAGAGCTTCACAGATAAGAAAAAGCTAAAGGAGTTCATCACCACCAAACCAGTATTATATGAAATGCTGAAAGGTATTCTTTAAGAAGAGGAAGAAGAAGTAAAAGATAAAGATAAAAATTATGAACAACAAATACATATCTATCAACAAGTGAACCTAATAATCAAGTGAATTAAAAACCTGAGGAACAGAATAATCTGGTGAATATAATAAAATCAGGGGCATAGAAAGGGAATGGACTGATAATTCTCAGGGGGAAAAGGGTATGGGGGGGTGCAGGAAGAGACTGGACAAAAATCGTACACCTATGGATGAGGACAGTGCGGGGGGAGGTAAGGGCAGCAGGTGGAGTGGGAACCGGGTGGACGGGAGCTATGGGGGGAAAAAGGAGAAACAATTGTAATAATCTGAATAAAGATGTATTAACAAAATAAAAAAAATAAAAGCACCAGAAAAATAAAAAATAAAAAATAAAATTAAAAAAAATAAAAATAACTATGAACTCCAGACAGTCTAGGTCCTACAAAGCAGAGCACACCTGTTCCAGGTGCCAGGCCAGAAGGGGCTTCCGTAGGCCTGTGAGTGATGGCTCTCAGCAATGACAGCCATCAAACCTACTTACTGAGCACAAAGAATGAAGCTTTTTGGGCAAAGAACTGAGATTCCCCAAGCATAGAACTTTAAAAAATATATGTTTTTATTTATTTTATTTTATTAATATATTTTTATTGATTTAAGAGAGGAAGGGAGAGGGAGAAAGAGATAGAAACATCAATGCTGAGAGAGAATCATTGACCGGCTGCCTTCTGCACACCCCACACTGGGGATCAAGCCCACAACTCAGCATGTGCCCTGGCCAGGAATCCAACCACAACCTCAAGGTTCATACCTGGATGCTCAACCACTGAGCCACACCTGCCAGGCCCAAGTATAGAACTTGAGTTTTGTTTTTAATGTTCACCTTTCTTTGCTGCCAGTGTCCTTTGAAAGGGGCCTTCCTTTCTGCTTCATACACACTGGGATAGCCAGAATTTAAAAACCAGCAGAACAGGCTCTCCTTCAGTACTCCCAGCTTCCCGCAGGCTCCCCACCCTCCCCCACGTGCAGGCTGGCGCTCTGGCTCTATGGGCCTCGGCCCTCTGCATGGGGCCCTCTGCATGCAGCCCTCGCTTTCTGGTTCCCGGCAGCCGGCTTTACGAGCTCCATTCTGTAGATCAGCATCTCAACATCAAACTAACTGACGTCAGTGTCACAGACCCTGAGAAACACCCTCACATGTCATCAGTGAAGAACTGCCTCGTCTGGGTTCAGTGGCTGGCGATGTGCGGTTGCCAGCATGTGAGGGGGACACGCAGTCACTACAGGATGCAGCAGGAGGGAGGCTGCAGTGGACACAGTGATGGCTCCTTCTCTGCTCCCTTCCCTCTTCCATTGGTGATCTCTGACCTGGTGTCCCAGCCCAGGACCCCCCTACCCCACCCACACTTGAGATGTTGTGTTTTTGGTTTTTAGTAGTGAAGGTGCTCTTTTCTATTTTTATTTTTTAAGAGATGAGTAGATGAGAGGACTCATTAGTGGGGAGCAGCTCTCTCAGTGAGAAGGGGAAGGTAAGTCTTCTGGGGAACTGCAGGGCTCCTTGTCCCCAGCATTCAGAGGAGGTGGGAGAATCTCCTAGATCGCTCCAGGGAAGCATGTGCCTCATTGTGGGGATGGAGGGAGTCTGTCCCACACCGGGAATAAAATTTACGATGCTAAATAAATAAATAAATACATAAATAAATACCAGAAGATCAAAACAAAAAAGCCTGGAAATAAGAAGCACTGATGTGAATGTGGAGAAATGGGAGCTCTCATAAGCTGCTGGTGGGAATGTGAACTGGCGCAGCCGCTGTGGGGAAAACAGTTCAGTGGTCCCTCAAAAATTAAACAGTTACAATATGACCCAGCAACTTCATCCCTAGGTGACCTGGAAACATATGTTCATGTAAAATCTTAAATATGAATGTTCATAGCAAAATTATTTATAATACCCCTAAAGCAGCAACAACCCAGTGGCCATCAATTAACTGATGAATGGATAAACAACATCTGGCCTACCCATATAACTCATGCATGGAATATTATTTGGCTGAAAAAAAGAATGCAGTACTGGCACAGGCTGCAACATCACCAACACGCTGAAACCATCATGCTAAGGGAAGGAACGAGACACAGAAGGCCACCTGTTGTTTGATTCCATTTTTATAAAATGTCCAGAATAGGCAAATCTATGGAGACAATAAGTAGATTAGTGGTTGCCAAAGGCTGGGGGAGAGGGGGGAGGGGGATCGAATGGGGAGTGGCCGTTAATGGGTACAGTTTATTTTGGGGTGATGAATATGTGCTGGAATTCAATAGTGGTGATGGTTGCATCATCTTGTGACTATACTAAAATACCTTTAAAGGGTGAATTATATCTCATTTTAAAAAATTCCCTTTTCTTTGTCTAGACCCATTATTTTTATCAACCGAATGACAAATGTGCAAAAGGCATTTATACCAACCCTAAAAATAGCCTAGTGTTTTTTTTTTGCCTTGACCATGTAACAATGAAATTTTCCCGCTTTGTCTTGGACTCCTTAGCTGAAGAATCTACTGATAGAACATTTCTCTCTTCTCCACACTTGTTCTTTCTCTCCTTTTTGATGCCATACAAAGATAGTCTCTCATTGGAGCTACTTTTTCCTTTTTTAGACAGCACTCCTCTTTTATTGCCTGCTGTCGTGCACTCACCTAGACCTACTTAACCAAATCCCGGTCTAATACAGTTCTGCTCTTGAATAAAGCAGAAGAACTATAAAGTACAGAGTCTTTGTCAGATGTGATATTCTTAGATGACCCCTGGGAATAAACCACTTAACAAAGAGAGTTGGAGTCACTTTCTCTGGAAACAGCCTTAGCTAGTTACCTCTCCCAGAGCCTTAGATTGTGTGACCTCAAATAACTGTTAAATGGTATCTCACTCACTCATATGAATGTGAGTCTTTTCTCATTCCTATCAATAGATTCCTGCAGCTAGTAACTTAATTGCACTAAAATCTCACTAAAGTGTTTTGCTTCGAAATATACCAGGAGTAATTTTAAAAAGGGAGGGTGCTATTAGGGTGATGAAATGTTCCAAAACTGAGTTAGGACGATAGTTGCATAACTTGGTAAATTTACTAAAAATCATTGTATGCTTAAAATGAGTGACTTTTATGGTATATAAATTATACTGCAATAAAGTTGTCAAAAACAAAAAATAAATAAGCCAAGGGGTAGAAGGGGAAGAAATAAGTGGAGGTAGAGAGAACGCAAGACAAGCCTTAGGTTGACCAGAGTAGAGCTGGGGGTGGGTAGATGTAGTGGACGCTGTTATACAGTGCCCAGCACTCCCCTCAGGCCACCCCAGACGCAGGGAGTGGTGGCTGGAAAAGGCTCTTAGCTGAGGCCCTGAAGGCTTCTCCCTTAGCATAAGTGTGCTGCTTGTCCAGGCTCACACCCCCACCATGACGATGACCCACATCCAATGACCAGAGAATGAGAGGATGGAAATGCCCACCCTCCCCACATTTGTTTCAAGGCAGGGGAAACCCTCAGCCACCCCCAGCTCCTGCATTTGGGTAATTGGCTACAGCTGCTGTTGAAAGTGCCTTACAGCTCACCTCTCCCCCTGCCCTGCCGCTTCCGTCACTCCTGCAGAGTCTCATCCCGACAGCTCTCCTCAGAAACCGCCTGCACCCATTCTGCTTCTTCAGAGGCTGTTTCCAGGGAACCAGACCTAAGACAGGGGCTCACTGTCTATTCTCTCTGCGTTTATAAGTGTTCAAAATTTTTTGTAATAAGAAGTAAAAAAAAAAAATCCTAAAAGTCCCCCAAACTGAGGTACCACAAACTCTAAGAAAACGATGTCTGATGTTTCACAGACTGTAGCTAATACTAAATGTGTTGTTCAGTGCTAAGTCAGAAGCCTGTCTCCTCACTAGCAGTACTTTCCTCACTCTGTTGTAAGGACTCAGAAATGCACTTGCATGTCTGTTTAGACGGATTTGTTGCACTCAGCAGGTCTCTTCTCACCTTGCCTGCAATAGTTTCAGACTGTGAGGTCCTTGACAAGCACGAAGAAAGGAAGACAAGGAAATCTGAGAGTAATGAGACCCTCAGTCAGAAAGGTAATGAGATGCCAGGAAAGTCTGTATCCACATGAATTTCAGGTCCATTTCTTTTCTACATTTAACATAATTGCAATTTCTCCCAGAAAGCCTGTAGGCAGGAGGATAACAAGATTTCAGTGATTAAATTATTTAAAGTCACTGGTACTGTAACATTTAGAGGGCCCTCCACAGATTTTGTCTATTATATGAAAAGAATGATCTGCAAGTTCCCTTTTCCTAGGGATTCAAGGAGTCACCAAGTATCTGAACTTGCTTTGCTTTAAAACATCCCAAATCTTACTAGGAACTTCTGGCTATCTTACGATTGGCCCATTACATAAATGCTGGAACTACACTAAATGTCCTCAACCAAAGAGATATACATTACTGATATTTTTTATGGCAGGTCCAACTCAGTACCTAGCATGATGGAGTGTGCTGTCCTTTGCAAAAACTAAATCTCTCCAAAGAAGGCACTGCCTTTCCAAATTCTTCCAATGTCTCCAGAACTGCCCTGGTCTACCTGTTTGTGCCTTGTTCAGTGTTTTATTTTCTCCAGTTGTAAGCTCACCTATCTTCATCCGCGATCCTAGGAACCTTCTGGCTCCATCTCCTGCTTCTGTTCTTGTCTCTTCCCTTGATATGGTGCCTCCACAAATGGATCATTCACTTAAACACAAAGTCCTCTTACTTGTGAACTTCCCCATAGGCTGGCCTCTGTGTGTGCCTCCCCACAGCCCCACAGCAGTGTGTTGGGGGAGTGTTGCCCACATGGAGAACAGGGAGGGGCCTGAGGGAGTTGTTAGGTACAGGAAGAGAAAGGCACCATGAGAAGTAAGGAAAACTAAACCCAAATGATGAGAGGAAATAGCAAAGGACTACTGCATTGCCGTGTTATTATATAATATTAGTGGCCCGATGCATGAAATTCGTGCATGGGCAGGGTCCCTAGGCCTGGCCAGCAATCAGGGCCGATCTATGGGGCGACCGGCAGGGTGATCAGGGGGCCCCTGCTGGCACCCGCCTTGGCTGGCCTGGGGCCTGTGGGCTGGGGGCAGCTCCTGCATTGAGCATCTGCCCCCTGGTGGTCAGTGTATGTCAGAGTGAACAGTTGTTCCACTGGTCGTTCCATTGTTTGGTCAATTTGCATATTAGGCTTTTATTATATAGGACTAGAGGTCCGATGCACGAAATTTGTGCACGGGGTGTGGGGGGGTGTCACTCAGTACAACCTGCACCCTCTCCAATCTGGGACACCTTGAGGGATGTCCCCAACTGCCCGTTTAGGCCCGATCCCTCTCACAACCCAGGACTACTGGCTCCCAACCGCTTGCCTGCCTGCCTGATTGCCCCTAACTGCTTCTGCCTCCCAGCCTGATCACCCCCTAACCACTCCCCTGCCAGCCTGATCGATGCCTAACTCTGCCTTGCCAGCCCAATTGCTCCTAACTGCCCTCCCCTGCTGGCCCGGTAATCCCTAACTGCCCTCCCCTGCAGGCATTGTCCATCCCAACTGCCTTCCTCTGCTGGCCTGATTGCCCACAACTGCCCCCCACCCCTGCCGGCCATCTTGTGGTGGCCATCTTGTGTCCACATGGGGGTGGCCATCTTTGACCACATGGGGGCGGCCATCTCGTGTATTGGAGTGACGGTCAACTTGCATATTGCTTATTTATTATATAGGATTTTTACAAGTTAGGAAGAACATTTGGCATAAATAATATCACATTTAAATTCATAACTGTTATCTATCTTTTACTTTTCAAAAGTATCTGTAATCAATCAAAATGGCAATTATACGGGTTCTCTAGTCTTACCTTCAAAAAACAGAATTTAAGAATCACCCTCACTGATGGTGCCTTTCTGGAAGTCCAGGAGTCAGGGACATTCCTGCCCAACAGTGAGCAGAATAAAATCTGAGCCTGGACCCATGTGAAGGGTTAAAGAAACAGTTTCTCTTTACCTGGGTCAACCTCCTCCATGGTGACACAGCTCAGGGCCAAGAGAGACCTTCTCAGCCTCAGGTTTCTCCCACAGGGGAAAGTGAGAGCATCGGACAGGCATTCAGCCTCCCCGGCTCCCCATCCCCCACCCCCCTTTGGCTGTGCAGGACACTGCCAAAGACCTGCTTGTTTTTTACCCTACCCAGAAAACTGGTGTGCTCAGAACTGGAGGACAAGGAGAGGCTGGAAGAATAAGAGCCAGGGCTCTCTGCAGGCATCAAAGGACACAGATCCTACTAACTGCTTCACTGACTCCATCAGAAAGCTCACCCATGAGCCTCTAGGAAACCTTGCCTGCAGATCCCCCAACTCCCCCACGGGCTCCACCAACCCTCCTCCACACACCCCAATCCTGTGGCCGCAGCCTATGCACATCCCCAGCGGTGGTGAGAGCATCTCCATAGACAGCTGCTAGGCATGTGCAGGTAGCTGGCCCAATCCTGTGGAGTGGGAGACAGCACACAAACCTGAGACTCAGCACTGGCCTAGAGAAAGTAAGCTAAGGGGAGGTGTCAGCACCTGGTGTGGCTTTGTAGGATGGAGGGGAGGCATACAACCTTAGCAATCCCCTCTCTGAAGAAGGGGCCAAAAGTGTAGAGCAGGCACATTCATAGAAAAGGTCTCAGAAAGTCTCAAATCTCTAACATGGCTCAGGGAAGGTATTTCTCACCTCAAGCCAGCCAGTATAGTTAACCAGTTCCAATATATTATACACAGTATTCAATACTATACAAGAAAACAGTTACAACACAAAGTGCAGACAATAGAAGTATTATCATGGAGAGTGATGGTAGGGAGAAGTGGGTAATGCAATAGTCAGAAGTAAGAGGCAGGACCAAGGAAGGTTTTAGCTGAGACCCAGGATCGTGGGCAAGGGCTCTGCAAAGTTGAAAGGACAGCAGGCTCAAAGCTCAGGTAAAAGAAATAAGGTACACGTTAGGGGAACAACAAAGCACCTGGATGGCCAGGTTGTGAAGCTTGGGGGGTGATAGAAGATAAAGCAGAACAGCAGAGAGCCCAGGCCATCGAGGGAGGGCCTTGGCTTGAACCCTTATTCTACTGGTGGCTGAGACACAGTGTTCTGGGCAGAGAAATTCCATGCCTGGGATTACATTTTAGGATGAGCATTGGTGCAGAGACCAGACTAGGGAACAATAATGGGGGCATGGAAACCATCCAAAGGCTACCTCAACAGGCTGAGAGAAGAGTAACATTGTCCAAAGGAGCAAGAGGAGAAAGAAGAGAACCTGAGAGAGCACTGGGAAGGAGGACTGTCAGAACTCAGTACTTGGTGGATGCCGGGGAGAGGGTAAGAAACGATGGAGAGAGTGTTTTAGAGAGTGATGTGTCTGTCTAGTACCCTTTCCACCACTAAGGAGACACTGTCACCTCATGTAATTAAAAACAAGAGACATAATTTCAAAATGACTAATAAACACTTAAAATGTTCATTTGAGAAATGCAAATGTAAGCTCTGTGTGTATGTGTGTGTGTGTGTGAGTGCGCCCTTCCCTGTATGACTTAGGGTAGGCCAGTGGTCGGCAAACTCATTAGTCAACAGAGTGGCAAACTGTGGCTCACCAACCACTGGGCTAGGCCACTGCAAGTCCTTCCCACTAGTTCATCTTCTGAGTTGGCCAAGGCTTGGTCGCTGTTCTCTTGGGTCAGTAAGCTAGAATGATTCAAACTTAGAGTGACTGGTGGCTATATCCCGCACTGCAGGCACAGAGCTCCTCTGTGGCTGCAAAAAATGAACCAACACACAGAAAGAAGATGAGAGAAGAAATCTCCAGAGTGATCAGGGAGAGAATGAATGAATAAAGAGAGAAACCACAGTTCTGGGAGGTCCGTTCTGCCAAGTTGCTCTTACTTGCAGCCACAGGCGTCTTGACTAAATAGAAATGTCGTGCTTGCTTCCTGCATGGGCAAGCAGGGAGACAATGGTGCCATTAGTCAACAGAAGGAACAGAAGAAGAAGAAAGTGTTTTGGGAGGGAAGTGAAAGGTTTGGAATAAGAGGTGTGGATATATCTAAGTTAATGAATAAGCATATAGAATTGGCTTTTTTGTTATTGATTTTTCATATGTTCTCTGTTGGGTTTCACATGGAAATATTTTTCAAAATGGTAAAATACAAGTTTTTATTTAAGAACTACCAGAAAACTTTTAATAGTATAAGTTGCTTTGTGTTTCTAAAAATGAAAAGTTAGAAAAAGAAATCAAGAAATTGTCAGTATAACCTTTATAAGAACTTGGAACTTAAATGAATAAATAAAACTGTCCAATTTAACCCAACGTTTATCTATTCAACAGTTAGAGACCCAGATCTCTTGGGTCGAGGCCACGTGCAGCAGGTGCTCTTCCTGTAACTGCTTCACACAGGAGACACACAGGAGACATACAGGAAACACACAGGGGACACACAGGAAACACGCAGGGGACACACAGGAAACACACAGGGGACACACAGGAAACACACAGGGGAAGGCAGTGGCCTGAGCAAGGGCCCAGGCAGGGCTGGGGCTGAACAGAGGCAGGGAAGGAGGAGAGGAGAGAAGTGGCAGCATGGTTCTCCTCATCAGGGAGGAAACTCCTGGGCTGCTTGAGGCAATAGAAGCTCCACAGAAGCCCTGGCATTTGATGCCAGGATGGAAATCTCTGGATGAAGGAAGGTCACGACTCAGGCTGGCTGCAGATCTGGCTGTCCTCCATATTAGCGCCCTCTGGCAGCAAAGCCGTCCCTCAGTGCCAACTCTAAACAAAAGGAACCCACAGCATTTACTGGCTCAGCACTTATTTAAAATTCCTCAATGTGCCTACAGTGGAATTTCAATCAAAATCAGCTTATCCTTTTTCCCTGGCAATCAGAGCATGCTGCCAGCCGTCTCTCAACCCCGCACAATGGAGTGTGGGGGGCAGTGGTACAGGGAGGGTACAGGAATGCAGTTTATTTTTCAATGAATTTTATTTTTTAGAGCAGTTTTAGATTCACCCCCAAATTGAGTGGAAAGTACAGAGACTTACCATATACCCATTAGCCCCACACATGCACCGCCCCTGCCATTACCAACTACCAGAGTGGTGCGTTTGTTACAATAATGAACCTACATTAGCACATCATCGCCCAAGACCTATGGTCTCACTCTTGGAGGCATACATTCTATGGGTTTGGACAAATGTATAATGACATATCCACCATTATAGTATCACACAGAGGTGTTTCACTGCCCTAAATATCCTCTGTTCTCCACCTGTTCACCTCTCCCCTCCCACAACCCCTGACCTCTTTACTGCCTCCATAATTTTGCCTTTTCCAGAATATCATATCATTAGAATCACACAGTATGTAGCCTTTCAGACTGGCTTCTTTCACTTAATAATATACATTTCAGTTTCCTCCATGTCTTGTCATGGCAAGTACAGCTTTTTCATTTCTTTGTTTCTTTAAAACCAAACACTAACTGATTTCACCCCTCCCTAATTCTGTTGGGATTAGAATTTGCCAGGCTGCCAGCACCACATCTCAGCCGCTGCTCCCAGCTGCAAGGTCGCAGCAAGCACTCGACAAGGGGTTTGGTGACCTGGACCACCGGGTGCATTGAGAACTGGTGCCACAGATGTTTGAGAGGGTCCAGCTCTACAATGTGTTTTTTCCACACTACCAAGCAATTCTCCCATGCCAGCTGGATGTCCTACAATTTAACTCAATTCTGACACTATCCACCAGAGGCAGAGTCAGCTTGCCTAGGTTAAGGACTCAGTCCTACAAGACTGCCTCCATTTCAGATGCCAATTGCAAGTCCAGGTTATCACCTGTGCTTCTGACCAAATGGCTATATATCAGAGGTTCCCAAATCCCCTCATTGGTGAAATTCATTAGAGTGGCTCACAGAACTCAGGAAGCATTTTACTTACTAAATCAGTGGTTTATTATGACAGGATATAACTCAGGAACAGTCAGATGGAAGAGATGCGTAGGGCAAGGTATGGGGAAAGGGCACGGAGCTGCCATGTCCTCTCCAGGTGCACCCCCTCCCAGCACCTTCACGTGTTCACCAACCCAGAAGCTGTCCAAACCTCTTCCTTTAAAGTTTTTATGGAGGTTTCATGACTTAGGCATGACTGATTAATTCAGTGGCTCTTGGTGATTGAACTCAATCTCCAGCCCTGCCCGCTTCCAGTGAGGTCCAGGGGTTGGGACTGAAAGTTCCAACCCTCAAATTTACTGGTTGATTCTTCTGGGAACCAGCCCCATTCTTAGGAGCTTTCCAGAAGTCATTAACATAACAAAAACGCCTTTGTGGCTGCCCTCAAGGCTTAGAAAATTCCAATGGTTTTAGGAGCACTGTGCCAGGAGCAGTGCAAAGACCAAATATATATATTTCCTATTTCCTATTACAAATCACAATATCACAAGCTCCTCCTAGGGAGACATGTTTCTGCCAGTTTATCACCCTGATGGCACATGTCGGGGTCAATAAGCATTCCAGGTGCTGGAGACTAAATCCTTGCTCCTCTACTTTTAGCTTCCCGAATTTAGATAAGGTATTTCCTCTCTAAGAACTCACATCTGTAAAATGGGAATACTAGTTGCCCTTATCTCACAGGATCCTTAGGAAGGTTCAGTAAGATGTATGAAAAATGATTAGACACAGAGCAAGTACTCTATAAATATTAGCCATTATTATTACTACTACTGTATTATTAATACAGTTATTATTCTAAGGCACTTCAAGCTTGGCAAATGCGTGGGATCACAGGCCCATTTTACCGATGGCATGGAGCGCACTTTTACTGATGTAGCAAATGTTTACCGAGTGCATGTTTTGTGACAGACAGGCTGCTAGGTATAGGGAGGGACCTGTCCAGATGCTCAAATCTATCAAAAGAAACTACTTCTTGTGCCCAGTCCTGTTCCAAAGAACAGGGGCTTGAAAAGATGCCGGCAGTGAAGAATGAGAAAGCATATTTGATACTAGTAAGAAAAAAAAAGCTAAGAAACAAAGTAAAGCCAAGATGGGAGAGGAAGTGGCGAGCACCCAAAGCCATGAAGCTCTCCCCACTTTGTGGAGGCAGGCCACAAGGTGGCTCTAAGAGTTTTCTACAGCTGAGTCCAAAAGATTCATGTCGATAACTGAACATGAACCATATGCTCATGGGAAGCCCAACAGACAGAAATGATCTAAATGGAAGCCACTGCAGGAGCTTCATCACAGGGAGTCTTGGAGAGGCTGAAGATTTGACCTGCTCACATTGGAATCTCTAGCCTATCAAAATCTTTAAAATAATTAGAAATTGAGCACACATGAAATGAATGTTTTTGTAATATATATCTATGTTTTGGAAATCATAATAAAATGAGTGCCAAATGGCTCAAAGAAATAGTAACACATATGAGCATTACAAGCAAACAAACTGGATTGGGGTTTATGGCAAACAGTGAAATGTACTGAGTGAAGAGACACCAGTTGGCATTTTAATTTTGATGTTTCTCAAACACTACCTGTGTTAGAGTTTTTCTACGGCTGTAGACGGTGAGGAATGGTTCGTTCAAAATGCACCGAGGATTGAGGAAATGGGCCCGTTCCCTGAGTACTGCCACACCTGATGGAAATTTACTCATTTAATGAGGCAGCTATTTGCCATGAAGTGCCAGAAGCTCCCTTCCCTGCTTTTCTTCTCACCTGCATGGTCACCAAAGCCAGAAACCTGGGGGACCATCTATGACTCTCCACCCATTACTAATTCATGTCTTTGTTCTTAAGACATTTCTAATCTCTCATCTCCATCTCCACCCTACAAGAAAGATGGAGTGTTCATCTCGCTTAGCTGTTAGAACAGCTTTCTAGCTGCACTCCTCCCTGGCAGATGGTGCTCAAATTGGCCCTCCACACCACTGCAGAGAAAGGCAAAGACCAGCAAATGAACCTTATGTGGCAAACAGCTGCTGCTACATAACAATAGAAAGATAAACTACCTCGTGCTCCAAACTGGAGGCATAGGGTTTGCATAAAGATTCTGAACATGGGAATGACATTACTAGTTTACACCTGACTGTCCTCTTCTCTGAAACCTGGTCACTTTATACCACTTAATTTTTTCTAGAGAAACTACCCAAGCACCATCTAACATACTACAGAATATACTTATTTACTTATTATATTTATTGGTACTGTCCATTTCCCCTAATCCATAGAGGCAGGCATTTTATTGTCTGTGTTGTAACCTAAAACCATCCCTGGCACTCAGTATATGTATACTCAATACACAAGTTCTGTTGAATGAAACCCATACACAGAACTACCCCATCCCACATTCCAAAGTTCCATTTTTCTAGGAATTCTATTTTACCCAACACAATGACATGAAGGCACAAAAGACAGAGTCAGTCAGAATACTGATAACTTCAGTGAGTAAGTAAGAAAGATTTTAATTACCTTTCAGGGTTTTTTTTAAATATGTTAGATAGAGCATCTTTTAAACTCTTTTCCCTTATTATAGAATGTGTAGTAGTTATAATCACCCATTTTGGAAAGAGATACTTCTATATTTTTCTGTAGGCAGAGTAAACATAAGAAAAATCACACACACACACACACACACACACACACACTGTGTAGACACAAACAGAACCAAATGCCAAACAGCAGCAACCTCTCTCAAATCACTGACTAGTTTAAGGGTGGAGAGAGAAACCAGTCTGCCTCCTCTCATGCAGCCAGCAAGAGCACAAAGATAGCATGTCCTTATAATGTTTTTAGAAGCAAAGTCTCTGGCTCTGGCTCATTACCATGGCAATAATGCAACACTGGAGTGCTTTGTCCAATAGACTGTAATTCATAGCCTACAATTCCTAAAAGTGGGTAATGTCAATGTCAGGCCACCGAACACTGCTCTCATGCCAATTCACAGCACAGCCTGTCTCAGCCTTGAAGTGGCTACTACCCTCAGTTGCCTGAAATTAGGACACAATTCAAATGCCTGTCCAGGTGTAACCAGTCCTGCTCAAGGATGTGTGCAAGCAGCCAACTGGGATCACAAAGCTAATAGGGCTGTCCCTCCAAGATGTTAGCACAAAATGGATTGCTAGGGAAAACATGCAGTATTTCTGCAAATCTTTAATTTCATTTTAAAAATTGTGAATCTGTCACATGTATTAAGACAGACAATGCCATGCCAAATGCTCACTGCAAGTCCGCAAATGCAACTCAGTGCCTCAGAGGCAGCATTTTGGCGTCGCGCGTAAGTAGGCATCTGAGCACATTTTCCAGGTGAAAGGCAGCAACCTACTTAGAAATACGCTACATTTGAAAATTTCTGTGGCTCTTAGATGCATCCTATAATATAATGATATATCATAATCTGACCTCATATCTAGTCAAATGAAAAAATGAGCCTCATTGCCTTGATGTTGATGTATTTGGGGGGCCACCACATGGTATGGAAAAGCATGCCAAAAAGATACTCTCCTTCCTGTGTGTGTGATTTTCACCTCTGAATGTTCATTTATTATCATAACAATTATGCTTGTTCTATAAAATATAATGGGCAAGTATACACTGTATACAAGCACATTACAAGTGTCAAAACAGATCGCTTAGGCATGTATATGCTCTGTCAGTAAAAATGCTACTTGAAGTGAGATATTCAGACATACCATATATAAGCACAGACTCAGGATAGCTGTGTTGTTCTCAATGATTATTTAACCTCAGAGCACAAATACATTCTGGCTTGATATTTTAGAGTCATAACCTTCCTAACATTTCTGGGCTTGAAAGGAATTGTTTTTAAAAGAATGCAGAAGTCTTTAAGTTGTAGCCTATCATAACCAGAGTGAACCTTATTTTTGCTTCCCTTACTTGGTTAATGAGTTTTTACAAAGCAGAAAATTCCCAGATGTTGGCTCTTTGGTCCCACTTGCCACACTCCCCATGCACACCACAGAACACCTGGGCAGAGTAGCCTGCAGACTGCAGACAGCGGGTCTGGCCATGGTCACGGCTGCCAGAGGCATGGATTGAAGACAACCGCTCCTCGCCAGGGCCCGGGTGTGCAGAGTGCAGCACAGAAGGAAGAAACGTGGTTTCAACAAACTCTTACCCAGATGCACAGACAAGAGCAAACAATTAAAGCAGAGAGAGCTACTCTGGTGGACTCAAGACCTGCCCCATGTTAAAAAACCACAGTTGTCATGGGTAAACCTTAGGAACTGGGAAACATGAAAACAAATTCAACCTTTATCATTTAGGCAAGTCACTTCCTCTCTCGCAGTCTCAGCTTCCCCAACCATCACAGAGTAGGTGTGAGAACTGAATAATGTTGTGTTTGGTACAGCTTTGCTCTATTTACTGGAGGTCCAAAGGTAATTACTAATATTAATAGTAAGATGTTCTGATTAGGCTTCTTTAAAACAGTTTTCTGGGATATGGCCCTCAATTCTGTGGCGGAACTGGTTGTAGTTAAAACTGACAATATGCAAGTCTGGTTCCTATTTGACTTCAGTATTCCCTTTATAATCCTAAAAGTCATCAATTTATTTTATAGGCTAAGTAAAAATCCCAATGAGCTATTTATTAGCTAGAAACAGGAGATGGCATGTGCATAAGGATGAAATAATGAAAAGTCCTGCCGTGTGTTTGCAATGTGGGGGGAAGAGTAGAAAGTTGCTTATTTACAAAAATTTAAATGTTGCCTGTAAATCCATATGTAAACAATGGGATTTTAAAACAAAAAAATGATAAAATGTTCTTTGTGGGGGGAACATCAATTTTAAATATGTGCAACATCCAATTCCAAAGTTTTACTCTGCTCTGGTCCTTGATGTGGAACAAAATGGCAAATGCTCCAAAGCAAATGTTACTTTGAGCATATGTCTGATAGTGAAAGATATCAGAGGTACATGAAAGCTGTTTTAGCCTTGGACCTGTGTGGATTATGAATAGTCCCCAAAAGAGAAACGGCCTGGCCATGCACACCTTACTACGCAGCAGTGCCTGGTCTGCTGGGAAGCAGGACCCTTTGGGACTCCTCTCCACTTGTCCCCCTCAGGAACAGGTGCAGACACGTCTATGACATCAGTCCTGCCTGTCAGATTCCAAGAAGAGAAACATGAATGTTCAGAAAATGAATTGTATCAATGACCTCACCAGTGGGTACTGATGAATTTTTAAGGAACTGGCAAAATTTGACTGATTTACTTTCTCTTTAAAATGCCTGCTTTTATGTTCTCTTCTTCTGGGAAGGAACCGCCCACCTTCTTTTTGAATTTAGATGTAAAGGAGCTTTGAAATACATTCACACATAGGAACACACTAATGCCTGACAGAGGTGAGGATTTGCATAGTCGTGATCAAAAAGTGCTTTCACATATTTTATCATTTTAAAAATGTTTTTATTGATTTGAAAGAGAGAAGAAGGGAGGGGAGGAGGGGGGGAGAGAGAGAGAGAGAGAGAGAGAGAGAGAGAGAGAGAGAGAGAGAGAGAGAGAGAGAGAGAGAGAGAGAGAAACATTGCTTGGTTGCCTCCCACATGCACCCCAAATGAGGACCAAACCTGCAACCTGGGCATGTGCTCTGGCTGAGAATCAAACCAGTGACCGTTCAGTGCACAAACACCTAGCAGGGCTCAATGCATTGTTTTATTCGGGCCTGAGGCAATCTGGTGAGGACCCAGGCAAGCTGATTTCACTGACAGAGGATGGCAGATCAGAGAGGCTCCTCAACTGCCCCCAAAACACACGGCTAAAGAGAAACTCAGCAGGGATGCTCTTCTGCTGCAAACTACAAGACAAGTGTGCTGAACGATCACCGGAGATGTATGCATTTTTGAAAGAGTTGTGGTGAAAAGAAATGTGCCTTTAATACTTCTATGATTACATCAAACATGTAGGCGGCAGAAGCTGGGGCACAGATGAGGAGACCTGAGTGAAGGCCAGAGAAAGGAGGCTGCAGGGAAGGGGCTCCTTTTGAAGCAGAGAGGCATCTCCTTATATTTAAATCCCAGGCAGCAGGTTGCCTGGCATCAAGCTCTTTAAATATTAGCACTTCTCCAAATAGCCTTTATGCACAGGGCTTCTCAATGTCTATGACAACAGGGATGTATTCAACTGTCTTCTTTAAGTGGATTTGAAGTTTGTTTCTGGCAATCACTCCCATTCTTACCAGAGGATGCTGAGCTGTAGGTGTGCGATATCTAACACAGACAAGAACCTGGAGGAGGCACCAGCTCCTGGAAGGGCAGTGACTCCCCCTGTGCATTACTCCAGAACACTCCCAGGGACTCTTAAAGCCCGAGAACACAAACACTGAACCACACAGTCCCTTCTCTGTATACACCGATGCCATCTTCCCCACACTTTTAAGATAAAAGGCAACCAAAGGTCAACAAATACCAACCCAGAAATACATTTTTAAAAAACTGCTCATGTACACTGAGTGGCCAGATTATTATGATCTCTGAATGCATAATAATCTGGCCACTCAGTATATATATGTATATTAGAGGCCCGGTGCATGAATTCGTGCATGGGTGGGTTCCAGCCAGCCTGGCCAGGGGGAGGGAACATGGGCGGTAGGCTGGCTTGCCTGCTGGTCGAACTCCTGGTCAAGGGGACAATTTGCATATTAGCCTTTTATTATATAGGATATACACTGAGTGGTCAGATTATTATGCGTTCAGAGATCATAATAATCTTGCCGCTCAGTGTATATTGAAACTACCCTTGGGAGGTGAAAGATATTCTTGCGACTCGTCTACTTGTTTGAAAATTTCCAAAATAAAATAATAGGAAAGTTAACATAATTTGGGTATAGGTTACAAGGGGCAGGAAAATTGAAATATGTAAAAAATAATTGAGCTGTATGTACACTTAAGGTTTGTGCATTTTTAATTTTTTTAAATCCTCACTTTTTTCCATTGACTTTTAGAGAGAGTGGGAGGAAGAGGGAGAGACAGAAAGAAACATTGATGTGAGAGAGACAGGTCAATAGGTTGCCTCCTGCATGCCCCAGGCCAGGGCCAGGAGCCCACAACCAAAGTACGTGCCCTTGACCAGAATCGAACCCAGGACCCTTCAGTACTCAGGCTGGTGCTCTAGCCACTGAGCCAAACTGACTAGGGCAGTTTGTGCATTTTAAAATGTTTTTCTTAATTGATTTTTTAGAGAGAGGAAGGTAAAGAAAGAGAGAGAAACGTAGATCAGCTGCCTTCTACATGCGCGCCAACTGGGGATTGAACCCACAATCTGGGTATGTGCCCTACTAGGAATCGAACCCACCACCTTTTGGTGTATGGGATGATGATCCAACTGAGTGATGCCGTCCAAGGCAGGTCTGTACATTTTTTTTTTGTATTTTATTGTATGTATGTTATACTTTAAAAATAAGTTTGAGGGGAAAAAACTTAAATTACAGCAAGGACATAAACATGGTAATTGCTGGTGTATTTTAATAGAAAAAAATAACTTTCAGTTTACATTGTAACTGTGCTGCCTCTGGAGGTCTTGCTTCATTAATGGCTAATTAGTGATGACCTTAGCAAAAGATGTGTGTTCACCTGTGCACACAGCAATCATGGCATGCTTTTATGCAATTTACTTTGTGCTGTTTTAATAGTTTCCTTAAGTAGACAGCCTTCCTCTATTGTCTAAAATAAGATGAGATGCTCTTAAAACGATGCCAGGACATGTAGACTTTAATTAATTCTGGGTCTGTCACTGACCAGCTGTGTGAGGTAAGGAAAGCTACTTAACCTCTCTGAGCTGTAATACCTCACCTTTTCCTTTTTGAGCCAAAAGTCTACAATTTTTCCTGCTTAGACTGCTTAAACACATAATAAATCTCTGCTCTCCCAAATTGTAGTCTATCCCTTTCCAAATAATCACACATTCTAAATTACATATGTGTGACTTAATGAGATTGTATGGTAAGATGTGTGGGTCCACACATGTGCAAACCCACAACACAATGCTATGGAAGCTGTAGTCTCCTCATAAACACTTTACTCTCATCACCATGCCTGTGCTTAGGTTGTTTTTCTCCCACCACAGACTCTAAAACCCCTTCTTTCCACCTTTTCTTCATCCACACTCAAGTTCCAGGCCACAGAGCTTCCCTCCGGCCTCAAGGGCCCCTATTGTACTGCCACTAGAGAAATTAAGACTTTCAATGTTCTATCATTTATTTATTAAGTAACATTTGTTACCTGTTTATTCTTTCTAATTTTTCGTTCTTATTTCAAGTAGTCCCCAATAGATTGCATTCATTTCAACAATGATTTTTATTTCTTCCAGAATACTAGAAACTCAGTAAGAACAGGGATTTTTATCTTATAGGTTCATCACTTTTAA
This sequence comes from Corynorhinus townsendii, assembly GCA_026230045.1. Lineage (NCBI taxonomy): Eukaryota > Metazoa > Chordata > Mammalia > Chiroptera > Vespertilionidae > Corynorhinus > Corynorhinus townsendii. Next base: position 140,549,122 of record JAPDVU010000001.1, on the reverse strand, counting down.
AAAGTAAGACTCTTAGAGTTCACCTGGTCCCAATCCCTTGGTAGGCATTGGGGAAGGAAACAAACATTTCTCAAATAGAATGGCTACTATCTTAGTCATGTCCAGCTGCTATAACAATACCATAGATTGGTTGACTTAAACCACACACTTATCTCTCACAGTTCTAGAAGTCCCAGATCACAGTGCCAGCAGAACTGGTGTCTAGCGAGAGCCTGTTTCCTGGTTTTCAGACAATCGTCTTCTTGCTGTGTCCCCACATGATGGAGGGCAGACAGGAAGCACGGGTTCACATGTCTCTTCCTATAAGGGCACCAATCTCATGATGGGGCTCCACCCTCATAATTAATTATCTCTCAAAGGGCCCACATCCCTTTGAGAGATAATTAATCTAACGTCATCACATCACAGGTTAGTATTTGAACATGAATTGGGGGAGGATGGGGGGCAGGGACACATTCAGTCCATAACAGCTACAATGTGCCAAGCGCTCAGCCACACCTCTATGAAGAACAATTTTCTCCACTTTCCAGATGAGGTCACTGAAGGACACATTTCTATTACTCCTAGGGGACAGCTTTGTAATTTATGCTAATATCAAACCTCTGTGGGATTATTTTAAAGTACAACCCAGGTGTCAACTGCTTGTGCTGATTTCCAGTTTCTATGTCCCCTTATCAGACTTTCTTAGTCCCTCTTCCAGCCTGGACACAGCCCTTCAATGAATTGGCCAAAAAGATCCCAGCCACAGAAAAGCATGAATGAGCAACTTAGACTCAGCTGAGGATTTTAAGGAAACACAGAGGAGGGAGTTCACTTCTCACTCTGCAGGGAGAAGCAAATCCTCATGAGATAGTCCTGTCTCCAAAGGTTTTAGCTTTTCCCCAGCTCCTCCTGCTCTCCACCCGCCTGGCTGCAGGTTCCTCTCTTTGGGCGCTCCCATTCTTACTCTCCATTTTACAGAGCAGTTTGCTCACCCTGCAGCTGTTCTCCACTCCCATTTCTTGATGTGCCTAGGAGATCAGTAAGAGGTCCCTCCGGTGAGGGTGTTAAAGAACTCCTAAAAAAAACCCTCTGCTATGGAAGGAGTGTTTCACACTGGTAATTCCAACATAGTCTAGTGCTGTGTCCATACCTAGTGCTTATTTGCAGAAAGGAGGTCTCTGCCCCACTCAACCCTAAGGATTTGAAAAGCCTTAGATGTGAATCCTTATTGATTCTTCAGAGCCATTCAAGAGAAAAAAATTCATTCTCAAATAGGCTTGAAAGACTTCTGTTTCCATCTTAAAGCTCTGCTAAGAAAATCAGGGCTTTGTGTCAACCACTGATTTGGGACAATGGGTCTGTGTTTACTTCAGTTGAGATTTGGGAATTTGTCAGCAGTCATCTTATTTAAGCTGTCACCTTCAGGTCTTATTGCCCTTAGGAAATGGTTGGGTTGAAAGATTAGTCAGAATGCCTTGAAGTGACTTGTTGGAGTACAGTGGTCACAGACTTGACATATTTCTCATCACTCGTCACATCTCCCCATGTTCAACAACAGGGATCTGTTCTTTGTTGTTATTAATGGGATGATGTCTTGACATCAGTCTCAAATCTCCTAGATATAAGTGAAGGCATAAAACCAGCAGGAGCATTCTCTAGGTGATGTTCCACTCCCCTTTTCCTTCTTTCATTGATAACCCAAAAGTCACTCTTTGCTAGGAATTCTGGAAATGGACCAAATTGGGTACCTTTACACCCTAATTGAAATCATAAGTCTTTGGTTACATAAAATCATGCGTGATTCAGATGGCAAAAGGTTTGATGTGTCATCACTACTGTTCAAAGGCATTTTTCACGAGAAGTGACAACTATTAGAAGTATGTTCTGGAAGGTCTTGCTACTCAAAAAGTAGTCCTTGCATCATCAGCAGAAGCATCACCCAGAAGCTTATGGAAATGGAAATTCATGTCCCTTTTCCCAACCAGAGCTACTGACTCAGAATCTCTAAAGGCAAGGCCCAGGAATATTTCCTTAAAAAGTTCTCCAAGTGATCCTTATGTGTACTAACATTTGAGATCTGCTCTAAAGCTCTCTCCCAAGTAGATTTCTCAATGAATGGGAATCTAAAGGCTGGGATGAGCAATTATTTTCTGGCTCGTACAACTGCTACTAGAGACTTATTTATAGGTTTTGCCCTAGAACAACTGCAAAGGAGATTTCCTGATAAACTTCACTGAAGGAGAAATACTGGTAGTAGGATGACAGAGGAGTCCAGAGGTTCAATACTAGCTGTGTTCATGCATTGGAAGACAATGTTGTTAAAATATTCAAAGCCATCTATAGATTCAATGAAATTCCTATAAAATTCTCAATGGCAGGTTTTTGTTTTTGTTTTTGTTTTGCAGAAATAGAAAAGGCAATCCTAAAATTAACACAAAACCATAATAGATCCCAATTAGCAAAAACAATCTTGAGGAAGAAGAACAAAACTGATCATATTTCCTGATTTTGAATTATATGGTATGATATATTATATAAACCCACATATATATGTCAACTGATCTTCCACAAGAGTGCCAATATCAGGAAGTGATAGTCTCTTCAACAAATGGTGTTAGGAAAACTGGTCCCCTGTGGGCACCATCATTGTAGCAAAAATACATAAAAATAAACTCCAACATAGGGGGAAGCTCCTTGATATTGGTCTTGTCAATTCTTGGATATGACACCAAAATCTCAGGTGACAAAAGCAAAAAGAAATAAGTGGGACTGCATCAAACTAAAAATCTGCATGGCAAAGGAAACCATTAACAGAACGGAAAGGCAACTTACTGAATAGGCGAAAGTATGTGCAACCGTATATCTGATAAGGGATTAATGTCCAAAATATATGAGAAACTACTACAACTAAAAAATGAAACGGATTAAAAAGGGGCAAAACACTTAAATAGACATTTCTTCAAAGAATATATTACAAATAATAGCCAAAGTATATAAGAAGAGCGTAATTGACTAAACATGAGAGAAATGCAAATCAAAACCAAAATAATGTATCATCTCACACCTATTAGATGGCTATTATAAAAAACTAGAACTCATTCAGCTGAAGATCTGCCTATAGTAGACAAGACTGTACTGTGCACTTAAAAATTTGTTAAGAGGGTAGATCCTATGTCAAGTGTTCTTACCACAATGAAAAAACAACCCCACAATCCCTTTTCCTCTGTTTCCTTTTGATTAAAGAATATATCCCATCCAGTTCTGGAGTACTTCGTAGACATGAAAGTGCCCAACAGTGAGACTTTGGGCAGCGAGTAGGTAAGGTTGGCAGAGGAACACACAACTTTACATTCTGCTCTTGATGAGTTAAGCCCAGTATGAGACTCCTAAGGTATCATATATTCAATAGAGAAAAGCTAAAAGGGAGAAAAAGAAACAAGATATGAGGCATTTCAACTTTGAATGAAAAAGTGATGGGGGAAAAGGCAACAAAGATAAATCGTGATGCATGTAGTAAAACCATCTTGAGCATCTTGTATAAGAATCCTCGACAGCTTTAAACCTATAGTAGTAAATTCAGCTGGAAACTATGAAGATTTGCTCATATTGTGACTTCAGGGCCGTTGTCGGCAAACTGGCTCTTGAGCCACATGCGGCTCTTTGGCCCCTTGAGTGTGGCTCTTCACAAAATACCATGGCCTGGGCGAGTCTATTTTGAAGAAGTGGCATTAGAAGAAGTTTAAGTTTAAAAAATGTGGCTCTCAAAAGAAATTTCAATCGTTGTACTGTTGATATTTGGCTCTGTTGACTAATGAGTTTGCCGACCACTGCTCTAGGGCATTATTAAACTTTACTCTAGTTATTTTTTTTTCTGGGGAAGTCAATTTATTTATCCAAGTGGAGATTTAAAAACCTAAGGGAGCCATCTGGTGGCTCCCTTAGGTTTTTAAATCATTAGTGTGCCTACTAATTAAAATCCTTCTCCTGGGCACAAAATTGCTGCCCTGTGGGCACCCTCATTGGAGCAAATGGAACAAGACAAACCAGAATTGACAAAACACATGCTTCTGCTATATAAAATCCAAACAGTGTAATCTGGACACAACCAAACCAAAATTAAGGGGGGGAGGATGCTTAAGAGTAATTCTGATATTATTCTCTCTATCTGCTCTGAAAAAGAAACTAAATAGTGTCTGTAAATAAAAAAAAAATTGTGTTTTGAACTTTATTTCACTATTGCATTTTTCATACAGAATAAGAAGACAATTAATTCAATAACAATAAAACTGGAAGCCAAACCAAAAAACATGAATTGATGGCTCTGTGAAATAATGCATAAGGTTCAATTAGCTTTATATCTTCCTCCTAGTTTGTATCAGAAGCATCAGAGCAGGATGATGCACTTCCTGCTCAGAATAATAAAAAATTCAAATCCTGAACATTATTGATAACAATAATTTAATACACCCTTTCTTTCAGGTCTTTAATGTCATTAATGGTTTCACTGCCATGTCTATTTCTTCAAATATTGAAACTTTCTCTGTAATAAACTTATTTCATGTTACCTATGTATATGTATTACTCTCACTAGGAAGGGGGAAAGATCACTTCAAAATCTCAGATAATTATCTTGAATAAGAGGTGGCTCCTCTGTCACACTACACTTTATAAACTTTTCTTCTAATGCTTCCACTACTCCAACTTGCCCAGCTCCAAATAAGCTCCTGGAGGTGGATTTTTGTTTTGTTTTTACATGAGAAAAACTCATTTCCTTACATGAAAGCCTGATTTTATCAATTTTAATAGCAAACATGAGGAACAAGCACGTAAGAGTTCCTCATTATTGCCTATATATTCATTATTAAAGTATAAAGTGGCTGTAAAAATGTACCACAAAGTTGCTCTAACTGTTGAAAATTAAAAGGTAATTTCTAAAATTACAAGACCACAACAAAGACTACTTAAGAAAAAACAGATATGTCTCCTAAACTATAGTTTAAACCAAATATAATATCAAAAGTCTATAAAATGTACTTGCCACTGGACTATTTATAAATTAATAGCATTATGATTTTTTAATTGCTTATGCATTGTTGTGGTCATCTTGGATAAACTGAACACTTTCTGAGGTACATAACTAGAAGTATGTAAGTTTATATTTGTTAGTTTAAAATACTCTAATAACATTAAGTATGTTCCACCTTTAATTGAATTGCTTTGTTTAAAGCAGTTTTAACTCGAATTGTTATTGCCATTTGTGTTTATTATTTATGGATAAATTTATATCTTGTTTCAACTTTTATTTTTAATTTACATTCATCTTTTTATTGTGTTAAATATGAAACTTAGAGTTGTTTTTTTGGATTTATTTATTTATTTTTAAATTTCTTTATTGATTAAGGTATTACATATGTGTCTTTATCCCCCCATTACGCCCACAACCCCCTCCACTCATGCCCTCACCCCCCTGGTGTCTGTGTCCGTTGGTTAGGCTTATATGCATGCATACAAGTCCTTTGGTTGATCTCTTCCCCTTACCCCCACCCTCCCCTACCTTCCCTCTGAGGTTTGATGGTCCGATGGATGTTTCTGTTTCTGGATCTGTTTTTTGTTCATCAGTTTCTATTGTTCATTATATTCCATAAATGAGTGAGATCATGTGATATTTATCTTTCTCTGACTGGTTTATTTCACTTAGCATAATGCTCTCCAGTTCCATCCATGCTGTTGCAAATGGTAAGAATTCCTTCTTTTTTATCACAGTGTAGTATTCCATTGTGTAGATGTACCACAGTTTTTTAATCCACTCATCTACTGTTGGGTACTTAGGCTGTTTCCAGATCTTACCTATGGTGAATTGTGCTGCTATGAACATAGGGGTGCATATATCCTTTCTAATTGGAGTTTCTAGTTTCTTGAGCTCTATTCCTAGAAGTGGGATCACTGGGTCAAATGGGAGTTCCATTTTTAGTTTTTTGAGGAAACTCCATACTGTTCTCCACAGTGGCTGCACCAGTCTGCATTCCCACTAGCAGTGCACGAGGGTTCCTTTTCTCCGCATCCTTGCCAGCACTTGTTGTTTGTTGATTTGTTTATAATAGCCATCCTGACAGGTGTGAGATGGTACCACATTGTCATTTTGATTTGCATCTCTCAGATGATTAGTGACTTTGAACATGTTTTCATATGCCTCTTGGCCTTCCATCTTCTTTCAAAAAGCATGTATTTAGGTCCGTTGCCATTTTTTTGATTGAGTTGTTTATCTTCCTTTTGTTAAGTTGTATGAGTTACCATCACACCAAAAAAAATAAGATACCCATGAATAAATTTAACTAAGGAGGTAAAAGACCTATACGTGGAAAACTACAGGGCACTGAAAAAAGAGATAGAGGGAGACATAAACAGATGGAAAAACATACCACATTCACGGAGTTGTAGAATCAACATCATTGAAATGTCCATACTACCCAAAGCAATCTATAAATTCAATGCAATCCCCATTAAAATACCAACAGCATATTTCACAGACCTAGAATGAACTTTCCAAAAGTTCATCTGGAATAAAAAAAGACCCCGAATAGCCACAGCAATCCTGAGAAAGAAGAACAAAGTAGGTGGGATCTCAATACCAGATTTCAAGCTGTATTACAAAGCCACTGTTCTCAAAACAGTCTGGTACTGGCATACGAATAGACGTATAGATCAATGGAATAGAATAGAGAACCCAGAAATTGACCCAAGCCACTATGCTCAATTAATATTCGACAAAGGAGGCATGAACATACAATGGAGTCAAGACAGTCTCTTCAATAAATGGTCTTGGGAAAATTGGACAGATACATGCAAAAAAATGAAAATAGACCACCAACTTACACCATACACAAAAATAAATTCAAAATGGATAAAGGACTTAAACTTAAGATGGGAAACCATAAAAATACTAGAGGAATCCACAGGCAGCAAAATCTCAGACATATGCCAAAGCAATTTCTTCACCGATACTGCTCCTAGGGCAATGGAAACTAAAGAAAAAATAAACAAATGGGACTACATCAAAATAAAAAGCTTTTTCACAGGAAAAGAAACCATCAACAAAACAATAAGAAATCCCACTGCATGGGACTAATCAAATGATTCGCTCACATTTAAATCAGAAATTAAACTTTAAGTTAATGAAATAGTCATTTTTGCTATTTTGAAAATGTAAACTTGTTTCAATGTGATTGATATATTAGGGATTAAAATATCACAAAATTTCCCATTTGTTTATATGCAATTTTGTCTGTGAAACACTAGGTCAGTTTTAAATCAGGTCAATTTTGTCCCCCAGAAGACATTTAACATGACTAGAGACATTTGTCATTACTTGGCAGGAGGAAGGGGTGGGGGTTGCTCCTGGCATCTAGTGGATAGAGGCCAAGGATGCTGAGAAACATCCTACAATGGGCAAGACAATCCTTCCCCACAACACAAAATTATCCAATCCAAAATGTCAGTAGTGGCAAGGGGTAGAAACGTTGCAGTAAGCAAACAAACAGAACTGAGCTGGTAGGAATACACAAAATGTATACTCGCATATCCTCCAAGCATCTACCAGCTACTTTCGAGTACCCTGTGTTATGAGCCCTGCCTGTCCATGTCTGCTATCACAACTTTCCATCTGATTTCAGATACTCTTCCTTCAGGCACCTCACAGTAACTCAGAGGCTCTCACCCTTCTTACACCCACTTCCACAAGCAAAATGCAGGTATTTTTCAAGGTAATTGTTTATTTCTTAATCATTTGTGTTTACCATGCATAAATATTTAACATGCATAAAATGTGCGTTTTTATTAGGTTCTTATCTTTTCTTAACATGTCACTGATAAGCTTTTTGAGTGTTGTGTGCCTAACACCATTTTTCCCATAAGCTCTCTTTAATTGTACCATTTTGATTGCATGGTGAGTCTTAGAAATGCATGCAATATATTACAACTTCAAACCAAATGCATGTTTTATTTCTGTATTAAATATATTTATTCTCCTCTTCTCTCTGATTAAATTTCTTACTTTTAAAATGCTTTCAATACATGGTCGCAAGATTTTATTGTTTATTACTTTAATTTTCAAATTTTAAAAGATCCAGAAAATTATAGAAAACATTATAACAAGCATCCTGGTATTCACCACTGATTTAACAAATTTTACATTTTTCTTGAGATTTCCTTCTAAGGAAATGGAACATGACAGATGAAACTCAAGTACCCTTGGTCCCCTCTTCACTCCTGTTCTGAGATTCGGTCTTATTCTCCTCCTTTCCTAGAAACAAACATTACGATGAACCTGGTAACTTTTCAGTTCATGTTTTCAAAATTTTAATACCCATATGTGTTCAGAGATAATTATAGTATTTATTTTTTATGCACAAGTGCTTTCTTTCTTTCTTTATGAGAAAGTATTATTTTAAATTTCCATTCATCAATGATGAGAGAGAACCACCAATCAGCTGTCTCCTGCACGTCCCCCACTGGGAATTGAGCCTGAAACCCGGGTATATGTCTCAACCAGGATTTGAACCGTGGCCTCCTGGTTTATGGATCGATGTTCAACCACTGAGCCATTGCTGGTTATTTTGAGACTTTTTAAAAAAATAATTTTTTATTTTTCAAATACAGTTGACATATAATATTATATTAGTTTCAGGTGTACACCTTAGTGATTAGACATTATATAACTTACTAAGAGATCATCCTGATAAATCTTGTATCCATCTGACACTATACATAGTTATTAGAATATTATTGACTATATTCCCTATGCTGTACTTTACATCCCCATGATTATGTTTCTACCAATTTGTGCTTCTTAATACCTTCACCTTTTTACCACCCCTCCCATAAGGCAATCATCAAAATGTTCTCTGTATCTATGAATATGTTTCTTGTTCATTTATGTTGCTTGTTCACTTTTCTTTTTTTTTTTTTTTAGATTCCATTGTTGATAGACATGTATTTACTGCCATTTTATTGTTCACAAATTTGATGTTTTTTCTCTTTTCTTTTTTCTTCTTAAAGAAGACCCTTTAATATTTCATGTAATACTGGTTTGTTGGTATGATCAAGAAAATCGTGTTACCTTTATGGAAAGTATACATTCAAACAGAAGAATTCTGGTAGAACTTTATTCTGGACCAAATTATTTCTGATGGCATGTGGGAAAACTAATGTTTGATAATCTTCATTGTCAGTGTTCCCTTAATCCTAGATTAGAACCATTGTTTCTGCAGGAACAGTGGGTGAGGGCAGGTGGAATAAATATCTAGGTCTGCTAGAAAGGAGAGGACACCAAAACAGTCTGGAGACTGTGGGTTGAAGCTAGACTATCTTTCCCTCTCTAGTATTAACAGACATTACTGTGACAGTCACTTTCCCTTAGCAAAGCAAAGAACAATTCACATGGCACTGCTTTTTATTAAAATACTAGCCAGCAGTAGCATTAAGCAGCAAGAGGTATGGGGAAAATTTTTAGGCTCTCCACACTCTGAAAAAGAAAAAATAAATAATAAAAATACAACCTTTCTGAAACTACAAAAGGCAGGAATGAAGGGAATTTGTTAGAACTATTGCTAGAATGTGTTCTCATGCTTATGTATCTACAAGAGATTCTGTTGAGTTCTTTGTTCCTTTTCATATACGGTCTGCCTTTTTTCCTTTCTCTTTTCCAGTCTTTCCTATAAAGCAAGGTTTGAGTTTTCTCACTGTGTATTTTTCTCCTTTAGGCCTGCAGGTGGCGCCTCTGGTCCAGTGTCCTCCAGATGCCCAACTGTCAATAGATCGTGATTCCTCAGAAGCAATTACTTGCCACATTACCTTATGTGATTAAAGCAGGCAGTTTTGCTTTTAGCAAGAAACCAACTGTTCCTGGAATCACAAGACCACTAGAATTTATTAATCTGAAAAGAATACAAAGAGGCAGAGAATAAAAAAAAGAACATGCTTTCACGACTGGGAGTTCTATCCAACAGGTTTATGTGGGAGATGGATTTTGATTTCATGATGAATCATGACAAGCAATATATACACGCTAAGCAATATATACAAAAGCATAGTCCACCAAACAAAAATCCATGTTACAGTTTGAAAAAGTTGATGGTCATTCCAACAATGATTGCTCAAATGTCAAACACACAGGGATTGGTGTAATTAGGATCACATTTTAAAGAGAGGAGACAGGAACAGAGAAATTAAGTGATTTGTTCAAAGTCATGCAGCAAGTTGCAGAGTCAGGGTGCAAAACTATGCAGTCTGGCTCAGAGCTGGTTCTCTGAGTCACCATTGTCCCACCTCCAGCACCTTGTGCGTGTCTCCTATTCTCTTAATGGAAAGCCTTAAGCACTACCCACACTCATATCAGTAACTCCTTGGGAGGTAGGGGGTAGAGGAGCATGTGGCCTTACACAACCTCATCAGTAGCTGCTCCATGATGCTCCTACACACACATCATCATCCACCATGGAAAGTTTCCAGCCCTTCTGTTCAGAACTTCTGTTGTTCTTGGACTTTTCAAGTGCTTCTTGGAGACCCTGTTCTCTAGTTAGGATGAAATTAGGATGACAAGCCTTATTGAGGAAAACAAACCCAAAAATGTACAATGAATCCAATGTAGTAGAAATGTATTTCTTGTGCACACAAGCTCATGCGCTCAAAATCATTGCTATCCTCCCAGAAGTCACTCCTGGACTGAGATAATTCTTTCCAGTAGTTCCACCTCCTCCCACAGGAAGGGTGCACATCCCCATTAACCCAGTGGAAGGAGAAGGAGCACAAAGGATTATGAACAAAAGATTTTGATGGATGGGGCTTGGAAGTTGCACATGTAACTTCCACTCACATTCCATTGGCCAAAACATAGCCATGTGGCTGAATCTAGCTGCAGGATTAACTGGAAAATACACTTTAGTACTGTGCCCAGGAAGAAAAGGAAATGGATTGATGAATAGCTAGCCAGCCTCTGCCACACAGCTGATCTTCAAATTCACAGAAGATACAATCAATAAAAGAATTTCAAATTCCATTTCAGTACATCATGTAATCTTTTTCTCCTCCTCCTCCTCCTCTTCCTCCTCCTCCTCCTCCTTCTTCTTCTTCTTTTAAGGGAGAGAACCACAGCATCGGAGCTTTTAGGTTCTTCGGCTTATGTAAGTAGATCAATGTTGGTTTTCACCCTCCCTCTCTAGACAGGGTAAGTGCAGCCCATGAGGGGCCTATACAAAATAAAACAAAGAAGAACTTGAAGCTTCTTATTTCTAATGTTTTCTTCCACACAAGAAGACCACTGCTAATCTTCAAATGTGTATCAGCGATGGCTGGTATGAAGGCGGGGGACCCAGCGTTTCTCACTTCTTTTTCCACATTATCATTAGAGTGAACGTAACCAACATTACATACCATCCTTGGATGGAACTGTAACCACAGTGACAGATGCACAGAGGCAAAACTGCTGATTGGTGTCAGAAATCACATGGGGAGCCTATTCTGGAGGAAATAGAGATGGAAGTCAGGTGCTCACCCACTGGGCTCCTCCCTCTCCCCTTCTCTGCCCAGGCTCCTGGCATATCTTAGGACAGTGGGGGACAAGCTTGAAAACTACTTTCAGAAGCCATGTCAGCTACTGTAAAGAGCTATGAACAGACGTATATCCCAGGAATTTCCACAATATGACGCTGAGGAGTCCCTTTTCTAAGGATAAATGCCTGTTGCATGAAAAGTGATGGGCGAATCTACCTGATTCTATAATCAGATCATCTTCCTAGTTAACACTAGAGTCTTCTGCGTTCTTCTGCTCAGCAACACTCACAAGCCTGGGGACCAACCACCAGATGCCAATTTCTATGCTACTTTCCACTGCAGAACAGATGCTTTCACACCAGCTCTGCCAGAAACCCCGAGGTTGGGATTATATTGTTGCCCCTGTGCCACCCCTTTCTAACCGGCTAAATCAAACGAGGAAGGAAGTAGGGTCCCAAATTAGTCCACGTCTAAAATTAGATATAGAGTGATTGGTAATATGAGGTAGCAAAGAAATTTGACTAAGGCATTCTAATTTTTTTCTAAGCTTTTTTAATGAGTTAGCTACCTTAAAGGATTTACCTTTTAGAGTTTACATGTGTCTTAATTCCAGAAGACAGAAAGTCATTGCAATAATTAGTTTCTTTTTTCCCCCTTCTGAACTATAAGAAGGGTAATGATAGTGTCACGCTCATATTTATACTTTTTATTTTCAGCACCTTTCATGGTTGTTGGAATAGGCACTTGACAAACAGTTGTGGAAGGAAGGGAGGAGTTAAGGAATGAACAAACAAATGAAGGGGAGAGAAGAAGGCCATTTTGTGGCACAATCTGAAATATTCTTAAAGCCCTGTTGGATTTTCACAAGAAGATACTGAAATCAGATGAGGAGATATCCCCTTGCCCTTGAACCACTGATAGAATGAAAGTAAACCCAAATCCTGCAGACAGATAGTAAGTTCCCTAGGCCGGGTTTAATGGCATAAATCCTTGATTAAGAACCAAGAGGTCTGGGGACTGGAATTTGCCTTTTTGCTAAACAGCTAAGGAGTCATAGGCCTTGAATAATTTACATTTTAAAATGAGAATGATACTTCCTATTCTATCTCAAAGAGAGGGTGTGAAAAGTCAGGGCAGAGAGAGGGTGCACACGGGCTAGGCTTTTGGTTTAGGATAACCAAAAAATGACTAAGCTATTTGGGGAAAAAAGAGGACTCTACCAATTCAAAATCTAGAAGACTCTGCCTGTGATGTTTTCATTTTCAATTTGCAAAGTGCATTATCTTGGTACTCTACATTTTATAAAGTTAAATAATAAAGGTTATCTGCTTTTGCATTTGGAATGAGACCTCAAAGCGATAACCATGGATGTCCCTGCAATAGGGCTGATGTCTTCACAGATGGGGAAACAAATGCAGCAAAAATCTGTGAGACAGTTGGACAGCCTCACAACTGATCATGTGACCAAGTAAACAGATTGAGAAAACATTGAAAATCCCAGCCACCATGTGAGTGGTACCCATAGACAGCATTTTTCACTAGGTAACAAGAAGAAACCATCAGTATGTGCAAATGCTTCATTAATACGCAGACTCAGCAGAGAGCACAGGGCCGGCCAGCTCTTGCCGGGCACCTGAGCCAGTATGTGGTGCCTCCCTTGCTTCTTCTCCTCAGACTATCAGTGTTCTTCTCTTATTTTTTGCAAGTGCCCTAAGTGATCTCTATGGAAATATGATAAGCTTAAAAACAAAAGCAAGTTTCAAAATAAATGAAAATATGGTCACCAGAACTTAAAACAAAAAATTCTGGGCATCTAGTCTACTTTCCTCCATTCCTTTCCTACTGGCTTCCTATCAAAAGATATTTCTTTCAAAATGTCCTGTTAAATATACCTACAGTCCACCAACTACTAAAAAATTAAATTACATATAACAAAGTGACAACACTCTACAGAAATATTTCAAAACTGTTTGAATCATAAATTCTCCTAATGTCTTCCCAAGGCACAGGGCAAATAGATATTTTCACAGATGGTGCTGCAAGGAGGAAAGACATCACCAGTCCTGCGGCCAGGGAAGAAGGTGTTCTCATGGTTCTGAGTCACCTGACCCTTAGCTTTGGGCTAAACCTCAATGCTACATATTTTTACTCCCTAAAACTTGATAAGACAGTCAATTCTTTACATTCCTCATACTTTTCTTTTCTTCTCCAGACCTTAATTGCACGACAGTCTTCTTTCTATTTGTCTGTTTCCACACTACAAAGAGTGGGGACAGTTGGTGCCTTTCCTGTCCTCATCTCCTTTGACCAAGAAAAACAAAAAAGCCCCTCCAACAAAGGCCTTCGCATTTTCCCCACATTTTCTCAGATACAATGCATTCCATCTTTACAAACCCTCACTGTTGTTTTAACTTCCATTTATATCACTGCGGAGGCTACAGCTCCAGGGGGGCTTTCCCTTAGACCATCAGGTGCTCACTTGCCCCTAGACAGGGTGACTCACCCAGGAGGAAGGCCTAACAGAGCAAGGCTCGTGCTGGGCTGCCACCCTCCTGCCCTCTCTCCACCAGGAGTCCGAACAGCTCTCTGGGCAATGCCACCAACCAGGATGCTGCTAAGAGTGGCACCTCCTTCCTCCCCAGCGCCCAGCCCACAGCTCAGTTTCACACCTAAGGTCAGGCAGCTTCCAATAGCCATCTGTACAGCTCTCCTTAACCCTTGGGCTTTTAGTCTTCTAAGTCTCCTTCTGGCTTTCAAATCTCTTACTGACATGCAGACCTGGATTTGAATTCTGATTCAGTTCAAATCTCTATCACCCCCACAGAACAGAGTTAGGCAGAGCTGACAACAAAATTCATCCCAGTCTCCAAAGCAGCTCAGTGTCTGCAGCCTCCATTCCTGCCTGACCTCCCTCATCCTGTCCTTTTGTTATGCCTGGTTGTACAGTCTTTTGTTATACAAAAGCTGGCAGTGCTTGCTGAGTGCCCAATTATGAAATTTTTCGTTGTGAAGCACTGTGCTTATTTTTCCTTCTAGGACACTTGAGCAAGGCATGGCAGGCGCTAGCCCCCGTGACAGCAGTGGAATCCTCTGCTCAAAAGCGAAGTCACTTATTCAAGGGGCCACAGCTACTGAAAAGGAAAGATTTGAATTTCACTCCTAAAGTTCTGTATTATTTTCATAGCATCTAGGGTTTCTGATGATCCCTTCAAAACTGCAAGTAAGTTTCAAAATTAACCATCCTCTATGTTTTCTAATTAGCTCACCATGCTCATAAATGGAAATAGAGGAAATGCCACAGATTAGCCAGAGAAGCCACTGAAAGGCTCAGTGTGTGCAGTCGCTGGGTGGCCGGGGTGAGCCATGAAGAGGCCCAGAGACCCGGCCAGCTCTGCCCTTCAAACATTGTTTGACAGTAGTATTTTGGACTAATTATGTGGCACAAGTTGTTCCTAACCATCTGCCTTTGGATGTTGAGTTTGCTTCAGGACTTAAGAGGAGAGAAGAATTCACTCTAAGAATTTCACAAACTCCTAGAGCCATGCACCGATGATTCTCCCCATGCAATAGAATAAGCCTTTCCCACAATCAGCATCTCAACTGGACATCAAGACCCGACTCACTTTAATTTTACAATGCAGGGTTTTGAAACAATGTGCATCTGTATGTAGTGGTAGGTGGAATGCAATTGGCTCTGACATAAATCTCCAAAAATCAAATACTTGGCAGGTTAATACTGCATAAAAACACCCCCAGGAATGGAGGGGGACAGGAGAAAAGCTGTGGAGGACAGCTTCCAGCTCAGCTTCTCACTGTGCAGCCTGAGAACTTCAGAGCCCTAATATGTAACTGAGGTCACTTACAACAAGCGCTAGTCCATCAAATGTACTATCATACCTAACAACTCCCTAGATTAGTAAAATCATAGGTAAACTCACTATATAACAGAGGAAAAGAAGTAAACAGCCCTCCTGTCTGCAGGGCTATTATAACAATGCCTTGGAAGTTAATATCTGTAAGATGATTTGAGGAAATTGGTGCTATTAGAGAGGATAGAGACATGCAAGTTGATTCAGATTATGGGCAAAGGAAAAGATCACTAGCTCTTTTGCTGAGGTCATCTAAAGATTTTAGAGAAATAAGTACCAAAAGTACTTATTAGAGAGCCTAACAAAAACTAAATTGCATTTATGCTACTTTGATCATAGTTTTATTATTCTAAGTTGAGATCTAGCTGGGATCAGAAATGGGGCAGAAAAGAAGGAAAGTAAATATATAGAGCATATTTGTCATCCTTCCTGTACTTTTTTGATCTCCAGATGGACTTAAGTTACTTCATCCCACTCCTTACCTCCCTGCCACCTGCCCCAAGTCCATATCTTCAACAATAGAGCTGGTAAACACATTCCCACTCCTAGATCTTTAAAAATCTCCAGGCACTGTCAGCTTGAGATATCAGCCACGAATCAGAGATGGCAGAAGGCAGGTGGCACACACATGGAACTGTGGGTGGACCATTAAGACCACAGCCAAAATGATTGCACTATTTGTGCTACACTGAAATTTACTCTGTGGTGGAATCATATTCTGCATTTTGGAGAGAAAAGAATTAACTAAGTACAATCTGTGCCCTAGGCATTGTAATGACAATGTCACCTTGATAATTTCTAGTCAAAGACTCACATAGGATTATACCTGGAGTGAGAGGGGAAGGGAGAGGAAAACCATTCACTGAGCATCTACTGGGCCCTAGACTTTGTGCTAATCAGATACAAATCCTTAGACATCCTCACCAAAAAGAAATGGTTTGAAGGGAATCTTTTTGTGGCTGATTTTACAGCTATGGAAAGAGGCTCAAAGAGGTTCTAGAAGTAGACTTTGAAGGTAGGTCAATGGGAATCTTGCCCTTTGTGCTATGCCAGATTTCTTCAGAACATGAACTTGTGCTCATCATTATGAAGAGAGAGAGGTTAGAGGCAGGCAACTGTAATGTTTAATAAACTGTATTGACCTTTGTCCTCTACCTTGTGGAATTCTGAAGCTGGTCAAGTCATTCTTCAGCCTCTATTTTCTGCCTGCGTTCCATCTCCTTCTATAGAGGAGCACATGCCTGCGTCCCATCTCCTTCCACAGAGGAGCACATGCCTGCGTCCCATCTCCTTCCACAGAGGAGCACATGCCTGCGTCCCATCTCCTTCCACAGAGGAGCACATGCCTGCATCCCATCTCCTTCCACAGAGGAGCACATGCCTGCGTCCCATCTCCTTCCACAGAGGAGCACATGCCAGCAGCCACTTCCTGTCTTTCTCTGCAGGCTTTGACCATATTTCCTGCTACCCATGTTTTGACACACTAAATTCTTATTGGGAAGAGGATATGAAATGCCACATTGGATTTCTAAGGAAGAACTCAAAATAAAAATTAAACAGATAAATATCTACCCTAGCAAAAACAAACAAAAGACAACAAAAAACCTCTCTCAATATAATTAAAACAAAAACACATAGTTATAATCCTGTTTTCTGGTGTACTAGTGTAAAGTTACACTGTACCCTTAATTAGCCAGACCTCTACTAATTGGTACTTCGAAAAACTAGAATTATTTTGTTCTGAACACAATTTTTAAGAAAGAGAAACAATTGATACTCAGGTCCATCAAGTGCTGATTAAACAGAACCCTCCAGCCGTGCTCTGGAGCCAGGGTGTGCTCCCCAGCTCCTATCTTTCTCCAGCTAATTTTCCTGTCAAGTTTTATTTCAAAGACTAGAGGCCTAGTGCACGAATTCATGCACCAGTGGGGTCCCAAGCCTGGCATGCAGGATCGGGCCAAAACTGGCTCTCCAACATCCCCCGAGGGGTCCTGGATTGCAAGAGGGCACAGGCCAGGCTGAGGGACCCCACCGGTGCACGATCGTGGCCGGGGAGGGACACAGGAGGTTGGCCAGCCAGGGAGGGACTGCGGGAGGGCTCCAGAGCATGTCCCATCCATCTTGTCAGTCCTGATCAGCCGGACCCCAACAGCAAGCTAACCTACCAGTCAGACTGTTTGCTCCCTGGTGGTCAGTGTACATCATAGCAAGTGGTTGAGTGGCCTTAGCATATCATTAGCATATTACACTTTGATTGGTTGAATGGATGACCAGACAACCGAATACTTAGCATATTAGGCTTTCATTATATAGGATTTGGTGATGCATAATGTCTTTCAAAACTTCACAGTTAGTCCTTCTTTAAAATCCCAGATAACTATAAATATATCTCTCTAATCCAGCACTCCTGAATTGCATTTGTATAACTACCTATCTGGACCAAGGCCCATCATATCTGAGTTCCCAGAGCACAACACACAGTAGGTGCTCAAATATGCTCATATTATAGAATAATATATAAAATGCTTGTCTTAAATAATAAATGAGGGATGAGGGGGAAATCAATCTTTCCACCATCTATATTCACAGCTACATTGCCATACTGTGAATCTTCATTTCAGAATGATGATGCTATAATTTCTAAAATTGATAATGATTCAATGACTTTGATATAACTAAGTGCTAAATAAGGATCCTGAAGTATTAATACTATGTGTCTCATAAAGATATTCAACTACTGTTTAAATCATAAAATCGGGAGTTTCTGGTTAATATTCCTTTTAGTTAATTTGACTGTTCAATTGACAAAAAGCATTTCTGTCCTGTAGGCATGCCAACTAAGGAAGATATTGCTATTCTTAGAGCAGCACAGATTATACATCATATTTTGATGAGACAGAAAGTACGTCTCAAATCTTGGCAAGAGGGCCGAACAACTAAATTCTGGCCTAAGTCCCCGTTACACGCAATGACCTCTGTTTACCTTGAATAAAGGTAGCTGTCCAAGTGGAAATAGACAGCCACACACAAAACCAAAGACCAGCTGGTCTTCCTAAACCAGCATATATTATATACACTCATGTTTGTGTAAGTGAAACAAAAGTTGCACAATATTTTCTTGCCCTTACATGTATGGTACACTATTATTTTCTATTTAATTCTCTCTTTTTAAAACCAGTTATAATCATCCAAATTGATGCAATATCTGATGGTGGATCAAGACCCAAGTATGAAAGAAAAAAACAAGTATTTAGTCTAAAGACAAACAATTATACAATGCTTAAGTCAGCTGCCCTAACTTATCCCTGATCCCTACTGATCAGAATAATGGTCAATGGAGATAGCACCTCCAGGGCCTCTATATTTTGATTATGCCCCAAAACTTTAACTAGATCTTATTTCATATTTCTGGAACCAATATTACTACCATTGACAATGCCATCCTATATAATAAAAGGGTAATGTGCAAATTGACCCTAATGGTGGACCAATCAGGAACAACTGGTCACTATGACATGCACTGCCCCGTGGTGGTCAGTGCGCTTCCACAGGGGGAGCACTGCTCAGCCAGAAGCCAGCTCATGGCTGGCCAGCGCAGTAGTCATGGTGGAATCTCTCCCACCTCTGCAGTAGCACTAAGGATGTCCGACTAATAGCTTAGGCCCACTCTCCATGGGAAGTGGGACTAGGCCATTAGTTGGACATCCCCCGAGGGCTCCTGGGCTGCCAGAGGGATATCTGACTGCCAGCTTAGGCCTGCTTCCCTGGGGAGCAGGCCTAAGCCATCAGTCAGACACCCCCAAGGGGTTCCAGACTGCGAGAGGGCATGGGCCGGGTTGAAGGACCACCCCCCCCCCCTACCAAGTGCATGAATTTTTGTGCACTAGGCCTCTAGTAAGAGAATAATTTTCTGGAACTAGAAGAAAAATAAGTAATATTTAACACATAAATAGACACTTAAAAAGACTTTCTATGGGAGACACATAACATGAGACATTTAAAGGAATTGTCCAAACAATGCTTACCATCTGATGATCTCCATGTCCTACACTACCCACAAAGTTTCACAAAGCCCACTGTACTCCCAGTTTTCATATTACAAATTGTCAATAATCCAGAATATGCACTTCACCTGAGTTTCAATATTTGATGACTCATTCTTGGAGAAATATCTCTTCTTTTGAGTGTTATCACTTTAGATACAGAAAATAAGAGACTCTTAAAGATGTGACACTATATCCACATTTTCATTTGTCTCTGGTCAAGTTTACTCAATGATTCATACAAAACTAAAGTCACAATATAATTGCTATAATAAACTCATATTTATATTCCAATAATGGTGGGGGACTGCTGACTGTAACCAGCTACCTTTATATGAAAACTGATAATAGCAAGGGATTATATATATTAAACAAGGCATTATATATAAAAAATAGCAAGACTCTTTTTTAGTCTTGCCTAATGATGCTACTTCTTTTTTGTTGTTGTTAATCTTAACCCAAGGATACTTTTTCTATTGATTTTTTCAGAGAGAATGGAAGGGAGGTGGAAAGACAGAAAGAGAGAAAAATGGATGAGAGAGAGATATGTCGATCGGTTGCCTCCCACACACAGCCCCTGACTGGGGCTGGGGATCGAGCCTGCAACCAAGGTATGTGCCCTTGAACAGAACTGAACCTGTGACCCTTCAGTCTGAGGGCTGATGCTCCAACCACTGAGCACAACCACCTAGGGCTGCTGCTACTTCTTAAAATTATATGTAAAACCCTGAAAAAGAGGATGAAGACAGCACAGCTGTGGACATGCCTGCAGAAGAGTTATCTAATACCACTAATGGGAGGGGTAATTGAATCACTTCTTCGTCACACACACACACTTCAAAAAAGTTAGAAAATAATACAGAAAATAATATTGGCCCATTTTTGGCTTCTAAGAAGAGTGACTCAAACCTTGGATGATTCATCCATGAAATTCATACCTTTGAATAAATATGAGAGTTTACTCTGTGACAGCATTTCACTTCTTTATTGAATCAAACTATCTTAAAATGTATCTGGGCACATCTGAAAGGCTGCTGTTTGACAAGGCAGTTAAATGTGGATTATTTCCAAGTTCGCACTATGGATGTGCCTTTTCCTTCCAATGTTATCACCTGCCTTAAGTCACCAGGGGACGGTATCACTGTGGGACTGAACTCCCACAGCTGTGAGTTTGGTGGCTTCCACACAGGCTATCCTGAGCTGTACGCCACTGCAGCCTGTTAAAGGGCAACTGCGTCACGACATCTCTCACCTACCTTATTGTGTTACCACATTTGTGTTACAATCATGGAAAGATGGAGGCACTGGAGCTAACTAAAATTGCTTATTAAGCAGCTATTTGACACATGATAGATTTATCCAAAAAATAATACTAAACTTCAGGAAAATTACAGAGTCATTTGACAACTACTTATCTTCTTAACGATGACCAACTATTGCTTGTAAGGAACGCAAAAAAAAAAAAAAAAAAAAAAGTCAGAACTCTTTTGGAAACAACTCTGACCTGCTATGTAACCTTGGGGAAGCCATTTACTTTCTTAGCCTCAGTTTCTCTATCTATAAGGTAGGAATTATATGACTGTAGCATCCCCATTAGCCCTAGTTTCTGGCATCATGACCTAAAAGGAATGATGATGCCGCTCTGGCAGGGTTCTGAACTAATGCAGCTCAGTGACCTTCAATCACCATGGTGCACACTGTGAAATCCTCAGGAAGCACCAAAATGGGTCAGTATGCCACTCTCATGCACCCCCGGGTGCTACTCATGTTCTTCACCCATCCTCTTCCACCCCATGGATGGCCTGGCCTCAAATCTAGTTCTGCTGTTCCCCAGCTTCCTGCTGTAAGCAAACTATGCACCTTTGTACTTCTTTAGCTATAAAACCCAGATCATAATAATAGAAACTGCCTTGTAATGGTGATTTAGAGATGAAAAGTGCTTCGTACAGGTCCAGCCCACAGAGTGCTCGGTAAAAATGAGCTATTGTTCCATTTGTTCAATTTGCATATATTGAGTGTCTTCTCAGCACAAGGTTCAGCTGGATCCTATCTCCAAGTAACTCCACAGAGCATCAAAAACAGATATCCACACCATGTACTATATTTTCCCACAACCTAAATGGAGAGAATCAGGCTTCTTGACCTTGGAGGAGTGGTACTAACAGGGGTTTAGCTTGAACATAGGGACTATTTGACAGAAATATTGCCAACAACCTTCTCTTCTCAATGTTGACATCAACTCTGCTATCATTGCACTACCTGGCATGAAGAACAGTATCCCACACCATCTTCAGCTGTGTGCCAGGGACAGCCAGCTGTCTGTGAACAATTCATGCTCCCCTTTTATGGACAGAGGGCTACTGCTGGGCTACTCCTCATGTCTAAGAGGGAGCCACACAAATGAGTTGTAGCTAAGGAATGTGGGAGAGGATTACACTGCTTCTAGGGTCCTCATCAAAACCTCCTGCCTGGTTCTCCGCTCGCTTTCTTTCTCTTTTGCTGGCTGCCTATCTGCACGCGGAATACAGCAGAGTCTCTGCCTGCATGGGAGTCTGAATGACCGCAGGAGGAGAACTCTGGCCCCCAGCCAGGCTCCCAACTGGCTATCACATGAACGAGAAATAAGCTTCTATCGCGTGAAGCCCTAAGTCTGGGATCTGTCTGCTCTAGCAGCAAGATCTCCGTAATTCCTTTCTAGGAGCAGGTGAGTAACGCTCCCTGTGTTTGGAGAAAAATAACAGCAAACCCTGGCAAATCACCTGAAGGCCATGGGAAGATGGAGATTCAATAAACATGTTGCAGTGAAAAGAACAGGGTGGCTTGGAATAGAGATGTCCCTCAGGAAGCCACGCTACTTTAAACAAAATTGAACGGAGAGATGAGGCAATTTAGTCTGCCAGAGATAACTGGCATATGCCGCTGTTCTCCTCAGCCCCACCCAGCTCCTACTGGAGAGAAAGTCCGAATTCTGTTCAGAGGGGTACTTAAAACACCGAAATGATGATAATTAACTGCAATTAATTTATTGATTAAAATCTTTGCAATCTTTGTGAAGGCTTTTCGCTTGGGGTTCCTTTTTTTGCAAATTCCTTTAGGTTATAATTCCAGTAAATAAACCACTGGAAGGGGAAATTCACTGGACACTAAAAAATAAGCTACAGGCAACTAAAAGTAGAAATGTCAACTATTCTAAAGCAGTGTATTTTTAATCACACCCAAGAGGAAGGGGAAAATGATACTGAACTCAATATAATTTACAGTAAAACACATGCTACTTTAGGGGCAATGTAAGGTAAAGCCCAAAGCAGGAATAATACACAGATTCACTCAGAATTGAGAGGAAATGATGGAATTAGATTTGAGTTAAATAGTCTTAAAATCTCTCAAAATGATTCTACTTTTATATGTCTGAGCTCTAGCACTAGAACCAGAAGGAGCATGTGGGGTCCTTTGGGCACCACATAACGCTTCTCCACCTTTAACTCCAGGCGTGCTGCTCCGCTGCTCGGTGCAGGACCGGCTCAACCTCAGCAGTGCTGCCAAGTCTGCTGAGAACGCAACAGTGGTTTTAAACATGAAGATCAAGGGAAAGTCCCTTGACACAGGTGCACCGCCTGCCTTTCCACTGATGTTACTGAGCCTCTGGCCCCAGTCTGGATTTTTGGCAGCAAATACATAATTTTTGTGCTTTATTCATTGTTAGAAAAATATATTTAGTAAAAAAAGTTAACATACAAGTATAGTCAATTCTCACATTGGTGAATTCCATATTTGCAAATTCGTCTCCTTGCTAAAATTCCTTTGTAACCTCAAATCAATACTGTGGCTCTTTTGTGGTGTTGGCAAACATGAACAGAGGGGAGAAAATGTGAGTCCCAGCTCAATGAGGTTGACCAGTGTGAGCAGGTGACGCTCTGCCTTCTTGTTTCAGTTCTCATACTGTAAACAGTGTCCTTTTTGCTGTCTGGTTAGTGCCTATTGTTGGTGCTTTAGCTGTTTCAAACAGCCCCCAAGCAACAGAGTTGAAGTGCTGGGTAGAGTTCCTAAGCACAGGAAGGCCGGGTGTGCCTATGGAAAAAATGCTTGTGTTAGATAAGCTTCCTTCAGGCACAAGTAGCAGTGCTGCTGGCCATGAGTCCAATGTTAATAAGCCAACAATATATATTAGGTAAGATGCCTTTAAACAGAAACCCACATAAACAAGGAGATGAACTGAGGGTTGATGGGAAAGTTGTGCCCCAGGGCTCGCAGGAGGCCAGCCTGTTTCCCCAGGAGCAGTGGCTCAGTATGTGTCCGTTCAATGTTCCTGTGGACTTTACACACCTAAGAATTCAAGGAGCATCATGTTAAACCCTCTCATGAACACGTTTCTGCATTGTAGCCATACTTAAAACTGTATCAAGCTTGGCAAAAGAATAATACTTACAAAGTCACTACCTTGAGAACACTGATGTCACATGAATTTTCTCCATAAGGCACCCCGGCCTTCCTGTGCTTAGGAACTCTACCCAGCACTTCAACACTATGCTTGGGGGTGTTTGACACAGCTAAAGCACCAACAATAGGCGCTAAACAGACAGCAAAAAGGACACCGTTTATAGCATGAGAACTGAAATAGAAGGCAGAGCATCACCTGCTCACCTTGGTCAACCTCATTGAGTTGGGACTCACATTTTCAGTAAATAGTAGCCAGGCCAAGGCCACAGACGCTCTCCTGTCAAAAAGACAATTCTTGCTAAGTAAACTGAATGGACCTCCTGAGAGTTGGTTTTGGAAATGACTGGAGCCATTTCCTGTGGACTGTTTGCAAAGCCACTGACCTTTCACACCACTTGGTTCCCGAAAGGAACACAGCCACTGCCTCTGCACTGACCCTCCAGCCAGGCCTGGCCAAAATCCAGACCCCAGACCGGAGCCAGAGGCTCCGTAACGTCAATGGGAACGTAGGAAGTGCACCTGTGTCAAGGTTCTCTCCCTTGACCTTGATTTTTAAAACTGCTGTTGCATTCTCAATAAACTTCGCAGCACTGCTGAAGTTGAGCCCAGACTTCTATTCTTAATCTTCACTGCTCTGCACTTAGCAACAGAGCAGCACGCCAGGAGGTTAAAAGCAGAGAAACATTTTTTTGGTCCCTAGAGAATCCCAAGTTCTAGTTCTGGTTCTTAGACATATGAAAGATAAAAACATTTCCATAGATTTTAGGACTATTTAACCCAGACCTGATTCCATCATTTCTCTAAATTCTGGGTGAATCTACATATTATTCCTACACCCTGTTTGGGATTGTAATTTATGTTGCACCTAAAGTAGCCTGTGTTTTACTGTAAATTATATTGAATTCACTATCATTTTTTCCCTTTTAGTTCAATTAAGAGTGACAGTGTGACAGAAAACAAACTGATTATCTGGGAACTCTTATCCACTTTGAAAGGATCCAGGTAGATAAATATCCCAGAATATTAACCCCATCTGTCAAGATGGAGCCATTTTTAACCCAGGACTTAAAACTGACACAGCTGTATATTAGTAAGCCACGTTCTTTAAGGTTCTATTTTCCTATGAAAGCAAGAATTTGAAATTTATTACTAGAACTACTTGTTCTACTGAGGAGAACATGCTTATGTTTTCAAATATATTGAAGAACATCAAGAATTACAAGCAGAATTTAGTCAGTCAATGACAGCTTTTAGAGAATGACATTTTCATCTCTTAAGACAATTATTGTTGAACATGAATATATGACTTAAGAAGATGAACATTTCTTCAGGCATTCAGACTCCTGGGATAATTTTAAAGCAATTTTCAAGCTTTTCACCCCAGGATAATTATTGAAAAAATTTGGGAAACATTCAAGCTCCAATGTTGCTTTTATAAGTCAGAAGTTTCACGGGATTTCCAGAGAGATGAACCATCTTGTTATTTTTAAAAAATTTTTTAATGATTTTTAGAGAGATAAGAAGGGAGAGAGAGAGATGGAAACACTGATGAAAGAGAAACATCAACCATAGGCTGCCTCCTGCACGCCCCCTACTGGGGATCAAGCCCAAACTCAGGCATGTACCCTGACCAGGAATCAAACTTCAAACTCTTGGTTCCTGGGTGGACCCTCAACCACTGAGCCACACCAGCCAGGCCATCCTGTTATTTGTCAATCAACTATAGTATAGTTACTATACTGTTACATGGATTATTTCACAGAACCATTACATTTTAGAGCTGGGCGGGACTTCAGTACCTCAATGAGGCAGGATGGGGGTGGGGGGGAGGACGTAATCAAAGTGTCAAAACTAAGAAGAAGAAAAAAGTATCCATCAAGTGGGCTGTAGCCATTGGCATGTAAAGACACTCCACAGTAACTAAATCAGTGGGCCCTTTAATCTGATGTGAAATATTACCTTTTACCTAAAATAATTAACAATGTCATTGTCACAGTGCAGTGGTCACAGGGCCATGGAGGAGAGGGGAGGGAGCTGGGAATGGGCGGGCCTGAAGTGAAAGGAACCAGGCCTCTGAGGGGCAGGCCCAGAGGACAGGGGCTGGGGTATCAAAACAGTGGCTCCCCAAAGGTATCCACGTCCTCATCTCCACAACCTGTGAATCTGTTAAGCGTTCGAGCCAAAGAGACTTTGCAGACATGGTTAAATCAAGAAGCTGGAGATAGAAAGATAGCCTAGATTATCCAGGTGGGACCAAGGTGATCACAAGGATCCTTAAAAGAGCCAAAGAAGATGATACAATGACAGGAGAGAGGTGGGGAGGGTGTTATTATGCTGGTGAGGTGGATGGAGGACGCGCCTAGGAATCAAGGACCTCAGGCAGTCTCATGAGCTGGAAAAGGCAGGGAAACCAATTCTTCCCGAGAAGCTCCAGGAGGAACACAGCCTGCTGACACCTTCCTTTAGCCCAGTGAGCCCCATGCTGGACTTCTGACCTCCAGAACTGTAAGGTAATACCTTTGTACTGTTTTAGGCCACCAATTTGGTGGTCATTTATTAGAGCATCAAGAGGAAACTGATATGGAAGCCAATGGTCTGAATGTCAGTGTCAAAGGAGTGAATCAGTAAGATGAGGCAGGATCTGGCTGTTGGTACCTAAGGAATCCAGGCTGGGACAGTCAGGGAACCCACCCAGTTGGAAACGGAACCGTAGCTAGTGATTGGGGTAGAGTTACAGCTGAAACTCCAGGAAGAGAGGTCTGGCAAAGGCAAGGTAAGTTTGGGCCAGGACCCTAGCCCAACAGGGATGCCACCAATGGAAACCCTGGCTGCTGCCCTGCCCCAGGGCCTGGGCCACAGACTGAGCATCCCAGAGGGCGGCTGAGGGACATCCAGGCAGTGCGTTTCTCCCTGCCTTCTGCTGTGAGTTCTGAGGGGAAAAAGAGCTCTTTCTGCAGGGTGAGGGGGTGAGCCTAGGGCTGCCAGCCAGAAAACCTGCCTAAAAATCAAAATCCCAGATGACACAGAACTAAAAGATGGAAACAGACAGGGACTGGCTGAGTCCTGAAGAACATACAGTCATGACAAAACTTCTACCTCTCTTTTCCAAATAGGAAACATTAGCCCTCTGGCATTCTGAAGAAGGCAGATAAATTAGGGGGGGTGGGACAGGGAGAGGAGAGTAAAGTCTAGAATAGACTAGCTTCATCTTTAGTTCAGTCAGACCAACACTTTAAAACTCTTTAAATGTATTAAAAGTTAAATATCACATCGTGATTATATACAAATATAGATAATATACAAAAAAAACCCCACCAAAATAAACCACTTACTATCCCACTATCATAAGGTAATTCATGTTGATGCTTTAACTTATATACTTTCAAAATTTGGAGTGCAGATCTATTTTCTAAATAAGTGTTTTCTTTTAAAAGCATTTTAGATTTCCAGAAAAATTGCAAAGAGTTCTAGCAAATTCCAATATATCCCACACCCAGGTTCCCCTATTATTAACATCTTATATTAATATGGTATATTTGTCATAATTAATAACCAATATTGTTACATTAGTAAGTAAAGCCCATGCTTTATTGAGATTTCCTTTATTTTTAAAAAAATATATTTTATTGATTTTAGAGAGGAAGGGAAAGGGAGAGAGATAGAAACATCAATGATGAGAGAGAATCATCGATTGGCTGCCTCCTGCATGCCCCCTAGGCATGTGCCCTTGACCAGAATCAAAACTGGGACCCTTCAGTCCACAGGCTGACGCCAAACCAGCTAGGGCTCCTTTATTTTTTTAACCGAATGTCCTTTTTCCATTCCAGGACTGTGCTTAGGTTACCATATTACATTTAGTGGTCATGTCTCCTCAGGCTCCTCTTGGCTGTGGCAGATTCTCTGACATTCCTTGTTTGAGATGACCTTGACAGTTTTGAGGACAGGTCAGTTATTTTATAGTTATAAGAATGTCCCTCCATTGTGATTTGTCTGATCTTTTTCTCTTGATTAGACTGTGGTTATGAGTTTTGGGAAAGAAGACCACAGAGGTAAAGTGTAGTAGTAGTAGTAGTAGTAGTAGTAGTAATAGTAGTAGTAGTAGTAGTAGTATCGCATAATATCAGCATGGCTTGTCACTTTGGATGTTGACATTGATCATCTGGCTGAGGCAGTACCTGTCAGCTTTCCCCACTATAAAGCTTTTCCTCTCCATACTACTCTTCAGAAGAAAGTCAACATGTGCAGCCCATACATTTAAGACTCCCCAATGTTTTGATAGTTTGCCCACATTCCATTTTGTCACTGAATGATATTACATTGTATGGATGTACCACAGTCTGTTTACCCATTTGCTCATTGAAGAACATCTTGTAGCTTGAGTTTTTGGCAATTATAAACATTCATGCACAGGTTTCTGGGTGGAATAATGTTTTCAATTCCATTTGGTAAAGACTTAAGGAACATGATTGCTGGATCATGCAGTAAGACTATGTTTAGTTTATAAGAAACCACCAAACTGTCTTCTAAAATGTACTATTTTACATTCCTATCAGCAATGACTGAGAGTTCTTGTTGCTCCACATCCTTGCCAGCAATTGTTAGTTTTTTGGATTTCAGGCATTCTAATTAGTGTGTATCTCTTTGTTGTTTTAAGGGAGATCTATTTTGTATATTGTAAAAACAATACATCCTATGGCTTAAAAATGCAAACATTATAGAAGGGAACAAAATGAAGAAAGCTAGTTTTCCTCCATCCCCCATCCTACTTGCTGTAATTAACCAAAGATGTTTCTTATGCATCTGTTCTATAATTTTGCTGTGTCCATTCTGAAAATGATTATGAAACTTAAAACGTATGTAATATGCCCTCTTTCTTCTAAAAGGACATATGTGTGTGTGTGAATAATAAATGGATATTTACATAAGTATTATATATGAATAATAAGTTTGGATGATTTTCCATATCAGCTCATAGCAGTCTATCTGTGTAGTGACGTACTGTATTGATGCACTGTAATTTATGAACCAGTCTCTCCTATTAATAGTTTGTTTCTGTTCTTGTGTGTGTTTTTTTCATCACAAATAAAGAGTCAATAAACCTATTTGTTGGATAAATGTCTATACTTAGAGGTGCTGGGTCAAAGAGTATTTGTATTTAAAATGCTGATAGAGCCAGATTACCTTCCAAAATGATTATATAATTATTCAATCCCTCTCGTAGCTCAAAGAACAGGATATAAATTTTGGTTTGGTTATAGAAGGCCTCCTCCTTCTCCTCTTCTTCATTTTATTCACAGGGTAGATTCCTACATGTATTTCATATGAAAATATAGGACAATTGAGCCCTATGCCAGATATCCAACCTCTTTTATCTGAAGTCTTTGTATCTCCATACATAAGTGCTCATTTCTATTTGTTCACCTTCACCGCTTTGAATACTATGCTATTTCATGTGTCAGCCTAATTCCTAGAAGGTCCTACCTACTTTGGCCCTTATTCTGTTTCAAGTATCATTTTAAAGAAAGTCTTCAGGAATTTTGGGAAAGGAAGCAAACTTTCCAGACACCCTATTTGTTACTCCAGAGCTCAGTGGTTCAGCCATACATATCTGATCACTGCATTAGGAAACAGTGGTGTTTTCCTAGCTCCCATGAAGTCTACAATCATGTGACCTATGTAGTCACTGCAAAGCTTGTGTGAAGCCAACAGGGCCACATGGAGACCAAAGGGAACCAGCCAGTCTCAGTGCACAGGACCTGCACTTGGATGACAGGATGATGCCACTACCAAGGCCAGGTCATAAAACAAGATGAATATCTGTCGGCACCCATGATCTCTGCACACTACATACTCTGTACGTTAATGTCCTGTTTACTTTGTATAAACTGCAATGAAACTATGAACCCCAAATCAGAATGAACCATAAAAATAAACTGACCAAATATAGGCCTTATTTTTTCTACTTAATAATAAACTGAATATAAAGATGTTTTAAGTTGTAAATAGTAGGTTCAATTCAAACCAATTCCTAATAGCTACACTCTTGTGAGAAAACCACTGCCTACATGCTTTTAGCAAAGTTCTCTGTTCAAATGCATTTTAAACTTTGGATGAGGGGTGAGAGAAAGGAAAACCACTTTATGAAGCAGGTTGTCAAACTGCCAAAAGGAGAAACATGTTATGAAAAAGTATACTTTGTTTAATGAGATATCCAACCAATTAATAGAGATTTAAACCAATAAAGATTCGTTAAAACGGGGATGGGTGGGTAGAAGGAGACAATTCAGTGAGATTAAAGCTGGTTTCTGGGGGAAACCTCCTAAGTGAAAAAATATAGCTACCCCATAGCATGGTCATAATCTCTCTTCCTTCAGTTTAATCCAAGTGGTATGAAGCAGGAAGGCAATGGCGTGGAAAGCCAATCTCCCTCTTCTAACGTGTCTTAGGGGCTGCTGGGAAGGGAACTTCATGCTTCCGTTCTCAGAAGCATAAACAGCCTTCTAAAAAAATCTGAGACTATAACTCATACAGAGACATCTGAGGACAAGCTAGAGTGTTTCAGGAATTAAAAGGAATTCTGGGCCGTTGAAGGGTATACACAGCCTCGCTGACTTGTGGATCGAAAGGATGCAGGCTGAGTTTTCTACCCAAACATGGCAGGGGAAAATTTACAATATTAAAGTGAAAGTGTACTATTAAGGCAGCAAACTCTACTGAGCTGCTTGTAATTCTTTAAATCTTTCTCTTCATTGTTCATCTTCTTTGAGAAGCTAAACAGAGGTTAGTAATTAGTGATTGGTCTCTATTCTTATTTAAGTAAACAGTTTTGTTAAAGGTGAAAGCAGACTTGTGTTGCCTCAATGATTCAGACATTTGTATCAAATAGAGTTCTGTCAATCAACTCACACAGGTGTAATCACAAGCCACTCTCACCTGGAGGCAGGAGAGATGTCATTAAAAGGAATGAAACACTACTCTGGAAAATGAGAGGCCATATTCACACTGGTATTTCCTAACCACACAAAACAAAATTAGATCATGAAAATAGACTTTCTGAGCAGAGCCTGAATTTAAATGATATTTCATGCGCCTTGATTTCCTGCTGTTTCTTATAAGTCCATAAGCAGGGTTTATTTGTTTTTAACTAATTTTAATAGTTCTTTCAGAGACCTGCATATCTAGGTCATTAACCAATTGTATTTATGGCCATGCTCAAAGCCTGTCAATCACACAAATGGAAACAAACTGTCCCCAGGCTTACAAACCGAGATGTCCCTGAGATGTTGTGAGGGAAGAACATGGGGATAATTGGTAGAGAAGCACTGTTTGTTACAGCCACAGTTCCTGCCACTGCAGCCCTGAGGAGCTGTTAACATCAATGTTCCCCTCTTTATTTATTCCAGAATTGAGAGAAGTGGTCTGTATTTCATTCAAGGGCTCTCTTGCTTACACTGTGGCAAGTGCTGCTTCCTGCCCTAGCTGATGCCCCTGCTTCTGCTTTGTACAGCCCTATGCCTTTGGTTTATAGTTCATGACTTGATCATGAGAAAGTATAATTTTGCTATGATTTAGCCACCATTCATGATTCTCCTTCAACCATTTCACATTACAACAAAATGAGAGGAAGCTCATAAATTCACAAAGATTCCACAATCATACACTAAAATCATAATGAACATTAAACATCTCTAATCTACTCCAAATGTAAAACCCAATAGGAAGAGATAAAATTGCCTGGCCCACAATTTTGAGTGCACAACACAGGAGATATTGTGTGAAAAGGCTCTTTATCAAAACGTACCATGTGGTATTTTTTTTCTGAGCATAGGATCAATAAATCAAAGAGAACAGCTGATCTTGAGTCAACATAAATTGCTCAGTGAGATCATTAAAGGCTCAGTACAAAGGCTGATACTAAAATGGAATCTGTGCTGAAAATGCACCACATCAGACCCTTCCCCATTTAGAACCTGATGTTACTGCCTCCCTTTCTCAATCACATCTTCATGGACAGAGATTTAGGCTCTGGTTGTGGCAGAAAATGAAACTGTTTGTTATGCTAACGACTGCTGCTCACTGCTGTGATAATTTGGTTGGTGGGAGCAAAATAATTACCATTCGAGACTGGCAGTGAAAGATCCAGTCTGCTGAAGGAACCCAAGGTTCTTAAAGATCTGGTGAGTGTTACAAGTCCAAGAGCCTGGGAATAGGTACAAACAGAGCCTCTTAAAACTTTTTGAAGACAGTAAAAAAAAAAAAAAAAGGAAATTCTAATAGTACAAAGGGATATATAGTAAAAAATAAGTTTTCTTTCTATACCAAACACCCAATCTTTTCTCCAAGAATCAACCCCTACAATTTTCTAAATATTCTTCCAGATGCTTCCTGCACAAAAAAAGCATATATGCACCTACATAACTTGTTTAAAAACAGAAATAATAGTACACACTACACAATATTATGCACGGTGCTTATTCATTCACATCATGTCTTCCCAACCATCCCATATCAGCACATACAAAGCAGCCTCCGTCGGGGGATATTTCCATGTATGTAGATGGAATATTGATGGAATTTTCAATGCATAACAATGTTAACTTCTAAATAGGCTCAACTGGGCATCGAGAACCTTAGAAACACACTTGCTCTGGAACTCTGCTGTTGCAACTTGCAGTTGCCATTTCCTGGGTGTCACTGTTGCCACTGTTACTCTAATCCACAAAAGCATGTTTCTTTCTTGGCACAGTGACTGCATCAGCTCCCTGGGCCATCCGCAGACACAGATGGAACAAAATAAGATGCATTTGAAGCGCAGAAGCAGGCAAGGCAGAGTCCCTCCAGCCCTCATACACCCTCTCCTACAAAGCTTTCCTGAAGAGTCTAAAATTCCTGTTCTTAGCCACTCCTCTGTCTTCAGGGTGAGAGTCCATCCACTTCTGCACACTCTCCAGTCCTACCTATTTCATGACTTTGTTTTCGACATTCAAAAATGTCATTCCTTCTCTTTCTAAGCCCAGGATGGTTGAGAACAGGGAGAAGGTGGAGACAGTGAGTCACTGCTGGGACCTGCAGTGACCTATCTCAACAGAAATGTGCATAATTCAGTGGCTGGAAAACTATTCCTGGGAACAGATGATCAACAACCCAGGCTTTTGTGAGGGGCCTGGGTCAGCTCACTATCAGTTAAGTAAGTAGCACGACTTGGGAAGGCAGACATTTGAGCAAAGTTAATACTGTAGTTATTACTGATTTCAGGTGACTCCTCCAAATGCGAGAGGGACAACCCCTCAGTGCTGAGTCCTTGTAAAAGATGCTGAAACTCAGGTGTACCTGGGGTTTTTACATAGTTTTAACACATCCCTACATTAAGGGCAGAGTCCTAGGACAGTGGAGTTAGTAATGAGTGTTTTAATATAAAATGTGGATGACAAGGCCTAACTCTTTAGGAGCCCTTGAAAGCCATCATTCAGTTACAGACCGGGCTGGAATCTCGAGGCTGCGGCTTCGCTCCCATTTCTATCTGGGTATTATAAATGAACCACCCTAGATAAATGTTTGCTCCATTTATGTAGGAAAGGGTAACTTATTCAGGATTAACTATATTTTCAGAGTTTGGAGAACTTGACATCAAAAAGAGATAATGAATAATTAAAAAGGACAATGATTGGAAAAAGTTTCGCCCAACTCCCAACTTCGTCTCAATATATTCTTAGTTTTCCCTTTTCATTCTAAGGATCATCAACAGGGATATATATAATATATTTACACAAGAAGCTGATAGATCACATTGTTTTTACACACTGTGGCTACAGAAACTTATTAAATATATACTGTGATTTTTAAAATAAGCAGTCATTTAAAATTATTTTAGAAAAATCCCATTATTTGCATGATTTTTAGCATTTAGACACATGAATCAATAATCTCCTGTTATACTCGGGAAAGTCTTTTAAAAATTCAGCAACTTCCTTTGAGGACCTTTTCCAAGGGCTTGTTACCTAAAATAGCTAGTCTTTTCTTCCAAAGAACTTAGCATAAAACGGGAGGAAATATCCTGGTTGGGCCTGCTTCTGAGAAACTCACTTCCTTACCCCAGATCTGGCCCAACAGTTTCTCCTCCTCCCTGCGTCCCGTCTGACCTTCCAGAGATGCAGTTGGATGTCACTGACCATGGATAGCCCTGCCCACTCGAGGAACTCCACTCTTCCGGGTAATGACTGCTTCTCACCAAGTTGTTAGAAAGCATTTCCTGCTGTGGCCACGTCCCTGCACAGGAGCCTCCGTGACTTGTCATAGCTATACACACTGGCCAAAGGGCTCTGGTGTGTGTCTGTCAGTGACTTCTATGCACATCACACTCCCAGACAAAAATTCTCCCCCACTTAATGTTGTGTATTCTCTATGGCTTAATTCATTTGTTTTAAAGGCATCAGATGCCACATCTGTATACAATGCAACCTCATCCTTTTTAAAGTGCACGCACACATCCATTATGAGTGAAAATGCCATGTGTAGCTGCCCTGAAATGTTTTGGTCCTCATTTTCTTAGTCACTAGGGATCTGAAACAATGACTGTTGGATGGGTGATGACAAAAAATGGTATGGTGTTGAATACAAAGGTTTACTAATAGGTTAGTTTATTAGGGTGTTCTTTAAAAATCATCTAGAGTCCTAAATTGATTAGCTTAATAATCATTATGGACCTATTATGTCTCAGGCATTAGGGTAG
Organism: Corynorhinus townsendii; assembly: GCA_026230045.1. NCBI lineage: Eukaryota > Metazoa > Chordata > Mammalia > Chiroptera > Vespertilionidae > Corynorhinus > Corynorhinus townsendii. The sequence continues at coordinate 140,514,515 of JAPDVU010000001.1, read as the reverse complement.
ACCTTGAGGATGCCAAAATAATAAGACAATGATCCTGTTCTCAAGTAGCTTACAGTTAGAAGAGACAGACATATAAGCAAATAAAAGCAAAAAGAACATTATAAAAACATGTATGAGACAGTGAAAAAAGACAAGAATGAATGGTTTAATTCCTACAGAGAAGACAGGTTAAAATAGGTTTCAGAGCCCAGCCTGGCGTGGCTCAATGGTTGAGCATCGACCCCAGGAACCAAGAGGTCACCGGTTCAATTCCTGGTCAGCGCATATGCCCGGGTTGCAGGCTTGATCCCTAGTGCAGGGCATGCAGGAGGCAGCCAATTAATGATTCTCTCTCACCATTGTTGTTTCTATCTCTCTCTCCCTCTCCTTTCCTCTCTGAAATCAATAAATATATATATATTTTTAAAGTATCCTAGAAAAAAAAAAGAACAGCCAAGAAACCAAGATGGCAACATAGGTAAACAACTGAAATTGCTGCCTCGCACAACCACTTCAAAACTACAACTAAAAGACAAAATGGACATCATCCAGAACCACAGAAAGGCTGGATGAGTGAAAATTCTACAACTAGAAGGAAAGAGAAAAGCACACTGAGACTCAGAGGAGGTGCGGAAATAAAGTTGCAGAGGTATGGAGGCACGCGTGCGCGCATGGAAAGGGCTGGCAATTGAGGACGTGGTTGTCTTTTTCAATTGGGAAGGAGACACAAGCTCCTGACTGCTCTGAACTTCAGTTCCAGGTGAGACTCTGGGGACCCAGACTCATACTGGGAGAAACTGGACTGTCCGGCATTGGGTGGAACTTGAGGGCGGCTTTCTCTCAGAGGTGCTTGCAGCAATTACCAAGGGACACTGAGACCCAGGGGTCTCTCAGGGAAGGGTTGAGGATAAGCCATAGCTGTTTGCTCCGCCCTTTTAATTCCCTGAGGCCCTGCCCCACCCAAGCTGTGCACAGAGGTTTTTGCATATGAATGGCCTAGCCCTTTGCAATCTAAAATTACCTAACAAACTGCAGCTGGGTCAGAGAGACTCAGAACATCCAAAAGAAGGGCCAAGGCCCCACAGCATCTTGCATTGCTTCACATCTGGGCCTCAACTGGGCACCTCCAAAACCCAAACAAAGAAGAGGAATCTGCAGATCTCTCCATAGCTCCTGCTGTGTGGCCTCAGGCAGAGGCTAAATTAGCACCTCCTTGGAGATCCAAGAGCTAGTGCACCCAGGGGTCAGAGTGGGACCATCCAGATTACAACTCCTCAGATCCATAAGGGACACACTCAGGAGACAGACTCAGTGAGCACCAAAGCCCCACTGAAGCAAGTCTTGCCCTATAAGGGTGTCTCCAGCACAGAAGTTCTCCCATCTCAGACACAGCTGATTCTCACAGCCAATTGGCCTGGAGGCCAATTCCTCCCAGTGATACCAACAACAATCAAGGCTTAACTACAACAAGACTATGCACACAGCCCACAAAGGGGTGCACCAAGAGTGTCCACCTCAGGTAACTGGGGAGGCTGAGCCACTGGACCCTATAGGACACCTACCACACAAAGCCACTCTATCAACTCAGGGAAGCAGCCAAAATGCGGAGACAAAGAAACAGGTCACAAATGAAAGATATGGAGGAAAGCAAACGACTGGATATAGAGTTCAAAACCACAGTTATAAGGTTTTTCAAGAATTTTCTAGAAAAGGCTGATAAATTTAGTGAGACCCTCAAGGATATGAAAAAGTACCAACTAGAAATTAAGCATACACTGACTGAAATAAAGAATAATATACAAAGATCCAACAGCAGACTAGAGGATCATAAGAATCAAGTCAAAGATTTGAAATACGAAGAAGCAAAAAAACACCCAACCGGAAAAGCAAAAAGAAAAAAGAATCCAAAAAAATGAAGATAGTGTAAGGAGCCTCTGGGACAACTTCAAGTGTACCACCATCCGAATTATGGGGGTGCCAGAAGAAGAGAGAGAGCAAGATACTGAAAACCTATTTGAAGAAATAATGACAGAAAACTTCCCCCACCTGGTGAAAGAAATAGACTTACAAGTCCAGTAAGCGCACAGAAACCCAAACAAAAGGAACCCAAAGAGGACCACACCAAGACACATCATAATTAAAATTCCAAGAGCAAAAGACAAAGAGAGAATATTAAAAGCAGCAAGACAAAAACAGTTAGTTACCTACAAGGGTGTACCCTATGATTGTCAGCTGATGTCTCAACAGAAAATATGCAGGCCAGAAGGGAGTGGCAAGAAATATTCAAAGTGATGAATAGCAAGAACCTACAACCAAGATTACTCTACCCAGCAAAGTTATCATTCAGAAGTGAAGGTCAGATAAAGAGCTTCACAGATAAGAAAAAGCTAAAGGAGTTCATCACCACCAAACCAGTATTATATGAAATGCTGAAAGGTATTCTTTAAGAAGAGGAAGAAGAAGAAAAAGGTAAAGATAAAAATTATGAACAACAAATACATATCTATCAACAAGTGAATCTAAAAATCAAGTGAATAAAAATGTGATGAACAGAATAAACTGGTGAATATAATAGAATCAGGGGCATAGAAAGGGACTGACAATTCTCAGGGGGAAATGGGTGTTGGGGGGTGCAGGAAGAGACTGGACAAAAATCATACACCTATGGATGAGGATGCGGGGGGGAAAGGGTAGAGAGTGGGGTGGGAACCAGGTGGAGGGGAGCTGGGGCGGGGGGAAGAGGAACAACTGTAATAATATGAACAACAAAGATTTATTTGTTTAAAAATAAAATAAAAGTATCCTATATAATAAAAGGCTAATATGCAAATCAACCAAATGGTGGAACAACCAGTCGCTATGATGTGCACTGACCCCCAGGGGGGCGGACATTCAATGCAGGAGCTGCTCCCTGATGGTCAGTGCGCTCCACTCAGCCAGAAGCTGGACTCATGGCTGGCAAGCATAGCGGCGGTGGTGAAAAACTCTCCCACCTAAAGAACCCTCAGGAGGATGTCTGCCTAAGCCTGCTCCCTGCACCTGAGCTGGCACGCGGACATTCCCTGAGGGGTCCCAGACTATGAGAGGGTGCAAGCCAGGCTGAGGGACCCCCTCAGTGCATGAATGTTGTGCACTAGGCCTCTAATCAGAGATAAAACTACTATATAAGTTGGTAGCCAACCAGTCCATTTTTGGTGTAAAAGGAGCCACTTTTATCACATTGGTAGGCCTATAAAAATTTTTGTTTAATCACTATTTTTTAAATAAATTTATTTTTAAAAATTAAAAATAATATACATATGTTAAAAAGTTTAACTTCTTTCTGTTGATTGTCTAAATATCAGAAAATACTACAGGCAGAGTAATTACTTTTGCACATATTTGCAGAGTTTAATCAATTTTTTAAAAATATTTTTATTGATTTCAGAGATGGAGAAAGAGAGAAAGAGAGAAACATCAATGATGAGAGAGAATCCCCCCACAGAATGACCCTCCCACAGGCTGAAGTCCTCACAGACTGAACTCCCTAGAGATTGACCCTCAAAGACTGAACCCTCACAGACTGAACGATCCACGTCTCAGCCCTCCCAGATTAAACCCTCACAGACTGAATTCCTCATAGACTGAACCCTCACAGATGGAACCCCCCACAGAATGACCCTCCCACAGGCTGAAATCTGCTTAGACTGAACCCTCACAGACTGAAGCCCTCACACACGGAACCCCTCACACACGGAACCCCTCACATATTGAAATCTCCACAGACTAAACCTTTACAGACTGGAGCCCTCCCTTACTGGAACCTTCACAGACTCAACCTCCCACAGCCTGAACCCCTCACAGACAAAGTTAGAGACTTACACAAGCTGATATTAAGACTTAGCTGAAAGCTTCTGTGGTACTGACAAAAGGACAGACATATAGAGTGATGGAATAAAATAATAAGTCCAGAAATTAATCTAGCCCTACATGGCCAACTGATTTTTGTCAAAGATGCCAAAGCAATTAATTAGGGTGGGGGGGGGGGAAGGCTTCCCAACAAATGATGCTAAAAATTGGATATCCCTATGGTGAAAACAAACATAAAAAGAGTATTGTCCTTATCTCACACCATACATAAAAATTAATTTAAACTTGATCTTGAAATAGATCTGAATGTAAATGCTAAAACTATAAAACTTCTAGAATAAAAGAAAATGCAAACTTGGTATAGGCAAAACCTTCTCATACAAGACACAAAATGCACAAACCAGAAGATGAACCAAATTAATAAGTGGGGAATTTTTTTTACCATTAAAACACTTCCTATTCAATAGGTACCATTAAGAACTAGGTAATGGTTTCCTAGGTATGACACCAAAAGCATAACTGACTAAAGAAAAAAATAAACGGTATTACATCAACATTAAAGACTTTGGGGCTGCAAATAATACCATCAAGAAAGGGAAAGGACAACCCACAGGCTAGGAAAAACTGTTTGCCAATCATATATAGAGACCTATATATAGGATATATAAAGAGTTGTACAGCTTAAAAATAAAAGTCAAACATCCCAATTTTAAAATTGATAGACTGTTTGAATAGATATTTCTCCAAAGATATCTCCTAAGCGGCCAAGAAGCACATGAAAAGAAGTGCAACATCATTAGTCATCGAGAAAATGCAAATCAAACCACAATGAGACACCCAAGAATGGCTAGCAACAAAAAGACAGATAAAACAAGTATTGGAGAGGATATACAGACATTGTAATCCTTATACATTGCTCTTGGAATTGTAAAATGGTGCAGTCACTTTGAAACAGAGTTTGGGAGTTCCCAAAAATGTTTAACCCAGAAATTCCTTTCCGAGGCATACACCCAAGGGAAATGAAAACCTGTCCACACAAAAATTAGTAAACGAATATGCCTAGCATCATTATTTATAATAGCCAAAACAGAAATGCACTAAAAGCCCATCAACTGATGAATGGGTAAATAAAATGTGATATATCCATATAATGAAATATTTGGCAAGCTAGAATTACTACCATCAACAAATCAACAAACAACAAGTGCTGGCAAGTAAGTGAAGAAAAGGGAACCCTAGTGCACTGCTGGTGGGAATGCAGACTGGTGCAGCCACTGTGGAAAAGAGCATGGAGTTTCCTTTAAAATATTAAAAATGGAACTTCCATTTGACCCAGTGATCCCACTTCTGGGAATATATCCTAAGAATCCTGAAACACCAATCAGAAAGAATGTATGAACCCCTATGTTCATAGCAGAACTATTTACAATAGCTAAGATCTGGAAACAGTCCAAGTGTCCATCAGTAGATGAGTGGATAAAAAAGCTGTGGTACATTTACACCACTAGGCAGCTGTAAAAAAAAAAAAAGAAGGTTCGCTTACCTTTTGAGATAGCATGAAGGGACCTGGAGATGATTATGCTTAGCAAAATAAGCTAGTCAGAGAACGACAAATATCACATGATCTCACTTACATGTGGAATCTAATAACAAAACAAACTGATGAATAAAATAGGACCAGAGGCATGGATGCATGGGACAGACTGTCAGATTTCAGAGTGGGAGGGAGGAAACTAAAAGGGATCCAAAGAACATATACTAGTATGCATATGTGCATAGTCCATGGACACAGATAATAAGGTGGCAAAGACCTGGGGGGAGGCAGAGTCTGGGTGAAGGGAGGGGGGGAAGGGGGGACATCTCTAACAGTGTCTACAATAAAAACAAAAATTTTTTAAGGAATGAAATACTGATATATGCTCCAACATGGGTAAACCTAGAAAGCATTATGGTAAGTGAAAGAAGCCACTCACAAAAAAATAGACATCTTATGGTTATATTTATATGAAATATCTAGAATAGACAAATCCATAGAGACAGAAAGTAAGTGGCTGCCAGAGGCAGGGAGAGCGAAGAACTGAGTGTGACTGCTAACAGGTAAAGTGTTTCTTTGAGGGGGACAAAAATGTTCTAAAATTAGATTGTGTGACAACTTAAAACCCTGTGACTAATAAAAATCACTGTATCATACTTTTAATATATTTTTATTGATTTCAGAGAGGAAGGGAGAGGGAGAGAGAGAGAGAAACATCAATGATGAGAGAGAATCATTGATCGGCTGCCCCCTGCATGCCCCTACTGGAGATCAAGCCCACAACCCAGGCATGTGTCCTGACCTCCTGGTTCATAGGCCGAACGCTCAATGAATCACACCAGCTAGGCTGTATTGTACAGTTTAAATAGGTAAATTGTATGGCATGTAAATTATATCTCAATAAAGCTGATTTTAAAAGAACACCATTAAGAAAATAAAAGAAAACAAGCTATAGAATGGAAGCAAATATTCATATTACGTATATCCACAAAGAACAGAATATATAAAGAACACTTCCAACCCATAATATGATGGTGAAAAATCCAATAAAAATTGAGTAAGGGATTTGAATGGAAGATATAGTAGTGGCCCATGAGGACATGAAAAGATGATTGACATCATGTATCATCAGGGAAATGCAAATTAAAACCAGTATGAGATACCATTGAACTCCCATTAAAATGGCTACAATTGGAAAAAAAAACACCCAGAAACGTCAAATGTTGGCAAGAATGTAAAGAACTGGAACTCACACTACAGGTGAAAATATAAAATGGTAAAACCACTCTGGAAAACTATCTGGCAGTTTTTAAAAAGTTCAGAATAACACCTCCTCTGTAGCTCACTCATTCTACTACTAGGTCTTCACCCAAACATACACTCATAGCAAGGCTTAGACATGAATGTTCATAGCAACTTTATTCATAATAGCCCCCAACCTGGAAACAACCTAAATGTCTACCAACAGGTAAGTGAATAAAATGAGAACTATCCAGCACAAGGGGATCCTGCTCAGGAATAAGAAGGAAGAAACAACTGATCCACATTACTACATGATGAATGTCAATAATCATGATGAATAACATACACCAGACACAAAAATGTGCCTGCTATATAATCCCATGTACACAGTATTTTAGAAAATGCAAAAGACTCTCTACTGAGTGAAAGTGGACCACAGGTTGGCTGGGATCAGAGGCGAGGGAGGGACAATTTGAAAGGACCACAAGGAATCTTTGGGAAATTTCCTGTTCTTGATCATGGGGGTGGCTTCCTGGGCAGGATACTCTCACATTCATCACTGAATTGTTCCATTAAATGGGTGCAGTTAATTGTATGCAAATTATAACTCAATAAAGCTGATTTTTTAATAAAGTAATGAGAACCAATGAAAAAGAATTCATACCAGTTAAGTACATAATTAGCATATCCAGAGTTTATGTGAACAGTGTGTTTAACATGTGTAACAGTGCACGCAGTTTTTTCCTTAGGTACTTCAAGCACTGCCTCTAGACACGGATTTTGTGATTCATTTGCCTGACGAACCTCACCCAGTGCCCCCGAGAGTTCATTCCAGTCCAGTCCTCTCTGCACAAGTACAAATTCTAAATGAGTGTGTTCTATATTGAGGATAATTGTAAAAGAGTGGAAAGCCTGATAGAAAAGCTCGGTGAGGGACGGGACAGCTGTGCTGACAGTGCGACATTCAAACTTTGTTCTAGGGTTCATTCTGTTCCAAACTCTCATATGCTCTCATGCCAGCCGATCTTTACATAAACTTGTGCTGGTTAAGGATACAGATGGTCCACAACCTACAACAGTTCAACTTCAACTGTATCTGCAGAGACTGCTGATGAAATGAGATGGATTTCTCTCATTCAACACTCACTATAGCCCATTAATGTAAATATTACTGTTATCCCCATTTAAGGAAACTGATATTCAGAGAAGTACAGTTATTTGCCCAAATTCACCCAGCTAGTAAGAGGCAGGACTGAGATTTATATATTTGGAGTACTTTTTAACTGGTTGAAGTGAAAGTTCCAACAGAGAACTAAAGTATTAAATTTTTTTTTTCTGCATCACTAATAAAAAAGCACATATTTAAATACACTACTGACATTTTGTGGGGTTTTTTCTTGTCACCAGAATGCCATAGTCTTCCTATTGGGCAGTCAATATTTGGTGGAAAATGGATTCACCTGCTTCTTTAAGAGCAGACTCTGCAGAACAGTCACATGATCTTCTAGGGAATGTCCCCTGAGTGGGGAGAGCTACCAGCTTCTAGGAAGAACCAGAAATGTGACAAACTGTAAAACCAACAGAACAGCAAAGAACTAGGAAAGTGCACTTAGGCAGCTGGGAGCTGGCATGAAACTCGCAGTCAAAACGGCCACACTGCCAGGCTCATGGCTGACAATCATTCACAAATCTGTACAACTGCTGGTCACCACCACCATCTCTAGTTAAGGTATTGTTTAAACATTCATAAGGAAAAAATGAGAATAAATAAAAAGAAATTGTTAGGTAGACTAACCCTCAAATCTCCTAAATAGCTTTGGTAATTGAAAGTCTGAAAATCATAAATATAGTAAGTACCTATTCTGAACTTCAACAAAAGTCCTTTTCAGTCACTCAGCTCAATAATATGGTGTTTCAGAATTTCCTTTCTCAGGTCATGGTTAAAGTATAACACTCTGACACAGTTTCCATCACTTAATTCTAATAAATCTAGTCCTGGACTACTCCGAGGAATTATATCACTCAGAGTGAAGCCTTTATGTGAGGGGGATGCTAATTTCATCTTACATATAAAAAAATACATGTTCGAGTACAGTCACTACCTGATATTTAGCTTTCTCCTTTCCTCCCTCATCTGGAATTCTCTGGTGTTACTAGAATGCAGAAAGACTACACTGGGGGAATGATGGCAAGGTCTAACTCCAGTTATACTTTCTTATTCTGGCATGAACTCCCATTCAATCACATGTGTGTTTATCTGGCAGCAGAGGAGCAGAAGGAAGGGACATAGCACACAGTTGCCACCTGCGGCTCCTCCCCCCGGCTGCCCTAGAAATGAGGACAAGGGTGGGAGTTCCTCCTAGAGACAAGAGCAGAGTGTACTTCACAGTGGGCCCACAGAAGTGTTTTCAGAAAGCAACATTTGGACCTTGCACATTAAAAAACAAAGCAGTCATCGTAGGCGCACTTTGCAATGATAGCATCAAGTCACATTGTGGAAACTTCAGATTTTCAGTCCAGTCCAGCAGCCACAGGCGAGACCAAGTGAGGCTGCAGCCTCCTGTGCTTGGCCAACTGTCTCCAGTTGGGTACACACATCTCCAGGGTTCCACAGCCCTAATCACTCCCTACTGTCTTACCTGGCCCACTACATCAGGGAAGTTTACCAGCTGGTCCCTTAAGCATTTGAATTTGCAACCCCTGGTCCACACTCATCAACTTAAAAAGGTACTCACAGTTGCATGACCAAGTACAAGTGATTTGGGCTTTCATAAATGTCTTCCAGGGCAACAATATTCTCATGCTTAATCCTGAGAGAAAAATGAAACACATACAGAGAATAGTAAGTATGAGACATGAAAACTTTTAAAAACAGATGTTATTATAGCATAAAGTTCTAAACGTTAAAAAGAACAGGGTCAAAATGGAGTCACTTGTGCTAAGCCCCATATCAGAAAACCAAGACTTAATACCTAATCTAATTGCAGTTATACTCACAGGTATGAAATATTAACTGGTCAGTCTGGGATTTTCTGATTGACGCAAGAGGGAATCTGCTACATAGCCCCCTTCTGTCCTCCATAAACAGATTAAGCCTGAAACAACCCATTATTTTTCCCTTCTGACTATAAAATCCTTCCATTTTATACACCAGAGCTCCTTTCTACTTAATAATGAGATGCTGCCCAACTCATGAACTGCTCAATAAAGCCAATTAGATATTTAAAATTTATTCAGTTGAATTTCTGTTATTTAATATAATGCAAACTCCTTAACATTTAAGACTCCTCACAATCTTGTCCCTGAACTTATTTCCAGGCCTATTTCCCATTATTTCCCCCCTATTTTCTGCCCCCATTCATTCGTTCCTGAAGCTCTAGAACCCTCCAATGTAGCAATACTGGATGAACTACCATTGTTTCACAGGTATCCCAGCCTCCTTGCATTTATTCATATGAATCTCAAAAATGGGCCAAACATGTCAAAATCCCATTAACTTACAGGAAGAATTTAATTCTCCCTCTTCTGTAGTCTCCCAATGGTGTCACAGACTGGCCTAAACAGTTCATTATATGCAAATCCACCCACACATACATACTGAGATGTTCCAGATGTTTCATTGTAAAGTTAATGACTCCAGTGTAGGCAAAGGAAAACCAGACTGACCCCTCATTGTGACTCTAGTGACCAACACTACCAATGTTAATTCAATACCCTAAGGAAACTAGACAGATGCTGCTCAAAGTGTGGCTTCCAAATAGGCAGCACTAGCATCTCCTGGGAGCTTGTTGGAAAGCAAATTCTCAAGCTCTCCCTCTCAGACAGAATCAGAGTCTGTAAGGGCAGGGCCAGGAATCTGCTTTAATAAAATTCTCAGATGGAATGGGAACAGAACAAAGATGGCAGTATAGGTAAACACCAGTACTCACCGCCTCCCACAAGCACATCAAAATTACAACTAAAATACAGAACAACCACCATTCAGGACCAACTGAAAGGTAGATGATGGAAGTCCTACAATAGAGAAGTAAAGAATAAAGTACATCCAGACCAGTAGGAGGGGCGGAGGCTAGTCTGACACCCATGTGTGGCTTGCTTTTAATTGGGAGGGCTCTCTCCAATCTAGAGACCTCCTGTGAGAAGGAGTCCCAGCCCCACACCAGACCCCCAGCCAAGGGTTTCAGAACTGGGAAGAGAATCCCCCATAACCTGGGACTGTAAAAGCCAGTGGGATGGTAGCTGAGTGACACAGAGGCTGCTGAAGACCCAGACAGTCCCTCTTAAAGGGCTAGCATATGAACTTACACAGTCCTGCTCCCTCTGAGCTCCAGCGCTGGGCAGCGGTATTGGGGAAACCAGGGACATATGGAGCAGGAATCTGGGGGCAGCTTTCTCCCAGATGGAGGTGCTCACAGGGGTCATTATCCCTGTCATATCTATGTTTCCATAAACAAGGCTCACACTGTTCACTCCACCCTGGTGATTCCCTGAGATGCTGCCTCATCCAACTTGAAGCCCCACCCAACCTGTTTGCAGCAGCTTTTCCATATGAATGGCGTGTCCTGACTCAGGCTTCAGACTTTCCTAAAACCTCTCAAACAAGCAGCAGCTGGTGTCAGCATGCTCCATACCTATCAATAAGAGGCCTAAGACCTGGCACTTGCAACAGCCTGCCTTGCTTCACAGCTTGGATTCACCTGGGTAATTCCAAGCCCAACACAAGTAGCACCATCTGCATATCACTCTGTAGCTTGTGCAGGGTGGCCCCAGGCAGTGGCTGACTTTGCACCTCCCAGGAGGCCCCAGAGCCAGTGCAGACCAGACCAGATTATAACTCTACACATTCACAAGCAACACACTCAAGGGGCAGACTCAGTGAGCACCAAAGCCCCACTAAAGCAAGTCCTGCTCCATACGGGTGTCCTCTACACAGCAGCTCTTCCACTGTAGTCCAGTTGGTCCTTACAGCCAATTGGCCTGGAGGTCAACTCCTTTCTAGTGACGCCAAAAGCAATCAAGGCTCAATTACAGCAAGACTGTGCACATAGCCAATACAGGGGTGCACCTGGAGTGTCTAACTCTGGTGCCTGGGAGGCTGAGCCGCTGGGCCCTACAGGACACCTACTACACAAGGCCACTCTACCAATTCCAGGAGACATAGCAGCTCTACCTAATACACAGAAACAAACACAGGGAAGCAGCCAAAATGTGGAGACTAAGAAACATGTCACCAATAAAAGAATAGAAGAAATCTCCAGAAAGAGAAATAAATGAAATGTAAGCAAGCAAAGTACTGGATACAGAGTTCAAAACAATGGTTAAAAGGTTACTCAATGATCTTAACGAGTGCTTCAAGAGAATTAATGAGAGCTTCAAGGGAATTAATGAGAGCTTCAAGGGACTTAGTGAGACTTTCAAGGATTTTAATGAGAATGTCAAAGACATGAAAAAGGACCAGTCAGAAATTAAGAATAATTTACAGGGATTAAAAAAATATAGTAGAGGATTCTGAGAATCAAATCAACAATTTGGAATATGAGGAAGCAAAAAAACACCAATCAGAAGAACAAAAATAAAAAAGAATCCAAAATTATGAAGATAATGTGAGGAGCCTCTAGGACAACTTCAAGCATACCAACATTTGCATTATGGGAGTGGCAGAAGAAGAAGAGAGAGAGCAAGATATTGCAAACCTATTTGAAGAAATAATGACAGAAAACTTCCCCTACCCTGTGAGAGAAATAGACTTACAAGTCCAGGAAGCACAGAAAGTCCCAAACAAGAGAAACCCAAGGAGACCCACACCAAAACACATCATAAGTAAAATGCTAAGGGTTAAAGACAAAGAGAGAATCTTAAAGGCAGCAAAAGAAAAGCAGTGAGTTACCTACAAGGGAGCGCCCATACAACTGTCAACTGATTTCTCAACAGAAATTTTGCAGGCCAGAAGGGAGTGGCAAGATATATTCAAAGTGATGAATAACAAGGACCTACAACCAAGATTACTCTACCCAGCAAAGCTATCATTTATAATTGAAGGTCAGATAAAGAGCTTCACAGACAAGAAAAAGCTAAAGGAGTTCATTACCACCAAATCAGTATTACATGAAATGTTGAAGGGTATTCTTTAAGAAGAAAAAAATATATAACATATATGAACAATAAAATAGCACTAACTACTTATCTATCAACAATTGAATCTAAAAATCAAAATAAACAAACAAGGTATCTAATAAACAAAATAAATGGGTGAATAAAATAGAACCAGAGGCATGCAAACATGGAACAGACTGATGAATCTCAGAGGAAAGTAGGGAGAGGGGGCAGGAAGAGATTAATCAAAGATCTTATATGCATACTAGAGGACTGGTGCACAAAATTCGTGTGGGGAGAGGGGGTGTCCCTCAGCCCAGCCTGCACCCTCTCCAATCTGGGACCCATTGAGGGATGTCCAACCGCCTGTTTAGGCCCAATCCCAGCGGTTGGACATCCCTCTCACACTCCAGGACTGCTGGCTCCCAACCGTTCTCCTGTCTCTGCCTGATTGTCCCTAGCCACTTCTGCCTGCCAGCCTGATCACCCCCTTAACCACTCCACTGCCAGCCTGATCGATGCCTAACTGCTCCCTGGCCAGCCCGATTGCCCCTAACTGCCCTCCTCTGCCAGCCTGGTCACCCCTAACTGTCCTCCCCTGAAGGCCTGGTCTCCCCCAACTGCCCTCCCCGGCTGACCCAGTCACTCCTAATTGCTCTAGCCTGCAGTCCTGCCCCCCACTGCCCTCCCCTGCAGGCCTGGTCACCCCTTACTGCCCTCTCCTGCAGCCTGGGTTCCCCCCATAACTGTCCTCCCCTGCAGGCCAGGTCCCCACACAACTGCCCTCCCCTACTGGCCTGGTCTCCCCCAACTGTCCTCCTCTGCTAGCCTGGTCACCCCTAACTGCCCTCCCTGCTGGCCTGATCACCCACAACTGCCCTCCTCTGCAGAACTGCCCTCCTCTGCCAGCCCGGTCACCCCTAACTGCCCTCCCTGCTGGCCTGATCAACCAGAACTGCCCTCCCCTGCAGGCCTGGTCCCCCCAATTGCCCTCCCCTGCAGGCCTGGTCCCCCCAAACTGCCCTTCCCTGCTGGCCTCGTCCCCCCCCTTCTGCCCTCCCCTGCAGACCTGGTCCCCGCAACTGCCCTCCTTGCAGGCCTGGGTCCCCAAAAACTATCCTCCCCTGAGGCCTGGTCCCCTCAAACTATGTTCCCCTGCAGGCCTGGTACCCGCAACTGCCCTCCCCTGCAGGCCCAGTCACCCCTAACTGCCCTTCCCTGCTGGCCTGGTCCCCCCCAACTGCCCTCTCCTGCAGACCTGGGTCCCCCCCAACTGTCCTGCCCTGCAGGCCTGGTCCCCCCCAACTGCACTCCCCTGCAGGTCTGGTTGCCCCCAACTTCCCTCCCCTGCTGGCCCAGTCACCTCTAACTGCCCTCCCCTGCTGGCCTGGTCCCTTCCAACTGCCCTCCCCTTACCTATGGACACAGACACTAGGTTGTTAAATGCCTGGGATTGGGTGGGAACCAGGTAGAAGGGGCCGGGGGGGGAAAGGGGACATATGTAATACTCGTAACAGTAAATTTTTTTAAAAAAAAATCAACCAATGAATGGCTCAGTAAGTGGAACAACAAATCGACATTTCTCTCACTAAAAATCAATAAATAAAAATTTTAAAAAGTGAAAAAAAAAACAACAAACAAAAAACCTCAGATGATCTGTATGCACCAAGTTGAGCGAGAGAAATTCTATATTAGGCCAGTGCTTCTCAAAGGACGTGTGCACAGGAAGAACCCGAGGTTCTGGATGCACACCCTGACTGAGCAGGTCAGAGGCAAGGTGGAGAGGGTGGCTGAGAATCTGCATTTCTAACATGCTCCCTGGAGAGGCCCATGCTGCTGGTCTGACAACAAGCTCCTATCTACATATCACGGGAGAAAAAAACAGCCTGATGCTAGTTCCCAGAACTCCCCTCTAAGAGCACCTTCTGCTCGAAATTTCAGGTCTGATATTTATTTAAAGCATTTGAGAAAAGAATCATTTTGTTACTCAATGAGCTAATTAGCTCTTACCATAAGCTTTTCACTGAAATTACTGCTGAACTACCTAAAAGACAGCATTTAATGAACAGATTCTTATAAACCCTTATAAGCAGGGACTATATCTTACTCATTTTGTTTTTCCCTTGTACCTCCATTTATCTGCTAAATAAATGTTTCTTGGATGAATAGGATTTAAAAGTTGTTGCTATTAAACAGAAAAATCATTAGTTAGTCAGGGGAAACAGGCAATTTTCCTAAGTGTGAGATGTTTACAAAAAGAAGTTTATAAGATGGAACAAACCAGAATATTATCTTGCCTTTGAGCAGCTGAAAGAAGGAAACAAAATAGTTAATTGAGCCCAGCTGGTGTGGCTCATCAGTTGCCCATCAACCCAGGAAACAAGAGGTCACTGGTTTTATTCCTGGTCAGGACACATGCCCAGGTTGTGGGCTTGATCCCCAGTGGGGGGAATGCAGTAGGCAGCAGGTCAATGATGTTTCTCTCTCATCAGTGTTTCTCTCTCTCTCTATTCCTATCCCCTCCCCTCTCTCTAAAAATCTAAGCAATATAGCAACCGGTCGTTGCAGTCATTCTGGTTATTTGGCTGTAATGGTCACTTAGGCTTTTATACATAGAGATTCACTTTTCACCTGATCCAAATACATAAGCCTGATTATTTGTTAGCAGTGGTTACTGTGATACCTGAACAAAATATCAGCAATATGTTATGTGAACCAAGTAAACTATGCCACCAAGGAAGCCAAGATAGATTAATGTGAGACTGCCCAGACCCTAGATGTTTGTGAATTATAATTGTTGGCTATCACTGAAAGAATATCACCACCAAAAGTATAACATATGGATTTTCCCTTTCATTAATGACTTAAAATTTGCAACTGGAATCAATCACATGGGCACAAATATTTTATTTAAGTCAGTGGAGTTAATTTGGGGGTTAAGACCTTAGATTTATGGTAAAATGAAAGGAATGTGGTTTATATATAGGGGCTGTCAGGTAAAATGCAGGGCACCCAGTTACGTTTAATTCTGGACAAACAATGAATACTTTTTTAGTAAAGTATGTCCCAAATATTGCATTTTTGTTTATCTGAAATTCAAATATGATTGGATGCCTTACATTTTCACATACTAACTCTGGCCATCCTACCACATGAATCATAGTCAATGAGCCTTTACCATATAGTGGCTTAGAGATTTGTCCCTACAGTTACAGCTGCCCTTGGAAATTGAGCCAAGAAGGCAGCTTGAGCCTTGGACTACAGCTATTAATACAGATTCAGCTATATACAAAAAACCAACTATGTACAAAGCATTTGCCCAGTCAAAGCCAGAGACTAATAAATTAAGAATATAACTCCTTCTTTGGATTCAGGGGATGGAGAAATTAGTCTATTTACCCTGCCATGTCTTACTTGAATTCTTACAGTGGCTGGAATGACTATTTCTATTCTAACTATTCTAACTATTCCTCTTATTATACTAACTATTCCTCTTAACTAATGAGTCAAGTAATCAAGCAATTGTCATTTACTGACTTTCTACTATGTGTTTGGGAGAATACAAGAAAAAATAAAATAAGGTTTTGTCCTCAAAAAGCTCATCACCTAGATGGAGAGATCCACAGAACAAGTAAGAATGAATTAAATGCTACTAGTAAACTGTAGAATTGGTGCTAAGTTCAGAGAGAGCAAGGACCTATCAGGGTCAGAATTATCGTGAAGATCTCAAGAAAATAATGGGAGTCAAGCTGAGCTGAGTAATGTTTGAATAAGCACACTTCTGAAATTTTAAAGAAATCCTAAAATGGACTCTTAAATGACTCTTAAGTGTTTTAATTAAGTTGTGTATTTTAGAACATGATAAAAGAAAACATTCTGGCCTCACACAGCTGTTTTCAGGTATTCTGTTGTACCTTTAGATTCCCTGAGATATACAAACACCGAACTTCAAATTTTATCATTATTTTAGCACCTAGGCTATCTTCATAAAAGGCCATATGAATACTCATAAACCATCTCTGGGTGCCCATCATGGGCCAGGGTGCCCACCGTGTACCAGGCACAGTACTAGGCATCACAAGAGACATATCTTGGCTTGTGAAGTTCACACAGGTGGGCATCCAGCTGCAGCTGGTTCACTTCACAGGCATCTTTCCTATATTTACCAGGAAAACCAGCCTCCCTATAATTAGCAGTGACTCCTGGGAGCAACATTTATGCCCTCTTCTCATACACTAATACCTTGCAAATGTTTGACAGATACAATATCTCTATTTAATCTTCTCAACAGTGACCTGTCCTCCCCCCATATGATTAATATGCCTCACCATGTTATTGTCACTCTTGTTTGTCCAGACTATTCAGAACTAAAAGTAATGATTCCAATATAAATATAGCACCAAAAATGGGGTATTAGTGCTGGCCAACATGGATCATTTGATTGGAGTATAATTCTGTTGGAAGGTCACAGGTTTGATCCTGGTCTGGGCACATATGGGAGGAAACCGATTGATGTGTCTCTCTCACATCAATGTTACTCTCTCTCTTTGTCTTCCTCCCTCTCTAAAGTCAATAAAAAAATAAGAAGAATGGGGTATTAGTAATATAGTAGAACTATTAACCAGTATGAGTAGATATTGAATATTTGCAAATAAAGCCTAACATTATTTTTTTTTTTAAGGCAGCTGAACAACTGTTGGCATATGAAGAATATAAGCTGCATGGAGATGCAGATTTTTTACTATTTTGTTCATTACTGTCTCCCCAGTGCCAAGAAAAGTACATGGCTAGTATAATTTACCATACATAATTGTTGGTTGGATGGATGGATAGATGGGTGGATGAATAACAAATATTAAGCTTATGATCAATTAAACAGCCAGATGATTTTTACTTAAACTTCTACCAAACAAAATCTCCTTTATTACTCAAGCTTGATCTTTCTTTTTTAATCCTCACCCAAGAACACACCTTTCATTGATTTCGGATAGAGGAAGGGAGAGGGGGGAGAGAGAGACAAACATCAATGTGAAAGAGAAATGTTGATCTCGATTGTCTCCTGTACGTGCCCCCACTGGACACTAACCAACTGAACCACACTGGTCAGGGTGCTCAACCTTGATCTTTTGAGCTTTGTCACTCCCTGCATCGTAGAACACCTGGTATGTAATGGTCACTAATTCAAAATCTACATTCCCATGGTGATTCTGGGAACCAAAGTAATTTCATAGCACTTGGGAGTGAGGCTTTTTGCCTTTTTTTTCTCTCCAATAAATTCAGGCTGTTTTTTTTTTTTTTTTGGGGGGGGGGGTCCATGCAATATGTCACATGATCAGAAATATTCTGAATTTTGTTCTCTCATCTATTTCTATTAATTATACCTTTTAACTAGGGTATCTTGAACAAGCTTTGGTTGGTACACATATATCCCATATGCCTTTATCCAAATCCTTAAAGTCTTCAGTGAAAAGGTTTTATGTCAGAGCTCCATAGTGTTCCACCAGAAGCCCCATCAAGACAACTGAGACATTAATCAGCTGGATTCAATTGCTGTCAAGTTGCTAACCCAGCAAAACTATCATCTCTAGTCCATATTTTATCATCTTCTCTATAAGAAGACAATCAGATCCTTTGCAAAAGCACATTCCTCAGTTTTACATACCACATAATACTACTTAAAAGGAAAATGCATACTTGGAAATATTCGTACTTAGCAAACCCATGGTGGCTCCTAGCAACCAATATAGTCTTTACCACAGGATCACTATCCAACTGTTTAACTATTCCAGAACTTTACTGTGTATTGAAGTCCAACTTCCTGGTCTATACATCCTATATTCTTAACCTTTTTATGTTTGGAAAATTTACCAACATCTCATACATTGTGTTAACCAACATTTCAACTGTGATTCTTTTGTGCTAAGTGCAGTTTCCTCAGTCCCCTGGGATGTAACAAATCTAAAGGTGAACTAATTTTATAACTTTCTCTAGGCCCTGCTTATATAGCTGTATTATATATACCATTATTGTTAACTATGTGTCAAGACTGTACTAAGTATTTGTAATGATTTTATTTAATACAACAATCCTACCAAGTAGATACGATTCTCCCCTTTCAAAAGGGGAAAACTAAGTCTCCAAAAGGTTAAGTAAGTGTTTCAAAATCATGCAATTAGTTATTAGAATTGTTGATATTCTAACTCCCAAAGCCATCATTAAGCACTTACACTATAACTTCATATTAGTTAAGTTTAAGAATATAGAAGAGCTCATATAAATTCAGAGCTATTTGTACAGAATTATAACACTAAAGTCAAGGTATTACATTTCATAACTAACAATACAATATCCACTTCCAGGGGTGCAGAGATTTGTAGAACTATTTTGAAATTTAGTGGAAGCTCTCAAGATATTTGGTTGTAAACATCCTGATACATTAAATCCCAGTGGGTCAAAGTGAACTAGAGGAAGAGACATTCATATGCAGAAGGAATAGTTAGGAGTCCAGAAATTATAATTAGAAAGAGCCTTCATCAGCCCAGATCTGCTAGTGTCATCAAAAGGGAGAATAAAGTGGACAGAGAAAAGAGGCCGGAGGTCAGCTACAAGCAAATGGAAAACCAAGGTTCTGTTAACCTTGCATAGGTTGATAGCTAAATCCCTGCAGATCAGTGTTTAATCTTTCCAAAACATGGCCAAGAGGACCTTCATACATGAGGAATAGTCACCCTCAAAAGCAATTATCAAAAATTCAAAGGAATAATGTCACTAAAAAGCAACGATGTGATGAAAAGAACCTCACTTAACTTTAACCACATACCATCTACCAGTCCCAAAGTAAGCATTAGCTGATACATCTATGTCCAGAGGGTAAATGGTTTACATAGCAATCTACACCAAAGTCTCTATAACCCCCTGAAATGTACAAAAGTGGATGGAGGGAAGTAGGGTCAGGCACAAAGAGAAATCTTGACGAGGAAAACAGCATATGGGCATCACTGTAGACTCCAGACTGCATGGTAAATGACAACCAAGTTAGAAAACCCCAGAAAGAGCCAGCAAAACATTTTAAAGTTAATTCATGAAGAAAAAAAAATCAGTGCCAAATGCGCAAGTAGGCTCCATTCCAAACCCCCCAAGCCGGAGGGAACACCAGGACCCAGAGGACGGGAACGCTATTGAATACACATGCTTCTGTGAAATGATAGCTACATCGTTTCTCCCTTCAGTCCAATTCTCCACAGTTCAAGGATTCACAAATTCTGAATGCATGTAAAATGAGGAAAGTTAGAAAAACACAAAAGAGAAGAGGAGATAAAGGAAAGTTCAGCATTTTTTTACTGTTTGTCTTCCAACCATGGTTCACTGGCAGGGGGAAAAGTGTGGCAGCAATTTCGAGAATTATCCGAAGGAAATGGAAGCAAAAGACCTTTCCTTTGTGTCGGCATTCTTTGGAAACGGTCACTTAGCTATTCAGGTTAAAGAAGCCATTGGAAGATAAGAGATGGAAGGAAACAATCAGACAGGAGACAAGGTGATTATTAGTGACGGCAAAACTACGATGATGGAGGAACCCATCTCCCCACAGAAGCACAAGATGGAAGTTATATCAACAAGCCATCAACGAGCCTTGACCAGCTTCCTGTCTTCCTCTCAGGCACTTCCAGGTTAACCTTCCATCAGGAAAGGCCTCTCTTAGGGGAAGAGCAGGCAGCTCTCAGGCAAAGACCCGAAAGGACTAGGTCTCCCACCATCCACTACCCTTTTTTCCTTAATGGTCCAGAAAATTTTAATTCACAGATGTTATTTCATTTTTATAACAACTCTATAAAGCAGGCTTTGTTTTTCCTATTTTATAGATGATTGCTCTGCGTTTATAAGCACTTAATTGCTCTTCCTCCCTCCCTCTGGAGTTGCTCTCTTATTAACCATTCTCCATGCTGTCTCCAGAGCCATCATTTCATAATATAGAACAGAACAGACTTCTTAGCTTGATATCCTCCAATGGCTCCCTGTAGTCCAGAATAAAGTTTCAACAACTTGGCATGACATACCAGGTCCCCTGTGGCTAAGTCCTCACCTGTCCATTCCATCTCATCTCCTACCGCTGCCCCACACCGAAACTTTATGGGGCGTGGGCAGCTCTCACACACCTGCACACACCTTCTTTGGCCATACAGGTGTGCTCATCCTTCTCATAACTTCTTATTAAACTACTCATTCTCCAAGACTCATTCTGTATCACCTCCATTGAGAACCCTTTGCTATTCCTTACCTCTCATAGGGCTGAACCCCTCCCCTCTGGACCACCTCAGTTCTTTTATCAGCCTGCTGTTATACATATTGCATTGCATCCCAAGTATCTGTGTGTATGCACATGTGTATATGTATTTAAATGATTTCATATTCAGATTTAAGTCCATAAAGTTACATATCAAACCTATAACTGGTTACCTCAGAAAGTGTGCTAGGGTGGGAGGAGACTTTCCAGTTTGTCTGAAGCAGGGTTATTCAACTGAACCACAAAGAGAGAAAAATTATTCAAGTGACTATTTTCTCATTTTCCCAGGGATGTGCCATTCTAGCTGTGTAGGAGAGAAAGTTAACACAGCCTATTCAGTGAATACTTTAGGGCAGTGGTCGGCAAACTCATTAGTCAACAGAGCAGCAAATCGCGGCTCTCGAGCCGCAGTTTGCCGACCACTGCTTTAGGGCATTAGAGCTTGATTCTCTCACTGAACTCAATTAGTGAAACCACTGCTTTAGGGCATTAGAGATTGATTCTCTCACTGAACTCAATTTGTCTGGACACAGACAAATATATACAGATTCATTTAACTGCTCGAGCAATCAAATTAGGCTGGGTCTCAGATCTGATACATCTAACTGCAAGGTGTTGGGCAAGTCATTAAATACTTTCTGACTGCATTTCCTCATTTGTTAAATGAACACTAAAAAATGTGTCTAATTATCTATCTATATACATATATAGATCCTAACATAATAAAAACCCAGGGTCTGTAACAACTAAAGGCTCAACTGAACCCCAGAAATCAGTCCTGCAGTCGGTGCTGCACTGCCGTGGCAAGCCAGCACTGACTGCCGAGGAGCTGTGGATCAGGCCTGGAGAGAAGCCCAGAGAGAGAGGCAGGGTCTGATCCGCAGCCTCCATGGCAGCTGTTGATCAGCCCTTGGCTCTCTCTTCTCTCTGGGCTTTTCCAGCAGCCCCACCTTTCTGATCAGGCCCGGAGATAGGCCCGGAGATGCTGACTGGCATAGAAACCGATCAATCAGAACCAAATCTGGGTGAACTGTGAGGAGCCAATGGCTGCCTAGGAGGCAGAGCTTTGGACGCTGACTGGCATAAAAACCGACCAATCAGAACCTAATCTGGGTGAACTGCGAAGGCAGAACCTAAGGTGGGGGCTGAGGAGGGGTTTTAAGGGCAACAGCTGTTTGGTGTAAGGTGTAAGAAAGTGGTTCAATTTTTTAATGACCAGTTTGGCAGTATAGTGCATATGGCTGACAATCAGTCCAGATATAAGGATTATGTATTTTTGTCTGCCAAGAGCATCTCCTCCTGCTGAAAAAGGCTTTCTCCCCCATTAAAGCAATCATATCCTATATAACCTATCTACACTAATAAAAGGGTAATATGCTCCCCTAGCTGGTTTGGCTCAGTGGATAGATCATCGGCCTGTGGACTGAAGGGTCCTGGGTTTGATTCCGGTCAAGGGCACATGTCTGGGTTGCGGGCTCAATCCCAAGTAGGGGGCATGAAAGAGGCAACCAACCAATGATTCTCTCTCATCATTGATGTTTCTCTCTCTCTCTCTCTCTCTCTCTCTCTCTCTCTCTCTCTCTCTCTCTCCCCCTGCCTTCCTCTCTGAAATCAATAAAAATATATATTTAAAAAAAGGGTAATATGCTAATTAGACCAGGTCAACCGGCCATCTTCCGTATGTCCAACTTCCTTCTGGACAAAGCCATGGTGGTGGGGGCTGAGGCAGATGCAGTTAGGGGCGATCAGGCTGGCAGGGGAGGGCCATTGGGAGCGAGATCAGGCAGGCAGGAAGAGGCAGTTAGGGGCGATTAGGCGGGCAGCCAGATGAGCGGTTAGGAGCCAGTGGTCCTAGATTGTGAAAGGGATGTCCAAGTGCCAGTTGAGGCCTGATCCCTGTGGACCGGCAGTCAGACATCACCCAAAGGGTCCCCGATTGGAGAGAGTGCAGGCTGGGCTGAGGGTATCCCCCCTCCCGTGCATGAATTTTGTGCACTGGGCCACTAGAGTATGTGTGTGTGTGTGTGTGTGTGTGTGTGTATGTATTTGTAGAGGTAAAACATGTTATATATACATATATATGTATCATATAAAGAGATATCTTGTCTATTAAGAATATAGGCCATCGACACAGACAATAGTGTGGTGGGGGCCAAAAGAGGGGGAGTAGGGGCTGGGTGTAGGTGGGAAAGGGGTGGGGAGTGGGGGACAACTGCAATAGTGTCAAAAAAAATAAAAAAGAATATAGGCCACCCCAAGAATGCCCAAAATTCAAAATCCAAAGCTTCAAATCATCTCTCTTTGCTACCAGCAGATGGGGCTATAATCAACATTAGAATAGGAGCCGACCACACATTGGAAATCAACTGCATCTTAAGTATGCAAGCCAGTTTTTGTTTTGTTTTGTTTTGTTTTGTTTTTAGGATTAAGTATTTCATGTGAAACACTCTCATTGTGAAATGAGTTCTGCTTTGAATCCTTAAAAATCAAACAACAAGCAAAACACCTGTGTACAGCCCACCACATTTTCAAAAAAGTATCTCAGGCATCTTGAGTACAATTTAGGGCACACAGGGTAGGAGCCTGGCCAGCACTGTGTGTAGGGAGGCCAGACTAGAGCCTGTAATGACACCATGTGAGGGGCACCCACTAGGCTGGCCTTGTCTCTAGGGGACTGTGTGCAGGCTCTCCTCATCTAGAAATTAACTACTCAAGCAGGATACTCCCTGAGGTCCTTTCCAGCTCTAGCAATCAATAAACCTAAAATTATAATGAGGCAAAGGGTACAAGGTATACATGGGCCCATAAAGGCAATATTCAGTGTTCTCGGGATAGTGCTTGCTGCACAGAAGCCTGGATTACCACTCAGCCTTCAACAGCTCTCTTTCTGCCTAAGTTTGTCAAACATGGAATAGGCTTTCCTGAGACAGGAAGCCATTTACACAGAAAGGTTTTCTTTCTCTTCCCCTGTAGCCCTGGACCAATAGATTAATGACCAAGTGATTTGCTCATGTCTAGAATAGCTCCAGAAGACTCAGCTGGGGACTGGCTGTCTTTAGTCCAAATGAGAAATGAGTTAGGTCCAAATAAGGGTGAAGAACATTATGGAAGAATGAATAAATGAACAATTAATTGCGGCTCTCCTAAAGACTTACAGACCAAAGACACTCAAAAGCTGGATACCTGAATTTAAAAAAAATTAGATTTGACTGTATAATTTCTTTCCTACGTCTGTTATCAGCCATTATAAGTTGCCAGTGGGTCTCAAACTTGGCTGCGTGTTAGGATTACCAAAGGAGTTTTAAAATACACTGATAACTGGGCCCACCCTTGGAGATTATAATTTAATGTAAGGCTTGGGATGTAGTAGAGGCATTGAGATTAAAAAACAAACAAACAGAAAACAACAATAACAAACCCCAGAAAAGCTCCCACATGACTCAAATGCAAAATTTAAGAATCCCTATTGTTACTGAATTCATCAGAACTTTAGATGCTGAGACAGGATTCACCTTTAGATGTTTAGTGTTGGTAATTCCATCATTTTAGTTCCATTTTAAACTTATCTTGGCTGAATACATTTACTTCATAATGGGACTGATTTTTTAAATATATATTTTTAATATATTTTATTGATTTCAGAGAGAAAGGAAGAGAAAGACAGAGATGGAGACATCAATGTTGAGAGAGAATCATTGATTGGCTGCCTCCTGCATGCCCCACACTGGGGATCAAGCCCGCATCCTGGGCATGTGCCCTTGACCGGAATCGAACCGTGATCCCCTGGTTCATAGGTTGACACTCAACCACTAAGCCATGCCAGCCAGGGGCTGATTTAAAGGTTCAGGGTGTCCTGAGACTGAAGGTCCAAGGCTACTTGGCCAACACATTAGTCCTCTCAAGAAAAGAGTACAAAAAAGCAACAAATGTCAATAGGTTAATTGTAGCTTCTAATATTCCTTATTAAGGCTTTGAAACACTAACACATTTAAGAAAATGTTGTCATTTCCTTCTCTGGATTTCTTGGTAACTTTTTGTAAAAGAGTAATATATATTTCTCTGGATGTTTTCACATGAAAATAGATGCCTCGTCTTGGAGAACATCAAGGCACTCACCTGCCTAGGACTTGAGATGAGGTCTTATAGCTTTGACTTACTAGTTCCACTGGTTTGAAAATACAGCATCCAGAGGCACCTTTGAAGGGGAATCTCAGGACATTTGTTCCAAGTCCACTGCAGATCATTACAACGTGAACTGAGAAGCCAGGCCTGTGTGAAACACTGCTGAGGACCGGAACTGGTGCCAACACCTGGCCTGTACCCTGCAGCTTTATCAACACACTCTGACCCCCAGATTGAAGACACTGGGAGCTTGAATGCAGGGAGCATCTCAACGTTTCTAGCTCTGAACACTTGCATTTAGGTGAACATAAAGGAAAGGGGACTAAAGCAATGCATTGGAATCTGGGGGAAAGGTATCTTTCCCTTTTCTTTCCTATTACAAAAGCTTTCTCTGTGCTGATACAGTGAGCGTCTGGTTGCACAACTCAAATCCAGGACTATGCCAAGTCAACGGGTGCCCTGAAAAGCAGGCTTAGCTGCAGAGCCCTGGCACAGGCAGAGCTTTCACATCGACACAGTGACCAGGGGCACGGCAGGAAAAGAGAGGCATAGGCCTGCTGCCTATGCTCCTCCCAGAGAAGGAAGCACCTGGGCCAGGTGAGCACAATCCCAGCGGCTCACTCACTCTGCTGGAACACTGTGGCATCCTATGTAATAAAAGCGTAATATGCACATCGACTGAACGGCAGAACCACCAGTCGCTGTGATGCGCACTGACCATCTGGGGCAGATGCTCAATGCAGGAGCTGCCCCCTGGTGGTCAGTGCACTCCCACAGAGGAGCACTGCTCAGCCAGAAGCCGGGCTCACTGCTGGCAATTGCAGCACAGCGGCAGTGGCAGGAGCCACCTCAGAGGCAGCGTTAAGGAGCAGCAAGCCAGGCTCACAGCTGGTGAGTGCAGCGGTGGTGGTGAGAGCCTCTCCCGCCTCTGCTGCAGGGTGGCAGTAAAGAGCAAGGGGTCCCGGACTACAAGAGCCCCAGACTGTGAGAGGGATGTCTGACTGCTGGCTTAGGCCCGATCCCTGGGAGATCGGGCCTAAGCCAGCAGGTGGATATCCCCTGAGGGGTCCCGGACTGTGAGAAGGCGCAGGCCAGGCTGAGAGGACCATCCCTCCCACCCCCAGTGCACGAATCTCATGCACTGGGCCTCTAGTTTACTTATAAAGTGGAAAGCAAATTGTAAAAGAAAGAGATGTGGTGAAAACAGAAGAAGAATAGAGAAGGAGGGAAATCTACTTTGAAGCCCTAATATCAGTTCATTTTCAGCCTTAAGAGAGTTGAACCTGTGCCATATATGTTCTTCACTATTCTAAGAAAGTGCCCACCGCAGAGATAATGGTGCAGAATCCAGCATCCTTTAGTTTTTGCACATCAGTAATTAGTGCTTTCTCAGCCTGTTCTGGTTAGACCCAGGCTTCAGAAAAGCAGGCACATTCAAATGGAAGGAAATAGTCTCTAAGCATCTACATGTTGAGAATTCATTAGGATGTTTGTGATTGATCTTGTGCCATATATATGCTATACATATATGGGGGCAAAAGTAGGTTTACAGATGTGAATATGTGAAATGCAGAGTTTATTCTCATATTATTATTAATTATTGTATCATTTTCCTCCTGTGTGTGAATTTAAAACAAAAGAGATAATCTCTGTTCATGTGTAATAAAGGCAACTCTGTATTCTTTCTTGAGAAAGCAAGAGTGAGTTTCTCCCTAAGTGCGACTGGAGTCATGATTAGGAAGGACAGCATGTTTTGCTTTGTCAATGATTTTGAAGAGGAGGTGTGTGATATACACATCAGCTCTGCACACTGCCATTTTATGTGGATTGGGGTTAAATGCTGAGACAGTTCTGAGGTTATAGTTTTATCCTGTTCTGGTAATAGATATGATATGATTATGATAACCTAAGGGATGTCAGCTCTTAAGAAAATTCCCAGGATGAGCTCCAGGGCTAGGTGCAAATTCTCAGAAATGATATACTAATAGATTGTGTCTAATAAATGAGTTGCTATTCACAGTTTTCTATTCCAGAGTTCAAAAAGAAATTAGGAAAGCAATGGAGCCATGAGGGATGAGGAATGAGAAGACAGAAGAAATCCAGCCAATGGATGGTCTCTGACAATTACATTGGGACAGCCAGGGGGAGAGGGGAAGGAGGGAGTGGCTTTGCTCTTATGCTCAAGCAAAATAGTTAATGTGCTCAGGCAGTGGTCATGGTCTGCAAGCCTATTCGGGGAAGGCCCGGACAGCCTGAGGTCACACACAGCCACCACGTGTATTTTAGGCAACTCTGCAAGACAGAGGTTTTCCTCCAAGCATCAGAGCATACTGTCTACACTTCACTGAGGTCTCTTTTGACCAGAGCTTTTCAATCTGGTTTCCTCCAAATCCTCCGGGTTCTCAATAAATATTTTAGAAACTGTCATGAAACACGACTACACAGCTGCGGTAGGTACTAAGGGCGAGCTCACATGTCCACTGGTGTTCACTCACTGACAGGATGCGTAATGAAGTGATAAACTTGAACTTAAAAATTCACTCTGATAAAATACTACATTTTCTACCTGTTTATGTATTGGGGTTCTATGTAAGAATTTATTTTTATTTAATTTTTAATTTTTAAATTTTAAATTTTTTAATTAAATCTTTATTGTTGGAAGTATTACATATGTCCCCTTTTCCCCTCTATTGACTCCCTTCTATCCCGCCCTCACCTCCCTCCCCAGGCCTTGCTTCAGGCAGCACATATGCTAAAATTGGCATGATACAGAAAAGATTAGCATGGCTCTGCGCAAGAATTTATTTTTAAAAGTGTTCTGGTAAAAAAAAATAGTGTTCTGCTAATAAAAAAGAAGAACATAAAAGAAAAGAAAGGGAGGAAAAAAGAAAACAGTACAAAAATAATACAGAACTGAATAAAAAGGTTTTCCCCCTACTCTACCTAGAAAAGACTAGTATTATTAATATATTTTCAGATACAAAGGGAAGATCTGTCCTCAGAAAGTTATTCCCAAAGGTGATAATATACTTCTTCCTGAATCTGTGGTCTCTTTCAAGTTGCTGTTGTTTTTTGAAATTATATTATATTATATTATATTATAGTCAGAAAGAAGCCAACAATGCACAACAGAGACAAGCAGGGGTGAGAAGATATGTGCATGCACACACACACAAACACATACACATATCCCCACACACGTATACATACATGCATACATTTATACAGGGTGGGGCAAAAGGACATTTACAGTTGTTTGTATAAAAATAATACCATGATAAATAAAAATACAAGAATAAACTCTGTGTTTTGCATACTCACAACTATAAACCTACTTTTGCCCCATCCTGTACATACACACATGCATGAATGTACCCACATGCATACACATATTCACATACATATATACATATACACATGTGCATGTATAGTCCCATACATACATACACACAAGCTGGGGGCCACTCTCCTTAAGCCCAGCTTACAGTCACACAGTGGCTGGGTCCGCAGCACTGGAGCTGCTGTGTCATGAGAGGCTGGGGTAGCCAGCACTGTGTAACTCACTCTGCAGGCAGAAACATCGGCAGAATGATTTATCTCTGGGAAAGGATGCCAAAAACACTTGAGAGGTAAGGAAACAGAGCACAAGGGCCTGGGTGGAGGAAGGAGCAAAGTGAGTGCCAACGAAGGCACAAAACGGAGTCAGGATTATTTCCCAGTCTCAAAATCAGAAGGCAGCTCAAGCCCCTATGTGAACTATGCTGGTTAGTTTGGGAGCCTTAGAGGGAAGAAAACTAATGTGGGAATGAAAACTGCTCATCCTAGGATCTTGCATTAAGGGTGTGGCATGAGATGAACCATCTGGTGAATTTTCCTCTTTCATCTTCTCTCTCGTTTTTTCTTGGGAGGTGAGGAATGGGGCTGATGGTGGATTTAGTAACTGAAGGTCTAATGTGGTTTGAGAAATAAACACAGAGCAGTTCTGCTAAATAAGTCAGCCCATTAGATGTCATGGTGGAAGGCTACACAAAATGCCAACTGCACTGCAGACGGAAGCAGGTAGGGGGAGAAGGGGAGGGGATGGTGGAAAAGCGCAACCTCTTATATCACAGTCACTCTTTCTCAAAGCTTACTACAGACAGAGCCCTTGGGAAAGCATCACGGTACATTATTTGAAGAAAGCCTGCGTAAAACTCACAGATGTAGACTTCATTAAACATTGAGAGAGTACCTATGAGTGTCAGACGTGGGATATAAAGATAAATAAAACACAGTCCCTGAAACCAAGCTGCTCCCTGGCCAGTGTGGGAAGACAGCTCTCTACACAAACATCACGATACAGCACAACCAACACCCAGCCAGGGCGCAGGGCACGGGCTCCGGGAGCACAGCCTGCTCCAAGTCTCCCTCTGGCCGGGGATTCGGTAGGGTCCATCCCGGAGGTGATACTACTAGTATGTATGCGCTAGGTGTTGGCAAGTTTGCCAGGCATAGAAAGACAAGGAAAAGAACCTGTCAGAGGGAGGAAACAGCATTTGCAAAAACAGAAGAGTGAGGTGTGCTGTGTTGGGACATAGAATACTCAAGTGGATGGGGCTCAGGGGTAAATGGAGGGTAAATTGAAGAATGTTATGAGAGGCTCTGTTGCCCAGTTCAACAGTATGGGTTTTAGGCTAAAGGAACTATGAAGCAGTGTGCAAGTGTAAACTTGACCTCTACTAGTAAAAAAAAGTAAATTAAATTGAGCAATGTGAAGTAGTTCCTTACACTGTGCTTGAGGCCCTAACTCTCTCTCCCCTACTATTGGTGCAATTTTAAACATTTACTCCCCTTTTAATTTCCCAAGTGTAAAGTTCATAACCACTTTTCTCTCATGTCAGCAGCAGTCAACCTTTTTCATCTCTTGGCACACGTAAAAGAATTACTAAAATTCTGCAGCACACGAAAAAATACATTTTTTTGCCAAACTGACCAAAAATAAAAGGTATAATTTTGATTCATTCACACTGGATGGCTATTGTTGTGTTGGCTATTGTCATTTTTTTTCTTTGACAGTCAAAAGGAAAATAGGTCAGGTTGTATGTTTTAAAAACTTTTGCAGACACTCGTTGAAAATCACTGTCTTACATCATGAACAAGTAGAAACCTCAATTTGACTATAGTGTAAGTGAGGATTAAGGCTAATGCAGGAGCTCTTAATAGGTAGTGATGGGGAGATAGCAAGTTCATAACTCTTTTCAATAACAGTTTATTTCCTCCAAAGGGAATTGTGAGAAAAAACAATCTCTCTCATTTTGTGGGGTTTTGTTCTTCAGAGTTTCCCTATATCTCCAGAATTGGAATACTATTGACTGAATATTTCTTGTCTTCAGAAACTACACTGTACATATTGGAAAGATCTTCTAATTTTCATCAATCACAAGCACTTGGAGTAGAGAAATGGCAGCTACTTGCTGGAATTTCTGAAAATGCAGAAACACACCCAAGTTTCAGTGGGCTCCTAGAATGCAGCCACTGGCCATTTGTCAGTCCGATCTCTCTGTCCTTTCAGAGACATATTGATCTGCTCTCTCCTTAGCTATCATTTAAACTCAGTACCTAATGATAACACAGAATGGAAGTCAAGGCAGTGGATTTCATGGCTGCCTCTCTGTATTATTGTGTGTTCAAACTTGGCAAAGCCCAGAACTTAAGAGAGACTGAATAGACCAACTGTCTCCCAGTTAACACTAGCTCCTCGTCTCCAGATATACTGGAAAGACTCTTTGAAGTGAAGATTAAATAAAGAGAATAACAATCAAGTCCTTCTAGTGGAGAGGTAGTGAATGCCAACTAATAGCCAAGATCCCCATGCCATATTTAAAGCATACACATTGCCAACTCTTTCCAATCCTATTAAAACGCCATTACTAGATTGATGGAACAGGGAATCGTGTATATTTTTTAAAGTTTCTGGCAATTCTGAGGACTAGTCAAATTTGGGAACCAATGTTCTAGCCAGCCCTCCATTTACAGATAAAAAATTTAAGTGACTACCACACTCACTCAGCTGGTTATAACAACAGTATGTTGTAGAACACAATTTCTTTATAGTCTACTGGAGGCCTGGTGCACAAAATTTGTGCACTTGGCGGGGGAGACCTGGGGAGGTGTCTCTAAGCCTGGCCTGTGCCCTCTCGCAGTCTGGGAGCCTTTGGGGGATGTCCAACTGATGACTTAGGCCCGTTCCTCGCCACCGCTGCTGCACTCGCCAACTGTGAGCCCAGCTTCTGGCTGAGCAGCGCTACCCCTGTGGGAGCACACTGACCACCAGAGGGCAGCTCCTGCATTGAGCAGGATGAGGCTGA
This sequence comes from Corynorhinus townsendii, assembly GCA_026230045.1. NCBI lineage: Eukaryota > Metazoa > Chordata > Mammalia > Chiroptera > Vespertilionidae > Corynorhinus > Corynorhinus townsendii. The sequence goes on along the minus strand of JAPDVU010000001.1, from coordinate 140,483,068 downwards.
AACTGGCCCTCTAACATCCCCCCCCAAGGGGTCCCGGATTGTGAGAGAGCACAGGCCAGGCTGAGGGACCCCACTGGTGCACAATCGGGGCCAGGGAGAGACACAAGAGTTTGCCCAGCCAGGGAGGGACCACGGGAGGGCTCCAGGGTGTGTCCAGACCGTCTTGCTCAGTCCCAATTGGCCCAGCAGCAAGCTACCTACTGGTTGGAGTGTCTGTCCCCTGGTGGTCAGTGCACATCATAGCGAGCGGTTGAGTGGCCTTAGCATATCATTAACATATTACGCTTTGATTGGCCGAACAGACTACCAGATGACCGGACAGTTAGCATATTAGGCTTTCATTATATAGGATGAAGAAACAAGCTTATAGAGATGAAGTTATAAATCTGTAAAAATTAAACAGAAACCTTATTTAAAATAGCTTTGTGAGCCTCTAGCTGGTCTGGTTCCATGGATAAAGCACTGGCCCTTGGACTGCAGGGTCCTCGGTTTGATTCCAGTCAAGGGCATGTACCTTGGTTGCAGGCTCAATCCACGACCATGGGCAGAGCACATGTGGAAAGCAAACAATTAATGTGTCTCTCTCATATCTATGTTTCTCTCTCTCTGTCTCTTCCCCTCCCTTCCATTTTCTTTAAAAATCAATGGAAAAATATCTTCAAGTGAGGATTAACAACAACAAATAGACTTGCGAGGCTAGAAGAGAGAACTTCTCACTATGTGTCACTCAGTGTAAACTACTGACCCCAATATGAAGAGGTGTACTTGCATCTCTGGCAGAAAGTGACACTATTTTGCCACCTCAGCAGGAGGAAGAAAATATTCCTCCTTACCCAGCAACAGCTCAGTCAAGGGGAGACCGCCATGACTCGGCCAATGAGAAGCCTCTATACTTAAAACTGTCAGTTTCCTGCAATGGACTGTTTACAACAGCCCCTCCCAAGTCCATAAAAGAGCCTTCCTCTCCTTGTTTCTCTGGACTTGTTCAGGGTTTGCTCTCAGATCACACACCCTTAATTGCAATTCTTTGTTCTTCCCAAATAAACCCATTTTGCTGGATAAATATATATTAAATAGACTATTTGTTAAATGTCAACAAGTCAAAACAACAGACTCTTAAATAAAATATGTTCTACCACCTACCAGGATTGAATTTTGAATTCTTGGACTTCTCTCGAGGTGGTGTCATGGGGATGCTTTCTGGGGTCAAAGTGAAGGGCACACACAATGGGTGGGAACATTTCCTTGGCCCTGGGACACCTCCCCCAGCAGAGAAGGGCAGAGGGCTAGAGCGGATGCAGTGAACCAGAGCTCTTGTGCCCATTCAGAACGCAACTGTTTGTAGAAGACAGAACCTGCCACAGTGAAAGTCAGTTTCCTTGGCTCTCGTGTATATTCTTATGTGTAGATATGCACATATATTTTTACAGAGATAGCTTTTCTACTAAGCATTGGCATACAGAAAATTTTAAAGGAAACTGTTAATATATCTCCAAAGTAAAAGAATTCAATATGACAAAGAAGAGAGAATTTCTAAAGTGTTAAAGTAACAATTTCCCACATTTCAGTTGGATTTTGATATTTCTTTTCTTGATCCATCCCAAATATTTTGTAATAGCTATCACTAACTTAGAACATTTTATGTCCAAACCCTGGGCTAATCACATTTAAGTGTAATAGCTTGTTTGAATAACAGAAAAATGTTAAAGGAGGGGCCTACTATCCTTATTGAATAGGAAAAGAAGCTGAAATTCAAGGGGGTTAGGTAGTTGGCCCAAAATTAGTTACATGGCACATCATGGATTCAAATCCTCAACCATATCATTCCTAAGCTCACTTCTTTCTACTACAGTAATCACTTTGACATGAAAGCATGCGTGTATTTCTCTCATTTCTTTAAGACTGATGCATTTTCTAAAGAAAGAGCAATTTTACTATTTATGTAGCATTATAACAACATTCGTTATGTAAGATTTTTTCAAATTTCTAGTACTTTATTTGTAATTATGGTCAGAGATGGTTCTTTAGAACTATACAAGTCAGATAGGAAGAAGCTATGAACTAATAAAATGAAAGAATATAAAAAATTCTCACTGATATTTCAGGAAATTACTATCTGAACGGTCTTTTAAAAAATCTCGTAAAATCAATTACAAGAATGCTTTACACTACAGAAATCATCTCCCATACTAAGACTTGAGTTTTTGTCCAGTTTCTGGATAAAAATAATTAACAAAATAAGCAAAAGAGTAACTAATTTTTCTCATAGAATTTTTAAAAATATATTTTTATTGATTTTTAGAGAGAGGAAGGGAGAGGAATAGAGAAATAGAAATACCTGTGAGTGAGGAATATTATTGACCAGCTACTTCCTGCACAGCCCCTATTGGGGATCAAGTCCGCAACCAGGCTTGTGACCTTGACTGGAATTGAACCTGCAACCCTTTTATCCACTGAGCCAAACTGGCTAGGTTGAAATTTGTTTTCTGTTAAAGGAAGATACTAAACAGAAGTTATTTACCATCTTTCAGTTAATCTTTAAAAAACTAGGCATGTGTGAGAAATTACAGAAATTTTTTCAATAATATAAAAATAATTTAAATCAAGTCAGATAGCCTCAAGATAAAAGAGGACAAATTAACATATCCTTACATTTACAACGTAGGCAGCATTTTTAGACCATTTTTGCTCATAAATCATTTTTTAGACGCTCAGTGTGATGGATACAAGGTTGTCTCTCAGGAGCCATGAAACCACTTCCTTCAATAAGTTCACTGGTCCACATCACTCACACACAGCTATGCTTTGGAAGAAGTTAACTCTACCCCTAGCAGTAGGACTAGGGCTTTTGGCTCAGGTTTGACAAATAAGCAATTGTTCTAGAAGTTGTTGGCCACCTCCTGTGATCAGGAGAAGAAACTAACTATAGAATGAAGCTGTGGAGAGCAAAATAGAAACCAAGGTCTTGATTTCAGTGTTGTTTTGCTGAATCAAAACAAATGTTGATCTACCTATCTTTGGAGGATGAGGCGTATCAACCAATTTCCCCCTTGATTGTCTAAGTCAATTTGAGTTTAGTTTTCTATTGCTTTCAATCAGATGCATCCTAATAATGATACACATGGTCAGACAAGTGAAGAAGTTCTATGTTTCTAAGTGGCTCTGTGAGTGTAAACAAAAATAGAGGTATATTTCGTATCCAGGGGTTAGAAATAAATTTGAAAATGACAGTACTAGCTCAAAAATGAATATGTCATTATTATCATTACTAGGAGCCCAGTGCATGAATTCGTGCACCTTGAAAGAACTGTGGGCCATGAGGCTGCAGTAAGCACAGGGGTGGGTCTTAGCCCATCCTCCGCGTCATGCCCAGTCCCTTGTGCCGTGGCCCCTGGTCCCCAGTCTGCTGGCAACCCTGCTCCTGCTGCTACTGCTCCCATGTGCTGACCACTCCGGCCCCACTCGTACCCGCTGACAATGTGGAGTGATTGGGGCCGGCACCAGCAGTGGGTGTGAGCGGGGCCGGTGCCATTGGCAGGTGCAAACAGCAGCTACTGCCCTGGTTGCCCCTCAGGAGTAGGAGGAGGTAGAGAAGCCCTCAGGAGCAATCAGGGCCAGCAGCCACCACTCACACCCACTGATGGAGCCGGGTGATTGGGACCAGCACCGGGCATTGGCAGCGGGTGCAAGCGGCAGATCCGATGCCAGCTGCAGGTGCGAGCCCTGGGCGGGACTGTGACATGTGGGAACAAAGGATTTTCAGTAACCACCAGAGGCTTTCCCCGATGACAGCACTGGTGCCCCACCTTGGTCTGTCACCTCCGCTCACCTGCTCCACCATCCCACCAGAGCCAATGCCTATTATGTTCTGCACACACACCCTGGTGGTTAGCGCACATTATAGCGACCGGTTGTTTGGTTTGGTTGTTCTGGTTATCCAGCCGTTCGGTCTATTTATATATTAGTCTTTCATTATATAGGATTATTAATCCTGACTAAAAACAGTTTGATAGGTGATTGTTTTTATCAAACAGAAAGTGGGGGGAAATGTTAATTGCTCCTCATACACTTCATGAAAATGGTCAACCACTTAAAATGTGAAAAGCCCATGGGAGACAGAAGAGGATGAGAACTTTGGAATAATTCTGAGAGACCCGAGACATGTGGTAAAGGTCAGATGCTAAGAAAATGACAGCCTTGCTGAAGAAAAGGAATAGATTTAAACCATTTGTGAAGATTATCTAAACTGCAAACAATCCCACTTGGATTCATGCATATTGGAATTCTAATCCTAACATATGAAATGTCTATGCAAGCAATTTGACAAACATTTTTTCAAAGATAAAGAAGAGATCCACTGAATGCAGCCTTATAGGAATATTAACATGAACTTAATTTTAACTTGTAATGACTTAAGAAATAATAATGCAGGAAGCCATTTCTCTGTGGAGTTACACAAGATATGAATCAGAGCTTGTACTGCCAGTAACAAAAACGTGTAATTTAGTACAAAAGGCCGAGAGCCCTTCAGAATCAAAGGAATACACCACAGTTGAGTTTCCCAAATCCAGGGGAAGCGTCAAAGCGCAGGAGGCTGAGAAGAGCCAGGAACCCTGAGGAAAAGGGAAGGACACTGGGCCCTGAGCTGGAGCCGCCTCCAAGGAGGGACTAAGACAAGCCAGCTTCTGAGGAGAACTGTCATGGGAGTTCCAGGAATGGACAAAGCTCTGGGTAAGGAAATAACAAATTTGATGGCATATTAAGATGTTGAGTTTTCTGATTTGTTACAAAAAAAACACAACAATTTTCATGTCAAGGTTTAGTCACTTGGCACAATCCTTTGGCTTGTATTTATTTTTTGACTCACACTAACGGAAAAAAAGACATTCATTTTTGTCCGGAAATTCAAAGAGGTAACTCTGTCCTATTGGTTTTACTCAGGCAGCTCTAGAGGAAAGGACAACTGGGTGAGAGGGGGCACTTTTGTACCCCAAAGAAGACAAGCTTACCCAGAAGAATATGTAGTCTCTCCAGGAGAATAAATAACGTATCCCTAGTTTTTATAGCCATTTTGGAAAAAAAAGAAAAGTTATGGAGCTCACTCTTCCAAGACTACTTTTGACTCCTCATATTTTTTTGTATCTTATCTCAAATATATTAGGAAATACTCTTAAATTTTTTCAAAGAATATTCCCCTACAGCCACTAAAAATGACCATAGAACATACTTTTTTATTGTCAAGATCCAATCATAACTAGAAACCCTAAAATAAATAAAGACAGTGGATGATTAAATTAAATTAAAGGCACAAAAACATGAAACAAACAAAACAAAAAAAAAAGAGGAAAACCAGTGTTAGGGTAAATCTAATTTATTGTGTCCTTTATTATTGGTAGAATTATTTTTTACTTTAGCTTCTGGCCATACTTAAATTTAATAAGCATGCCTTCCATGTCTTCATTCCATATGTTTTTCAATTTCATTATTGGAAAGAATATGTTCTGAGCTTGTCCTGGGGAAAATCCCTAGAAATTGCCTTTCAGGTTTATACAGATCTACTGATCAACCAGCCCCTGGTCAGGTGCACTCAGTCATCTACCATGTAAGTGTGGTATTATGGAGTTCAGATTTTTCTTTTCTCTTATTTTTTTATTGATTTTTAGAGAAAATGGAAGGGAAAGGGGGAGAGGGGGAGAGAAATGTCAATGTGAGCATGAAACATCAATCAGCTGCTTCCTGCACATCCCTATCCCCTAATGGGGATCGAGCCTGCAACCTAGGTATGTGTCCTGAATGGGATTCCCAACCAACTGAGCCACACTGGCCAGGGTGGAGTTCATACTCTTCCATCTCTCCTATAGAGATACTCATTAACTCATTCAATAACCACATATGGAACATTTATGTCAGGCCCTGCAAGTGCTTAACTAGATGACTCTCAGCCCTGCCCTCAAAGAAATCAGTCTAGTCCATCAATGGGCCAGTAAATAATTACAACACACTGTGATAGTCACAGCATCTCAGAGCATATGCAATTTCATCAGTGTCAAAATTTTGCTTAAAATTTCCTCAAAATTTCGCTGGCTCAAAGTGATCCCTGCTTCCTTTTCTTAAGGTGTTCCCAATCCATCACTTACATGATGTTTAAGAATCTGCCCAGAATCAACTGACTTGCTACAGTCATAGGTTTACATAGGTTCACATGTTTCTATTATTTAACTATCCACTTACTTTTTCAAAGGTCAAAAGAGTTATCAAAATTGCCACAGGTATATAAAATACAGCACAGTGAATATAGTCAATAATCCTATCTAATAAAAGAATAATCTGCAAATTGACCATACCTATGCTGCACCCACAAGACACACCCACCAGCCAATCAGGAGCAAGTATGCAAATTAACCCAACAAAGATGGCTGCAGCCACGGAGAGAGCAGGAGGCTTGGGTTGCCCCAGGCAATGGAGGAAGCCAAGCTTTCCGCCTGCCCTGGTGGGCCCAGGCCTCCGCTCAAGGCTACAAAGTTTCAATTATAGAAGATAAATAAATCCCAGATACCAGAGCCTCCACTTGGGTCACCGGGGGGCGTGGCCAGCCTGCAAACCACCACAGGCCCCTCGCCCAGGCCACCCCACACCCCAAGGGAACCCCCACCCTGATCTGGGACACCCTTCAGGGCAAACCAGCTGGCCCCCACCCATGCACCAGGCCTCTATCCTATCTAATCCTATCTAATAAAAGGATAATATGCAAATTGACTGTCACTCCAACACACAAGATGGCTGCCCCCATGTGGTCAAAAATGACTGCCCCCATGTGGACACAAGATGGCCACCAAAAGATGGCCAGCAGGGGAGGGCAGTAGGGAGGGACCAGGCCTGCAAGGGAGGGCAATTGGGGGCAATCAAGCCTGCTGGGGAGGGCGATTAGGGGTGACCAGGCTGGCAGAGGAGGGAAGTTGGGGGTGACTGGGACTGCAGGGAAGGGCAGTTGGGGGTGACCAGGCCTGCAGGAGAAGGCAGTTAGGGGCAAACAGGCTGGCAGGGGAGCAGTTAGGCATCAATCAGGCTGGCAGGGGAGTGGTTAGGGGGTGATCAGGCTGACAGGCAGAAGCGGTTAGGGGCAATCAGGAAGGCAGGCAGGCTAGCAGTTGGGAGCTAGCAGTCCTGGATTGTGAGAGGGATGTCTCTCCAGGGGTCCCAGATTGGAGAGGGTGCAGGCTAGGCTGAGAGGCAACCCCGCCCCATGCACAAATTTTGTGCACTGGGCCTCTAGTATTGTAATAATTATGTATGATGCCAGTTGGGTACTGGAAATATCAGGGGGAACACTTTGTAAAGTATATGACTGTCTAACTACTATGTGTACACCTGAACCTAATACAGAATAAAACTGAATGTAAACTGTAATTGAAAGAAAAGTTTTAAGTACAATATCCTGATGGGAAAAACTGTATTTTAAACCAAATGCCATCTATAATGACTGATAAATTATTCCTCAATATCAATTTGAAAGAATTTATCTAGAATATGCAGTGTAGAGCAGATTCTTTTTCAAATCACCACACACTGAGAAAATGATTGTATTTATGGAGTGTGCTAAAGTAAAGACTGATACGCACACACACTCACACACCTTCCCTCTGCCCCCAGCGATCTCGGCTGCAGTGTGCACACAGCACAGTGCACAGCTCTCAGAAGCTCTGATCAGGAACATTCTCTGAGAATGTGCAAAAATGTGCTCAGTGGTTTTTTTACCCATTGCAGAGAGAGGCAAATAACCTGATTACATCTCACACACAAAAGATGTTTTTAATCTGTTTATGAATGTCTCAAATCCTCATGGTTTCCACAGAGAAAATAAAGTATCACTTACTTCTAAAATGTCATAGCTGCTTTGTCCAGTAGGCTTGCAAATAAGATCCTCAAGTGAGGCTCAATGCCACTTATACAACATGCATTTATTGAGAACCTAACATGTGCAAAGCTCTGTGCTAGCATATGTGAGACAGCGTGCAGTTCCGTTTCTACAGCGAGGGCGACAGAGGGGCTCCTTAACCTGCTGGGTACTGTTGAGCTAGGATTTTCCTGACTGAAATCCTTTCACTTCCCACCACCCTGCTGGCAGAACCTGTAACGTTGGCAAAGCCTTGCCTAATTAAATGGGGTGAAGCAAGCTGATAGCAAACAAAAATCCCAAATTGGAAGAAACATTCTCAGGAGCAAAGGAAATGAAGAGTTTTCTAGGAGTAAAAGGTGCTGGGTTTAGGAACACAGATTTCTCTGTGAGAGAGAGAGAGAGGAAGGAGCTGTTTTGTGGATTAATAAGGACATCTGTCAGTTTCTCTCATCCAAAAGGGGAGTTTCACAGAGCATGTATTAGAGGGATTTTTCCTCTCATAAAAGCCACAGAGTTTGAGGTACAGTGCTATCAGAAGCTATCAGCTAGTCCTGTATATCCCCAAAAGCATTTTCATATGAAATTTCAAGTGCACAGACATCTCCAATTGAACACCAGGGGTATGGATAGAATCTCCCAATAAGGAATGTACATCACAAGTCATTTGATTGTTAAATGATAACCCTTTTCTAGGTAGCATTGTAATGAAAATACCTTGGAGCCTAAATGATCTGGTAATGAATCCAACAGTATGCAAGTCAGTGTAACTAAGCAAATAATAAACAGATGGACACTGAAACCCAAAATGTTAATTAAAAAGTCAATAAACATTAGAGCTCCTTTAAAACAAATGTCACATGCGTGTGCCCTAGAGAAATGGAGATGAAAACTCTGCTGAGGTTTCACTGGAGGGGGAGATGCGCTGACTGAACTAACCTTAAAAGCCCTTTCTGGTTCTGATCTGATCTCTTGAAAAGTTTTTTCTCCATATTTGTAAGGAGAAAAAGAGAACAAGGTCTTTCTCTTTCTGATGCCAAAAGTCCTATATATCTCTGTCATCCAAATGAATGAACTCACATATCAGCAGATAGACACTGAGCCCCTTGCACGCCCATGGAGGAGCTACATGCCAGAGCTGGAGGGCCCAGAGGGGTGAGTCTGCCCTGGTGGAGAGGAAGGCCCAGAGGAAAGACAACAGGTGGTAAGATCATATCTGACTGTAATAAGCACTTGGAAGGAAGTAGAGGGGCAGCAATGGAAATGATAGTGGCCACAAAAGGTGTCTCCAGGGAGGATTTTTCTAGCATAGCAGATGAAGTTCTCTCTTTCATGTTCACAGATTTGATGATACAAAATGAGGCACAGGCAGGGAGGGCTGCGCAGCCGAGCGCAGGATGCAGGTCGCCCATTCCTTTGGCAGACATTTACTGGGCTCTGTGGATATGACTATGACTACACCCCTCAGGTTGTCTGAGGAGACTCAGGAAGCAGGCTACTGTCACCATGTGTTATGCGTTAACATGGGGGTTATGGGATCTCATCGGAGGAGAGCCTGATCAGGTTTAGCAACTCAAGAGAAGATTTCCTGAAGGAAAAGAATGAGGCAGATAAAGGACAATTAGGGTTTATACAAGCAAAGTGGGGTGAGGATGGAGTCAAGGGAGAAGGTATCTTCCAAACAGAGAATGGCCTTTGCCAAAGGCCTGTGGTGGCGGAGAGCATGCAGTGAGACCAGCCTGGGGTTTGGCCTTGTGGGTTACAAAGGGCTGGGGTGGGGACTGGGGACTGGGAAGGCTTGGAGGGGCAAAGGCGAGACCAAGGGCTAGATCATGGAGCACAAGCACGCCAGGAGTTAGGACTTTACCCAGATGGCAATGCAGAGCCATTAAAAGTAAGTCCGAGGAGGTCATGTGATGAAAGCTTTGGATCTATGATGAGAAAAACTGAATTGGCTGGGAACTTAGCCTTCATCAATCCCCACCCAATCACAGTCAATCCAGTCAATCAATGAGGGGGTGTGTATGTGTTGAGATGGGGAGGAGATGAAGAGAAGGAGAGAGAGAAAAAAAGAGGGTGGCTCCTGAAAACCCTGAGACCCTTCCCAACACAAGGACCTCAGCAACCCCAGCCCTCTCCCCCACCAGTCTGCTGCCCCTGGTCACCGGGGCCCAGGTCAGGAGGAGGGGTGGCAGTGAGGAGGTGGGGGATATTATGAGGTTCCCAAGTTGGGGTCCTGGGGTGACCTTCCTCTGCTCTCTAAGATTAGAAGCCAGCTTGTGCCTTCGCAATGTTTCCCCTCTTATTTGCATGTCAAACTAGAGAAAGAACGTGTTTCCTTCCCTCTCTACCATATGTTTGGTGTTACCATCCCAGTGATATGCCTTAATATAGCACCGCAGCTCAGAGAGGGGAAAGGAGCGAGGATGCTTCACTGCTAACACCTAACCATGTTCTATACCAGACTGTTTCTTCCAAGAATAAAAAGGACTGATAACATTTGCATGATTTTATGCAACTGACTTGTTTGCGCCGCGCCCCCCCCCCCCTGCCCAATGAAGGCACCTGTATATCAGCAAGTCCAGCTGCATCAACACTGGGCCTTCCCTGGACCTTCCATGGTATTAGCATTTCCACCACCTACCTCCACACCCAGGCTGGCCAATGCTGACACTAAGAAGGAAACTAACATCCTATGTTTTCATAAAGAGAGATGCAAATGCCATTTTTAATGGGCAGGTAGGGACATATAATGCTGAGGAGATTGACTTTCTCCTTTCAGAGTTAAAAACCAGCACATGACATTGTAGAGGTGAGAACATGCTAAAGAGAGGTATATACAGTTGTTGAATTTTAGGAATATAACTTCCCAAGTCCTCTTCAAAAATAAAGTATGGTTTTGGTATTTAGCTGCTTTTCAGATGCCTATTGAGTTGGTGCTCACAGTACTAATTAAGGACATTTGAGCACAGAGGAAACTTTCCCAGTATTCTGAGAAGGTGTGAGCTATGCTCTGATTGGTGCTGAAAGCAGTGACTGGCAGAAGGCCAGACGCCAGAATCAAAATTTTGAACTGAACATCACTGTGGAACTACAGGAAGAGCCTTGTCTTTAGAGGAAGCTGGGTTCAAATTCTTACTCTAACATCTATTAGCCATGTAACTTTAAACAATGTACTCAGCCTGGTTTCTCATGGGTAAAAACAGTGTATGTCATATGCCCCTTATAAGATCATGGTGAAAATTAAATCAAATACAAATCTGATTAGATGTCAAATATATGTTATAATTTTTACATATAGCTTATGTACAACACCTAGGATAGTGCCTTAGCTAACAAAATACAACTGTTAGCAAAAGGAGCTCTAAAAACTCCAAGGTCTTTTCACAAGATGAAGAGTTCTGGGGATGGTGGTGGTGGTGGCTGCACCACAGTGTGATATACTTAATGCCACCGAATTTTACACTTAAATGTCCTGGCTGGTGTTGCTCAGTGGCTAGAACATTGGCCCATGCACTGAAGGGTCATGGGTTCAATTTCTGGTCAGGTCATGTACCTGGGTTGCAGGTTTGATCCCTGGCCCTGGTCAGGACGAATGCAGGAGGCAACCAATCAATGTGTCTCTCTCACTTCTCTCTCTCCCTCTCCCTCCCATCTTCCCTCCCTCCCTTCCTATAGCTCTAAAAAAATAAATGGAAAACATGTCCTCAGGTGCGGATTTAAAAAAAAAACACACAGTTTAAGATGGCAAAGTTTTATGTTATGTGTATTTTCTACAATGTAAAAAAAAAAAGAACTCCAAGCAATATTTTAAAAGTGTTTAAATTGTCTGGATGGAGAAACAGAGTAATCAACAGGGAGATTTCTTCTACTTTAAACAGGTTCATTTTCTTTTTATTTTAATATATTTTATTAATTTTTACAGAGAGGAAGGGAGAGGGATAGAGTTAGAAACATCGATGAGAGAGAGACATCAATCAGTTGCCTCCTGCACACTCCCCACTGGGGATGTGCCCGCAACCAAGGTACATGCCCTTGACTGGAATCGAACCTGGGACCCTTCAGTCCACAGGCCGATGCTCTATCCACTGAGCCAAACCAGTTAGGGCAAACAGGTTGGTTTTCTTTCAAGCCTGTATCATTTCTCATTACTGACATATGCATTTTCAATACTGAATCATTTCTAATAAAATGTTCAATGGAGCATCTTTTAAATAAAAAATGAAACACTGCATTTTACCAGGAATCACAAATTCTAGAAGAGAAGGGAGAAAAGGGTTAATCTATGAGTTTCCTGAGAAAAGTGTAAAGTGAACACTTCAGCTGGACTGGAAGTCACAGGAAGTCACTGTTCAGCACAGCCAGAGGAGGCCACACCTGGGCGGTCAGGAGCTGGGGCAGGAGCAGGCTCTCAGTATATAATCCATAGAGAGGCCTCCTCAGCTTCCCAAACCTAACTTCTCCACCACTCACCCTCATGCCATCCTATCCTATATCCTGTATTCTTCACAGCACCTATCAACTTCTGAAATTATCTGGATTATTTACTTCCCCCACCCCTCCCCTCCAATGTAAAAATCCATCAAAATGGAGACATTGTCTGTCTGGTTATTAGTGTATCCTATCTCCTAGCACTGGCATGTGGCATATGCAGAATGAAAGAACGAATGAACAAATGAATCAATGAACATTTGAATGAAACAAATCCTATTCTCTTGCTTATGCTGTTACCCGAGCAAGCCCCACTGTACATGGCTAGAATCTTGGCCATCATCATGAACATGAAATGTCTGACTCATGTTATGGTGAGGTCCCCCTTGGGGAACCCTGAGATATTGCCTCTCCAAGGCAGGAAAAGTGACAGGGAATGGGCTTATAGGAAGAGCAACTACACCAGATCCTTGGTGTAAGGACTTGAAACAGCATTGTGAGCAAGTCAAGAATCATGGTGACTCTCAATGGGGAAGTTGATCAGGTGGCTGGGAGGGCCTAACAGGTGGCTGGGAGGGCCTAACATAGTGTCTCCTGTACAGAATCTACAGAAGAAATGGGATGAGCTGCACCAGCTCGACAGAGGACCAGGGTTCTTTAGTCCCCACAACACTGAACTAAGTGAGGAGCCTCAACATCTCCCATCCCACGTTCTGTCACTGTAGAACCAATGCCTGAAGGACAATCAGTGTGACAACAGATGGTCACTGGGGGGCTGTCTCATGGCTGAAAACAGCAGCTGAAGGGGTACATGAAGGAATCAGTCCGTTGGAGGTGTCTCTTGGCAAAGTAGATGGGTTATGTTTCATTTTTTCTTTTCCAAATGAGTCATTGTACATTCTATGCTATGCAGCTTGAGGAGAGTAAGGTGCAGGTGATAAAGAGGGATACTAATGCACAAGGATCTGCCAGAGAATTGCTCCAGCAACATGGAAACAATTGTTTCCAACTGTGATGGGGTTGAAAGTCACTCCCCAAGAAACAGAAAGCTCCTCTGAGTGGATACCGGAGCCCCCTGACACTCACCAGAGTGCTGCAGCCGGTTCCAGCTCCCACAGAGCCACTGAGGGACAGGAAGGAATCCCCTGTCCAAGGTCAGGTTTTGCCAAACCTGAGAAATATTCTTTCTTTGCAGACTTCAACTCAGATCACGGGCTCATGGATGTAAATGATCAGAGTATCCCCGATGAAAGCCTGCCTAACATTTTCAGAAGAACAACACTGATTTTCACACAGTCCTTGGGACCATGTCTCTACAATTGCTCTCAGTGGTCTGCTTAAGTATCTAATGATGCTTGTAGTTCATGACCTCATTATGCCAATAGGTCTATGTATATCACTACCTTGAAGTTTACCTTCTCTAGTTTAATCTTCTGAGGACATGGAAGTCACTAGCTAGAAACCTTAGTTATTTGAGGATCAATTGTTGCCTCACCTCTCACTGTTGCTTCTCATGGGAAAAAATGACAAACTCCTCAACTCCATTAACTTTCTCCCATAAGACCACTAATGCACCCTTTTAGCTATTTTGCTGTTCCTCTTTGGCACCTCTCCAAGTTCTCTTGCATTCTACCAAAGTGTGGCAGCCAAAGGGAATATGGCACTAGGGATGGAACCAATCACAAAAAAAGAAATGGATTCTTTGCTCATGCTCAACTTCTAACACATTTGTTACTGCTTTTTTATTCATCAGAGCAGAGTATAACTGACTCTCTGTGGATCAGCCTCTTGGGGCCTCACTATGGGAAACCCACAAATTGGGAGACACTCCACTTTTTAGGCCAAGCATGAGACTGCCCAATGAGCCTTCAGGAGATCTGGGTTCCAGCCTTCAAACTTCTCAGAGCTTCATTTCCTTCATCTCTATCTCTAAAATGAGAATAACTATGTCCAACTGACTTATTGCAGGTTGCTGTGATGTTTGAATATTTGGTAAAGCACTGTCAGATATTAGCCCACAATAACCTGCCCAAACAATTAGGATACAATCCAGTCTCCTTAGGATGGCCTGCAAGGCCCACCTGATCTGGTCCTACCAGCCTTTCTGGCCACTCCACTCACTCTGCTCCAGCCACATGGGTTTCCTGTTCTTCAACAACCCAAGGTTATTCCCTCCATAGAGCTTTCACATACCTATTCCCTCTGCCTGGGAGTCTCATCTTCAGATTCTGCATGGCTGGCTCCTCATACTTCCTGTTTCTGCTCAAAAACATGACATTCTCTGATCCCCTAAAACAGTCACATGTAAAACAGGGAAGGAATTAGGGGCAGTGGGAAGGTGAACCTTAGCTACAAATTCTGCAAACCACAGAGAAGCCTGAAATAGAGTTCAGTGTGGCTTTGTCTAATGGAGAGATCTCTATCCATGAGCCTAAGGTCAGGGCATCACCCAGGACAGGGAAGGACAATTTAGCTATATTGGCAACAACCAATCTTGGCATATGCTTTAGCGTTTTTATTCATCTACTCATAAATATTTGCTGAGCATCTCCTGCATGCTGGGGATGGGGATAGAAACCAAAACCATGTCTAATCTCATGGTTTCTGTGTCCTCCTGCATAAACTTTCAGAGAGTGGCAAATGCACATCCTGAAGCCATTCTATCCTGTCACATGTTTTTTTTCTTCATAGCCCACAGTGGAATTGTTCCAGATTCTGAATGATGGCCCCTGAACAATGATGAACAATTTCTCTACTTTTCAAGGCCACTCTCATTTGATCGAAACCTTTTTAACTAAGACCCCCCTCCTTAAAGAACATACTCCCAGATCCTTTACCAAATTTAATGACAAAAATTGTGCACACACAAAAATTGCTGTGAAAACAGTGGCACGTGCCTTCAGAGGCGTGTGCTCATCTCTGGAGATTTAAATCACTACATGCTTTCAAAATACAGTCTTTACTGCACACTCAGAACAGCTCCCCTTCCTTGTTTTGTCTGTTTATGCTGTAAGATAATGGATCATCCAGTACTGAGAAAGAATGCTGAGGATTATAAGGTTACTTCTCACAAGCAATTTTCACTTTGATGAGGGTCTTGGGGACCCGGTTTCACCACCCCCTCCCCATGTTGCATGCTCTTGGTCCCCCCACACCATCCACTCATCCTTAATTACAACCTCTGAAGGCTCTCCTGCCTCTCACCCTAACAATAGCCTTTGTAAAGTATTCTATTGTGTCATGCACAATGGGTCTAAGAAGATCTCAAAGAAGGAAGCTATAGAGGGAGGCTCAGGTCATTAGAAAAAGCTCACTGATAAGATAAAGAAAGTTAATCTCACTGGGCAGAATGAGGATAAGAAAAGAAGAGGCGGGTCCTACACATGGTCACTGTGTGTTTATACAGGGGGTAGGGAGTGGTGTGGGGTTCATGGGAGAAAGCAAGAGAGAAGGTCCAGAAGCAGAAATGAGCTTGCCAGTGAGGAGATAATATTGGGGAGAAGGGATATATTGGTCAGGTAACTAAGTGATAAATGGCTTCAAATATCAAGATGAGGAATTTGGGTTAATAGGATTCATCCTGTATCTTTAGGGTTGGAAAGAACTTCAGAGGTCATCTAATGCAAATATACCCCAAAGCAAGATAAGAGCCCACTTGGGACACATGAATGTCCTTCTGCCTGGGTCCCTCTGAGCTCACTGTCCTAGGAGCAGGCCATCAGTATACAAGATGCAGCCCTGTCTCTGTCTGCCTCCTTCTACCATCTATACCACTGAAACCCATCCACCGTCTCCATGGATGGCCACCTCTTTCTGTATCTGGAGCCCATGTTTTAGATCATGCTACCAGCCAACACTGCTCTGAGCACAGAGAAATAGGACAGCATAACAAAATTAGGAACAATAATATATTTTTTAAGTTCAGGTATTGTAAGAGTTACCATTTGGCACTTTTCTGCAAGAAATGGTGGAGGCTGAAACAAAACCAGAGGGGAAGAATATATCCCTGTCTGTAATGACTATAATCAAGCTCTTCCCACACGAGTCTTTCTTCACTTAGCCTCCCACAAGGCCTCTAACTCTGCTCCATGTGATGTTCTGACAACTTCCACATGGGAACAACACACAAGAGTTCTGGAACAGGGACAAAACTCCAGCTCTGTTTCTTTGCCGGTTTTATTTTCTACTTATATGTAGATATGTTCATTGTCATCTTGGGCTTTAACATCTTGGAACAAGATGTCTCCATGACAGCAAGTGGAGTGGGAAGTTTACTGCATGTAGTTATAGTTTTTGAAATCACAATAAAATAAGTCCCCTGGTAAATTAAATGGAAGGGTAATATTTGTTGTATGCCTTTTGTAAAACTAACAAAGAAGATCTCAGCATCTAATAAAAACATCCTCTTTCTTTTAAATGCAGACCTTTATTACTCTGTTGTTTTATGTTAGCTCCATAACACCTTATAGAACAAACTGAATGTAAGACATTGTGAGACCAGGAGAGTGTGACATTTAACATGTTACCTTTTCCATGGTTACCTGCATTTCAGAGCAATAGCCAGTGGTCTCCAATGGGGAAAATGCATCAGAATCAAATAGAGAGCTTCTACAAACAGAAATCCCAAGGCCCCAACCCAGGAGTAATGAGTCAGAATCTCTGCAAGGGAGCCCACAGCTTTTTCTCAGTGACACCCATGGTTGAAAAGTATTGCTCAAGACAAAGAAATGATTTTCTAACTGTGAACTTTAGCCTTTAATATACTCTATGGAGAAAATGTAAGGTATGAAACATTCTAATATTCCTGGAAAGAAACCAGCAGAGGTTTTTGTATGTGAAGCTCTCTTTTCAGAATAGAAAAGCTCCATCAATTCACTACAAAGGAAAAGAAAGAGGCCAGACTCTGAGAAAGAAGATGGGAGACTAGCAAGAGACATGGGACCTTTCCAGAGGGTCTAGATGAGTCCATGCTAACTAAAATTGTGTTTCATTTATTCTAACAAAAGCTGCCCAGGGGCCCTAGCTGGTTTAGCTCAGTGGACAGAGCATCAGCATGTGGACTGAAGGGTCCCAGGTTTGATTCTGGTCAAGGGCACATGCCCAGATTGTGGCAGCTGATGAATGATTCTCTCACATCATTGATGTTTCTATCTCTCTTTCCCTCTGCCTTCCTTTATGAAACCAATAAAAATATTTTAAAACATAAAAGCTGCCCAGGGCTCGTGCCTCAGTCTAGCTCTTTAATGACACGTGGTAAGAAGAGTCCTCAGTATATCCTGAATAATCCTCTGCATGTGCCCTAAGTCAGACATGGAAGAGAAGCATGAGGCTGCAGACCCCACGCTCTGAAATCTGTGTTGAAGGTACAGACTAGGGGCTGAAAGGGCAGTGATGAAGGCTGTTTTCTTGGAGCTAAAGCAGGAAAATTGGGGAGCAATTCTGAGGGGCTCTGAAGAAAGGGGCAAAAGGTCTAAACATTCACAATTAACTGTCATACATTATTCATCACTAATATGAGCTATAAGCCACAAAAAGATATGGAAGAACCTTAAGTGCATATTGCTAAGTGAAAAAATCTGAAAAGACTACATACTGTATGATCCCAAATATATAATATTCCAGAAAAGGCAAAAGTATGGAAACAGTAAACAAAAGATCAATGGTTACCAAGGGGAGAGAGGTAAGGGAGGAAAGAAGAGATGAAGAGGTGGAGCAC
This sequence comes from Corynorhinus townsendii, assembly GCA_026230045.1. Lineage (NCBI taxonomy): Eukaryota > Metazoa > Chordata > Mammalia > Chiroptera > Vespertilionidae > Corynorhinus > Corynorhinus townsendii. The sequence goes on along the minus strand of JAPDVU010000001.1, from coordinate 140,465,027 downwards.
ATGGGATTTTTAGGGCAGTGAAACTATTCTGTATGATGCTATGATAGTAGATACATATCATTACACAGTTGTTAAAATCCAAAGAATGTAAAACACAAAGAGAAAACCCTCATGTAAACTATGAACTTTAGCTAATAATAATGTATCAGTATAGGCTCATCAGCTGTAACATGTCTATTATATTAATAGATGTTAATCATAGAAGAAACTGGGGGAAAGGGTATATGGGAACAGGATGTACTTCCTCCTCAATTTTCCTGAAAACCCACATAAATAAAGTATATTAATAAAAAATGATAATGAGCCATGACTACATATGCACTAATATGACTGCAATTAAAAATACTGACAACCCCAAATATTGGTGAGCCTCTAGAATTCTCTTATAGTACTAGAGGGAGTGAAAATGGTGTAACCACTTTGGAAAACAGTTAAACACACCACCTACCAAATTCCCCAGCAATGCTCCTCCTAGATACTGACCCAGGAGAAATGAAAACAACGTCTTCGCAAAGACCTGAATATAAATATTTAAAGCAGCTTCAACATAACGGCCCCAAACTGAAAAGAACCTAAGCATGCACCAATAGGTGAATGGATAAACACTTGTGGTGCATTTATATGGTGGGATACCAGCCGGCAGTGAAAAAGAACAAATACAACAGCATGAATGGAGCTCAATAACATGTTGAGTGAAAGATACCAACAAAAAAGTACATGTTGTATGATTCCATACATGTTTGTCTGGAACAGGCAAACATAATTTGTAGAAAAACAAAAAATCAGATCAGAGGTTACCTTGGACAGAGGGTGAAGGGGATTGACTAGGAAGGGACACTGGACATTTTTTGAGGCCTTGGAAATATTCTATATCTTGATTGTTCTTTGACTACCTGGATGTACACACTTGTCAAAAACTCACAGAACCATACACTTTGAATGGATGCATTTTACTATATAAAACTTAAACTACAACATAGATAAGTAAAATTAAAGAGATAAACAAGATAATTATTAAATTTAAGGAAAACAATAAAAGGTACAAGAAAGTAAATGTGATCCTAATATATCTTATGATTTGCTGTAAAGATTATTTACACAGTCACAAAATATAAACACTAAATTTTTATTTAATCAATTAGATACAGACCCATAAATGTTCTCTCTTTCTCTCTCTCTCTCTGGGGTTAGATAAAAAGCTAAATCCTCTTGTTAGTACTATGTCAATAAATGATATTCTGAAACAGATAGATTAATCAAAGAATACTAGAAACATGTTGTTTAGAAATTTGGTGGTAAATACCAGAAGCGACAGTTTAAGGAGTTCAAAGGGTATCTCTTTGAGGAGAGAATCAAGGAGTCAGGAAGGAGAGGGGCAAATGAGTGCTATTCCTCATTTTAAGACTAGCCTTACTTACTAATTTATTATTAAAACTATGTGTAAATATCTCGCTTTGATAAAAGTAAAATTACATTTTAAAATCATGTAAATACCCACAAATATGCTTATGTTGTACTGTTAAGTGCAGAAAGCTAATTTTGGTATAATATGAGTATGACATAGCTTTCATTCAAAACAAAATAATAACGAAAATTAACCACATATATGTATGAATTTATGAGTATAAAGAAAAGTAAAGAATGATAAACAACAAAATTTTAACATTAGCTACCTCAGAAGAAGGAATTAAAGATTATAGAGGTGGTAAATTATTAACTTTTTCCATATGCATTTCTGTGTCACTTGACATGTTAAATAATGAATGTATATTAATTTTCCTATTAAAAAATCAACGCAACAGCAAACAGGGAATTAAACTGGTTTTTACAGGTCTAATACTGTATGAATACATGACTCCTACCTAACCCCTACTAGAAGTCCAGTTTTCCATGTGATATTTATCCCAGACATGCCCACATGTGTCATCCTGGCAAAGCTTTTAAAACCTCAAGTGAAGACATATATGGATTCTACTATGATTTGACTGATCACATACATGCACTTAAAAAGGCCTCATTGAAAGTTAAGACTTTTGCCTCACTGGATAGTGTTAAGGCATTAAGGCCGGCTGCTCCACACACAGGCATGCAAACACACACTCCTTACCATGTTGGGGGAGACCACACGGGGAGGCTACACTTCTCCTTCTACTGAGTAGTAATTGTGTTCACCCCAGGTGACAATGGAAGCCTCATGGGGAATGGGAACTTTTACCTCCACCTGGCAATAATTGGCAGCACCCACCCCCTTCTCCTGCAATAGCAGTGCTAGCAAACCCATATAAAATAAATTTAAGTGAGATCCAGAGTCTCATAAGGTATTACAAAAATTTCCAGTAAAAAACACACCACACATACAACTTCTGGAACTAATAAATGAGACCAGCACATCAGAAAAGCTTGCAAATATCAACTGTTGTCCTATACACTAGTGACGAACTCATGGATACTAATATTTAAAATACAATATGACTTAAAATTCCTCAAAAAATAGAAATACTTGGTATCAATCTAACAAAATATGTACAGAACTTGTATAATAAAAACTACACAATTCTGATTAAAGGAATGGAGAGACATACCATGTTCATGGACTGGCAACCTCAACAAAAGATAGCACTCCCAGCCCCCCAAATTGATATACAAGTTAACACAGGGCCTATCAAAATCACAGCAAGTATTTTTATAGAAGCAAACAAGATTATTCTAAAACTTATATGTAAGGTAGCAAAGGAACGAGGATCTAGCTAAAATAATTTTGAAAAAGAAGAATAAACTGGGAGCAATAACACTACTTGATTTTAAAACTTATCACCTAATTATAGTGATCAAAACAATATCTAGTTACTGGCAGGTTAGTAGACACATATATCAATGGAACAGAAAAGAGAATGCAGAAGTAAATCCACACATATATGTCCAAATTATTTCTAATAAAGGTGCAAAGGCAATTCAATGGGGAAAGGTTGCACTTTAAACACAGTGCTAGAGCAACTGGAGCAAAAAGAAAACACACAAAAAATTGAAGCAATAGGTAACAACAACAACAACAACAACAAAAACCTTGCCATAAGTCTCAACCTTATACAAAAATTAACTCAAAAATCAACCATGGAATTAAAATTATGAAACTTTAGGGGGGCAGGGAGAGAAAATCTTCAGAATCTAAGCTAAGCAATGAGTTCTTAGACTTGACACCAAAAGCATGATTTATTAATAAGAACAAGATACATTAGACTTGATCAAAATTTAATACTTTTGTTTTGTGAAATATCTTTTGAGAAAATATTTGCAAACCATATATCCAAAAAAGGACTGCTATACTCAGACTATACACTTGGACTATATAAAGAACTTTCAACAGGAAACAAACAAACAAAAAAACATGAAGAAACATTTCACCAAAGAAGATAAACAGTTGACAAATAGGCACATGAATAAGTGGTCAACATTTGGTCATTAGGGAAATGCAGATTAAAGCCATAATAAGTTATCACTACACTCCTATTCGAATGGCTAACATAAAAAATAGTGACAACAGCAAATGCTGACAATGATGCAGAGAAACGGGATCACTCATACATTGCTGGTGGGAATATAAAATGGTATGGCTACTCTGGGAAACAGTTTGGCAGTTTCTTAAAAAAACTAAAAAACTAAACATGGAACCACCATAAAATCCAGCAATGGAACTCCTGGGCATTTATCCAGAGAAATAAAATTTTATGTTCACTCAAAAACCTGTACACATATGTTTATAGCAGCTTATTTTTTTAAAAATACATTTTATTGATTTTTTACAGAGAGGAAGGGAGAGGGATAGAGAGTTAGAAACATCAATGAGAGAGAAACATCGATCAGCTGCCTCCTGCACACTCCCTACTGAGGATGTGCCCTTGACCAGGATCGAACCTGGGACCCTTGAGTCCGCAGGCCGACGCTCCATCCACTGAGCCAAACCAGTCAGGGCTATAGCAGCTTACTTTTAACCATTAAAATTGGAAATATCCTGTAAGTAAATTACATCTAGGAAATTTTTACTTTAGAAAATTAACTTTCATTTGTAATGCTAACAGCAAGACACCCATGAAAAAAACACATGGTGTCAAAACAAGCCAAAGGAAAATAATTTGGGAAAAAATGAAAAAGGATCCCAAGTCAAATTTACAGAAAAGATTCCTTTATTAACTTTTGGTTGAGGATATGTTTGTATATTTTCAGAAAACACCTCCAAGACCATGTGGATTCCTGCAACAGAGAGGAATTGACAGGACTGCTCCAGCCATGAAGACAGAAGAGAAACAGTCCAGAGATGGAATATGCTGATGACGCCTTGACATACTAGCAGTCAGCAGCTGTGCGTCGCGGCAGGTTGCCCAGGACCAAACCAGAGAGGGTCGGACCTGCATTACAACCATTTGTCCACCATCCGGAACTGAAATATCATTGCTGACATGTACACATAAGGAACTGTTTGACATTGAAATTGGGACTCAAAAGAACTGTTGGCCCAGAAAGAAACTCACTACAGACTGACTCATTTGCCTCTCAGCATCACCATTATTGCTTGTCTCACTGTTGGTTCTTATAAGTGTATTTCTAGTATCACATGATCTCACTCATCTAGGGGAAATAATGAACAACATAAATTGATGAACAAAAACAGACCCGGAGACAGGGAAGCATCAATCAGACTGTCAAACCTCAGAGGGGAGGTAGGGGAGGGTGAGGGTAAGGGGGAGATCAACCAAAGGACTTGTATGCATGCATATAAGCCTAATCAATGGTCATGAACAACAGGGGGGTGGGGGCATGCGTGGGGAGGGGTTTGGGATGGGAATGGGGGAATGAGGACAAGTATGTGATACCTTAATCAACAAAGAAATTAATTTAAAAAAAAGAAAAAAATTGGAAAGAACCCAGATATCCCTTCAACTGGTGAATGGTTAAACTGTGGTACACCCATGCTGTGGAATAAAATAGCTGAATTATTGATACATGTGACAACCTGGAAGAACCCAGAGAGAGTATTGAGAGGCAAAGAAAATGAGGTATGCCTGTAAAACAGAGGGTGATGCCATGTAAGGCAGTGAGCGACACGGTAGTTCTGTCCATGATTCAAATCCCCAAAGGTTACATATGTATATTCCATTATAATGTTAATTTATATGTATGGATATAAGTCAATTACTTGTATAATTTATGTGATATTCTTGACATGATAAAACTATAAAAAAGGAGAACAGATTACATGTTGCCAGGGATTGGGGCAGGCATGGCAGCAGAGAGAAGTGGATATGCCACAAAAGGGCAACCGAAGCCTTCTGTACCTTGACTGTCAATGTCAGTATCCTGGCAGTGGTATTGTACTGCAGTTTTGCAAGATGCTACCATTGGGGAAAACTGGGTGAGGGGTTCACTAGATCTTTCTGTGTTATTTCTTACAATTGTATATGAATATATAATCATCTCAAACGCAATGCTTCATTTTTTTTAAATGCATCATTTTTAAGAGCTTAGTGGATATTACTCAAAAATATTAGCCATCATTATTTCAATCAGTAACTCAAAAGCATTTATGGAGTACCTGCTATGTGCCAAGACTAAATGGCATCTTTAAAAATAAAAATCTCATCTTGGGAGGTAGTACTCAACAATAATGAAAGCACAGACAGCATTACGAGGGAGACGCGTATTTAAACCCCAGCATGACCATCACCCTGGGTGTGCATCCTTGGGCAATGTGCTTAACCACTCAGCAGTGCTTTTTTTCAAACAGAACAATAGAGTGAATAATACCCTCTCATGGGATTATGATGCCTGTCAGTGCCTGGCACAGAGCCAATAATCAATAAATGGTAACTATTCTTATTACTACTCATGCATCTGCTTTATTACTACTTTCTTGAACTATACACTTCTTGAGAAGAGTCCTGTGTTTTTCTTTTTTCTTCAAGAGTCCGTCTCAACACCAAGCAGAATGTAATGTACATAGAAAGCACTCGATAAATTCTTACTAAAATATAAAATAATCTGACAGTACTTAATGAGATTAAGTATATGCATGCCATTCACATAAATTTAAAATACACACACACACACTGACAAATTTTAGGAGGATGCCCCATTATACAAAGAGAAGCATAAAATGCACTAGGGTCAGGAATTCCACTCCAGACCATGTTGGAAAGGTAGGTGCTAAAGAGAAAAGTTTGAATTGTCATTCAACATAAATATAAACTGCTCTAATCCAATTACTGATGCTATGCAACAGAATTAATGGTTTGAAAAACACTATTTTGTGCTCTATTTCAACAACACACTACGGACAGGTATTCTTCAATAGATTCATTCAGTTTCTTGCCATTTTCAGTTCACACTGAAAGTTTCTAACATCTGGCCATGCTACTATGTTTTATTCTAGTTCATTGTTTTTATTGCTTCCACACCCCATTTTACTCCCCATCTCCCTAGTGATGGATGTCTAGGGGCCCAGCCTACTACCCTGCCTTCATAGAGTAATGAATACCCTTGTACAAGCCCCCTGCATGGATGTAGGAGGAATAGCCTGTGGGCCTTATATTCAAGAGAAGATATATGTTGCAGGGGGGAGGGGGGGCGCAAAGAGAGTGGGTGTGAAAGGAGGAGCAGGAGAAACCAGAAGTCCAGCATGCTAGCAGATTCTGGAATCAGGCTCCACACTTACTGGGCAAGTCACATTCTCCTTTTCCCCTCTCGGTTTTCTTCTCTGTAAAGGAGTAATGCTATTGCTGACCTTGAAAATTTTTTGCAAAGATTAAAAGAGGTGATCCATTAAATCCTAAGGATAGTGCTTGACTCATAAGAATGACTCAGTAAAATTATCTATCACAATCAGATGGGAGAAGTTTACAAAGCAAGAGATTCGGACCTAAGAAAGAATTTCCTAACACAGGCACACCTTGGAAAGGCAAGTTTGGCTCCAGACCACACAATAAGGCGAGCATCACAATAAGGCATGTTGTTATCTTTTTTCTGGTGGAGGGTCTTGCCTTCACTTTATTAAAAAAAAAAAAAAAAAATATATATATATATATATATATATATATATATATACACACACATATATATATGAAGCACAACAAAACGAAGTGCAATAAAATGAGGTAAACCTGCAGTTAAAATGTTCCAAAATAGAGGGTGCTGCCATGTAAGGCAGTGAGTGACCTGGTAATATCATGATTCAAGAGGTAATATTCCTCCTTTGGAGGATGTGGCCCAGTTGATGGCCTAGGACACTTTCATCTGAAGTTTCCATGAACCAATGATTCCATGGCATTGCAAGTAAGGGCACATATCCAAACCAAAAATAAAAATAACAAAGGAATAAAATAAATAAAATGTATGCCTTCTGCTTCAGTTTAGTTCAAGATGCCCTTCAATCTTACCATTCCTTGAATGTCTTTTCACTTTATTTAATTTTATTCTTTTTTAAAAATCAAGACATAGCCAGTTAATTTAAAAGAATAAGATTTAACAAAGCTAAGTGGTCAATACTGACAAGAAAAAATTCCCTCTGACCCTCAACAGCCATAGGGTCAAAAGTGCTAAAATAGATTCCAAAGTTTCAAAATAGAAAAAGGTTGCCACTTCACACATTTTAGATGATGAAAATGCAAACAACATTCTGCACAGCACCACCTTGTTTCCATTTTAGCTTTTCACAGTCTTGCATCATGGCGATCGATGGCTGTACCTCATACCAAGTGGGATGTTAGAAGCAATTCCCAAATTCTTGTTGGTGGAAAGAGCTTCTTTAGTTTCCTGAAGTCTTAAGATTGTTAGAAGAATGGCTTAAGGAAGCTGTACATTGAGTCCTTAGAGAAGGCTGGGGTTCCTTATCCATAAACTGTGGGAAAAGTGGATATTCAGCTGTTGGTGTTACCTACCTTTATTCCTACCAGCCATCCAGGACAGAGGTAGCCAAAGCTTCCCATCCCTGACCAGGCCCTGAAACATTGGTTTTCTCCATGGTTCTCTCCCGAGTCATTGCAACTTGTTCTTTAAGACACAGTTGGGCCACTGCTTCCTCCTGGAAGGCATCCCTCGCCCACCTGGTCTGGATTATGCCTATTTCAAGAACACTCCTGCCCTTCTCTCCATCACAGATGAATGTCTATTTACATATGTGACCCTTTGCTAGAGGCCAAGGACCAGAAGATAATGACTTGAAGTTATAGCAACAACAATAAAAACAATGACAAACAGCTGTTACTAGCACTTGCTCTACCAGGCACTGTCCCAAGTGCTTTACATAGTTTATTCCATTTACACTTTTACACCAACCCTATGCCTTCTCCCATGAAACACTTGTTACTTGCAGAGTTGAAATAACTCGCCCAAGAAGACACAGTCCATTAAGAACCCTGAAAGGCGAGCGGTGACGCCAATGTACTTAATCATGGCTCCACGACCTTGTTCTAGTTGGTGTACCCCAAGAATGTGATGCAACATATGTTTGAGGCAAAACCACAAGTAAGAAAAGCCAAGGGGGGTCTTGTAAAAGTAGATGTTGTTTAATCTCAATATAAGTTCTTGTTTATTATATTGGTTGAATAAATGAACTAGCTCCCAGCTCTAACTGACTCTTACAATCTCTCTGATTCATCGTGGTGGTTCTTCACAATGCCATTGTGCAGGCCTATGGGGCTGGACTTTGTTATAGAACGTGCACTGTGGCTCCCTGCTGACACTGCCTCAGGGAAAGTATCAATACAGCACGTGAGCAAAACTCTCCACATAAACAGCAGAACCCTTAAACCATAGAAGTCTGTTATTAGTTCCATTGGTCTCTATGTATGTTCTCCAGGGGATCAGTTTTGTTTTGTTATTGAATCTCACATTCCTAAACTATAAAATAAGTGCCCCCTGGGTTTGGGATCCTGTTAGTTTTAAAAGCCAAGCATCTTGTGTTTGGGTAGGAAGAGGACATGATACATTGGAGCAATCTGCACAGTTGTTTGTTTTGGATCCTGGGGGTGATTAAGGGGCCAGGCATTTGCTTGAAGGTTTATGCTCTGTGTCTGCAGCAGAGGCTGTGCGTGTTCAGGGATGTTGAGAGAATGTGAACAGTGCAGGGGAGATGTTCCTGGGAAATTAACATGTCACCAAAAATGGCCTAGGAGGTTTCCTAAATTACTCTCACTACAAAACCCACAGCACTTCTCACAAGTAATTTACCCTTTACGGTGAGGCTGTGGGATAGTGCATTAGAAGAGTCTTGTACAGTCAGCCCTAGATGAGGGAATAAGATTCGGGCAGAAATGTGCACTTGAGGGGGGAAGGGTAGAGGGGAGAGGAGGTGCAGTCCATCCAGGAGCAGCTCCTCCTCACCATGGGAAGGGTTGTGGTTCCATTTCAAATACATTTTCTCATGTCATCTTCACAAAGACTATGAGGTAGCACTTTCAAATCCCCATTTTACTAGTGACAGGGAAGTGAGGTTTAGAGGGGTGGGGACCAGGTCCAAGGTCACCCAGGCAAGAACAGGAGTAGGATTAGCACTATTCCTGCCAGGCATCCACGCCTGTGCTTTCAGCACTGCCCCAGCAGCAAAATGGGGCCCCAGCAACGAAATGATCTGGCCAAACACATCTGTAGGAGGAGGAAAAGACTAAATATGGTATTTTCTGATCAATCACATGGATCTTTTCCTTAGAGTAAATAGCATCATTTCTCTACCCCTCTATCATCCAAGGAGGAAAAGAAATCTTAACTGTGAAAGATTTCATTTGTGCCCTGGCTGATTTATCTCAGTGTTTAGAGCATCAACCTATGGACCAAAGGGTCCTGGGCTTGATTCTTGGTCAAGGACACATACCTGGGTTGCTGGTTCGATCCCCAGAGCTCCAGTCGGGGTATGTGCGGGAGGCAACCAGTCCATGTGTTTCTCTCACATGGATGTTTCTCTCCCCACCTCCTCCTTCCCTTCCATTCTGTCTAAAAGTCAATGGAAAAAATATCCTCAGATGAGGATTAAAAAAAAAAAACACATTTCATTTGTAAAATGGTTCTACTGACATTAGAAACCATTCTATGTATAAGCTATGTCACAGAGGTCAGAGGTCAGAGTTTGGGCCACAAATACTAGAAGAGGTCTAACTACATTACAGAGCCTTCAAATTCCTCATTTTAAACTCCCCTTGCCTCCTCTACAACCATCAGTTCACAAGATTTCACATGGCTGGCCACATAGGTATATGATGTTAGTAAAGAGCAGGTGATTTTCTAGAACTATTTGGAGAAAAATTTGATAGTGGAAACATGGAAGGAGGAAACAAACAAAAATGCACAGAAAACACCAAGTAATAACAACAGGTAACATTTCCCGAGCACATGCCATGAGTCAAGCACTGTTGCTGGTGTTTTATGGGTATTAATTCATTTATTCTCACATTAACCTTCAAGATAAGCACTAGTATTCGCCTCTTTACCAGTGCTTACCTTTTCCTCCTTGGATGATAGAGGCACAGAGATGTGAACTGATTTTATCACTCAGTTTGTGAGTAGTTGAAACCTGAATGTGCACCCAGTGGACCTCAGACTCACCCCTCACCGCCACGCTCCATCGCACGGCCTCTCAGATGGGCACCACTTGCCTTTCAAAGAGGAAGACAACCTCTCCCTTTAACGCTTCCTCCCATTCTTCTTCCAATAAAGGAGAAGAGGTGAGATGTAAATTCATTTTCTCTAGTCAGAAGTGAATAGCAAGGTTCTACATTATTGCTGAGTTTCAGATATTTCTTCTCCCCTTTGTCAGGGGTCAGCTGGAAAATCAAGAACTGGCCCAGCCGACAGGTACATGAGAAGGTGCTCAAAATCACAGGGAAATGCAGATTAAAACCACAATGAGATAGCACCTCACACCTGTGAAATTAGTCAGAGAAAGAGAAATATTGTGTGGATTCACTTATATATGGAATCTGAAAAAACTGAACTCATAGAAACAGAGACTAGGGAAGATGTTGGTCAAAGGATACAAAATTCCACTTATAAGATGAAATTTTAACTAATATATAGCAGGGTGACTATAGTTAATAGTTGAAAGTTGCTAAGTGTAGATCATTAACGTTCTGACCACCACAACAACAAACTAAACTATGTGAGGCAAAGTATGTATGAACTAACCTTATTATTGTAATCATTTCACAATACATACATGTATCAAGTCATTACATAGTACACTTTCAACTCAGATGTTATATGTCATTTACTATCTCAATAAAGTTGGGAAAAATCATTAGGATGCCACCAGCTAAAGTCCCTGCCTTCCATTTGGAGCCTTGCCCCATGAGTATAGCCCATGATTCCCACCACTTCCCAGCAGATCTGGGAGCCAAAGGCCTTATCTACTGAGTTTTCTGTCTTAGGAACCCCAGTGCTAGCTCAGCCAAGCATGCTGGGGGCCTGGGCAGGAGAGGACAGTATAGAGAAGAGCTGGGCCTGCTCTTCCATGAATTATCCAGCACCCTGGTCTCTCTGGGACCTCGGTTTTCTGCCTCTGGCTGTGGTTCTGTGAAGGGCCATGGAGTAGAGAGAAAGCAGTACATGGGGCAGAGGACCTGGGTCTGAGATCTGGTGGCCCCTCCCCTGCAGGACCTTGGTCAGTCACCACCTCCCTGCTCAGCTGTGGAATGAGGAGAAAGCACTTGTTTTGGCTCAAAGGAAAGAGCTATTCTGGTTGCTTTCCACTCTTGAATTGGGTGGCTGAAACACAGACAGGGAGAACATTTCCCTTTGCCCTTTTCTCTGACCTCGGTCTGCCCCCAGCAATCAGGACACCAGTGACACGTGTAACACCCACTTCTGCTCTGTGGCCCCGGCTCCCTGCACCTACCCAGAGCCCCACAGACTGTATGAGCACAGCTGCTGGCACCAGCCCCCTAGGCCCAGTCCCTGGGGAGAAGCTGGGCTGTTTACTTTTGGTTTCCCCATATCTCCTGTTTCCAAGAGCTCCCTGCCAGAGGGAGGAAGAGGGGGGCAGCCACACATGGCCACATCCAGGGAAGCCCGGGTGGGTAAAGAACTTTGGGCCACACTGGCTCTGGGCCCTGAGGGCTGGCCATGCCACATCTGCCATCCCCTCCCTCATGCCCCACTGTCACCAGCACACGCCTGAGAATGCCCCTCTTTTGAATAGGCCTTCCGAAGGCAGTGAGCAGAATTATAGTGTAACAGTTCTGCCTGGAACAGAAGAGGAGTGGAGAAGAGCCCGAGTGGCCTGAAATTACCAGGTGCTAGGAAGGGGAGGGCAGCTGGGAGCAGAACTCTACTGATAAGTGGACAAGGTGAGCAGACACCGATGCAAACACTGCCTACTGCCCAGGGCCCATTCTGGCCAAGGTGTATGTGTGTGTCTGCCTCTCTCACACAAACACACGTACATACACACATACACATACACACACACCCAGCTTCTTTCCCCCCTCTCGCCCTGCATTAGAAGCCATGTGCTCACAGGAAGGGACCCTGACCTAGGAGTTGGGAGACCTGGATTCTAGTTCTATCACCTCCTACTCTCATATCCTTCATATGTCCAGTCCTCAATTTCTTACTCTGTAAAAGAAAAACATTGCACTGGAGCAGTATTTCTCAAAGTGTGGTTCCATGGTTCTCTAGTGTCCAGGAAAAAATATTCCATGATCAACGAAGTGTGAAGAAGGCTGGCACTGCCAGCACAGGCACACCCCTCCCCATTCTTGGAGATGCATGTTTCAACTTGGAATCACACCCTTCACTTTTTCTGTACCCCTAGACACATCATAGATGAAACATGCACATTCTGACAGTACAGTTCATTGGAACCTGAAACATGTAAAGCAATCCCTAGAAATGCTCAGGGTATCACTTGCAAGTTTGAGGTGATAAATTATAATTCTCAGGAATGAGCCAACTGGAGAGAGTGAGCCTGACCCTCAAATTCCCAACTCTTTGACTAGCATCAAATAAGCGCTTCTGGACAGTTTCCCGGGCAAGCTAAGCACACTGATTACGTCTCGGGCGAGACAGAAATTCCGTTTCCTGTGTGCTGACACTGCTCACAAGCCAAAGCTTTACTATGTTATGCATTTCATGTGATTCCCTATCAATGCCTACCATCTTCAAAGATGTCTGCACTTGTATTACCTCCCGTACCCAATTTCCACCAACCTCAGAATGTTTCCCTGAATGGCTTGCACAACACCTGTCTCACACACTGCCTGTGTTGCTCCATTTGTTCAACCTGAGCAACGATTCTGTATAGACACCTGCTTGGTTGGGTGCTAAGAACTCAAAGATACATGAGAAATCATTCCAGGCCTTAAAGGGAGGTGAACCTTCCACCAGAGAAGGAAGACAGGTAAAAAGGTATTTATGATGGAAAGGAATCAGCACCACCATGATAAAGGCACTTACAAATGCTGCGGGGGGGGGGGGGGGGGGAGGTGTGCGTTCCAGGCAGAACAGCGGGCTCTGCCTGCAGGCCTGGGGCCTGTAGACCTGGGGCCAGCTGTACCAAATGGCCATGTGTGGCTGGTTGTGAAGCAGGAATGAATGTTTCAGGGTGTGAGAGCATTCCAGGCAAAGTCCTGGAGACCTCCACATGCCTCACGCTTTCAGGAATGGTAATTGGGAGTAAGTCACAGGGAGAATGTGTGTTCAAGGGCTGGAGGGGTTGAAAAATGAGACTGGAAAGATAGTTTCGGCCACATTCTTACTAGCTTGGTGTGTGAAGTTAAGGAGTTTGGTCTTTATCCTGGACACAGAGGAAGAGCAAGCAGAGACTTGTGAAGAGCAGTGCTGTGATCAGGTCTGTGTTTGAGGAAAGAATCGCATGGAGAAGACATGAGAATGAGCTCAGATAAGTGCTAACCCATCCATCAGCTGTGCTCTTGGAGAAAGTTCCACACGGGTAAAAATGTGAAGGGTAAATTGGAGGAGGAAAGGCAAGAAGGCCAGTTAGGGGAGCAATTTCAATCAATCTAGTCAGAGATGATGGCGGAGAGCTAGATGATAGACTAAAGACACATTTCAGAAACAAGATGCTCTAATGCTCAAGTAAAGGAGCTCATTGGTGAAATGGGAGGCAGAGAAATGACTTTTTCATTTGAAGGTGTCAAATGAAACCCCTAAGTTTCTGGCTTCAACAGGTGAACATCTGGTGTCCCCATTAAAGTGAGATGAGCTCAAGGCAGGAAAAGCCCTTATGGGTGGGAGATAAGGAATTTGAACATGCTGAGCTTCAGGTAACTGAAGAAAATTTGGGGGAAATGTCAAACAGTTGGAAATGAATGTGTGCGTTTTCCAGGAGCGATCGGGCTGGAACGACAGTGCAGGTCTGTTGCTGATGCCCTTGACTTCCAAATTTGCTCATAGTCAAACAGTGTGCAAGTTCTGTCTCCACAGGCGCCTGCAGGCCCAGTGCCCACAGAGCCTGAGACAGGCGGTGCAGGTGCTCCACAAGTAAATATGTACTAAGTATTTTCAAAATATGCCACGAAGAGAGGTGTTCCAGGACCTTGCAGCATAAAATGGACCTACCGACCAGGAAGGGGGAGCTGCCACTCTCATCTCCTAACTCAGAGCTTCCATGGCCCTGCGAGCTGTTTGGAAGTGCATCCTCTCTTGCATAAAATAAAGAGTTTCTGTCACCAGGAATCCTTCTTTCATTGTTTTCACACCTTTTCTGAGTCAGAAAACTCACTGGGTTCAGAGATTCCCATCATCGATGAACAGCCAGTAAAGTGAAGCACACAGAGATCGTGGATGAATATGACAAATGACTGCATAGTGATTTCCCATAAGTTATTTCACTGAAATCACTTTGCTTTGGATAAAGAACTAATCATATATAAAACAACAACAGCTGCTGCAAGGGAGTATGGGAATGCAGACAGAAACATCAGGAGAAGTTCTGCCAATCACGAGATGGGCATTCCCCTCGTTCTGGAAGACTCTGAAGTCCTACCTCCTATGCATGGTCTCAGAATGAGGCCCTTGCCACGGGATCCACTCCCTGGGGTAGGGGGGTTTCCTCCTGTTTTCTCCCAAGAGTGGAGCTCCCAGTCCACAGGCACCTGATGCACAGCAGGTGAGTGGAAGAGTTAATGAGGTCAAGGTAATTCTGTGGGTAAGAGAAAACCCAGTGACTTAAAGTTGTGTGTACAGCCTGCATATTTATGGACCGGATTGAGACTCCCAGGTAAGAAGCCATGTTACTCCATACACCTGCCAGGTCAGGACCCACATTAGGCTTAGAGCATGTGTCACTCCCATGTCCATTCATATAAGAATTGGTCCTACCTGGAGGGAATAAAATCTGTCATAACAAAAAAACTTGGTCACACTATCTACAGGACATAATACGTTTGTGGTTAGAAGTTCATGCCACTAGAGACTGGTAACGGATTTAAAAGATCTCCAAGCAAACAGCTCATATGGTTCAGTAAATTAGAAAGAAAATTACTTTATTGGACATTGTGGTTGCTGAAAGGGAGAGACGACCACACTTCACCAGATCAATGTTTGCTAAACAAAGGAGCTTGGAATTTCCTCAGAATCAAAACATAGTTCCCTGACCCCGCTATAGTTTATTTTAAAAATGTGAGTGGATTGCAGACTGGGGACTCTAAGTTTTGCCTTGAGTTACATAAAGCATCTGAGTTAAAATGTAGTGTCCATCATTTCTGAAATCCCCTTGAGCTGAGGTCTCAAAGGCATATTTAATCAGAACCAAAGGCACCTACTCAGCTTCCCACTTAAACAGCAGGAAACTGGAGCCAAATCTACTGTAGTAAGTATTTCTCCTCCCGTTTTTTCTAGATTGAGTATTTTTATAGTACTTTTTTTTCTCTCAATGTGTGTGTTCACACATCCTCTAGCTGATAATAAGGGATTGATACAATGTTGGCATTGGTCTCATCTCCAGATGCTGACTTTGGGGAAGGCCTAAATCCTTCCCCAAAACTCACGTAGAAACTATATTAATACTTATGGGCAGGGGCACTATATATCAAATACAAAGAGTTCATATGTGCTCATAAAAACACTAGCATCTCTTAATTGGTGACAAAGCCAAAGGGGCAGGCTTGCTCCCCACCTCTTCTGATCCTGTTCCTGACTTTACAATGCGATGGGCGTGTCAGGAAAGGGACACAGTAGGGAGGGAACAATAGAGTGTTGCAGAGCAAAAAGACTGGGTCTTTTCTTATTCTGCATACTAGAGGCCCAGTGCACCAAATTCATGCATGGATAGGGTCCCTAGTGGCTACCAGCTGCCAGCCAGGGCCAGCCAGGGGGAGGGGCCATGGGTGGTTGGCCGGCCCCACCCCCTGGTTGAACTCCCACGCAAACTCCGGGTCCAGGGGACAATTTGTTTATTAGGCTTTTATTATATAGGATATTTGGGTCAGGATGAGCTCACCTAGGATATTTGGGTCAGGATGAGGCAGTGCATAACCTACTCCCATGTTGTCATTTAGGTACAATGAAGTCATGAAATCTCCCAGGATCCAGTGAGCCAAGTGCCTATGTCTTCTCCATATCCCCACACCACTCCTGCAGGCTGCAGGAGACCACAATTATTACACAAGAACCTAGAGGTAGCAGCACCTTACCTGAGTTGACTGAATGTCCCCAATCAAGTCTCAAAATTGGGAAGGAGTAGGAAGCCCTTCTGTTTACAATACTCTAACCCAAAACCTGACCCATAATTTTATAGTTGAAACAAACAGAATGGCTGGTGCAAGTAATCCAAAAAAGATACTGTCACCATTACTGCTCAATAAATAATAATGATAAACACTTATTATCAACCATAGAACCATGTGAACCCAGAAAACCCCTAGACACACCTGTTACCTTCCCTAATTTATGGGGAGATTGCATTTACTCACAATTCTGTGAATATCGGTGCATTCTTTTGCATTACTAAATAATAATTGTTTACATTTTTGCTGATTCCAATGTAGTTGTCCTCTCTGCCCTCTCCTTACTCAACTCCCACCCCAAATAGATTACATCACACCACACATATTGTGATATTTTGGTCTTTGTACTAGTAGACATAATAAAAATAGATTTGCTATATCCAGGTATCACATATATAGCAGATAGCGTGTCAGTTTATTTACTCATTAAATGATTAATCTGCCTTGGTTTATTTCTGATTCCAACCTGACTGGGGCAGCCTCTGGACTGCAGAAGTTCAATAAACAACCTGCAGCAAAGACAGTTTTAGGAGCTCATCAGTACAGAACCCTCCATCTCCTTTCAGACCCCCCATCTTGCCTTCATCCCTCCAGCCCAGGAGGTATTAGATAGAGCATGTTCGTTGGGGGTTGTGCTGTGACAATAAGCATGTAACAGCATTTATGGCATATTAAAAAAGAGCACCAGGGATTTAATTCCTCAGAGTTACTTCTAACTCTGCAAGAAGTAGACTAGCCCAAAACATATTCCGTTTCTTTTGAACACATGTTTGCTTCCTGAGATATGTAAAGGGCCTCCTGGCATAGAGTAGATACTAAGTAAATATTGATTAAAACTACTCTGCATCTCTTGGTCTTTTGTTCTCTTTTGTCCTCTGTTTGGAAAAAGCACAAACACCAGCATCTTAGGAGCTCTTTATGGGCAAAATATCTGCATCATTCCTGTTTTACCACACTGGAGAACAGCTGTAGGAAACAAAACTATCTCAGGCTGAAGTAGGAGCCCACTCATGATCACATGCTTGGAGCAGATGCTCTACCATGAGGTCTGCCACTGACACACATGAATAATGAAAAAGCAATCGAATATCCTTAAGTATTTTCATTTTCTCAGCAGGGACTGGGGTTCAGGCACAGTTTTTTATGTGGCAACACTGAAAATCAAGGCATGAGCGAGGTCTTTCTGAAGCTAATCAGTGATAATCCTTCACCAAAGAAATGTGACTGGGGTGCTTGCATAAAGATGTTCTGTCACTGAAAAGTTCATGTTTTTTGTAGCATTGTCTATCTTAACGTCAACTCTTCAATGACTGGCCGTGAGTGTGGTTTCTCCTCTACAGCACCTAGCTCAGTAACATATGCAGTTGGTGAGAGCAAATTTTGGTGCTATTGTTTGATAATGATGCCAACACCGACATCATGTCCAGGTAACTGTTCCAGGTGTGTTGATGGTAGAACACATCTCCCAGAGTTCTGGTTAGAGCACTGATAAAGCTACCCAGCTTGCAGCAGCAAATAAGAAACTTTCTCCTTTGGCTAGAGAGTGAACTGATGGTCGATGGTGAGCACAGTTCTATGGGTAGCCCAGGAGAACTAGCAAGGTGGTACAGGAGAACTCACTAAGGATATGAATGAGGCCAGATCCTAAGGTTAAAATGTCTACAGTCTACAGGAAGGAGCTGGCTCTCTCCACGCACCATCAATTAGCGAACACCTGGGCCACAGAAGTGTCAGAAGAAAGGCACCTGTCTCTGCTTGGGGTTTAGGACATAAATGTCCCCCTTCTGTGGCAGTTTTCAGAACCACCCCCTCATTTACTGAAGTGCCTCCCAGAAAGGGAAATCCTGTCCCCTCCAGATGGAAAATGCATCTGTGGGAGGAGACTTTTAACCCAAAAGGCCAACGACCATGAGTTAGAGAGCTGTGAGCTGCTAACTAGAGAATGCCCAGCCTCCATTCCTGGAAGTTCAAAGTGAGGTTTCCTGCGCTGGAGCGCCCTCAGCTGAGTTCAGTTCTCAAGGGGATGACAGATGTTCCACCAACCATGAAGGGCACTTACAGACTCAGCTCTACCCCCTGCGTTCAGGAAACCCAGTGGCCACAGAACCCATGTGTGATCTGCAAATGCGTTTTTTTCTCTTGTTCTTTTTTTTTTCTTTTCTTTTCTGAATAGACACCATTCTCCCCACAGCTTGAACCTAGCAAAGGGGGGAGTACTAAGCTTCCCTGTGAGGCTGAGAGTTCCTGCAGGGCAGAAGCTGTGCATTTGTAATTCAGTATCCCCGACAATAGTGATATTGTAGAAGCCTAACGAATGAATGCTGAAAAAATTCAACCCCAACTCCACAAATAACTTTATAGCCTCATGTAAGCATTTATCTTCAACATCCTAGGTTTACTAGAATACTCAAGGGAAACAAAATACTCTGCTTTCCTCCACAATGAGGAAGTTAATACAGGTAAAAAAGCCACAAGGAAAATGCAAAAAGGAAAAAAAAAATGCCAGGTCTAAGAAATGTGGTGGGACCGATGGCCTGGAGGGCATGGAGGAAGGACCCATCTGAGCCATGCCTTAGAGCCTGCAGAGAGCCCCTGATTTAATTTCTGGACACCACAGATTTCAGCATCAGAATCTTTGAGGATCCATACACCTTCATTTTTAAACACAGTCCCCTTTTGCTTCCTAAGTTTATAACACTCATCTCCAGGCTACAGAGGGAAGCAATTCGTTGGAGCAGCTCAAACCATCAGCTCTGGGGATAAAGTCAACCCTTCCCCCAAATTTCCCCACACTCTCCTCACTCCCTGTCCCTTTTCCTTAGTCTTACCAGGCCATCTCCCTTTTTAGGACTACTGGCTCCTCATCTCGGCCCTTCACAGGGGTCTGTCTTATGGTCATGTGTAAAGAGGGAGCCCTGTACAGACTACAGTCCTAGGCTCCCCCTGGTTCTCCTCAGGAGGTGCTGAGCCTTGGGAGAACAGGGAAGGCAGAAGGCAGACTGCACCCACCCACGTGTTAGGTTTATCCAGGGCCAGCTACATAATTTGCAGAGTCCAGTGCAAAATAAAAATGCCCTTGTTCGGTGCTCGCTTCGGCAGCACATATACTAAAATTGGAACCATACAGAGAAGATTAGCATGGCCCCTGCACAAGGATGACACACAAATTCGTGAAGCATTCCATATTTTTTAAAGACACACACAGACTGAGGGTGAAGGAATGGAAAAAGGTTTTTCAGGCGAATGGAAATGAAATAAAAGCTGGAGTAGCAATACTTATATCTGACAAATTAGATCTCAAAGTGAAGGACATAACAAGAGATAAGGAAGGCCACTTCATAATACTAAAGGGAGCAATCCAACAAAAAGAAATAACTCTGGTAAACATATACGCACCCAAAACAGGAGCACCCAAATACGTAAAAACAACTCCTGGAAGGTATCAAAGGAGAGACCAACAGCAATACAATCATAGTAGGAGACTTTAATACCCCACTATCACCATTAGACAAATCCTCTAAACAAAAAATCAGCAAAGAAACATCCAGCCTAAATGACTCACTAGACCAGATGGAATTAATTGACATCTTCAGAACATTTCACCCCAAAGCCACAGAATATACATTCTTCTCAAGTGCACATGGGTCATTTTCAAAGATAGACCATATGTTGGGTCATAGGCAAAGTCTCTTCAAATTCAAGAAGATAGAAATCATATCAAGCATCTTTCAGACTACAGTGGCATAAAACTGGAAATCAACTACAATAAAAACAATCCAAAAAAATCAAACGCATGGAGATTAAACAGCATGCTATTAAACAAAGACTGGGTTACCAGAGAGATCAAGGAAGAAATAAAAAACATCATGGCAACAAATGATAACGAAACACAACAATCCAAAATCTATGGGACACAGTGAAAGCAGTCTTGAGGGGGAAGTTCATAGCACTACAAGCATACTTCAAAAAACAAGAAACTATGGTAATAAATTACCTAACCCTACAACTCAAAGAGTTAGAAAGAGAGCAACAAGAAAAGCCCAGTGTAAGCAGAAGGAAGGAAATAATAAATATTAGAGTGGAGATAAATGACATTGAGACCAAAAAAAACAATATAAAAGATCAATAAACCAAGAACTGGTTCTTTGAAAGCATAAACAAGATTGATGAACCTCTAGCCAGGCTCACCAAGAAGCAAAGAGGGAAGACCCAAATAAACAAAATCAGAAATGAAAGAGGAGAAATAACAACAGACCCCACTGAAATACAAAAGATTGTTAAAAAATACTATGAACAACTCTATTCCAACAAACTGGACAACCTGGAGGAAATGGACATATTCCTAGAAAAATACAACCTTCCAAAACTCAATCAGGAAGAATCTAAACATCTCAATAGGCCCATAACTATGGAAGAAATTGAAGCAGTCATCAAAAAAGTTTCCAGCAAACAAAAGCATGGGGCCAGACGGCTTCACAGGGCAGTTTTACCAAACTTTCAAGGAAGAACTAAAACCTATCCTCCTCAGACTATTCCAAAAAATTCAAGAGGAAGGAACACTTCCAAGCTCCTTCTATGAAGCCAGCATCACCCTAATACCAAAACCAGATAAAGACAACACAATGAAAGAGAATTACAGGCCAATATCCCTCATGAACATAGATGCCAAAATCCTCAACAAAATTCTAGCAAATCGGATCCAGCAGTACATCAGAAAGATCATACACCATGACCAAATAGGATTTATCCCAGGAATGCAAGGATGGTACAATATCTGCAAATCAATAAACGTGATACATTACATAAACAAATTGAGAGTAAAAATCACATAGTCATATCAATTGATGCAGAAAAAGCATTTGACAAAATCCAACACCCTTTCTTGATAAAAACTCTCAACAAGGTGGGAATAGAAGGAGCATACCTCGACATAATAAAAGCTATATATGATAAACCCACAGCTAACATCATACTCAATGGGCAAAAACTAAAACCATTTCCCCTAAGAAAGGAAAAAGACAGGGATGCCCACTCTCACCACTCCTATTCAACATAGTACTGGAAGTATTAGTCATTGCAATTAGACAAGAAGAAGAAATAAAAGGCATCCAAATTGGAAAAGAAGAAGTAAAGCTGTCCTTATTTGAAGATGACATGATATTGTACATAAAAAACCTGAAAGATTCCAAAAAACTAAGAGACTTAATAAATTAATTTGGCAATGTAGCAGGGTACAAAATTAATGCCAAGAAATCTATGGCATTTCTATACACCAATAGTGAACTTACAGAAAGGGAGACTAAAAAAGCAATCTCATTTACCATCGCCCCCAAAAAATTAAGATACCTAGGAATAAACTTAACTAAGGAGGTAAAAGACCTATACGCAGAAAACTACAGGACACTGAAAAAAAGAGATAGAGGAAGACATAAACAGATGGAAGAACATACCGTGTTCATGGATTGGGAGAATCAACATCATTAAAATGTCCATACTACCCAAAGCAATCTATAGATTCAATGCACTCCCCGTTAAAATACCAACGCCATATTTCACAGACCTAGAAAGAACTCTCTAAAAATTCATCTGGAATAAAAAAAGACCCAGAATAGCCACAGCAATCCTGAGAAAGAAGAACAAAGTAGGTGGGATCTCAATACCAGATTTCAAGCTGTATTACAAAGCCACTGTTCTCAAAAGTGCCTGGTTACTGGCACAAGAACAGACATATAGATCAATGGAATAGAATAGAGAACCCAGAAATTGACCCAAATCACTATGCTCAATTAATATTTGACAAAGGAGGCATGAACATACAATGGAGTCAAGACAGTCTCTTCAATAAATGGTATTGGGAAAATTGGACCGATACATGCAAAAAAAATGAAACTAGACCACCAACTTATACCATACACAAAAATAAACTCAAAATGGATCAAGGACTTAAACATACGACGATAAAACATAAAAATACTAGAGGAATCCACTGCCAGAAAAATCTGACATATACTGAAGCAATTTCTTCACTGATACTGCTCCTAAGGCAATGGAAACTGAAGAGAAAATAAATAAATGGGATTACATCAAAATTAAAAGCTTTTGCACAGCAAAGGAGACCATCAATAAAACAACAAGAAAGCCCTCTGCATAGGAGAACATATTTGCCAATGATATCAATGATAAGGGTTTAATCTCCAACATTTACAGGGAACTCATGCAGCTTTAACAAAAAGAAGATAACCCAATCAAAAAATGGGCAACTGATCTAAATAGACACTTTTCGAAAGAAGACAGAAGGAAGGCCAAGAGAAAACATGCTCAAAGTGAGTAATCATCAGAGAGATGCAAATCAAAACAACAATGCAGTACCATCTCACACCTGTCAGAAGGGCTAGCATCAACAAATCAACAAATGGCGAGGATGCGGAGAAAAAGGAACCCTGGTGCACTGCTGGTGGGAATGCAGACTGGTGCAGCCACTGTGGAGAACATAATGGAGTTTCCTCAAAAAACTAAAAATGGAACTCCCATTTGACCCAGTAATCCCACTTCTAGGAATATATCCCAAGAAACTAGAAACACCAATCAGAAAGGATATATGCACCCCTATGTTCATAGCAGCACAATTCACCATAGCTAAAGATTTGGAAACAGCCTAAGTGACCATCAGCAGATGAGTGGATTAAAAAACTGTGATACATCTACACAATGGAATACTACACTGTGGTAAAAAAGAAGGAGTTCTTACCATTTGCAACAACATGGATGGAGATGGAGAGCATTATGCTAAGTGAAATAAGCCAGGCAGAGAAAGATAAACATCACATGATCTCACTCATTTGTGGAATACAATGAACAACATAAACTGATGAACAAAAATAGATCCAGAGAAAGAGAAACATCAATCAGAACGTGAAACCTCAGGGAAGGTAGGGGAGAAGGGGGTCAGGGGGAGAGATCAACCAAAGGACTTATATGCATGCATATAAACCTAATCAATGGACACAGACAACAGGGGGGTGGGGTCATGAATGGGAGGTGGGGGGTAATGGGGGAATAAGGACACGTATGTAATACCTTAATCAATAAAGAAATTTAAAATTAAATAGATAAATAAAAATGCCCTTGTTCAAAAAGCAGGGAGATTTGGAGGTGGAGCCATTGGGGGGAGGGAGCAGTAAACAGGTTTAGGTAAGGTAATGAGGGTGGGGCCCTGTGATGAGATTAGTGCCTTCATAGGAAGAGGAAGCAACAAGAGCTCTCTCCACCAATTGAAGACACAATGAAAAGGCTGCTATCTGCAAGCCAGGAAGAGTGACACTCCATACACTGAACCTGCTGGCACCTTGACCTTGGACTTCCCAGCTTCCAGAAGCAGGAGAAGTAAATGTCTATGGTACTTACCACAGCAGCCCCAGCTGACAAAGGCACCAGTATTGCTCACTTCTGCTTAAATAGCAGTCTCTGCTTTCTGCAACAGAATCCTGACCAGTATGCAGTAAATCCTCACTTAACTTTGTCAGTAGGTTCTTGGAAACTGCAACTTTAAGTAAAATAAAGCCTATGAATTGAACTCATAGGCTGATATAAACAAGAGTTAAGTTCTACAATGTATTTCTGGTTACTAAACATCACCAAACTTCTAAAGATCTAAAACACTGCTAATTCAAACATTGAAATAAGAGTGAGCTATCCATATATTTAAGAGAGATGAACAAAAACAAGTAAGATAATAATTTTCCAACCCGCTGTTTCCAGTTCAGAGTTGCAGGTAGTCAGAGCCTATGCCATCCTGGCAGCTCAGAGATCAGGTGGCACCCCTTCCACCACAGGGCCACTCACACACCCCACACTCACTCACACAGGGACACCAAAGACATGCTGATTCACCTCAGGTGCACATCCCTGGGATGTGGGAGGAAGCTGGAGTCCCCAGAGAAAACCCATGCAGACATGAGGAGAATGTGTCCACTCCACACAGAAGGTGGTCCTGGTCAGAAATCAGCTTTCTTTTTTCTCATCAACATTATAGCGAAACAACATTGACCAAAACACTATTATTCCAGGGCCTACTGCACTCTAGTCTCCTCCCACTGCCCTTGTCCCTGGGCCCCTGGGCCCCTGGGCCTCTGGGCCTTGCTGCTATGTGGCTGTGCTGACTAAGTGCAGGTCCTGAGACCCTGGAATGCCAGCCAGCTGGAGCTTCAGCCTCCTGAAAATAAAAGTTTTCCCAAGAAAGCAAGTGGACAAACTACTTATGTCCTAAACTAGCCTTTAACTTCCTGGTCCTGGGAAACATTTCTACATCTGAATCTGTGGGAAATGCCTGAGTCCACCGACTCCCTGAAAATGAGAGGAACACAGAGTGTAGCCACCACCATCCCTGACTCCGCAGGGGTGGCTCACATCCCCTCCGGCTCCTGCCTCTGTGCACCCTGAGGAGTGCTGGCAGCTCAACTGCAAGGCAGTCATAAGGCAGGAAAAATACAAGTGGATGAGCACGTCCCAAAATGTCACTCAGAAATTAGTTGCCTATAAAAATAAGGATCACACCTACGGACTTAAGCATGGTTGAGTAAAACAAACTTGCTTGGTTATAAAAGGAATTATTACATCTTGAAATACTTGGGGTAGAGTTGCTAGGTGGTGGCTGGTGTTTTGTGTGTGTGTGTGTGTGTGTGTGTTTTTTTTCCTTCCCCCAAATCACATTAATGACAATTTGACATGGCCAAGTGTTCCTCCCTATAATATGAATGCCATCAGGCTCAGAACATGAGTTCATCTCGCATAATAGCATACACAGAACTCCACTCCCATGTTTTTGTAAGAGAATAAGGGATCACCAATTCCCAGCTGACACAATAACTGTCTAACCAAAGTAATTAACAGTTGAGTGGCCCAAGCTTGGGAAGACAGATAAATCCTGGAGGATCTGGATTTTGGGGGAGAAGGGAATAAAGACTAAATACCACTGAGGATTTTATTTTAAAGAAATATTCAGAACTAGAAGTTAAGGAAAAGTTTTGGCAAACAGACTGAGGACAGTGGTAGAAGGCAGAAGGCAGACCTCAATGCCTACTGCATTTCCACTTTATTCATGCATTCATTTATTCAATACACTAGAGGCCCAGTGCACAAATTCATGCATGGGTGGGGTTCCTCAGCCTGGCCAGCGATCAGGGCCATTTGGGGCCGTCTCGCCCAGTCCCCATCAGGGCCGTGGGAGGTTGGTGAGTCAGGGAGAGGAGCCATTGGGGGGGGGGTAGGGGGGGAGGCAGTGGGCCAGGGGGAGGGGCCATTGGGGGAGGGGGGGAGGCAGTGGGCCAGGGGGAGGGGCTATGGGAGGTTGGCTGTGGAAATGCACTGACCATCAGGGGGAAGCTCCTGAGTTGAGCATCTGCTCCCTGGTGGTCAGTGCATGTCATAGGGACTGGTAGACCAGTCATTCCAGTCGTTCAATTGCTTAGGCTTTTATATATATAGACTCGAGGCCCAGTGCCCCTGGGTCCCCTCAGCCCAGCCTGCACCTTTTCCAATCCTGCTCACCTGCCAGCCTGATCACCCCTAACTGACCCCCTGACAGCCTGATCACCCCTAACTGCCTCTGCCTGCTGGCCTGATTGCCCCCAACTGCCCCCTGCCCCCCCTGCCAGCCTGGTCACCCCTAACTGCCCCCCCCTCCCAGCCTGGTCACCCCTTACTGGCCCCCTGCCAGCCTAGTCAGCCTCAACTGCCCCCCCAGCTGGCCTGGTCACCCCCAACTGCCCCCCCTGCTGGCCCGGTCACCCCACACAGCCTGCTGTTCAGTCATTTGGCCGTCCCTCACTAACCTCCCCCTGCCAGCCTGGTCGCCCCATGCAACCTGCTGTTCGGTCATCCATTTGGTCATTTAGGTCATGACAGCCCCTGTATTTTTATATATTAGGATATTTAGTAAGTGCCTTTTCAGTGCCAGTACTATGCTTGTCCTGTAGATGCAGAAATTGACACCAGTCAGGCCTTTTATTTAACAAACTTCAATCAAAAGGAAGAGAGATGATAAAGAAATAATCACATAATCATATTGTGTAGAAAAACTACACAGTAATCTAAAATGGGTTGGTGCCCACCTAGTATGGCTCAGTGGTTGAGTGTGAACCCATGAACAAGGAGGTCACAGTTCAATTCCCAGTTAGGGCACATGCCCGGGCTATGGGCTTGATCCCCAGTAGGCAGCATGTAGGAGGCAGCCAATCGATGATTCTCTCTCATTATTGATGTTTCTAACTCTTCCTCTTCCTTCCTCTCTCTGAAATCCATAAAAACATATTTTAAAAAATACTTAAAATGGGTTGGTGCCCAGCTGTTGTGGTTCAGTGACTGAGCATCAATCCATGAACCAAGAGGTCCAAGGTTCGATTCCTGGTCAGGGCACATGCCCAGTAGGAGACAGGCAGGAGGCAGCCAATTAATGATGTTTCTCTCTCATCAATGTTTCTGTCTCTCTATTCCTCTCCCTTCCTCTCTCTCTAAAAAAAATCAATAACACATATTTAAAAATAAAATAAAATGGGTTGGTAAACTGCAGCCAGAGGCCCATCACTTATTTTTGCAAATAAAGTTGTATTGGAACATAGCCCACCCACTCATTTACATATTGTCTATAGCTGCCCTTGCATTACAACAGCAGACTTAAGTAGTCACCTGTGTGGCCTGCAGAGTCTGAAACATTTACTAATGGGCACTTAACAGAAAATGGTTATTGACCTCTGGTCTAAGATAATAAAATGGGGGCCCTAATTTAGACTGGAGTTTTAGAAGGTTTCCTGGAGGAAGTGATGTTTAACAGGCAACTGAAAGATGAGGAGAAATGAGCCAGGCAGAGAGAGAAGGGGCGGGGGGGGGGGGGGGTGGTCTCAAGCAGAAGGAACTGTGTGGTGAACACCAGAGATGGAAAAGAGCTTGGTGTGCTCAAGGTCTGTGAGGGTGAAGCAAACATGGTGGGGAGGCCGTGCAACTCCAGGATTTCCATCTATGACTGCAGCAGAGCCACAGGAGCAGCAGCAGCAGACACTGAGTGACGACTAGGGCTAGGCTATGTTCTACGTACCTTACATACATTAACACTTTATTCCTTAAAGGGCTTTATGAGTTCAACATGTTTAGAAATGAGGGACTTA
Organism: Corynorhinus townsendii; assembly: GCA_026230045.1. NCBI lineage: Eukaryota > Metazoa > Chordata > Mammalia > Chiroptera > Vespertilionidae > Corynorhinus > Corynorhinus townsendii. The sequence goes on along the minus strand of JAPDVU010000001.1, from coordinate 140,437,141 downwards.
CAACTATATTTGCATAACACTTCACTTAATGTTGAGGAAATGTCAACTGGTTACAGCAAAAAATTCGGGGTAGGGGCCAGGCTGATACAGACACTTGGGAGGACCTATTCCCTCACCCCATCCAGGTACCACTTTTGCAATGACACTGTGCAGAGGAACTGACATACACGATGGTCCCTAAAACAAAATAATTTCATACCCTTAGGTTAATTACATATTGACATTCAAAAGAAAGTACACCGTGGCTGGTAAATTATGAACCTTTTTGTGATTTCAGACCTTAAATCTATACTGAGAAATACTGCAGAATAAGAAAAACCTGATTTTCAAAATAAGAGAAAAGAATGATATTCCAGAAAAGAAAAGAATAGATGATGTCTGACATTATCCTCCTTGCCAAATTCTAGAGAGATTATTACATGGAAGTTTTATGAGCATCAAGGTGATGGCTAAGCCACGCCAACCTCCTTGGCAGGGTTACTGGGGGACAGGTTAGAAGAATGCACCAACAGAGTGTATGTTAATTTCAGCCAAGACTTTTTCATATATTCTTTTGGAAATGGAGAGACAAAGGGGCTTTTGAAAATACCACAATGCAGCCCTAGTCAGTTTGGCTCAGTGGGTAGGTCAAGAGCACATACCTGGGTCGGGGTGCCTGCGGGAGGCAACCCATCAATGTCTCTCTCACAGTGATGTTTCTCTCTGTGTCTCTCCCCTTTCCTTCTATTCTCTCTAAAAAACCTCAATGGAAAAAGTATCTTTGGGTGAGGATTAACAAAATAAATAAATAAATATGCCATAATGCAGATGTATAGCTGCCTGCACAGTCATAACCAGAGAGAATATTGAAGTCAGCAGGGTTGGTCTTTGTGGCTCTTCCTCCATGGGAGTGAAGTCCTCCCTCCCACCCCCTCCCCCATGAGAACAAGCCAAGGCTATTTACACAGAGCTGTCTAGAGCAAGGGAGTCAGCCACCACCACTTGCATTTGGCAGAGACTCAAAGATGGGCAGAGGGGTGGGAAAGCTTTGTAGTGAAAAAGGAGAGGGCCTTAGGGATGCTCTGATCGGAGGCCGTTGGCATAGGGAAAGCTATAGGTAGGATTACTAGAAGGGAGCATCCTCTGTTGGGGAGCATATTGGGCTTTATCCAGCTGCCCCTAAGTTAGAACCAAAGACAAAAATTAGCCAAGTGTCATAACTGATCAAGTCTTCGTCATTTAGGGCCAACTGCCCCAGGCGTTACTGTTTGGCTCCCTGAACTGGCTGCTGAAATTAGGGATCAGAGTTCTAGTGTGATATACAATCAGGCCACTATCCATCCGTAGAATCAGCCTCCTACCCACCCACCACCAGTCTGTGTCAACGAGGGAGAACAGACTGGCTGTTCGGGTCAGTTTCCATGACAGGGGCATGAAGAAATTTTAGAAAGTACAGAAAACCAAGCAATTAATTAGTCCTAAAGTCAGAGGTGATGACATTATAATTCAATTAAATATCCTTCCCAAGGAAAGTTAGGGGCATAAAGATTGATGAAACTTAAATATACTATATAGGTAGATTAAAAAAATTGTCAGCAATTTCAGTTTATATGTGGCTAATCAGAGTATTAGTAAGGTGTATGGCTGATTCATCCACTGCCAACTCTGGGACCTGGCGCAAGTCACTTGATCTCTATCAGCTATAATTGTCCACCTGTAAAATAAGCAGGTTGAACTGAAGTCTCTCGGGTCCTTTATGGTTGTAGAATTTTATGGTTCTATGATTCTGGTCTTTTATTCTCCATGTGGCAGCTTTATGTCTGCCCAGTTAGATGTATTAATTCATTAGGAGCTGAATTTGAGAAACAAAACACCCATGTTTTGTGGAAGTGCATTCATTCAACAATAATTATGTAACAGTAACTATGAATAAAGCATTCTCCTAGTAGAAAAGGCACCCAGAGCTAAAGGACTACACTCAAGAAGTAACAATATACACACAATTAAATAAGAAACAATATATTCAGTGACCGAAAATGCTATAGAAAGTGCTACAGAAAATGGCAAATACTCTGAATATACCCTAAAAGTTGTATTGTATACATCTTGTATACAATAAGTTGTAAAAATAATAATCAGCTAGTGACTGCATTTTTTAGCGGATTGTAATTTGCAACGAATTTCACTTAGTTGTCCTTTTAAGAACAACTAAGACAGTCACTGTTTAAAAGAGCTTCACATTTCAAGTGCTCCCATTCCTTTTTTTCCCTCAGCTTTGGGGTTTAGCACATCAGATTTATACTAGTAGGTATGTACTGCAAAGGGCATTGGAAAGGGGGGTTATGCCAGAATACTGGCAACTCTACATTTTAAAGTGTGTTCTGGCCAGAGAAAACCCAGTTTCAGAAATTATTAAATAACGTCAATGATGGGGCTCAAATGTTCCATGAGGCTGATTTTCTTTCAAGTCCCTGTTTCTAGGAAGTGGTAAATGCTGAAAATTGCTATTTCCTGCTGCCCTCCACCCCCATCTGAAGCTACTCACAGCATTGGAGGGGTGGATTTTAAAAGATGTAGTCTCATAATACTAGAATGCTTTATATTTTCACTAGCAATAAGGGGGCTAGGGCAGATTCTTCACTAGTTGGGTCCTGACTGGGAAGCCTCATTGTTAATGTTTGCAGCTCTGTTGCCACCATTCAAACATGCCTCCATTTGCTCCAGTTTAAGAGAAACATGCAAATCATGAATGCAAAGTGCTTTTTGCCCAGGGAGCACAGCCAGTGCCTGCAGTAAACAAGGCAGCCTTTTTTCAAGACCAAACAATTCCGTCCTACATTTTATCTGTTCCCTATGAAAAACACAGACACAGAAAGAGACACTTCAAATTAACACAACTCTCTCAAGTTTAATGCAGAGCATAAAGTCACTTCTTCATCAGCTTTTGAAAATGGTAAATTGGTTGTTTTTTTTGGGGGGATGCCCAGCTCAGTGAAAATGCTTTCTTTCTCTCTTCCACTCCAGGGTGAGAAAGGGCTGAGCAGGTGCATGGGGGTGGGAAGGTGGGGGGAACCTAGTGCAGGAAACAGGAAGTTTTGGGAGATAAATGGCCCCTGATTTGTTAATTACCAAAAACAAGCACCACAAAACTGACTCAATATTTACGAACTATGATGAGAGATTTGGAGTTCCCACCTGATATTTACTGCAATTATTGTAAATCCCCAAACAATTAGCAGGCACTTTTTGAGAGCACAGTTTCTCTTTGTTTTCTGCAAATTCTCATGGGTGTGTCTCCTACTGAAATACTCTGACTAACAGCCCTTGGGGATGATGCTAAGTATGCAGTCAGGGTGTCTAATCATTATTCTTAACACACTCAGAATCTTCAGGTGGCCAAACCAGCTGTGGGATTCTCCCCGCCCAGTCACCATGGCACACACTGGGCAGAGCTCTGGGCCTGGCACGTCGTCACCCATACGTGAGATGCAGAGGGACGAAGGGCAGCTGCTGTGCCCAAATGCCCTGGCAATTGAAATAAGGACTGAACTACCACAGTTTTTTTAATCCCCTTGGAATATACATATACTTTATGCTACAAACTAACTCATTTCACCCTTACTTAGATGAAAGCTTTTTCTTAATATTCATGTTCTCCTGCCAAACTGCATATAAATTCAGCCTTTTAAGAACAACTAAGACAGTCACTGTTTAAAAGAGCTTGAAGGCAAAATCCTCAATAACTCAGTATAGTTGACCCTTAAACAATATGAGTTTGAACTGCGTGGGTCCACTTACACAATCCTATATAATAAGCATAATATGCAAATTGAATGGCAGAACGACCAGTTCGCGGGGGGTGGGGCCAGCGAGCAGGCAGTGCCAGGCTAGCCAATGCGTGTGCCAGCCAGTAGAGGGAGGGAATGGCAAGGGGGGGGGGGGACATGGCACGGCAACCAGCAGCAGTGGAGGGGTGATGGGGGGGGCCAGCACCATCCCGATTGGCTGGCCCGGTCGCCTCCCACAGAGGGAGGTCAGACTGCAGCTTAGGCCCGCTTCCTGCAGAGAGCAAGCTTAAGCCATCAGTCGGACATCTCCTGAGGGCTCCTGGACTATGAAAGGGTGCAGGCTGGGCTGAGTGACCTCCCCCCCCACACACACACCAGTGCATGAATTTTTGTGCACCAGGCCTCTAGTTGTTTTATAATAAAGTAAATGTATTTTCTCTTCCTTATGATTTTCTCAACATTTTCTTTTCTCTGGCTAACTTTATTGTAAAAATATGGTATATAATACATATTACACAAAATATGTGTTAATTGACTATTTATGTTATCAGTGAGGCTTGTGGTCAACAGTAGATTATTAGTAATGATGTTGTGAAGGAGTCAAAAGTTACAAGTGAGCCGTAGCTGGCTTTGTGCAGTGGTTAGAACATCGGCCTATGGACTGAAGGGTCAAGGGTTCAATTCCAATCAAGGGCACATATCTCGGTTGCAAACTTACAGGCTCAATCCCTGATCCCGGTTGGGGTGGATGTGGGAGGCAACCAATTGATGTGCCTCTCCCCGACCCTTCTACACACTAAAAATCAGTGGGGAAAAAAATATCCTCGGGTGAGGATTAACAAGAAAAAAACATATATATATATATATATATATATATAATTTATTTATTTATATGGGGGTTATCAATGGCATGGGGGTCAGTGGCCCTAAGCCCTGTGTTTTTCAAGCATAGCCACTCCTCATTTATCCTGGGTTTACTGACGACAGGGTCATACAAAAATTCTACAGAGATGCTAAGGCAAACCCAAATATTGTCTCTTGAGAGTCAAATAAGAAAAGGAGGGTGAAAATACCTTTCTAAAATAATATGCAGAGATGAATTGCTATGTTACAAGAAGATAATGAATCCCCAGCATCCTACACAAGGCATTCGACCTACATATTCCTCTGGGGCCTTGCTGCTCTCGCCCCTCCCTCTGTGTTTGTGACTCTGGTCCAAGGATTCTCACACCTAGCTCCACATCAGAGCCACCCGGAAGATTTTTTTTTTTTTAATATTCATGTCCAGACCCCAGTCCCAGAGATTCTGATTTCTGATCTAGAATAGGCCCTGGCAGTTTGTAACCAGAGTCCAGAACCACAGGCTATACTCCCAGCGAATTTGCCACCTCATCCTGCGCACTTGCAGACGACCAGAGAGCCAACATGCTGCTGGGCCCAGTCTCCCAGAAGCCTGGATACAGGATATTATTAGAGGGGCTCCACGCTGCTGTTTGTTCCTGCTTATTTTGGAAGTCAGAGTGTATTTTAGGAAAGTGGTTGTGGGCTGGCTACTCTTTAGTTGTTGCTTATTAATTTTAGGTTATTTACCATAACCACCTCTCTCAACATTGTGGAGCAGTATGTTTCCCTTTAAAAGTAAAGGAAACAATAAAATCAGAACATGGTTCTCAGAGCTAATGTCCATTAAGACAATTTACAGAAAAAGCAACTGAAGCCAAGAGTGAATAAAATGAAAACCACTAATGGTAAGATCTCCAAGAGAGACAGAACCAAGAACACTTAACCACAGTCTAGGTTTTCTTGAAATAGGTGGGGTCAAGAGCAGCCTCTGCTAGTAGAGAGCTAGCCAGTCAGCAGCCACTTCATGTTCCTTATCAATAAAACCAGAGAACTGACTGAGAGGAGGGCTCTCAGAAGCTGACCTCCTACAGTCAGGCAAGTTCTCACCTGCCAGGTGCAATCAGAAAAGTAAGTACCACAAGAAAGGGAGGGTTTGGGGACTGTGTCTTTATTTTTTGACTAAAAGATGGTTCTTTCTCTGAGATTCCATCTTTCCTGTATGTTTTAATGATGTGAAGTTTATTTTTTGTGTGAAATGACTTTCACAATAGATTTAGTTGGTTCAGATGGATGTATACAGAACAGCTGCTTAACAAACATTCCTGAACTGGAAACTCTTGTATACATAAGTACCTGTGTGAGGCGCTGAGCCCATTTTTCAACCAGGAAGAGCAAAGATAATGCCCAGCAATTAATCAGTATTTCTTCAAAGAAGAGGGGTACCTTTGCATTATCCACAATATGTGTGTGTGGGGGGGGGGGGGGCAAAAGTACATTTATAGTTGTGCGTACACGAAACACAGAGTTTATTCTTGTATTATTACTTATTAATTACTGTATTATTTTCCATAGGAACAACTATAAACCTACTTTTACCCCACCCTGTATTTCAATGGCTATGTTGGATCAATGAAGCAAACTTAGGCGGTTGTGAAGGTGACTGAGGAGAAAAACCACTTTTCCACTAACTGTGCCTATCTTGTTGTCCCCCTTCTGTGTTCTGACACTGATACATCCATTGAAGACTGAGGAAAGGTCCAGAGGGAAAGGCGAGATCTTACCTTTGGTGCCCATCACCTGGTGCCTGGGATGGGCCCTCCAGAGACAGGAAGGTGAGTGTGGAAGTGACTGAGGGAAGTTAGGAAGGAAACTGGACCTTTCCTTCTTGTCCCGAGTGTTAAGGAGTCTGTGCCAGACCCTTGGGTTATCAAGAGCAAAATACATCCTTTGAAGAACAGAGATATCTTGACTTACGGAACTCTGTGTTTACTTTTTCTTTGTAATATCTTAGCCTTTGGTATGCTCAGAAGTGCCACGGGTAACCAAAGGTGGTTGTGTTCCTCAGCCTGAGACACTGGCCAAGGGTTACTCGTGGGCCTGCTGGGAGGCTTTGCTTGGGCTCCCTCCCTTTAGTGCGGTCTTCTCTTGGAATAGTTTTGGAGAACAGGGCTTGTCCTTAATAAAAGAGTCAGACTTCCTAATCATGTGGAGTGAACTTTTACTGCATCCCTTCTTTTGTACACTTCATTTGCTATCTTACATAAACATCCCAACTTTTCAAATATATAGTTGGTCTTTCTTTCGTCATCTTGGGCTCTTCTCTCTACCTCTTGGAGTCCCTGAAGATGGCACCCACCAGGGGGCTCCAGGTTCCCTGGCCCCATCCCACCACCTACCCTCTCATGGAAATACGAACCTAGAGGGTGGCTTTCTCAAATGGAGACCAGTCTCTAGCCTCAAGGAGGCCTCTAGCTCTGAGAACAGCTCTCAGGGGGCTGAGAGTCTAGAGCAGTGGTCGGCAAACTCGTTAGTCAACAGAGCCAAATATCAACAGTACAACGATTGAAATTTCTTTTGAGAGCCAAATTTTTTAAACTTAAACTTCTTCTAATGCCACTTCTTCAAAATAGACTCGCCCAGGCCGTGGTATTTTGTGGAAGAGCCACACTCAAGGGGCCAAAGAGCCACATGTGGCTCGCGAGCCACAGTTTGCCGACCATATGTCTAGTGGAAAGATAGCACTCTGCCACAAGAGGGCAGAAAGGGAGCCCTGGGTCCTGCTGCAGCCCCTGCAAAGCACAGCATGGGGTAACTGGGGCAGGACCAGGCTTCAGGAGGACGTGTCAAGGCCAGAGTGTTCCGGCCATGCAACTGTCACATGTTCACATATGCAGTTAACTCCATTGCGTTCAAAATTATTTGAGCATTTCATAAAGGATTTAAAATGCTTACAAACAAAAGCAAACCTTTCTTGCTAAAAGTCAACCATCAGGATTCTCTGCACCTCTCTGGGGGCTGAGCCCCTCCTTACTTGTTGGGGTAACAGTGAGTTGAGAACTTAAACTTTAAGCAGGACAACATCCAAGCACCTCTGCTGTGGTGACACAAATGTTCTTCTTCAGAGGGATAAAACTATGTGTTTTTAACTCCCTGATTTTCAATGAAGTGGGAACACACCTTTGAGAACCACATATGGCAGACGACTGTTGGTGGAATGCTGAATTCACAAGGAGGCCTCCTTTCTGGGCCCAGCTCCTGAAACATCAACATGGTCTCCAAGATCCATAGTTATTCCATGTGAGCCTGACCATATATAATCCAAAGATAACTCTTGACCCAAGAGAGGTCTATGCTGTTCTAGGAATATGAACCTTGAAAAGGGAGGAAGGGAGGGAGGGAGGGAGGGGAATGAAAGAAGTGAGACTTGTGGGCGAAAGAGAAAGTTATGAGATGGGGAAAACTTAATGTTGAGTTACACTAATGGTTACACCCTAGAAAGAAGATCACAAATTCCTAAGATGATATTCCAGGAACAGACAAGATTGCCTCTCCAGGAATATCTTAGTTGCTCATTTTTCCCTTTGATTAGCTAAGATAAACCAGTATTCTCCCAATAAACAGTTTTTGCTTAAACTAACTGGATTCTTCTTTTTTTTTTTTAAGCTAATACAGCAATGCTATAGGTCTATGATGGACTGCTACTATTAAAAATTGTAGAACAATTTTACAGTTATTTAAAATATTTCTCAAAATGTTGTGAAAAACTTCATATAGGTGTGTTGGGGAAAGCCCACAGTGGGCCTTCCATGAGTGCTGGAGTCCATGAGTGCTCATGAGTGCTCTGTTCTGGCGCTACATCCAAGACACCACTTGTCAGAGCAATGGACTGGCAGAACCCCTCAAGTCAAAAGGCTAAAAGAAGTGGATGATGTTGGTGGTCCACCTGCCACAACTGCCCTTTAATGAAAACTGGCGCCAGCCTGGCTCAGAGCACTCCGCTCACTGAGGAGATGTCCTTTTGAGCAGGACAGAGGCTGTCCCCTGAAGCCTCCAATAGGCTTCAGAATGACCCAGAGGGCAGGTCACTAAAGACCAGCCACAGTGGTCCAGGCTGGCCTCCAGGGTCCTCGCAGGCTCTGCACTTGGTCACCACATTTGAGAAACAACTGTAGAAATTGTTTCTCCTGAAAATTGTGCCTGCATGCTGACAGCTATGTTGCCATCCTAATGTTCTGGTTACTCTAAATCAGGTTAGTACAGTTATATTCATGCAGTCCTTGAAAAGATAAAAACTCAAAGGGGAAATGCTACCTGAATGAAAAATCCCAAACCATGGAGTGTGTTAGACATATAGAGATACTCAAATTCATTCCATTGTTGACAATGTCAGATAAAATCTTAGGGTCCAGATAAAATTGAGAACAACACCTTCTTTGCTATTAATTTTAAAACGTATCTGATTGGAAATGGGTTAAGCTATTTTAACAATAGCAATTATCAACCTACTGGTGTTCCGGTGCCCAGCCTGTGCCCTCTCACAGTCCAGGACCCCTCGGGAGATGTCCACCTGCCGGATTAGGCCCAAGCTTGAGCCAGTAGTCAGACATCCCTCTCGCAATCCAGGATCCCTTGCTCTTTACCCTGCCCCCACCCCCCTGCACCCGCTCACCTGCTCACTCCTTACCCCTGGGCTTGCTGCTCCTTCCTTAGCACTCCCACCACCTCCGCTGAGCTCCCCAGCTGTGAGTTGGCTTCTGGCTAAGCAGCCACTTCCCCTATGGGAGTGCACCAACCACCAGGGGGCAGCACCTGCATTGAGCGTCTGCCCCTGGCAGTCAGTGTGCATCATAGTGACTGGTCGTTCCAGTCATTTCGCCATAACGGTTGCTTAGGCTTTTATTATATAGGATGCGTGCCAGAACAATTTATCTTATATTACATGTGAAGAAAAAAGCAACTCATATAATTAGAGACATCAAATTAAAGAGCCATTGAAAAATAAGCCCATCCATTCTAGGTAGAACTATAATTGTATGGACTATATGTTCTAACCTCTCCAGACAAGATACTACAATCATTTGTTCCCATATTAGATAATCTTCCCCTGACAAGAAATTGTTTTTCTCCTACTTAAATTTCAGCTATGGCTTCTGTAGGAGTTCAGAATATGGCACCCCCAAATATGCCACTCTAGCATACTGAATACTTTGAATTAAAGATATATGAAATATTTCGAGTTAAAAACAGCAAAGACAAGAAAAACACTTTAACCTTCTCTCCTTTACTTAAAAGCAAGGGTTGAAATTCCCATATGAAAGATGTCCTCATGATACCAGAAAGAAAATAGCATTTTTATCATCAAGACAAGGTGTGATCAAAAGAATTCTACACAAACAGATCTGTTACCTCTCTTTGTTCAACCTAACACAAAAGCAAGTAGATTTCACTATTTCTTTGGGTCTTCATTCCTTATCACATAAAACTTATATTAGCTAAATTTGTATGCTTGTCTTCTGTTGATCTGCCTTACATCAATTTACTTCTCAGGCCCAGCCCAAACAAATCCTAAGAGGGTAAAAGTAAAAGTTAGCATCCTTCCATTGCTGTGTCCTCAAGCCCCACGTCCTGATCCTCACCCAGCCAATTACAAGTGGTGAGCTGTGGTTGTTTAATTTCTCTGGGACTCATTATCTTCCCTATAAAATAAAAGAGAGGGATCGTTATGTCCTCATGTTATGATTCTATATCTTCATGGACTTAAAAGGAAAAAAGACAGTGGCCCCACAGATTGCTGGCCACTCAAATACAATAACAAATATATGTTAACAAATGCCAGTGGTCAAATTTCTCCAGGTAAAATAACACCAGTCACTCTGGCTCTCCTCCCAGAACCTAATTTCCAACCTGTGGCCATCCTGTGGCTCCCATGGAACCTCCCCAGGCACTATCCCATCATTCTCAGGCTGGCACCTGACAACAGGACACGGGGTTCCATGACTCGCTGGCTGGTGGAATTCTGGTGGGTCTTAAGTGATACATTTAGTTATGATCTACATTCTATTGTTCATGTACAAAGTGAAACCTGAACTGGTTAACAAGCCCAGTTTGAACAGTAAGGCTTCTACATACAAAGTACAACTCCCACTGACATGTGAAACAGTGTTCTCAGAGGAGTTCATCTGTAGCTAATTCAACACTTTCAGAGTCACACCAAATACTGGGGCCTGGGAGACAAGCTGCCAGCCCCAGCAGGGTCCAAGTCTTTCATTGTTTAAATGCATATTTTAGTTTAGCCTAGATTTCCAATTTGGAAATGTCTGTTAAATTACTTACAGATCATGTTGACAAGAAAACTGTAGCCATAAAAATTATATAGAGATGAGAGGTCTGGCTCACACAACCAAGTTTGGATGACTAAACCTTCAAGATACCCCTCCCTGGGGAATCCTGGCTTTGCCCAAAGACCCCATGAGGTTTCACAGGGCAATCTTTGTCTCCTCAGAAGAGATGGATTCCCTGAATTTTCTGCTCAGGGAGAAAAGTTCCAAAAAGACACAGAGAAAGAGCTCAGAGAAGGCACCTATGGAATGACTCTTCCAGAGCAAGGGGACAAGGAAGGTTTTAGGCCCCTTTGAAACGCAAAGTCATTCCCTGTACTTCTGACTTATGTTGGTGGGAACTATAGAATGCATCGAAGAACAGGACCCAGTCGCTGCCTTAAGGAGTATAAACGATGACAAAGGGGGAGGCAGGCCAGGGTTGCATGATGACGATAGCAATTTACACAATGAAGAGAGATTATGGCTGGACTGATCAGGAAAGGCTTTATGCTTGAGTATCTAGAGATGGCTTTGAAAGATGAACATGATTTTTGAAAAGTAGAGAGAGAAAAAGGTGAAGGGGACTATAAAACTACCAAAATGAAGAGATGGACATGGGGAGCAGGGTATATTGAGAGAGCAGACAAGAGTTCTTGTTTGCTCCAATGTGAAGCGTTGGACGTGTCATGAAAAACACAACAAGAAGCAGAATGACACCCCATATGGAGGTTTTGAATGTGAACTAAATGGTTTGACCAGCAGAGAGCCATTCTTTAATTGAGAGAGTGAGTTGACCAAAGGGCACTGTAAGATTAGTTGGTGTTAGCGACACAGCATAGGTTAGAAGAGGTAGAGCGTGAAGGCTTCTGCAACTGTCCAGGTGTAAGGCGATGAGGGCCCAGCACAGGAATGCACAGAAGAAGAGAAAGATACTATACACAGACCCAGGAAGCGGGCCCAGGAAAGGAGTGCTTCGGCTTCTCTCATCTTCTTCAGCCACAATGCCGTGCCCTGTTCATACCATGTTCTTCCTCCATCTTCCAAGAACTCCTCACTCTACCACACCCACCTGGCCATCTGATGTTGTTCACAAGATAGTGCCCCAGTGAAAGTCCATTTCCAAGGGTTGGTGCCCCCTTCCTGGTTCCCAGAGCATCTAGCACTTATTGAAGGACTATGGTCTTCTGGTCTCAACCAATGGAAGGCCCATGTCTCATTCGTCTTTGTATCCCCCAAATGCACACTGTGCATATACCTAACAGAAACACAACCGTCAATAGAGTGTGATGGTTTGAATGCTGATCTTTAGAGTTGGACCTAACTGGTTTAAATCCAGTCTTAGCCACTTACCACCTGGGTGGTCTTGGGGAAGTTGCCTAATCTGTGTGACTTTTTGGTTCTTCATCTGTTAAATGCGGGTGATCACAATACCTTCCTCAGAGTAGCTGTGAGAATATAAGATAATGAACATACAGGAACTGGCAATAGGAGTTGCTCAGTCAGTACTGACTAATACTGCTATTAGCTTCCAATAACGACTTGTTAAATGGATGGAGAGATGCATGAACAGGTGGACAGATGGAGATTCCACTTTTCTTTCCATCAAAGGGAAGCTATACTTTGAAAAGGCTATGATGTCTGGCAACCCAAAATTAACTGATGATCTTTGAGGAAACAGCATTAGTACCATGGTTGGGCAGAAGCCATTTGTTCAGTGAGTCTATGAGGAAGTACAGCCGTAGATGTAGAAATACTATTTAAAGAAGTTTAGAAGTGAAAGAAGACAAGAGGGAGAAAAGAAGGGAAGAAAAAGGAAAGAAGGGAGAGAGGGAGGGAGGGAGGGAGGGAGGGAGGGAGGGAGGGAGGAAGGAAGGGGGAAACAAAGGGCATTCTGAAATCATCAAAATCTATGGAGAGAAAAATCACTGTTCTAGAAGTTGAAAACTACTTCACAGGATGACTACTCCCACTATATATACTGCCTATAATATTAAGTGTTTGCTTCGTTCACTTCTTCTTAAAAATCAAAGCTATAATTATGACCTACCAGTATTTTGTCCTAATGTGTGTAATGCATCTAGACACTGCTAACCACAATACACCATCACAATGTTCAGCCTCTTCATCTGTGTCCATGTAAATCTCCTTGCATAGTGGGAAAAACTATCCATTTCCATCATGCCCTCACTGTCCTACCTCACCCCACAATGGGGCCCCAGCACAGGCTCACCTGCAGACATCACTAACTGCAACAAGTACTGTACTGTCTTCTATTTCAGTGCTAGGCCTGGGGCCTGATTGTCTTTAGGCCCAGCCTCGTTTCTCTCAGGCCTCTGGTCATATTAACTAATTCTGTCATTAGCTATCCTGTTGGAAGAACGAAAGATATCCACATGTGTGGCACATCTTCCTACCATGTTCTTCACCGCTCCATTTCTTAGCCACTTACTCTCCTGTCACTCAGACGTGAAATCTCACTTTCCTCATTTCTTACCTCCCAGAACTTGCAGAGTTTCATTGAGTCTTCTTCCTTAGTGTCCTAAGGAGGCCCACGGGTGATTTAGGGTCCCCCTCTGGCCAGGAATTTCACAATCAGGTGGTCTCTCAGTGTCTATTCTGATTGGTTCTAATCCACCTTCCCCTTGCACCCACCCCAGCAGTCATCCTTCATCTTCCCAACATTCCTTCCCAACACCCCACCATACAACATTCTTCACCCAGCTGCCTCGCAGATGAAGTGCAAGCCCTTTAGCCTCACAGGTAAGCTCTGTGCTCTGAGCCATCTTCCCAGCTCCTTCTCACTCACATCTTCTCAAACATTCCAGCCAGGCCAAACTCAGCCTCCACTTCTCATCTATTTCTGTCTATAATTATTCAAGCTGTTCCATCCATGGAGATATTGCCCCTTTCCCCTGCCTCCATCCCAGAAAAGCCGACCTACCCCTCCTTCAAGGTCACTCCAATGCCACCTTCTTCTGACTTACCCAGTGGTAAGGTTTGGCTCCTCTATTGAACCTCTCTGCCAAGCATCTGCACCTTCCTAAAGATGCACAGGCCACTCTTATGCACACTTGTTGGGTGTTCTGGGAAGGCTCCCTGCCCAGTGACAAGCTCCTTAAAGTGTGAACAGGGTTTTATTCATTTTGAAAGTGTGAATACAGTCATCAATAAGGTTCAAGAAATAAATGAATCTATTATTTCAGCTCAAAAGACTGCCAGTTTCTTTTCAGAAGGCAGTTTAGTCCTTGAAGCTTCAGAGCCATTAGTAAATATTGTCTTTTCATATTTAAAATTCTGAAGAAGCTGCAGACAGGAGAGGCAAACCTTAACCAGAATTATTTTAAACAATAGGTGTTTGTCTGCAGTATGCCTTTCACACATTTCCCACTGCAGTCTACATTTTAAAAGAGAGCATTATGTGTCCCATCCAAGAAGAAGTGACAACAAAACTGGAAATGCTGGGCCAATTCCTTTCGGAATTTAACATATTATATTGAAACTGTTTTTTTAAGTTTTTAGTTTTAGTGCCAATTTCCATCTTTGAAATGCGTATAAATTGGCCACTCTCAAAAAACTTTTTGTTAGTAATCATGTACTTCTGTTTTTTTTAATACTTGAATATTCAATTCACTCAGAAAATAAAGTATTCTGATATTTTTAAGAGGGAAGGGAATACATATTATGTTCCTCCTTCTTTCCTCCTGTGAAACTGGTATAATTCAACTCAACAAAAACATCTGAAGCTCCTACGATGTAGGAGGGACTTAGCCAGGCACTAGAAATACTCTGGGAGCTCAGCTATAATCCCTCTCTTCCAGGAGCTTTCAATGCAGTGGGAAAGGGAGCAAGTGTGACAAGGGAGGAAAACACCACATGCTGCTGGAGCACAGAAGAGGCAGTTAAACCAGCTTGGTTTCCAAAGGAAAGTTTCTTAGAACAGTGCTTCTCAGGGGGCACGTGCACGCGTGAGTCACCTGGAGTGATTTGCATATCCTGATTCAGAGGGTCCCGGGCGGGGCCGAGAGTCTACATGTCTAACATGCTCCTTGGAGATGCTGATGCTGCTGGTCTGAGGACCACACTCTGAGCAACAAAGGGCTCCGAAGACTGGACCCCAACGGAGAACAGACCCATGCAGGGGAGGTGCACTCAGGCTCAGGAGGCATGAACACAGCCAGAGGAAGACCACAGCAACCACTCCTTTCCTGGCATATCGTAAAGACGGAGAGAGTAAATAAATAAAGGCTAGAAAAATATCAACAACCTTGGAAGTAAGATGCATCCCTCTTAAGCAGATTTAAGAGCTCTCAAATTCAGAGTAATTAGAAAAAGACAAATCTAAATTATTTAGAAGTCTGAGCTTTAAAATATTTTTAAAGGGAGTTGACTTATTTCAAGTACTTACAGACTGTTGAACCTACAACAACCTGGATTACCACCACATCTATTTAGATGCAAAGGTAATTACTACTGACATTTAGCACACTGGTTTCAAGAACTTTAAAATAGTCATTTTCCTGGTAAGTTTTCAAAGTACCTTCATTCCTGTTTTTTATTCTATCATATTCTCACTGTACATTTTCTCAGACTATTAGAAAAGATAAATTTCAACTCAATCTGAATCCTTAGTTAAACCAAGCTCAAAATAACAGGATTTTATATAATAAATATATAGTAGTAGATTGTATCATTCAAAAAGATACGATGAAAAATCTAAAGGATATATTATGTGTTATTTCATTTTAAAATTATGCTTTATGCAAGTGAATGCAGCTCATTACTGCAAAAGGAGATTAAATGTCCACACTAATTGAACTCTTGAGTATGGAGAATACAGGAGCCTGAAATACCATATGCTCTGAAAAGTCTCATTGCCTTTTATTCACCTGAACCAGCAACAATACTGTGAATATTTCAGGCATAATCTTTGCACAAATAGTTTATTCAGAACCAAGTTTCACTCAGAAGTTTGTACTATGCTGCTTGACACTGGTCATTATAAAGAAAATAAGCACTCCTTCAAAATTATTTTTAATGAAGGATATTATCTTTTTGGGAAAGTTACATTGACTGGATAATAATAAACTTAATAATAACTTACTAAGGATTGTTCCCAAACTGCCTAAATGAGCTATAGCATCCATGTCTGCATAATGAAATACTGTGTCACTTAATTAAATTGTTAGGGGCAGAAATAGAATATTGCAGTCTAGCTATTAATTATAAGAAATATTAATCATACTCTGTTAACCATGATTGTTTTGTTCTAATTAAAGAAAGCACATTCTAACCTGGCTGGGAGTTATACACCAGGAACCTGGATGTGGCCCATCCTCCTCATAGGAGAGCTACCTATTATCATGGAAAGATTAACAACCTTATTGCCCAAACAATGGAGTCCACACCCAGCCCCCAGCCGACATTGCCTGAAATCTGTAACCATCATACCCATTTTTATTCCTTTTGCCTACTTCCCCATGCAATCTTTGTCCTACCCAATATAAGCAGCTGGCTTATTCAGGCGGGCGGGGGGGGAGGCGGGAGAGGATGAGAGCAGATTTTCTTATATAACTTGCTGCTCTCCTATACTGCCAGCATTATTGGAATAAATGCTCATATATGATTTAACCCTGTCTCTGTTTATCTGGCTCAAGTAGTGACAGGCAGCCCAGACCCATTGGTTGTCCAATTTAAAATGACTATCTTATCTAATAAAAGGGAAACATGCAAATTGACCATACCGCTGCTATGCCCACAAGCCACGCCCACTAGCCAATCAGGAGCAAGTATGCAAATTAACCCAACCACAGTGGTGGCAGCCACAGAGCTGGAGCAAGCAGGAGGCTTGGGTTGCCCCCGGCGATGGAGGAAGCCAAGCTTCCCACCACCCTGGCCTGCCCTGGCCTCCGCTCAAGGCTACAAAGTTTCAATTATATAAGATAAATAAATCCCAGATACCTGCTTCCAACTGGCCCTGGCCTATGCTTGGGTCGCTGGGGGGCGTGGCCGGCCTGCAAATCACCACAGGCCCCTTGCCCAGGCCGCCCCACACCCCAAGGGAACCTCCACCCTGATCCAGGACACCCTTCAGGGCAAATGAGCTGGCCCCCACCCATGCACCAGGCCTCTATCCTATCTAATAAAACATTAATATGCAAATTGACTGTCACTCCAACACACAAGATGGCTGCCCCATGTGGTCAAAGATGGCTGCCCCCATGTGGACATAAGATGGCTGTCACAAGATGGGCAGCAGGGGAGGGCAGTTGGGAGGGACCAGGCCTGCAAGGGAGGACAGTTGTGGGCAATCAGACCAGCATGGGAGGGCAGTTGGGAGGGAGCAGGCCTGAAGGGAGGAATTTGGGGTCGATCAAGCCTGCAGGGGAGGGCAGTTAGGGGTGACCAGGCCGGCAAAGGAGGGAAGTTGGGGGCGACCAGGCCTGCAGGGAAGGGCAGTTGGGGAGGGGGGGGACCCAGGCCTGGAGGGGAGAGCAGTTGGGGGGGCCAGGTCTGCAGGGGAGGGCAGTTAGGGGTGACCAGGCCTGCAGGGGAGGGCAGTTGGGGGGGACCAGGCCTGCAGGAGAGGGCAGTTGGGGGCAACCAGGATGGCAGGGGAGGGCAGTTAGGGGTGACCAGGCCTGCAGGGGAGGACAGTTAGGGGCAATCGGGCTGGCAGGGGAGCAGTTAGGCATCTATCAGGCTGCCAGGGGAGTGATTAGGGGGTGATCAGGCTAGCAAGCAGAAGCAGTTAGGGGCAATCAGAAAGGCAGGCAGGCGAGCAGTTGGGATCCAGCAGTCCTGGATTGTGAGAGGGGTCCCAGATTGGAGAGGGTGCAGGCTGGGCTGAAGGACACACACACCCCCTGCATGAATTTTGTGCACCGGGCCTCTAGTGTTTTATAAAATAAAAACAACTTGCCATATTTCTCCAGAAAATTATATCAATGAGTAACTTTTTACATGACATTAGCAACTTATTCATGATACAGTTGGATTAAATTTAGCTTGCTGAACTATTCCTACAATCTTCTACAAGTTTTTAAAAAATAAACAATGCAAGGGAAAAAAAAGAAACTCACTCTGGGCCCAAGAACAAGTCAAAGTTTCAACCATTCTATTGACACTTGTAAAGAAAACCTGAGTAAAGGCATGTGGGAAGTTTCCAGGGTCCACCTACAATGTGCTCTGTTCTGAATCCAATGGAAAATGGGTCCTTTATGCAGTTAAACAAAAAGATGCACGTACAAATGAATTTGCCTCCTAAGTTTTAATGTTATATGAGATGCCACTAACCCTAGACTGAAGACCTGAGGCACTATACTACATCTGGCCTCTGCATCCTTTGGGACCTCCTTTCCAGTGGCTGTATCAAGTTGCTTTGTCCTAGAGGGAGTCCTAGTAGGATTAAACAAATAAGCAAAGGAACACAACAACACCCCAGGCTTCACAGTTAGGGAATTCAGGTTTGGATTCCCAAAACAAACCAACTTAACTTGACTCAGGGAAGCATTCATTTCAAAGAAATGGCCACATTTTCCCTTTGTTCCCCAGCAAGGAGACGCACTAGAAAGGCTAATGCTTGAGTGAAAACTTCTGTAAGTTTACTTTCTGTGGCTTCTTGAACAGGTGGGTTTATTCTGCAAATGGTACATTTTCTGGGCAGTCACCTCAGGATAGCCCAATGTCCCTCAAACCCACTCTGCTGTCCCAGGGAGTACGTGAGAAGGCAGCCCTCCCTTTGTTTCTAGAATATCCTGGGAAAGTGCAGAGAATCATACGGAGCCGAGGAGGAACAGGAGCAGCTCGGGGTCCAGCACAGCTCCCTGGCCACAGCTGGGTACAGAGAGTGCACAATGTCTTCCTGGATTATATCCTCTCCCCAGAGTAGCACTTCCCCATATTTTCCAAATTATCTCACAGTCGGTAGCTGGCTTCTCCCTACTGCACCTCTGAGAAGTGCTACCTCCATTCTATTACCAAGACACTGGCACAGGGACCAGCATCATCAAAGGCAGCTGAAATGGGAATGATCACTCCCAGAGTTTGCCTTTAACATGGGCTCTGAGTGAGGCTGGCCTCTTAGCTCCTTTCCCGTGAAGCCAGAGAACTGGAGGCACGATAGCAATCACAGCCCGCAGCAACACTACATCCGCAGGATGAAGGGGGAAAGAACAGCATATCTAATTGAAATCACCAGGGGAATTTCAGAAACCAGATTTGCTATGCCATCCTGGAATCTGGCCAAGCTACCAGGCAGAGTCTTTTCTCCCTGCTACACATGGAAGAGTAATTTTCTTGCATTCTCCTGAGGGAACTGTACAAGAGAGCCAATCTGGTTATGTAGACAGAATCCTGGGAGGCCAGGAACCATGGTTCTGACTGCATGCCCGCCACAGCTATTTCTGTGGCCTTGGGCCAGTCACTTAACCTCTCTGCACCTGTTTCTTCATCTGCAAGTCAAAAGAACTGGACCAAGATCCCTAAGCTTCTGGTCTAATGCTCTGTGACTCTAATGTTAGAGATGCAGACAGTAAGACAGACCAGAGGAGCAGAAGTTGTCATAGATTTTTTAGCAAGGAAAAAATTATTGACAACCCTACAGCTACACGGGGTATTATCACTGGTTCTCTCACCACTGGATGAAGGCCAGCCACCTCACTGCTGCTGGCACTGTACACTCTGCCAGCAGGGCTTCCTTGGGCCCCAATAGGGCACCCTACAAGGAGGCAATACTTGTGTGACTGACTTCCAGGAAGTCTGACAAGATGTCCCTGGTACACATAATTATAATAATAAAAGTGTAATATGCAAATCGACTGAACAACTGAACAGCAGAGCGACCCTCCGCACGACCACACTATGACACGCACTGGTGCCAGGCCAGCCAAGGCAGGTGCGATGCGATTGGTGGGGGACCCTGCCATCACCTCACAATCTCCCCAAAGAGGGAGTCCCAGGGCACTGGCCAGTGGGGCGATTGATTGGGGGGTAAGGGGTTCCACGATCACCCCAAAGAGGGAGGCCCAGGTTACCCGGCTGGCGGTGCTGTGGCGGGTGGGCAGGGCCTCCCTCTGTGGAGCCATCAACTGCGGACTCCCATGATCAATCCCCACATAGAGGGAGGCCCACACTACCCAGCCCGCGGCCACAGAGGGAGGCCCAGGCCACCCAGCTGGTTGCGCTGTGGTAGGTGGGTGAGTCAGATGAAAACTTAGGCAGGCTGGTTCTCAGGTCATCACCATTATTTTACACTGCCTCTCTAAGGGCATCATACAACAGACAATTAGGATGAACTTTTATCATTAATGTGCAACCCAATGTACAGTGGGCTTTGCCTGCATCAAGACTATGTGGCTCTCTCTTAACGGGACAGCATGGAGACATCAGAGGAAACACATCACATAGAAAAGACAGGCTTGGCTCTGACATCTGCTCTACCTGTTACTACTTATGTGGCCTTTGAAGATTTCTTACTTAAGTCACAGTTCCTCATCTGTAAAGTATATATTCTATATAATAAAAGGCTAATATGCAAATCGACCGAACAGTGGAACGACTATGATGCGCACTGACCACCAGGGGGCAGAAGCTCAATGCAGGAGCTGCCCCCTGGTGGTCAGTGTGCTCCCACAAGCGGAGCACTGCTCAGCCAGAAGCCGGGCTCACAGCTGGCGAGCACAGCAGCAGTGGTGGGAGCCTATCCTACCTCTGCTGGACTGCGAGAGTGTGCAGGCCAGGCTGGGGGACCTCCCCTCCTCCGAGTGCACAAATTTCGTGCACTGGGCCTCTAGTATATATATAAAACTCTAATATGCAAATAGACCAAACAGCAGAACAACCAAACAACCAGTTGCTATGACATGCGCTGACCATCAGGGGGCGCATGCAGAACATGGCAGGCATCGACCACAGTGGGATGGTGAAGCAGGTGAGCTGGGGTGCCAGACCAAGGCAGGATGCTGGTCGCTGTCATTGGGGCAAGCCTCTGGTGGTTACTAAAAATCCTTTGCTCCCACATGCTATGGTCCCGCCCAGCGCTCACACCCACTGCCAGTGCCCAGTGCTGGCCCCAATTGCTCAGTGCCGTCAGTGGGTGCGAGCAGTGGCTGCCGGCCCCAATCGCCCCTCAGGGCTTCTCCACCTCCCCCTGCTCCTGAGGGGCGATCAGGGCAGCAGCCACTGCTTACACCTGCTGACGGCACCAGTCCCACTCACATCCACTGCTGCCGGCTCCAATCGCTCCACACCATCAGTGGGTGCAAATGGGGCCAATGCGGTCAGCATGTGGAAACAGTGGCAGCAGAAGTGGGGCTGCTGGCAGACTGGGGACCAAGGGCCAAGGCGGGAGGGGCCAGGCAGTGGCACGGAGGATGGGCCAAGATCCACCTCTGTGCCCACCACAGCCTTGCAGCCTCCACTTCCTTTCAAGGTGCATGAATTTTTGCACGGGGCCCCTAGTGTGGAAAATAATATCCACTCCACAGCTTTACTGTGAAGATTAATAAAACAATGCTTGCAGAAGTCCCAGTGACAGTATCTGTACTTAAAATCTCAAAGGACAGATAAAAATTGCTGTAGGTTTCTGGTGACTAAATTGGGACAAAAGACTAAATTATTATTTTAGCATTATGTCTATCAATTTACCTAATTGACAGCTATTTCAGTTAATCTATTAGTATCTACTGACATCTATCTCTTACTATTTATTGGGAGCCATATGATTTTGGGTTCCTGTCATTGTTCTAAGATTGTCCAAAGTTCCAACAGTGTTTTGTAATGGAAGGGGAGGCTGGGCACCCTAACGGAAGGAGAACTCTCTGCAAGTGAGAAGCTCTCTGCCACCTCCCAGCTCCATCACTCACCTGAACAACACACTCTATGCCTCAGTTTCTCCTTCCATAAAATGGAGACCAGTTTCTGTTCTGCCTCTCCCACAGAGAGAGTATGATGAGAGTGGCAATGACTAACATTTGCATAGCCCCTAACATGAACACTTTAAAGGTTTTTCATATGCCTTCTTATCTTATTTATAAGGGTAATTAGTAGATTTTTGACAATGTGAGGACATATTTAGTAAATTAAGCAAAAAGAATTTTTGATCTTCATTGGAAAGATCTAAAAAAACTGAAATGTATTTAAAATATGTGTATAATAATTGCACATATGTACATGTGTATTTACCACATCAGTTCTGTAGCCTTCAACGAACGAAAACACATCTATCACACGACTGTATTTGTTTACAAATATATTTACATGTATTTGCATTCCCCAGTGATACCTACCACAGGTCTGAATCACATAGTCAACACAAATTCTAAAATATTCATGAAAGAAAAATTGCTAAAAATAAATCCCATTTGTCAAATTCCATGCAACTACTATTTTCAGAAATGATTCCTTTAATTGTATATTTCCTAAAAACTTCAGACCAGTCACCTGAAATTCTGGCCTCAATTTTAAGCTGATTTTCAGGGGGGGAGGGAGGGGGGTCAGTTATACAACTTTAAAATGGTAACTGTTTAAACCACCCAAATGATAACCCTGGACTTCCAGTTTGTAAAATAAAATTTATTCATCAAATTACATAGTTTAAACTAGATAATGAGTCATACGTAAAATTTCACTGAAATTGTTTATCTACCCATATAAATAATGCCAAAACCATGTAGAAATTAGAATTGGCACAACCTAAAGTTTAACAGAGAAGAAGCAGAAACATTTATATTTATCTATTTATTTTAAATATTTATTTCTTCTTCTGTATTTGCCAGCTTAGTTTATCTCAGGACCCTATACTTAATCTTTCATGTGTGATCCTCCAATCTAAGCTATTTCTGATTTTTTAGGAATATTAGGCTATAAGATAGATATAAGTTTTTGCTGAAATCATTTAAGTGAAATTTAGCTAAGTATGTTTATAGAAGAGGAAAACATTTGCCAAGATACATTATTAGAGGAATTTAAACTACCAGCTAATCCACATGACGGCTGAACTCCCAAACACATAGGCAGATTAGGAGACAGAGAGATAGCACATGGAAATACTAGTAAGCATGCAAATAGCTGGCACTCTTTCTAGAAGCGTGATGAAACACTGTTTCTTCAACTACCCTATCTACAGAGGCATATATATAGCATAAAAGGTGGCAGGAACAGCCAGACTAGACGCAAGTCTGCTCTGTTGCCATGGGAGAATCATCGTCCCCTCACACATGCCTCCTCTTCTAAAACACCTCACACTGGCGATGGACCCGCCATCCTCCGGGTCCCAGAGAGAATGGGAAGTCAGCATGGACTTCTTGTTTACACTAACACCTCTTTGCTTAGTCAAAAGAGTGCCCAAGCCCAGTGCTTCTCACCTCCTTAGGACCGCGTGATGCCCTCACCCACCCCTGGCACCCATCCTCACCATCATGCCTTCAGTGCAGTCAGGACTGGATTCAGGAAATCCAGTCTCAGGAAGTAGACCTCGCACAGAGTCAGGAGGGACAGAGGGAAACTTGCTGCTATGAGGTCTCACCCAGGCAGAGACAATCAAGAGGGGAATCCTGACAGAGGGGGCATCTCAAACTGAGGCCAAGCCCGTTGAAGCAGGCCTGAATCATCTGCTCAGGAATCAATTGTTCCTTTTTGGGGAACGAAACTGAAACATGGGGTGTGGGGGCAGGGAAGTGAACATGAGACAGCAAAATCACAAGGCAGGGGCTTATTAGAAAGGAGTCTGCATTCCATCAAGAAGGTGACTTTTTGCAATGAAGGTCAAGAGGGTCAACATCAGACATGCATTTACATTCTCATTTCTATCATGTTGTGGGAGGCAGGACTGACACAGGGAGACTTACCACAGATGCTCCAGAGGTTCGTGGTCACCAGACAGATAAACCCACAGGCCTTCTCAGGATAATTTCAACATCCCCATTTGGTAGGAAGGGATGCCACCAAGTCTATTTTCCTCCCATTTCGGGAGTTCTATACGCAATGCCCAAGCAAGCAATTGATTAAACAAATAAAAATGCACTGATTCTGAGTCTCAAATCAAATAAAAAATATTCCTGGATTATCCGCTGAGGACAAAGCACCTCATGGAGTCTCCTGGAAGCCCCCAGGGTAGCCTCTCTGGCTGTAAAGCTGGGCTGGCATCAGACCAACTTCCTTCCTTACATCCCACACAACGTTAAGATGAAATAAACAGTACCACCGAACGGTGAGCTGAACGAAGTTGAGTAAGTTGAGTTTACTGTCTGCCTGGAAGGGGAAGGCTCCTTACTTGGGAGTCAGAGCCACAGGGCCCCCAGAATTAGAGGTAGGGGGCTAACGAGGAGAAAGCAGACCAAATAAGGAAGACTGTGAGGCCAGGTCTCCCGGAGGGCTGTTGGCCCTTCTCTGTGATTTAAGGCTAGTAGAGCCTGGTTTGAACAGGTTCGCTTACATGCTCCACGCGCGGCAAGATTGTGACTTTGATCACACACTTACAATGACAACAGTAACCGATCAGATAACTTACTGCATCTCTCAGCCCTGTCTTGAATTGCATGGGTTTTTTTCTCAAAAGGAAGGAAACTTGTAGCAGGGGTTCTAGGACCATAAAATAGGCCTCCCTGTTTGTTATTTATGGCCTTTGATCATTACTCTTCACATTTCCTGCCTGTGTCCTTAATTCCAAAACTAGCTTTCAAGACCAAAGGTCTCTGTGTTAGAGCACCATCTCCTAGGCAGGGCAGATAGCTCCTTCAAAAGCTGTATTGGTGCCTGAGAAACTCAAGTATCTGCTTTACCAGCTCAGCCCTTTTCAGTCATTGAAAAGTGATTTTGTTCACTTTGAACTGATGAATTTCTATTGAAACGTATGTTTCTCTAACACACAATAAACTGGCACTTGGCAGTGATTTCAACAAGTGAATGGGGCCAGGCTGCCATCAGAACAAAGCTGAGGGAGCTGAAGCAAGCCAGATTTAAATGAATTCATCTACAAAGAAGTCTTTCTCTGAAGGCTGTTAACTTAATACAAAACGGCTGTCCTCTCTGTTGGGTGCGAAAGCTGCCTTCCCTCGAGCTGGTCTGCACTGAGAGAAGCACGTCGGGTGTCAGAACCAGAGAACCAGGTTACTACGACAAGAAATGCTAGGCCTCTGGAGTCCTGCTCTCACCTGGGTAAGGTGCTCAATTCATTCTCCCTCCAGAAGGCCCAGCCCCACCACACTTCCTGCCATCCATGCTGACCCTGGCCACACGCAACCCTGGGCTTTGGATTCAGCCACCTTCGGCAGCTCTGACCCCCTTCTGACAGTGGGCTCAGCACTTAGTCATGCTGACTAGATCAACCCCAGAACAGCCTCTGAGAGCCTTGACCCAGCCAGTGGTTGGTGCTGCTCCCTCTGATGGGATGGTGGGATCCAACCAACCCCCTCTATGACGGGAAGTTCCCATGTAAAGGAAACATGTGTGGTGTGTTTGTGTGTCCATGTCTTCCCACACTCCTGGACACTGAAGAGCAGCTTCAGCCCTGGAAGATGAGACCAGGGTTGTACAGAGCTATCCAGCACTGATGTGGCCACGTGTTAGAATCACTGGGTGGGGGGTTTGCTTTGCAAAATTTCTTATCGGTCTAGGATGGGGCCTGGGCATCAGAATGTTCCAAAAAGCATCCCTGATGGTTTTAATATGCAATTAGGGCTGATGAGAGAGAAAGAGGCAGTGACCATCAGCTGAGGCTCCCCTGTGTGCCCAGATGGAGAGCACACAATTGAAAAGCAGGGCCCTTTCCTGAGTAAGATTATCTCTGCAGCCTACCAGGTGACCATAAGAACAGTGTGTTGAATTCGGGTGCTATGCTTCATGCAGACAGTGCCTCTTTAACTAGTCTGAGCCTCAGTTACCCCAACTATTAGGAAAACAGCTACTCTAGATTCACTCGTGTTACTTCTCTCATCTCCCATTCTCCAGCTTTACACATTGCCTTCTCTCTCCACCTCTCACTTAATGCAGACACAAAAAAGCTATATATGTTGCCTTGAAATTTGATTTGGATAGTGTCTTTCCTCTAAGTAAATAATAGCACAGAAACGATAAGCTCTATAACTTAACTAAGGAATATGACACTGATAATGTGACAGTCCCTAATGCATACAATACTCCATTCCTGGGACCAGAGCTAACCATCCCACTGGGGAATGCTTGTGTGGAAATGCACAGATCTTGCCCTTGAGTGCCAGCCAGGCAGCAGTCTCTGCACACAGCACACCTGCTCGCCACGAGGCTGCCACTCTTGATTCCCTCTGAGCTGGGTTTAGTATCTGCTTATCAAGAAGATTCATTTTGGAATTATTTTCAGAACAAGTAGAAAGACCTCTTTAAGGGATATATTAGCTACATTACTTTAACCCAGTGAAATACATAAATCTCTCATCCTGCAATAAATGCAGCACATAGGAGGGCAAGCAGTGTATCAGATGGGCCTACTTGGATTAAAAATAGCATGGAAATATGCAAATGACCAGGGCATATGGCAGAATGTGCAACAAAGCAGGTCTCTGGAACCCTATTTATCCAATCAGAAACCTAGTAGTTATTCTAGAAGCCTACCTCCCGTCAACTGCCTCCCCACTCCTTCCAAATCCCTAAGTCCTACACATTCAATTTTGTGCACACATTCACATTTGTCTCTTCTATCCCAACCCATAGCTCCTATTTAAATGCGCTGCTTCCCAGACTCCTCCAGTGGCCTCCTAACTGCCCCCTCTGTATTGAGTCTTGACCCCTCCAATCCATCCTTTTATGTTCTGCCACAGCAATCTTTAAGAAACAATCCTGATCACATTGCCCTCTCATTAAACCCTTTCACTGGCTCCCTACTGTCTACAGAATGACATTCAAGGTCCAAGTGGGGTATACAAACCCCCACAGTCTCATCTCTCCAACCTCAGGTCTCCTGTGTCTCACCCTGAGCCCTCTGCTCCAGTCCAATGAGCTAGCTACTTGGAGTTCCCAGCACACCAGCCTGCCTCCCATCTCCTTACCTCTTTTTGGGCCATTCCCTCTGATGGAATGTCCCTCTGCCTTTCTGCTCTCAGCAAAATATTTTCATACCCCAAATTAAAAACTGAGCAGCCCTGCCCTTGAGCCCCTGATCAAACGTCTCTCACAGCATCTACCCTATCACACTTACTTAGTAGCAACTGTGAGTCCCTGGAGAGCAAGACTTGAATCTTATCTCTTAAACCTCAGTGCCTAGCACGGCTGCTGATGCACAAGAATGTAATAAGTATTGGTTAAAATGAATGTTTGAATGCCGGCATTCTAACAACTCAGATTCTTTACAGCTCAGATTCTTTGCTTTCGGCTGCTTACAATATGGAACTGCCTCTTATTCCACATGTGAGTCATTTGTAGAGGCCAAAAAATTAAATAAATAAATCAGTCCAGGTGAGGTATCACCTTCTTATGCCCTCAAAAACGATGTATTTGTTCTGTATTCCTGAAAGAAGGTTCATGTTTCAAGATATTCCAAAAGTTGATAGTGTGAAACTATCCAATTTACTCCCAGTCCCAGGCCCTCGCTGCTTCAAGCGCCGTCTCCCTGGCAGTGGTGATTATCTGAGTGAGGTACAGTGTGCAGACACTGATTAAAACAGAATGACAGTGGCATGAACCAACATAACGTCTGAAGTCTACCTCCACATCCCCTGCCCATGTAGATGAAAAATAACCCTGGGAATGAATACTGACTTCCCTGGATGTGTGGCTTCTACGCCAATGAAGGAGTCACATAAAAATAAAGCAGCATCCTTGATTCCGCAGCAGGCAGCCCCAGTGCCCAAAACAGAGCCTCTAGAAGGCTCTGGGCTTACCTAGAATTTCAATCAAATGTCCAATATCTGCAACGTGGCAGCAACTTAATAACTAGCAAACACCCTCTTCTCCAAGTGCTGCTTTCATATTGGAAAATGAGCAATTTAAATAAATGTTTCATTAACAGAGTGTTCTGCTTGATGCTAATGTTATTTGTTTTCCCCAATTCTATTCCATGGAGTCATTCCATGCAATCCTCCACAGGACAATATGAAACTCTTCCAGTCCCTAATGGACAATCCAGGAAACCTAGAAACCATCCAAACAACCAAAGAAATAAGTGAAAACCCTTAACTACAGAGCTATTCAGACCCATCTGTTCCAGAACACACATCACACATGATACAGAACAGAACGAACTCTCCTAACCACCTCGGTGGCACTGGGTTTGTACTGATGGCAGCAAAGGACCCTCCAAAGGGCACTGCTGCTCCCTGAGACAGAGGTGGAGGGCGGCTTATTCAGGAAGAATGTGTGGGTGTGACATGTTGTGTTAAGGCCCTACAAGGCTTGTTCCCGTTCTGTTTTGCCTATCTGCACAGGATTCTTGCTTGATGCTGGTTCCAAACCCCAAAAATTTCAAGGATATTTCTAACATCTTTTATTAATAGAAGTTATTTAAAATTTCATAGCACAGTGCTCAGATACACTCCAAACAGGCAAAAGCAAATAAGGGCTTGTTCCCTCAATCTTTGTGAGACACAGAACAGCTTGATCGTGATGGATAGAGACCACATTAGTGAAAGGTCACCTTTTGGGCGGGTCCATTTGCTTTGGGATGGTTCTGTGTGTGCCATTATACTAAAGGTGAGATCTTGATTTGGTTCTATTCCACACGGGGAGCAAAAGTGAAACTCAATGAAGAGGTGAAGCACTTCAATAGTAAACTGTATGGAACTTTCTGGGTACCGTGTGTGGCGGAAAGTGAAAGAGTGTGGAAATAACACTGATGGGGTTGGCATTCCAGGCTTTGCAAGGCACTGCACAAATTAATCTCTGAGCTTCATCTCCTTATTATGAAACAAAGCAACAACAGTAACAATGATAACACTGGCAGCAGTGGTGGTGGCAGCTACGCTTTACTGAGCACTTACTATGTAGCAGGTGCTATTGGAAGCGCTTCACAAACATTTGTGAAGCACCATCTCACTTCATCCTGAACCACATGTAGGGAGATATTATCAACTTCCTTTCGCAGAGGAGGCTCAGAGCTCAGTAACTGGCCAAGGTCACCCGTTAGAGTGAGTGTCAGGGTCTCAGTTCAAAACCAAGTCTATTTGACTGCTGTGATCTTAGAGGAAAAAAGCCACCACCAATGACTGCTACAAATGATATAAGACATACAATGTATAGTTGAAAATGTCCCTGAAAGAAAGCACTACGTCAGCCTCAGTTGTCACTGACAGAGCCCACCTCTCCCTGCAGCCATGTCTGTCGCCCTCTTTGAACTCTGGGAGGCCAGCACCCACAGCCTCCCCCTTCTTGAATTAGGGATAGATAATCCCAAGGCAGCCGGAGAAGAAGGTGTGTCTCCTGGACTTACTTTCTGAGAACGGCTATCTCATTCTCTATGCTGCTTTCTTTGCCCTTCAGCGCCTTCTTAGGAATGCACTTCACCGCAAAGAGCTTTCCAGTTGCTTTCTCTTCGGCTAAAACCACTTCAGAAAATGCTCCGCTGTGAAGAAAGAGGGAGAAAAAGAGTGGTTTAGATTCAGAATTTAGGAGTTCCAAAGGCTCCTCTAATCCCATTGTCAAAGTTTGAACAATAACAGCGACGCAAATGACCACCAGCATTGCCATACTTTATTACCCAGCATCACTCCCGACCAAACTTCTTATGCAAAGAAGTACACACACAAATGTGCCCTCATGCAAAGGGACACGTAGCTATCCACATGGGTTTGGCTGCCTCCCGGTTCCCCCTGCTACCCTGCAGAACATCAAGTAGCAGCGACTTGGGAGCAAACAGGGAAGCTTCCAGCAAGATTCCTACAGAGAAAGATGGTGTCCATCTGAAACTGTCGGCACCCCCACAACCAAGTAGACCAGAAGTCATACCAAAATTTCTAGATTCCTCTCAGGCCCTACCATCCAAGAAATTTTCAGAGCACTTCACAAACATTTAATAAATTCTTGTAGAGAGGTAAGGATGTGATTAAAATGTGAGTTAGTGCCACACGTGTTATCGCCTCAGGGTTAATTAATTGGTAGGGAGTGCCATGCAAGTCTTCAATAAGCATGTTGTTTCTTTATTAAATCAACCAACCAAAGACACAAAGGATGCCCTGAGCGAGATAGTGTGCCATGCCAGCACAGCCAAGGGTGAACCTAAGTGGCATTGGTGAAGGATTGAGAAAAGACAGACAAGAGAATGAAAGCTGGGTCTCGGTGGAATGCTGTCCTCTCTGATGGAGAGCTAGCAACAGCACCATGGACTACAAGCCGTGTCTTTATTTTATAGCCAGATTCCAGGAGGCAAAATAAGGGTGTTGTCAAGATGTTTATAACATTCTCGTGTGTTTTGATCCCACTCAATTACATGCACCTGAACTCTATCAAGCCCACATCACTCAGGCATGTGGAACCACGTGTTCGAACCATAGGTTCAAGCTTACAACTATAGCTGTTGGCTATAATTGTGCTGGGAGGGCTGTGCCCCCCAAGCTGGGATTTGCATGTGGCCATGAGAGGACTATGCCCTCTCATTAGTCCAAGGCTTGAGCCTGTCCAAACACTGTAGCCGCTCTCCACA
Organism: Corynorhinus townsendii; assembly: GCA_026230045.1. Classification (NCBI taxonomy): domain Eukaryota; kingdom Metazoa; phylum Chordata; class Mammalia; order Chiroptera; family Vespertilionidae; genus Corynorhinus; species Corynorhinus townsendii. The sequence continues at coordinate 140,406,608 of JAPDVU010000001.1, read as the reverse complement.
AGATAGACTTTCCTGCCTGAAAATATAAATTTAACTCTGCAAGGGCAGAGCAACAAGTTGAAAACATGACCAAGACTTGAGGCCAGACAGCCCATTTCTCCGGAGAGGTTCCCTGTGATCAGTGAATCCCAGAGCCAGTGCCTCCCTGGCTGCCTTGTCCCCCACCCCCACCCCTGTATTTGCCAGCAGACAGTGCCTGGATGCTGCACTTAGGCTGGGGGACAGAACATCCCAATGAGTCCTCCAGTGTTCACTCCAGATCTCAGTAATGTGGACCTGTGCTCATGGCTCAAGGAAAACCACAAGCCTCTTGAGTTATTCTGGATGCCTAGACTCTCTTTTATATCCTCAGAGAGACAACAAACATGGCTTCTACAGTTATGATGAGGGACAACCCCTCCTACATCAAAAGAAACCACTGGAAGGACCAATTTCATCCCAACACCCATGCCTAGGGGGCCTTTGTTCTTCAGTCAACATCAAAGAGATGCCTAAGCAAGGAGAACGTACTTTTGTCTCCCTCTCCTTCCCCATCTGAAAGGATATGCATCTGTCAAAGGAAGATAAGTAGGTATTTTTAGTGAGAGGAATTCACTCCACTTAGTACAATTAACTGTTTGGAACAGTGTTCCTACTGGAACATTAACTCCCACAAGAGAAGTCTGTCCATCTTCAAGGTCTGTATCTAATTTCATAAACCTGAGGGGCAGAGGGTAGGCATTCCACAACAGAACCAAGTGGAAAATGTCAGAACTGAGGCATTCCACCCAAATCCACAAATAATTGGCAAAGTAGTATTCTCCCCTCACAGTACCGTATGCCTCACATGGAACCAGCCAGAAGAGCAATTATGAAATATAAATACATGAAAACCCACAACAGACTTATCACAGAGTGATATATGGAATAGGACATTCCCAGTAACATTTAGTCACTGCCAACGACTTTTGCCCGGAAAGACCAATTCATACAATTTCACTGTTAATTTCACAATTTCATCCTCCCCCGCAACCCAGGGGTTGTCCCTCCCCTGGCTTCTGTCTCAGGGACAGACCCAGATGGATTCATCTCAAAGTGAGTGTGGTTTCTAAGCTGGAAGAAACTGTAGACAACTACATACATGCTCCCTCTTGCTATCCTCCAGGAGGCAAGACAAAAACTATGCTGGAGAAAAGAAAGATTAGTGATGACAGACCTAAAACCATGTGAGGATCCTAAAATCATGGGTGAGGAATCCATGCATTCATTCTCAGTTTCCCTATTGGCTACTTGGGTCCCTGATGCTGCTCACACAATAACGGTTCTCTCCTGAGTCTGCTGGACTTACGATGTCCATTTTCCAGAATGTGGAGAAGCCCTTTAGTAGTGGCAACCAAGCTGCCAGAGCTCTGATGGACCACTGCTGGCAGACCCCACTCTGCCTCCGCCCACGCTCTGCCTCTTCAGGATCTGTGTGAATGGTAATGTTAGCTAGGTGGTGAAATATTAATAAAGAAAGGTAGCAAAGGGAATTAGACATTATTAAGCATAATCAACTAGGAAGAATAAGCCTGTTTAATCAGGGAGCTATAGCTTGACACACTCCAGGGGATAGCAGCATTGCCCCGCCAAGGGGATTAATATCCCTCCCTTTCCCCACGCAGGGAGAAGCCCACCCTCCAGTACAGATGTCAGAGGAGCGGGGGGAGGGGTAAGCACATGTGCAGTACAAGTCAAGGTAGTGCGGGGGGGGGGGGGGGCGCTCCTATGAGGCATGAGCAACAGGAGCCAAGATAGTGACCATAGAGACTGTCAGCCCAGCCTGGGAAAGAACAGGTTGGTTAGGAGGCAGATCCATCAGAAGCCCACGAAAGCTTGGGAGTTGACTGGTTAGTGTGAAGAGAGCCTTGTCCTTCAGAAGCCCAAAATAATATGATCCCAGCTAACAGAGCCCTCCTTTCTCTCCCTCTCTCCCTCTCTTCTTCTCCCTCTCCCCCTCCCTCCCAGTAACACTTGCTTGCCCTGTTCCTTTCCAAGTTCTCTCTGTAGCAGCCATGCAGTTTTAGCAGCCACCTGGGGCCCATGGCTGACTACACAGGCTCCAAAGGACTAAACTTTCACATGACGCATAAACTGTGGACACTGGCCTTTGGGCCTTGATGAAGACAAGATGGGAATTTTTTCTATGGCAGGATGGATGGAGATGGGACACTGGAAACCTAGGGACAGCCAGCCTTCTATTTCCACCTAAATAAATCTTACCATGTCACAATCTCCCATATGTGGGTCCATGGAATGCTTTCCTCATGATCCCGTGAAAGAACACGATTTTCACCAGCAGCAGTGACAGACTATGGCCAACAAGAGGAGTCCTGTGCTTAGCTGTAGCTATCAGGAGCACATAGGGGAAAGTGCTTCCTTGTTCTGTAGATCATTCTTTCCCTGAATGGCAGGTGAGGTTTCTGTGTGAATCTACTCCTTGACCATGACATTATGGGGGGGAACTAGAGATTGCCATCAGATCCACTGCTGGTGGCTGCTGCAGGAAGCTGAGGTCAAGGTAAGGCAGCTCCTGGATCACAAGTTTCTCTACCTTTGTCCCTTACTTCAGGAGGGATGGACCATCTGCGATCCCATGGTGAGGTTTGGATAATGGACATAGACCCATAAAGGGCTTCATGAGCTAAGCATCTGGGGGGTTGACAATGAGGCACCTGTGAAAGGGCACAGGGAATGCCCCAGAAGGCCAGGGTGCCCCTCGTGACTCTGGTAGTCTCTATCAACAGGTACTGAGTAGGGTCACAAAGACAAGATTATATAGTCCCTTCATCTCAGACTGAAAGTCAGCTTGCAATTCCACTTTTGGGTATAACCCAACAAAATTGAAAGCTGGGGCTCAAATGTATGTGGTATAGACATGCCATGGAATACTCAGCCATAAAAATGAATGAAATTCTGACACAGGTTACAACATGAATGAATCTTGAAGGCCTTATACTAAATTAAATATAAGGCCAGAATTGAAAGGACAAATAGTGTATAATCCCACATATATGAGGTACCTAGAGTACTCAAATTTATAGACAGAAAGTAGAATGGTGGTTGCCAGGGGCTGGAGAAGGGGAAGGGTGGTGGTGGGGGGGGTTATTGTTTAATGGGTACAGAGTATCTGTTTGAGAAGATAAAAAAGTTTTAGAGGTAGATGGTGGTGATGGTTACATAACAATGTGAATGTACTCAATGTCACTAAACTGCACACTCAAAAATGGCTAAAATGGTACATTTTATGTTATTTATATGTATTTTAACACAATCTATATATATAAAAGCCTAAGTGACTGGACAACCAGCCAGTAGCTATGACACGCACTGACCACCAGGGGGCAGACGCTCAATGCAGGAGCTGCTCCCTGGTGGTCAGTGTACTCCCACAGCGGGAGTGCCGCTCAGCTGACAGATGGGCACCAGACACCAGGCTCATGGCTGGGGCCTGGTGAGTGCAGCTGTGCCAGCCTCTCCTGCGAACACTCCCCCTGCATGCCCAAGCTGCAGTGGTGGCAGGCACAGTGGGGCCCAGCCCAGGCTCTGGCTTCTCCCTGGCCATCTGCAGCTTCGCGCACTATTTTGTGCTGTGCAGGATCAATGCAAACAGCGGGCTGGAGCCCGATAAGCTGGCAGGTAAGGCTGGGCTGCGGCACAGAGGTCCACCGATCCCCGCAGGCCAGGCTGAGGGACCCCAGCAGTGCATGAATGCACTGGGCCTCTAGTAAAAAATAAAAATAAATAAAAAGTCTGCCTGGTTCTACTAAATGGCATTACCTGAGATAGACACATTGGAAAAATCTGATACAACCTTTTACTCATTACCTCCCTACAGGAGAAAGAAAATCTATGAATAATTGTAGGGCACCAGATGTTGTGTACCACTAGATATTTACAAAGAGCCTTGGCATATATCAACTAATTCAATTCAACAACCTCAAGAAGTGCACAGAAGTTACCATCACCTCCATTACACAGATGCAGACGCTGAGGCTCATTAGCACAAGTAGTAATGGACAGAAAAACATATTGAGGTTTCATAACCCCTGAGGTCCTTTTCAATACACTAAGCTGGACTGATGCACACTGCTGGCTGGGAGCCTGACTCACATGCTTATAAGGTAACAACATTCGGGGGACCCTGCGTTTGGGGGAGCTGCCATCCTCCCTGAGTGTGCAAATCCACCTGCTTCTCCTTTAGCCAAACCCAATGTTCATTTACCTTCTTCAGGCTTTCCAAAGACAAAGCTCTCTGGTCTGCCAAGGGATATAGATTAGCATAAATTCTTATTGTTCTCTCAATAAATAGAAACACTAAGAAGATACTTCCCTGTTCCAGGAAAGCTAATTAAAAATATCAGAAACAGAAACTCATGAATGAAGAATTTTGGCACTTTCAATGTTATTACATGATAAAATGATGTCAGCGTGTTTCTGTGGGAGGTGGGAAGAGATAGGGAGCTGGAGGCAGGCTGAGAGGGGACTGGTGGCAGGAAGGAAGACAGCAAGAAAAATGATTTGAGAGCCCATAAAACCTTCAGACAATCCAAAGAAATAAATTCCCTGGGTACATAAACTGGGACAGAGAATTACAGTTTTAAAATACAAAGAGGTCAAAGCAAGTTGCACTCTGTCATCTGAAATACAAGCACTGTGCATCTAAAACTCAATACTTATAGCCTCCGGCCAGACTGAATTGCATTTGTAAATGGAAATGGCAGCCTGTGGGTGGCTGGCTCCACCGGACCAGGGCCCCTGCTCTCTGCAGTCCGACTTCTCCCCACCACCATTTGACTGGAATCAGGAAATCTGGGGCGCTGTGGGGTAGGATTTCCCAGCTGCTCATTCCAATGGCTTTTTCTCATGCTCATCCTATTGGTCTTTTGTGTGGCATCTCAAAGTGTTGGTCTCCTTCCTAAAACTTTTCTTCTTGGTTCTATGAGATAGTTCTCTCCTTCCACCATTTTCTCTCCATCTCCACCGTTCCTCTTCCTTCAAACGTCAATGATCCCCACGGTTGCACCCTCAGCCCTCCATTCATCTTATTCCACACCCTCCCCCTGGAAAATCAGTTGTTTCCAGTTTCCACCTACCTCATCATGGCCCCCTAACCTTTATCAAAGTTTAAACCCTCTCATGTGCAAATCTCCTCTTTCCAGCTGCCTACTGGGTCTTTCTAGGTAAATCTCCTGACCAGCCTCTCAAGAGCACCAACACCAAAGTAAAACACAGCATCTTCATCTCAAAGCTTCTCTCTCCTCTATTCTCTCTCATTTCTACTGATCCAGAACACACCCTATTTCACTCCTCTCTCTCATTTCCATCATCAAGTACATTCAGGTTTCCTGATAAAAAGACTCTCAAATGCCTGTCCCATCCCTACACCACCGTTCTGGTTTAAGTTCCAGTTATTTCACTGTGGACTCCTTCCAGGACTCTCTCCTGGCTCCTCTGCCCCAGCAAGCCCACCTCCCACCTGCTGTCTCCTACCTGCTACTGCAAAGATCTGATTATGTTACTTCCCTACTTAAAATTTTTTGGTTTCACACCTACACAGGATAAAGTTTTAACTTCTTTGCAAGTTACCCAGGGCATTCAAAGTTCTTCCCAACCTGACTCCAACTTTGAGTGCTCCTCTACCACTGGACCCACCTTCCCAACACAAACACACCCACCACATAGACATCTCCCTCACCCAACCACATTAGTCAGCTGGCAGTTTCCTAAACACTCCAATGCCCTTTCATACCATTGGCCTTGGTTCAAGTCCTGCCTGCCTGGCCCCCTCCCCGGTTCCTGGAACACTATTCCCAATTCTTTCTCTTTGGCAAAATTCCATTTATATTTTAAAGGGCCTAATTGGTATAGTTCTTTCTCAACAGCCTCCCAACCCGACAGAATGAGACCCTGGTTCTGAGGATCACACACTTGGCTTACACCTACCAGAACCCACTTACATGTTCCATTGTGGTCCTTTATGTGCTTGCCTGTGTGAGAGTGGGAGTCCTAAATCATTTTTTCTGTATTTCCATACCTAACAATACTTGTACCACCTGGTGCCCAAGGCAGTTTTGATGATCACCATTATTTGGGGCTCTCTGATTCTCCATCTAGCCTTCCACATTTCCCCTGTGCTGCAGATCCGTACAAAAATGATATATAGTGGTATCCCTTCCCAATGGTTTTGCTTTCCACAGTTTCAGTTACCCACTGTCAACTGATCTTGATGGAAAAAATATTAAATTTATTAATTTATGATATAACATTTATCCTCATAAACCTTCACCCTTGTTAAATAAGTAAAATTCACTGGGAAAGAAGAGAGGTCAGATTTTGATACAGACTTTATAAAATACAAAATCATATATATATATAAGCCTAAGCGATCATTATGACCGAATAACCAAAACGACCAGTCGCTATGATGCACACTGACCACCAGGGGGCAGACGCTCAACACAGGAACTGCCCCCAGTGGTCAGTGCACTCCCATAGCCAGCCTCCCATGGCTGGCCAACTTCCTGTGGCCCCTCCCCCTGCACCTAGCCAGCCCTCCCTCCCCCCAGGAACCCTCCCTGCAGCTGGCCAACCTCCCGCAGCCCCTCCCCCTGGTCAGCCAACCCCCCCAGATAGGCCCCAATGAGGGGGCCAGCCGGCCAACCTCCCGGGGTCCCTCTCCCTGGCCGGCCAGCCCCCTGATAGGCCCCAATCACCAGCCAGGCCGAGGGACCCCACCCATGCACAAATTTGTGCACTGGGTCTCTAGTGAGATAAAAAAAAATGCCAGTGTTTTGAAAATTGCATTTCTTTCAAGTTGTGACATGATGCTTAATTTTAAAAATATATCATTCTATTTTTAAAAACACACCATTTCCATCTAAATTAAATCTCTGACAAATTACTGAAAAGGTCAAACAAAAAGTTATTCTTGAAATGCTAAATATGTATTTTTAGCTCCTGAAAATAAGCAGCACAAATTACAAAAGTTGAATCCTTCCCCTTTTTCTTCCACATTTCAAAGAAAATCAGATCAGTACCTGAAGGCAGCTCAGTCTGAGGCTGCTTCCTCCAGGTACCCAGGGAAATAAACACACTTTTGAGACCTGAATTTTCAAGACTCAAGGAAAATAGTCACATTTGCTATATTGACGAAAGAATTCTAGACAGCTGCTTTGTATCTTAACTTCACAAATTATGGCTCTTTTAAAAAGCTGTTTTGTTTTATTGTGTTTTTATCTAATTGGTTTTAAGAATGGAATCCTTAGGATGCAATGGTAGGCTGACCATGCCATAAAGCCCACCTGAGGGTATGCACCCAGTGCTCTGGGTGATATAATCCAGCTCCAACTGACCAGTGGGAGACAAAGAAGAGAAGTGGGGCTAAGCTCTGGGAATTGCTTATATTCCCAAGTTCCTTGAGCAAGCAGCACAAAACCCAGGTGCCCTGAGCATGCCTTGGCTGAAAAGAGACATTTAAGGGGTTTGGAACTAAAGATAGGCATTTGCCTTCTAGTTGTTAAAAAATCCTAGAGCAGTGGTCAGTAAACTCATTAGTCAACAGAGCAGCAAACCATGGCTACAGAGCCTCACGTGGCTCGCGAGCCACAGTTTGCCGACCACTGTCCTAGAGCAATTCTGAGTACCGTGCCTCCAGATATGCTGCTATATATTGAGACCAAAACTCAGAGCTAGTACCAGGCAGTTTTGAGAACAGTGGCTTTGTATTACAGCTTGATATCTGGTATTGAGATCCCACCTACTTTATTCTTCTTTCTCAGGATTGCTGCAGCTATTCGGGGTAATTTTTATTCCAGATGAATTTTTAGAGAGTTTGTTCTAAGTCTGTGAAATATGCCATTGGTATTTTAATGGGGAGTGCATTGAATCTATAGATTGCTTTGGGTAGTATGGACATTTTAATGATGTTGATTCTACCAATCCATGAACACGGTATGTTCTTCCATCTGTTTATGTCTTCCTCTATCTCTTTTTTCAGTGTCCTATAGTTTTCCAAGTACAGGTCTTTTACCTCCTTAGTTAAGTTTATTCCTAAGTATCTTAAATTTTTTTGGTGTGATGTTAAATGGGATTGTTTTTTTAGTCTCTCTTTCTGTAAGTTCACCATTGGTGTATAGAAATGCCATAGATTTTTTGGCGTTAATTTTGTATCCTGCTACATTGCTGAATTATAGATACTTTTCAAAAGAGGACATAAGGAAGGCCAAGAGACATACGAAAACATGCTCAAAGTCACTAATCATCCAAGAGATGAAAATGCAGTACTATCTCACACCTGTCAGAAGGGCTAGCATCAACAAATCAACAAACAAGTGCTGGCAAGGATGCGGAGAAAAAGGAACCCTCGTGCACTGCTGGTGGGGATGCAGACTGGTGCAGCCACTGTGGAGAACAGTATGGAGTTTCCTCAAAAAACTAAAAATGGAACTCCCATTTGACCCAGTGATCCCACTTCTAGGACTATATCCCAAGAAACTAGAAAAACCAATCAGAAAGGAGATATGCACCCTATGTTCAGAACAGCACACTTTACCATAGCTAAGATTTGGAAACAGCCTAAAAGCCCATCAGCAGATGAGTAGATAAAAAAAAACTGTGGTACATCTACACAATGGAATACTATGCTGTAGTTAAAAAGAAGGAATTCTTGCCATTTTCAACAGCATGGATGGAACTGGAGAGCATTATTTTAAGCGAAATAAGCCAGTCAGAGAAAGATAAATATCACATGATCTCATTCATTTGTGGAATATAGTGAACAACATAAACTGATGAACAAAAACAGATCCAGAGACAGAGAAGCATCGATCAGACCATCCAACTTCAGAGGGAAGGTAGGGGAGGGTGGGGTAAGGGGGAGAGATCAACCAAAGTACTTGTATGCATGCATATAAGCCTAACCAACGGACACAGACACCAGGTGGGTGAGGGCATGAGTGGGGGTTGGGGGGATCAGAACACATATGTAATACCTTAATCAATAAAGAATAAAAGTTAATAATTTAAAAAAACCTCAGAGCTAAACCGAGCCAGAGGTGTGCTGGCTAACCACCTACTCACTACCCATTATTATCATAAAACGAAAAAACAAGAATCTATGGATCCAGCTTTCTTGATTTCTAATGATCTTTAACCTGAAGTTAAGAAAAATATCAGATAGCATCTAAAATGAGTACTTGGGCTGCCACCTCTATGTGCACATAATTCAAAAATAAAGTATTTTCTCATACAAGAGCAATTTAACCACAAAATGGACAAACATTTAGCCCCTGACAACCTACTGTGATATGTACAAATGTCCATCCAATTGCACTGGTAAATCCTTAAAAAGAGGCCTCTGATTTTCAACAAGAACCAGGAATTTCAGAGCTTTCTGATTGACTACAGTGCACTAAACCGATAGTTCAGTAAAATTATATCCATCCCAAATTAGACCAAGAAATTATCAGATGGTGCTGATATGATCTGCCCTATTAGCTTAGAGTAAGCTATTATTGAATCATTGCCTTTTTGAGCTTTTTAGTTATTCTACATACAAATCAGATTGATTGTGTTATTAACTTTATTAATGACATTGCCTCTAGCCTATTACCATTACTGGGCTGACAGACATTACCCCCAGTTCTTGGACCATAAATTAAAATGTTCTTTTCCACTAAGCATACTATTTTCCACAGTGGCATGCCAGGACAATATTAAGTGCTGGTGGTGGGGGGGGAGGGGGGAAACACACACACAAAAGAATAAAAAATGAAGTTGGGCTTAGCCAGTGTGGCTCAGTTGTTGAGTGCTGACCTATCGACCAGGAGGTCCCAGTTCAATTCCCGGTCAGGGCACATGCCCGGATTATGGACACCATCCCCAGTGTGAGACATGAAGGAGGCAACCAATCAATGATTCTTTCTCATCATTAATGTTTCTATCTCTCACTCCCTCTCCCTTCTTCTCTGAAATCAATAAAAATATATTTTAAAAATAAAGTTGGTGACTTTTGTCTTTAGGCAATAAAAAAATGAACAAGTGGGTGCCTTTTAGATCTATTGTTCCAGAGCAGAATCAATTCTTAAATAGGAGAGCCTGTCTGCTAACCCAAGCAATAGTCTTACTGACCCCAGAAAATCCAAACAGATAACAGGTGTGAAGTTGGGTGGTCTTAGTGTCTAAGCAACTCACCATGGAAGAAATTAGGCAATTTTAGAAGTGACATCAAACTCTTTCTGGTGGAATCTTCAGTTTAAAGTTTTCACTAAATGCATCTTGTAGGCTAATTCAGCCTACTGACCTAAAAAAAGCCATACCCAATCTGAAAAATAATGTTCTGCCGAGCAAACAAAGCAAAGTCTTGCTTTCAGGTGCTTTAAAAACAAGTATGTGTGCATGAAAATTGGTGTCCTATTTAAATATAACATCTATTCATTAGAGTGTGTCTTCTAAAACCCTCTACTTGGCAATTATATAGTAAGCCATATGTTGACTAAAAATATTAAAGTTTCATTTCTTAAAAATAACCTATAACTCAGGCTCTCATTAACTTGGACCCATGCCTCACCAACCAGTTCAAATTAGAGACATATCCTTAACTTCAATAAGTTACACCTTAGAATAGGGAAGAGTCCTACTAAAAGTAGCTATTCTTTTTCACTCAAAAAAAAATCCCATCTTCCTCTTCAACTGGTAAATTCCACAATTATCAGCAACCTTTAATAATTACCAGCAAGCTTCAAGGACCATGATGAGATGTTCCTAAATATTTACACCACTAGCCTGAGTTCTGCCCAGATCAGTTCTCATTCCACATACATCCCTGTGTCTGAAGCCACTGGGGATTTGGGTATGACAATGCTTGTCACAGGGGAAGGCTTCAAAACACCAGCATTGTCACTGCGTGTGACATCTTTAGTCTCTTAAAAATTTTTTGTGGTGCTGAATTGTTATTGTTAATTGCTTCACTGATCCAAACACAGAAGACAAATAAATTCCAAATGAGTGCATACTGCTACCTTTTAAAGAACAGTCTTCATTTAATAGCATAACTTCCCCCCTTCACTTCTCTGACAGAGTCCTAGATTTTATTTCTACTCTCCACCAGTCACTTGTGAAAGGCTGATATGGAACCTGAGTCAGTCATTTTTTTAAAATATATTTTTATTGACTTCAGAGAGGAAGGGAATAGGAGAGAAAAACAGAAACATCAATGATGAGAGAGAATCACTGATCGGCTGCCTCCTGCACGCCCCACACTGGAGATCAAGCCCGAAACCTGGACATGTGCCCTGACTAGGAATCAAACTGTGACCTCCTGGTTGATAGATCGATGCTCAACCACTGAGCCACACTAGCCAGGCCAGTCATTTTTTTCTTAGCACACCAGTAGGGAGCATTGATAAAAGCCTGGTTTGGGTAGGTGGTGACAGAATAAAAGATTCAGTTCTCTTGGGATTACAAAGTCTCCTTGTAGCCGCAACTAAAAGACTAGTAACACTAAAGAAACGTAAAGGGTCGGTGTGGGTTGTAAATGCATTGGTGCAAAGTATAGTTGACCTGGATGATAGGGATAGTGACCTGGATGAAACTGGAGCTTCAGCTTTCTTTGTCAATTGTGCAAAGAAGTACCACTCCTCAGTGGTACTGCTCATTGTGGCCTTCACAGATCTCCTGTTTGACAAAGATTCTCCCTACATGGGTGTCTCTTCAGAATGACCCTCCCCTTTCTCACTCCCATCCCTCATGGCAGGGACCAGACCTAAGACCCTCATGTCCCTTTCTCCTATGACTGCTACGAAGATCCAATGTCCTCCTACGGCCACGCACACAGTCTTTGGAGAGGCTAGTGTACATCATGGCCACATGGTGAATAAATCCACAATCCTGAAGCGGGGTAAATATGTCTGATTAATCCCAGCTGGCCATCCCTCGCATGGCCATGCCCACTCACCGGGAGCCTCTGGAGGGCTATTTTAAGCATTTTTTAAGCTTATTCTTACTCTTGTTCAGGGCAGATATATGAACAGGTATCTTGAAAGAAAATGCTTTTGAGCTCCATACCAACATCAATGTACTCTAATTAGTCTTTCAAGTTCCCTCATCAAAAAACAAACAAAATACAACCAGAGTCATTATGGTTATAATAATTAATACATTAAAGGGACATTTGGCTGTATCTACATAAAGAAAATAGAAGGCCTATCATAATCAGGTTAAAAAAATCACTAAAAATTTGAAATAGTAAACATTGAAAATATCCTAAACATCCATCAATAGGGAATGGGTTAAGTAAATTACAATCTAAAATCGCAGTGAAGAACTATGCAGTCATTTAAAATAATCAAGTAGATTTATGTGTGCTAATATTGAATTATCACCAAGATATACTGTTAAGTGAAAAATAACAATGCAGAGCAAAGTGCCTATTATGTTCCCACTTGTATAACAGGGAGAGAGAAAGAGAGAGAGAAGGAGAGAGGCTGTTTGGGAGACTTAACTTTGACCCATTTTACTGTGAACAATGTACTGTTTTTTCCATTAAATTATTTAATGAAGTGGAGAATCTTTGGGAAAAATAAAGAGAGAATAATCAATAAACATCTATGCAAAATCACTCTGGCTAATTTAAGCTTTGTACTAGATGTTCTAGCTGGACTAATATCCTATTGATGAAATGTCACTAACTCCATACTATACAGCCAAGTCCAACCCTTGTGTTGTCTGGAATACCCATCTAAATAGGATTGGTGTGTGCTGGTGACCAAGCCCTGTCAAATTGGTTCCAAATTAGCCTGGACACCTTCCCCAATGAGGAAATTCAAATGTGCTTTGAAGAAAAACTTTTCTTCAGAGATCATTCCTAAATAACACCATTCAGGGAGAAGTGGGAACTTGAAATGGAAGGATGAGTAGGTGTCAACGGACAAAAACAACAGGGAAGGTAGAGGGAAGTCAAGAAAGTCAAGCTGACCAAAGCAGAACGCATTCCAGAGCCAGGCCCTGTCTGAGTCTATACCAGTGGTCGGCAAACTGCGGCTCATGAGCCACATGCGGCTCTTTGGCCCCTTGAGTGTGGCTCTTCCACAAAATACCACGTGCAGCGCGCACATACAGTGCGATTGAAACTTCGTGGCCCATGCGCAGAACTTGGTTTTCGGCTCTCAAAAGAAATTTCAATCGTTGTACTGTTGATATTTGGCTCTGTTGACTAATGAGTTTGCCGACCACTGGTCTATACACGTAAGGGTAGTGTGGGAGGATGGCCATGGTTTATTGTGTACAACACAATGCTAAGGACAGTGTGTGTGTGTGTGTGTGTGTGTGTGTGTGTGTGTAACACATCATTTATATTTACAACACTACAGAATACTATGGCAGACAGAATAGTGGCCCTCTAAAGATGTCTATGTCTTAATCCCTGGAACCTGTGAATGTTATTTTGCAAGGCCTCCTCCTTCTCACTGCCTTTATATATATCTTGCAGCTATAAATAGGTTAAGGGTTTTAGTACAGGGAGAGTAGAGTTCCCTAGATTATTCAAGTGGGCCCAAAGTAATCATGAGGGACCGTAGTCAGAGGAGAAGGTTTGCAGAAGCAGCCAGAGTGATGCCATTGCCAGAATGGGGCATAAGCTAAGAAAAGCAGGCAGCCCTAGAAGTTTGCAAAGGCCATAAACAGGATCTCCCCTGGAGCCTCCAGAAGGAACACAGCCCTAAAACTTGTGATTTTAGCCCTGTAAGACCCACTTTTGAACTTCTGACCAGAGCAGTAAGAAAATAAATCTGTGCTGTCTTAATCCACCACATGTGTGGTAATTTGTTACCATAGTAATAGAAAACTAATACAAAAGTGTATTAGTATTTACCCCTATCTTACAGATGAGGAAACTGACCTCATTAAGTTTCCAGAACTTGTTTAAATCTCAAAGCCAGTGCCTGGAGGTGCTTGGATCCAAACCCAGAAGTGAGGGGTTGATGGAATCTGACACTGAAAGGTAGCCTGGGATCACGGTGGCCATTGTACACAGCAGATAAAGGACTGTCACTTAATGTAGCAGGCAGTGAGAAGGGATGAGGTTGTGAACATATGAGGGAAATGAACAAAGCTGATTATTATGTGGGATTCTCAATACAGTGAAATATGTGGTAGGTTCTACATCATTTTGAACAGAAACAGGTAAGTGTGCTCCCTGACAAAGTGATACAGCTTTGCCATGCAGGAAACTTATTTATTTCAAATATTTTTCCTACTGAGAGATATAAAAGATACGTTCTGTATTTTCACCTTTAAAATTCCCCACTTTCTTTTTACATGATTTCTTTGTAAATGGCTGAATCTCCCGACACTTAAAGGATGGAATGCCCTGCACTTTTCCTCACTGAGCTGCTTTCTGAAGTTCCATACACAACTGTATACAGAAGTCAAGATGCCATTATTCTGTGTTTCAGTGTATGTACAGAGAACAATAACCAGGAAGACATATTATTGGCAAAGAATGAAGCTTCCCTAACCCAGATAATCATCACAACCATAATATAAACTACTTAATAAAGCCTTATTATAAGCTTCTTTTTAGAATACTTGCCAACCATTTTCTAGTTTTACCAATAACCCTGCATAATAACATCATTCCCATTTTACAAATGAGAAAACTGAAATTCAAAGAGATTAAAAATTTTGCTAACAAGATAATAAACTGACAATTGTAACCCTAGTTTGATGCCAAACTCATGCCTTTTTATTTTTAAACTAGAGGCCCAGTGCACAAAATTCATCTCTCAGCCCAGCCTACACCATCTCCAATCCAGGACCCCTTGGGGGATGTCCGACTGCCGGTTTAGGCCTGATCCTGAGGATCGGGTCTAAACCGGCAGTCAGACATCCCTCTCACAATCCTGGACTGCTGGCTCCTAATCACTCACCTGCCTGCTTACCTGGTCGCCCCTCCCACCCCCCACCCCCCCCCACCGACCTGATCGCCCCTCACTGCCTCTGCATGCTGGCCTGATTGCCCCCAACTGCCCTCTCCCTGCCAGCCTGGTTGCTCCTAACTGCCCCCCATGCTGGCCTGGTCACCCCTTACTGCTCCCCTCTCCTGGCCTGGTTGCCCCCAACTGCCTCCCTCTGCTGGCCTGGTCACCTTTAACTGCCCCCCCTGCCAGCCTGGTTGCCCCCAACTGCTCCCCGTGCTGGCCTGGTTGCCCCCAACTGCCCCCCCTGGCCAGCTTGGTCACCCCATGGAGCCTGCTTGTTCAGTCGTTTGGTCGTCCCTCACTAACCCCCCTGTCAGCCTGGTCATAGGCAGCCATCTTGTGAGGGTGTGATGGTCAATTTGTATATTGCCTCTTTATTATATAGGATGATGCCACCTCTCCATGTGTAGTTAATTCCATAATTCAGGAAAAGTAAGAAGAGTGTATGGGGTGCATAGTGGGGTTTTTTTTTTCACTTTATACTTCCCCCACCCCCACCGCTCCCCAAAAAGCCCAAATCCTTGCCCATACTTTGTCAATGGCAATCTGGGCTGTGATGGGTACATTTAGGGACACTTTCTTAACCAGAAAACCCACAAATGGAGTCCCGATGATTTGGACTTACTTCTAAGTCTCTGAGAGTGCCTGCCCATCTCAACCCCAAGGGATGAAGGCAGAAGCTTCTCACCCCTCCTACTTCAAATGCCCACACCCTCCGTTCAAGGAGAGTGAAGAATTTTTAATTTGGACCCCTGTTCATGTTCCTAAAGTACTCCTATAATGCACTCCAATTAGACCTGTTCCTTACTGCCTTTTTATCTTAAATTTCTACATAATAATTTTCATTTATAAAAACTCAGTAGACTCGAGATTGACCCTTCTGTTGCCCCACCTGCTAATTGCTTCTTGTTCTAAACTGCCCACATGTCTCATTATTCATTTTCTAATTAATAGAGGTGATATAATCCTCCAGCACAATTGACAGTTCTCCCATTTCCTACAGCACAATCTCATTAATATTGTCTCAGCTGAAAGAAAAGGACAGTTCACTGTCTCTGGGTATTAGTGCCTTGGTGTAAGGTATAAAGCCTTATGCACCATTCAAATCACACACACACAAACTACTAATCAATTTGTTGTGAGATACTGATTACAACATTATTTCTGGCCAAAAATAAGAATAGCTAGTGGCTACCCACAAGCATAAAAGCTCATTTCCCGAGATACCACTGCATGCAAAATGAAGGCCAGGAGCACAGGGATATTGTTCATTGAGCTTCTCTCAATTACTTGGCCACGGAAGTTATGACCCATCCCAAAGAAGATGGAAATGAATGCAGGGGCTACTCTGCCTCTGCCAGCCCTAGCCAGTCTCAAAGGATAGGGATGGTGACCTGACGCTCTGATCCCCACAGCAGCCACTACACACAGGCTCTTGGCTTCCCTCATCAGGCAGAGAAACACACTTTTGGCTCAGCAGCGCATCTGGTTTTCTCCCCGTGCAAGGCAGATTGAATCCACTAGAAATTCCATGGTTCTCTTTCCTGAACCCTGCAGTATTCACGGAAAGGCTGCTGAGATTTATGAAAAGTAAAGCAAGGTCAGCCACCAAAACAGTGGTATTTCCCAAGGTGAGATCATTGAAGATGTTCCAAAAAACTTGCCTGCCGAGAAACATCTCCCCAGATCAGCCCATTAAGGCGCTTGTGCCACTTCTTTGGGTTAAGTGACATACTTACCGACATCTCCTCTAAAATCTAGGTATATTTCCTGGGAGCACGCCACACGGTAACATGAGCACCTGCTCAACAGGAAGTCTTTAATGACACTAGAAATGAACAATGCATATTTTAAACCTCAGCCCTGGCCCTGTGAAGATGAAATTCACTTTCAAAGAAAGCTGTCTTGCTACATTCACTTTGCACTGCTTCCTGGAGGTGGCGAGGGACAGTGGCCAATGCCCCCTG
Organism: Corynorhinus townsendii; assembly: GCA_026230045.1. NCBI lineage: Eukaryota > Metazoa > Chordata > Mammalia > Chiroptera > Vespertilionidae > Corynorhinus > Corynorhinus townsendii. Next base: position 140,389,645 of record JAPDVU010000001.1, on the reverse strand, counting down.
TCTTGCTGCTGCCTCAGTGAGCAGGTCACACATCCACGAGCTGGCAGTGGGAAAAGAACTCAGGCTGCTCAGTCAGCAAAGGAGCAGTGGGCATGCTCACATGCCAGGTTCTGAGGATGCCAAGGTGAAGGGAACAAGCTTTCCGCCCAGGAAGCTCCCATGCCATAAACAAATACATATGTAGGGACTGGCAAATAAGGATAAGGCAAGGAAAAAATGGCATATGCATTTGCAGATGGGTGGCCAGGGCAGGCCTCTTTGCTGACAACTGAATGGGAAAGGAAGAAAGCCATAAGCATGTCAGAGAGACTTTTCCAGGAGAAAAAGAACCATAAATGGCAGGCCCCGGGCTGGTGAGGGCCCTGGCTTATAAGATGGGCAGCCAGGGTGCCTGGAGCTATGAGAAGGAAGGAAAATATGAAGCCCAGGAAATCCGGAGAGAGCATTAATGCCCTTCAGCTAAGGGTCTGGCAGGTTTGGGGTGAGGGGGTGGTTTCTGAGAGATGTGAGAATACACTAATTGTAGAACACTTTTTTCTTCTGTGTGAGAGCTTAAAAACAAAGCATAAAAAATCAAGCCCAGCATTGGCTTCACAAATGCCATCATTCTGTCTAAATAACTAATTACTCTCATGCCCCTGAAAAGCAAAACTGACACCAATTTAATCAAAGTTCCTCACAAGGAGTAAGAGGGCTTTTCATTCTCCCTGAATGGTCTCATGACCCTGCAGAGACTCAGCCTCCTTTGCCTTCGTTTTGCCACCTGCAAGATGGACATGATGCTCCAGCTTCTGCCTCAGGGGAGAGGCGCAGAGGTGAGAGCTCAGGCCTGCTCTCAGACACCCTGAGGACAGACTCGAACTCTCGCTTCAGGCAGCTCCATTCCCCTCACTCTGTTACAGGCGTGTCTTCTGCAGCTCGTCACTAATCTGCTGGACACCTAGCAACTGGTCTGCACCTCCTCAGAGCTGGCCTGGAACTGGCACCGCGTCCTCATAATGGCAAAAGTCAGTTCATAGCACAATCAAAGGTGGTTATGGAAATTTATCTAAACCACACACATACAAAAAATGTAACATTAAAATGATTTAACTTTTTTTCATTTGCCACATACTTTGATGCTTCTGAAAAGACACTTAAAAATAGCAACTGGATCCACAAACTATTTTCACCATTAAATCAGCTCTACCTCACAAGCAGCAGCAAATGAATTCCCTTTTTCTCATCACCGCTGCCTTCCTTTCTGCCCCAGGAACAAATCATTGTGTCTCAGCCTCATACATGGCAGCACTGCAGAACTAAACGGATCAGCTGTCAGTCTGGAGGAGGCTTCAGGGCTGGCGTCCTTCCTGAGGCTAAACATCAGGGACAATCATAATGACCTTGTTTCTTCACTTGGTTTTAAAACAAAAACACTAGTCCAGGTCTCCCTTCCAAGTGTGAGCAGCCATCAGCTAGCCATGACTTTTTTATTCTGTAAGCTTCATATTATTTGAACAGAAAAGATCAAAGTGTAAATCTTTAAAATAGGAAAAGATGAGAATGCATGTCACATCACTGTATGTCAGTAGAGCATCTGATACAGCATCCAAGCAAATGATATTCGGTAACTGTGCTCCAGTACCTCAGCCATGCTGTAATGACATATTAAGAAAACCTGGGTTCTTCTTTTTTCTTTATTGATTAAGGTATTACATATGTGTCCTCTCCCATTGCCCCCCCCACCCACCCAATCATGCCCTCACCCTCACCCCCTGTTGTCTGAATCCATTGATTATGCTTATTTGCATGCAATACAAGTTCTTTGGTTAATCTCTCCTCCTTACCCCCACCATCCTCTGACTTCCCTCTGAGGTTTGAGCATCTGATCGATGCTTCTCTGTCCCTGGATCTGTTTTTGTTCATCAGTTTGTGTTGTTCATTATAATCCACATATGAGTGAGATCATGTGATATTTATCTTTCTTTGACTGACTTACATCGCTTAGCATAATGCTCTCCAGCTCCATCCATGCTGTTGCAAAAACCTGGGTTTTCTAAAGAGGTTGCTTAAATTTCCCGATACAAAAGACAATAAAAGTGTTGGAAACATTATATGAAGAAAAGAATTAGAAGGTATGCATAAGTTAAGCATCTTAAACAAGACAGAAAATCCTAGATCATATTGGAAAAGAGGAAATATTCAAGTCTTACGAATTGAATAACTGAGACATAGTAAAAGATACTGTAAGCAAAGTAAGAAAGAAAAAAAAAGAGTGGGAGTGAGAAATGATTGCAATGCGTAAGACAAAGAGTTACTACCCTGTAACACCAAGGACTTCCCACCAAGGCTGCCACGTGCATAACTGCAGGTGCTCTCTTCACAGCAGCCTTACCCTGGGAGACGCTCCAGTCCTGCAAGTCAGTGTGGGCAAGGATACAAACACACAGCTCACGCAATGGCCAATGAACGTAGTAACTGATACGCCACCTCACTAGTCATCCAGAAAATGCAAAGTAAAACCTCAGCAGGACAGCTCTCTTCTCATCAGATTGGGAAAAGGTCAATTTATGTGGGAAAGTTGCTGCCTGTAAATTGCCACAATATTTTTGGAAATGAATCTGGTTATCTCTGTTAAATTTCATTTTAAGACAGCTATGTGTACACAAACACTTACTGAGGCACTATAAAATGGAAAATAATGAATTTCCAGTAATGATGGAATGGTACATCCATACCATGGACTACTGCATGGCTATTGAAAAGAATGAGTTAAAGATAAGTGTATTTATCTAGAAGGATATAATATTCCAGCTTATCTAGAGGGATATAAATATCCCAAACAAGAAAAGTAAGCCATGATAGAGTCACTCAGTGGAATATTCTGTAGTAAATTTAATGATGAGATGTACATGTATTAACAGGGATAAATCTTGAAAATATAAGAATGAGTAAGGAAAAGCAGGCTACTAAAAGATACCTACAGTGTCAGTTCCATTGATGTCACTCTACAAAACACTTACACACCAATAACAACACTAAGTTCTATGTTGTTGGGACCCAGTATATATATATGCAATAAAATTATATAGACAGACAAAAAGAATGCACACCAGCTCCAGCCTGGTTGACTCCGGGAAGGGAAAGGAAATGGGATGTGTATCCACAACTATATCGTGTATCCATAACATTTTTTGGAGCAATCTGAAGCAAATATGGCAAAATGTGAAATGACATTTAGTCAATCTGGGTGGTGGGTACACAATAGTCTGTTCATGTATTTTTCTGTACTTTTTGGTAAAGTTGAAATAGTTCATGATTTTAAAAAAATCAAACCAAAGGCAGAACAGACAATGGTGCCTCCAGGAAACTCCAAAGTTGGGAGTATATAAGGAAGGAGACCCTAGGTCCCTGTTTTGCTAGGACATGCACGCCATCCAGCATAATAATTAACAGACCCAACCTTCACTCCCAATAGCATCTGGGGCACATGGCTTAACCTCTATGAGCCTGTGTCCTCATCAGTACAATAGTGACAGTGACACTACATAGCTCATGGAGTTGTTTGAGGATTAAATGAAAATAATACACCCACTCCTTAATGTGACCGGTAAACAATTATTTTAATGAGGTGATAGACACCAAAACAAAACATTCACAAAACACAAGAATTGAGAGGAAATAGGACAAAACTTGCCTGGCCAAAATTGAGCACTAGATCTTTGCAAAGCAGAGGTATTTGAGTAACCTTTGAGAAATGGGAATTTTCTAGAGTAAACTTGGGCCCAGGGAAGGGAGGGTTTTATCTCAGTTCAGCCTACCTGACCAACAGTGTTAGAATATAAGTAGAGAGGCCTGGCAGCCCTCAGAAGGACCTCTGGATGTTGGTCAAACATTTTTAACTTTAAATTCTGGCCTCATTATTTCTTTGAACTGATTTCACAGAGGAGTTTTTGGCCATCTCATGAGGGGGATACATCATTTACCAGGGTACATCCAAACACTAATGATGGAAGAAGAGAATAAAATCCTGCTTTCATGTATATAGAGAAACTGTGTCTAAAAATTATTATATCCACAAAAACCAAGACCCAGGAAATACTGCACAAATGAAAACAAGTCCTTGTAGAATTAAGAGTTAAATTGAGTGGTTTGGACAAGAAGTTTGAGATTGGAAAAACAAGAGTGTCATCAGACAGACCCAGAAGGGACAAAGCCTGACCTGCATGACCTGAACAGGAAGAATCTCCATGGGGAAAATGAGCAGGAGCTATGTCAGGCTGTAGCTGAGAGTCTTACTGGTTTCATGTGTCTTGGTGTGTCTTAAAACCTTTCCAAGTAACAGAAGCCTGACATTATGGGGGCAGCAATATATCCAGTGGCTAGCTGTCCACTGAACCTAGCTAGACTCCAGTTCCCAGCCTTATAGGTACCTGTGGCTATTTGAGTTCTGGCCAATGGAGAATAAGCATATCATGTGGGCCCTCTCCACGTTGGCCTTGAAACACCTCCCACATGACTCCATTCTAGTTTGCCATGTACATAATCAATGCAGAGGACTCCAAGGTCATGGAGGTCTCTAAGTACCCTGTGGAAGATGTACTGTAACCAGGAACATTTGTATTAGACGGTGATGAGAGAAAAATAAAAGCCACTGTGTTAAGCCACTATACTTTGTAGGTTTATTTGTTAGCAAGCTAACATTAATATGCCAAGCTGCAAAGTTATAATTCCCAACTTCCTTTTCAGCTAGAAGTGGCCAATGAGATTTAAGACAAAGTCATTGTGTGACATTTAAAGAGGAGCTCTTTAAAGGGGGTTGAGAAAAAGAATCAAGATGGTGGCGTAGGTAAATGCAGTATTCACTGCCTCCCACAACTACAACTAAACTACATCCAAACTACAACTAAAATACAGAACAACTATCATTCAAAACTGCCTGAAATCTGATTGAATAGAAGTCCTTCAACTAGAGAAGTAAAGAAGAAAGCACACTGAGACTGGTAGGATGAGTGGAGGTGCAGAATGGCTGATCTGACACCCACATGTGGCATTTTTTTAATTGGGAGGGATATCTCAGCTTGTGGAGGCCTCCTTTGAGGAGCAAGGGGTCCCAGCCTCACATCTCGAATGCCTCAGCCCAGGCTTCCAGTGCCAGGAAGAGAAGTCCTCATAACTTTAGGCCATAAAAAACAGCAGGGATTGTGGCTGAGTGACACAGAGGCTGCTGGAGACCCAAGCAGTTCCTCTTAAAGGGCTGGCACATGGACTTACTCAGAATTGCTCCATCTGAACTCCAGCTCTAGGGCAGTGGCTTGGAGAATCCAGGGACATGTGAGGAAGAATTGTATTATCTGGCTTTGGGGCAAGAACTTGGGGGAGGCTTTCTCTCAGATAAGGGTGCTACAGGGTTCATTGTTCTTATGCTAAGAATTTCCCCATCCAAATTCCCAGAGCTGACTGGCAGGAGCCATATCTAAGTTTCCATCAACCTGACTTACACTGTTGGCTCTGCCAGGGTGATTCCCTGAGACCCCCACCCCACCCAATTTGCAGCCCTACCCAAGCTGTTTGCAGCAGCCTTTCCATATGAATGTCCTGTCCTGGCTCAGGCTTCAGACTTTCCTAAAATATCCTATATAAAAAAGAGGGAATATGCTAATTAACCATCACTCCATCACAAAGATAGCTGCACCCACAGCTGAGGCCAAGTTCCCATAAGGAGCCTTAACAAGCAATCAGCAGGGACCTGAGTCTACACGCTTCCCCGCCCCCATGGGCCTTGACAGGGAACCTCAGGCAGGCAGGGCTTGACAGGGTATCTCAGGCCACGCCCCCCACTGGCAGGGCTTAACAGGGGACCTCAAGGTGCGCTTCCCATCCTGGTGCTGGGCTAGGGGACCTCAGGCTGCTCCCCCCACCCCAGGCCAGGCTGGGGGACCTCAGGCCATGCCCCCCACCCAGCGGGGCTTGACGGGGAACCTTAATGTGCGCTTCCCGTCCTGGTACTGGGCTAGGGGACCTCAGGCTGCTCCCTCGGCCCCAGCTCCAGGCTGGGGGACCTCAGGCCACACACCCCACCAGGTGGGTCTTGACGGGGGACTTCAGGATGCACCCTGCACCCCGGCACTAGGCCAGGGGACCTCAGGCCACATCCCCCTCCCAGCACCAAGCCAGGGGATCTGAGGCTGCACCCCCCTGCCTGACAGGGCTTGACAGGGGACCTCAAGGTGCACCCCCAGTGCTGGGTCAGGGGAACTCAGGCCACGCCCCCTGCCCAGGGGGGACCTGAGGCTGTACCCCCCTGCTGATGGGGCTTGATAGGGGACCTGAGGCTGCACCCTCCCATCCCCCCACCTGGCGGGGCTTGATGGAGGACCTCAGGCCATGTCCCACACCTGGTGGGGCAGAGCTCAAGGCACACCCCACCACCCCGGTCTGGGCTGGGGGACCTCAGGCCACACACCCTGTCCTGGCACCTGGCCAGGGGACCTGAGGCTACGTTCCCTGCCTGGCAGGGCTTGACTAGGGTGGGACTAGCCAGGTCTGGATCTATCCCAATGAGGAGGGGCGGTGGGTGGGCCGACCAGGTCTGAGTCTCACACGATTTTGAGGTGCATGGGAGTGGGCAGGGACTTGACTCTGGGTCCCATGGTGTGCCCAGACTCTGACAGGAGGAAGATTTTCATATACATTTTACTAATTTTCTTTCATCTCTGACACTTCTATTATTGAGAAAGGGCAAATAGCAATATTAAACGATTTCCTCTAATTAATCCCCTTTTAATGTGCACGAATTTCGTGCACTGGGCCACTAGTCTTAAATAAGCAGCAGCTGGTGTCAGCATGCCTCATACCTATCAATAAGAGGCCTGGGACTAGCAGCAGCCAGCCTTGCTTCACAGCTTGGCCTCTCCTGGGAACTACCAAGCCCAATACAAATAGCAGCCATCTGTAGATCACTCTGTAGCTTTTCCAGGTGGCTGCAGGCAGTGGTTAACTTTGCACCTCCCTGGAGAGCCCAGAGCCAGTGTACCTGGTGGACAGTTTCAGACCACACTAGACTGCAACTCTACACATCCACAAGTGACACATTCACGGGGTAAACTAAGTGAGCACCAAAACCCCACTGAAGCTAGTCATGCTCCATGCAGATATCCCCTGCACAGCAACTTTTCCACTGTAGTTGCACCTAGTTCTCACACAGCCAATTGGTGTGGAGGTCAATTCCCTCAAGTGATGCCGAAAGCAACCAAGGCTCAACTACAAGACAGTGCACAGAGCCCACACAGGGGCACACCTAGAGAGCCCAGCTCAAGTGACTGGGGCCATTTGGCCCTCCAGCCACCTACTAAACAAGGCCAATCCACCAATTCCAGAAGACATAGCAGCTCTACCTAATACATAGAAACAAACACAGGGAAGCAGCCAAAATGCAGAGACAAAGAAACATGTCACAAATTAAAGAACAAAAGAAATCTCCAGTAAAAAAGAACTAAATGAAATGGAAGCAAACAAACTACTAGATACAGAGTTCAAAATAATGGCAATAAGGATGCTCAAGGATCTTAATGAGAGCATCAAGGGGCTTAGTGAAAATTTCAAGAATCTTAGTGAGAAAATCAAAAACATAAAAAAGGACCAGTCAGAAATTAAACACACACTAACTGAAATAAAGAATAATTTACAGGAATTCAACAACAGAGTAGAGAATACCAAGAATCAAATCAGCAATTTGGAATATGAGGAAGCAAAAAACACCAAATCAGAAGAGAAAAAAGAGTAAAGAATAAAAAACATGAAGGAGCCTCTGAGGCAACATCAAGGGTACCAACATTTGCATTATGGGAGTGCCAGAAAGAAAAGAGAAAAGAAAGAGAGCAAAATATTGAAAACCTATTTAAAGAAATAATGACAGAAAACCTCCCCTATCTGGTGAGAGAAATAGACTTACAAATCCAGGAAGCTCTTAGAGTCCCACACAAGAGAAACCCAAAGAGAAACCCAAGACACATCGTAATTAAAATATCAAAGATTAAAGACAAAGAGAATCTTAAAAGCAGCAAGAGAAAAGCAGTTAGTTACCTACAAGGGAGCACCCATACAACTATCAGATGATTTCTCAACAGAAACTATGCAGGCCAGACGGGAGTGGCAAGAAATATTCAAAGTGATGAATAGCAAGGACCTACAACCAAGATTACTCTACCCAGCAAAGCTATTTACAATTGAAGGTCAGATAAAGAGCTTCACAGACAAGAAAAGCTAAAGGAGTTCATCACCACCAAACCAGTATTATATGAAATGCTGAAAGGTATTCTTTAAGAAGAGGAAGAAGAAAAAAGTAAAGATAAAAATTATGAACAAAAAATATATATCTATCAACAAGTGAACCTAAAAATCAAGCGAATTAAAAACCTGAGGAACAGAATAAACTGGTGAATATAATAGAATCAGGGGCATAGAAAGGGAGTGGACTGATAATTCTCAGGGGGAAAGAGGTATGAGGGGGTGCAGGAAGAGACTGGACAAAAATCGTACAGCTATGGATGAGGACAGTGGGGGGAGGTAAGGGCAGAAGGTGGGGTGGGAACCGGGTGGAGGGGAGCTATGGGGGGAAAAAGGAGAAACAATTGTAATAATCTGAATAAAGATTTATTTTTTAAAAAATAAAAAAAGAAGAGAAAGCAATGCCAGGTGACAGAAATTTTAAATCTTATTTCTGCATTCTATAATGCATCATTTGAACATGGAAAATGTGTCTTGAAAGAATGCCTCACTGTGCTATTCTGTGTAAAATGTGTTTAGTTTTGTTTTGTTCATCCAATTCTGACTATCCATGTAGTCTCCCCTGCTCCACAGCAGTTCACAATGGTAGACACTGTAGTCATTAGAATTATCATTAGTAACTTGGTTCCAGACAATTGGACTTTGCCCACAGACAATACGTTTAAGAAAATGTGATGTATACAGATGAGGCAAGGCCAGGGCATAGGAACTCTCTGATGCTGGTGATTTTCACGCATCTCTAGCAAAACTGTAATCTCGCTTCAACACAAGGCAGAAAGGAGAATGAATGCACCCTGGGTGTGTTGCTGAGGGGAGCCAGCTTTTGGCTTGTCTGGGTCCCTAACTATTATACTATATACTTCTGAAGAAAACCCAGTATCAGTAGTTCATCAAATTGTGATGGTCCCACCACTAATGTCCAAAGTAATAACACTGCCCAGCTGCTGTGGCTCAGCGGTTGAGCATCAACCCATGAACTAAGATGTCACAGGTTTGATTCCCAGTCAGGATACATGTCCAAGTTACAGGATCAATCCTCAGTGGGGGGTGTGCAAGAGGAATCCGATTAATGCTTCTCTCTCATCAATGTTTCTCTCTCTCCCCCCCCCATTCCTCTCTCTCTAAACACAAACAAAGCAAGAATACTGATGCTAATGTAAACTTCATGTAGCTTCCACACTCTGTTTTATTTGTCACAGGGGAAGCCTCACATCTAGGGCCCTATGAGCTAGTACTCTATTTATGTTATCGTGGACAATCTCAGACTTCTGATCACCTCAGTCTCCAGACTAATAATGGAATTACAAAGCAGAAAGGTGGAAGAGTCCACAAAAGTAATACACAAAAATGGTCCTTAGCAGAAAGTGCATGAGAACTCCCCCAAGAACCCTGAGTAAGCTCTCCCAAGTCCTGCAAAAATCATAATTGGATTTTTGTGCTTCTCCATTTGTTAAACCTAAACTATAAGCATACAAATTAGTGAGCAGTATTTTCCCACCAGAATGTATACCATGCTGAATGGGGCCCACAATCAATTTTGGATCACAAACTGTTAGATCTGGATGGGCTATAGAGATCATCAAATTCAATCCCCTCATTTCATAGAAAAGGAAAATGAGCTCAAGAAAGGTAAAGCACACTATTGTCTGTGTCCATGGGTTATGCATATAATAAATTTAAATAAATAAGTAATAAAAATATACTGAGCAGTTGCAAAAGATAAAGAAAAGTAGGGCGACTTGCTCAAGATCCAGACATTTACAACAATGGAATGACATTCAGTCCAGCGCTTTCCCCAAACAAGATATTCACGTCCACCTGGGAGCATGAGGGGAGCAACTTAACCTTGTTCCTTGTGCTGATGCCAACAGCCTCTCAGTTCATTATGCAGCAGTGCTCAGGAGCACCCTACCCCTGGAGCCAGCTGGACCTGGATCTAAGTCCCTCCACCCCCACTACCTGTTAATAATCTGGGAAAGCTTGGGGCAGTAACTTAATCACCCTAGGTTCCCCCATACACAGAAGTGGGATACAATTCCCTTCCTTAAAATTGCAAGAAGCATTATTTTTTTATATTATAGGCACATTATCCACCTTAATACATCATGAGAAGTTGGCTAAATATCTTTTTCTTGAGTATGTAAGAGAAAATTCACATGTAAGTTGTTTGCATTTTCAAAGCTTAGCTCCCTGAAATACATGACAATGGCTGTCCCTTCATCTCAGTGGAATACAGGGGAACAGATAGCTTATCTCTTCTCTTCCATATGCAATCATATTCCTCCTGAAAGTCTCCTGAGTACCTAGCTCCAGAGAAAAATCATTAAAATATATATTGGTTTAAGGGCATTCTTCATGACTTTTCACAACACTCCCATTTTAAAAAGGATTTGTATTTCCTTAAAGGTGGCCTTTCATGCTCAATGAACAAACAATGAGAAAATCTGTAAGTGAGCTATGTCCACAGCATAAAAGAATACTCAGCTCTGTGTGGTTCACCAATAAAGACCTTGGAAAACAGACCGACAGATCCACTAATACACACTCATGAACACTGGTCCTCTACTGCATTTTATATCATCTAAATCAAACAAACTATGGAAAACATAAATTATGCATTCTGGGAATAAAGCTCATATATGGGGTGACCCTTTGTCCATATTTTTCCAGGACAGTATAATTACTGCTAATGGCTCCTTTCACTTAGAAAAAGCATCCCAATTAAGGCAACACATGGTAATTACACATATGATTGGTATCAGGCAAATACTCAAAGGTAGAAAGTATTCAGTAAAGAGCTGTGAAAGAATCTTGATCTAAGTATGTCATCTTGGTTGGGCAAGTGACCTATCATCTCTGAGCATTTATTTCCTCATATGAAAAATATGGGGACTGTAATACCTATTTTACATGGTTATTTAAAACATCAGAGATGTGCCCTGCTAAGTGTCTGGAACACTGATGTCCTACAAAAATGCAGCTATGATGATAATGAAGACAAGAATGTCATCACTTTAGTTCCCTAGAACTGTTTCATGATCTGTAACTGACATTCACGTAGCACTTTAACTTTTACATGATGTTTTCTGATACATCATTATGTGTGATTTATAAAATCAGGAGATGAACTTAGACCTTGTGAGTCTCTTCCAGCTCTATCTAACCTCCTTTGATTTCTATCATTACAAGATTCACTGGCTAGAAAAATACTATACCTTCAGGAGGGGGCAGCAATAGTCACACCTCATGTCTGTACTAGAGAAGCCTATTGCCTCCTCTCTGCCAAGTCACCTGAATTTTCTCAGGTTCCCTACATGCAGAATGAACATTTTACCTTAAGAATATGAATGTGCTAACAAAGACGCCTCATTCTGAAGGTGATGTGTGTTTTCTAGCTGGCATGTGCTAGTTTGTGACAGTGCTGGGTATTATCATAATTGTCATTATTATGTAACTAGAGGCCCAGTGCACAAAATTCATGCACAGGGGTGTGTGTCCCTCATCCCAGTCTGCACCCTTTCCAATCTGGGACATCCCTCTCAGAATCCAGGAATGCTAGCTCCCAAATGCTCACCTGCCTGCCTTCCTGATTGCCCCTAATCACTTCTGTCTGCCAGCCTGATCACCCCCTAACCAATCCCCTGCCAGCCTGATTGATGCATAACTGCTCCCCTGCCAGCCTGTTTGCCCCTAACTGCCCTCCCCTGCAGGCCTGGTCCCCCCAAATGCCCTTCCCTGCAGGCCTGGTCACCCCTAACTGCCCTCTCCTGCAGGCCTGGTCACCCCTAACTGCCCTCCCCTTCAGGCTTGATTGCCCCCAACTTCCCTCCCTTGCAGGCCTGGTCCCTCCCAACTGCCCTCACCTGCTGGCCTGATCACCCACAACTACCCTCCTTTGCAGGCCTGGTCCCTCCCAACTGCCCTGCCCTGCTGGCCATCTTGTGGTGGCCATCTTGTATCCACATGGGGAAGTCATCTTTGACCACATGGAGGCAGCCATCTTGTGTGTTGAAGTGATGGTCAGTTTGCATATTACTCCTTTATTAGATAGGACAGAGCCTGGTGCACAAGTGGGGGCTGGCTGGTTTGCCGTGAAGGGTGTCCTGGATCAGGGTGGGGGTTCCCTTGGGGCGTGGGGCAGCCTGGACGAGGGGCCTGTGGTGGTTTGCAGGCTTGCCACGCCCCCCCCAACCCAAGTGAAGGCCCTGGTATCTGGGATTTACTTATCTTCTATAATTTAAACTTCGTAGCCTTGAGTGGAGCCAAGCCTCCTGCTCACTCCATGGCTGCAGCCATCTTGGTTGGGTTAATTTGCATACTTGCTCCTGATTGGCTGGTGGGCGTGGCTGGTGGGTGTAGCAGAGGTGCGATCAATTTGCATATTACTCTTTCATTAGATAGGATAGTAGTTATATGTAAGGACTTTTGAACCAGACAACCTATGTAGCTCCTCCACTGACCAGCTATGTTACCTTGGATGAGTTACTTAGTATCTCCAATGATGTACCATCATCTGTACAATGTGAATGATACTACGTATCTAATAGGCTTGCTGCAAGGATTACATTGGGTTGTTATATGAATGGTGCTTAGAGCAGTGCCTGGCACTTAAAGCATTCAATAACTATTGTTTTCATGTCACCATTAATAGCATTTCTATTATCTCCAAAATATATCATTGAGTAAAAAAAAAATCAAGTGTCAAATAAGTAGTGCACTACTGTTTGTTTTTGTATAAAGGAGATATAAGACTCACACAAATGGCCAAGGAGGAGTAAGCTCACAAAAGTCTCTCTCCCACTGATTACAAGCAAAATCTCTGCACAGAATACATTATTCAAATTTTTGAGGACTTTGAAAAGCAAATAATATCAGATAGATTGAGAGGGGTATTGAAACAGGAAGAAACATACATTGGTAAATTTCCTGGATTAGATTTTCCTCCTTTAATTCTTGGCTTTGATCCAAAGGTGTGTCAAATCAAGGAACTGTACAATGAGAGAAGATAACAAAAAAATTCAAGGAAAAATCTCCTCTTTCTGCCCAGATGACTGGGAAATGGGGTCCCTGAAAACCAAAGTGTGTGATGGAATATCCAGGTTATTTTTTTCTCTTTTTTTTTCCCCCTCTGCCCTAATGTAAAGCCAGCCCTACTCATGGCATTGCCCTGCTGTTGGGCAAAATGAGCACCTAAAACTCAAAGAAATAATCCATCTCTCTGGCCAAAAGAACTGGGAAGGTGGGATCCTGTGTCTGCAGAGTGTAAAGAGATGCTGGATTTTTTGTTCTCTTTCTTTTCCCTAACTACTGTGCCCTGAGGGCAGCCCCAGTCCCACAGAACTGCACAAGTGTGTGGAGTGGGAGGGTAAAACTGACACATACCCACCTCTCTGGCAAGAAGAACTGGGAAAGGGGGGCCCTAATAGTGAGAATGTGAAAAAAAATCCAAGAGAGGGGAAAGTTAGGGAAGGGGATCTTATAAATCTGTGTATCAATCAACACAAGTTAGAGTCAACTGATGAGACATGGGGCAGTCATACATGGGGCAGTGAAACATAACCAAAGGAGCAATGGCTCTGCAAAGTAAATTATGGCATAAAGAACCACATAAATCCTAGACTAACTTCTGAATAGCATATATGTGGGCAAAGCCAGACTGCAGAGTAAAGGTTTTGAACACTGAACTGACATTGTCACCACCACCCATGAAAGGTGAAACAGACTTGCCATCTGGGCTTAACCTGGTTGACTTCCTTCTTAAAAAAGAAATCATTCCTCTGCAGATTTTAATAAGATCTAGAGTCTCACAACGTAATATTCAAAATGTCCAGGCTACAATCCAAAATTATTCAGTGTACCAAAACAAATAGAAAACACAATCAATAGATGCCAACCCCAAGATGATTCAGATGTTAAAATTATCAGACAAAAACTTTAAAGCAGTTATTATAACCGTGCTTCAAGAGTAAGTGTGAACACTGTTGAAATTAATAGAAAGAAGTTCTCAGAGAAAAGTAAAAATTATTGAAAAGAACTGAAAGGAAATTTTAGACTTGAAAGATACAATAATTAAAAATTTTTAAAAATTTACTAGAAGCATGGAATATAAGAATATTAATGACAGAGAAAAGACTCATGAAGAAAGAGTGATCAAAAATATTGAATCTGAAGAATAGAGAAAAAAGATTGAGAAAAGAAATGAACCAGAGCCTTAGAAGCTTATGGGACAATATCAAAAGGTTTAATATTCATATTATTACAGTCCCAAAATGAGAGAAGAGAGAGACTAATTCACAGAAAGAGTTTGAAGAAAGGATGGCTAAAGACTTACCAAATATGGTTAAAGACATAAATTTACACATTCAAGAAGCTCATCAAACCCCAAATAAAATAACTTCAAAGACTACCCAGATAATTTTTAAAAATTGCTGAAAACCAAAGATAAACAAAAATGTTGGAAGCAGTCAGAGAAAATCAGCACCTCACATATAGAGGAAACAGCAATTAGAATGAATACAAATTTCTCAATAGAAAAGACGGAAGCTAGAAGACAGTGGGGGAAATATTTAAAGAATTTTAAATTCTATATCCAGTGAAAGTCGATATACAGTAAAATGCCATTTAGGAATAAAGGGGGGAAATAAAGGCATTCTCAGTGAAGGAAAAAAGAGAGAGAATTCATCACCAGAAGATGTGCACTAACTTGGAACTTAAGAATGAAGGGAAAGCTAAAAAAAATAATGATAAATATCTGCAAAAATATGACAGATTATTTGTCTCTGCCTAAATTCTTTATGAGTAGAATGTCTACTGAAAGCAAAGATTAAATAGGATTTTTAATGTATGCAGATGTAATACATATAACTATAATATAAAGAGGACACTGTAAAGGAATCTATTTGATTGTAAGGCCTTCAAATTGCAGTCTTGGCTGAGTTAACTCAGTTGGTTAGAGTGTCCTCCCGATACACCAGGGTTGGAGGTTCAATCCTGGGTCAGGGCACATACAAAAATCACCCTATGAATGCATAAATAAGTAAAATAAATTTCTGTCTTTCCCTCCCTCCACTTCTCCCTCCCTCTCTCCTTCTCTCTCTCCATAACTCCTCTCTTCCTCTCTAAAATCAATGAATACTTTTTTTAAAAATTTATCAAAAATAAGAACAAACACTCCACCACAGATATATGGATAGCAAATAAGCACATGAAAAGATGCTCAAAATCATCTGTTACTAGGGAACTGCAAATTAAAACTACAGTGAGACATATCTATATGGCTAAAAAAAATGTTTTAGCCTGGCAAATACCAAGAGTTAGCAAAAATGTAGAGCAATTAGAACAATCATACAATGCTAATGGGAATATAAAATGGTAAAGACCCTTTGGAAAACAATTTTAGCAGTTTCTGATAAAGTTAAACATATACTTATCATAGCACCCAGCAACCCCACTTTCAGGCATTTACCCAAGATAAATGAAATATATTCTTATGTGAAAAACCTATATGCAAATGCTTATAATGGCTACATTCATAATTGCCAACACTGGGAACAACCCAAAAGCCTCCAAATGGTGCTTGATTCAAAATGATAGCACAATTCTCAGATAAACATGAACAAATTACTGACACATACAACGACATGGGTGTACCTCAAATGTACTGAGCTGAGAGAAATAAGCTATATTCAAAAGGCTACATACTGTATGACTTCATTTGCATTACATTCTGAAAAGAAGTATAGGGAAAGTGAAATATAGGGAAAGGTTGCCAAGGATTAGGGCTGGAGGGAGGGTCTGACTCCAAAGGGGTGGTAATGGGAATGTCTGTATCTTGATTATGTTGCTAATCACATGACTCTAGGCGTGTGTCAACACTCATACAAGAGAGTGTACACCAAAAGAGTGATTTTTACTATACATAAACTTAAAAACAGTATTTAAAAGGGGGGATATAAACATATACCAATAAATATAAGGTGTCCCCAAAAAATGTATGCACACTTTGAATAATCATTAATTCAAATGGGTTAAATCTGAAAAGAAAGAAACATCAACTGAACTATCAGAAAAACAGTATGTGTATACTTTTGGGGGACACCTTGTCCATGGCACCAGCTCACTACCAGGCACTGTATTAGACACTTCTTACTAAGTGGGAAAAGTGAATAATATGGTTTCTCCTCTCAAGTTGAAACCAGGCTCTTTGTTAAATCCATGCCAGGAGCCAACTGAACTAAATTATTACATTATCTATATATATAAAACCCTAATAGGCAAATAGACCAAATGGTGGGACAACCGAACAACTGAGCAACCAGTCACTATAATGTGTGCTGACCACCAGGGGGCATGCACAGAACATGGTGGGTGTCAGCAGCAGGCAGCAGAGCGCAGAACATGGAGGTCATCAGCAGCAGCAGGATGGTGGAGCAGGTGAGCAGGGGCGCCAGAACAAGGCAGGATGCCAGTCGCTGTCATTGGGTCGAGCCTCTGGTAGTTACTGAAAATTCTTTGCTCCCGTGCATGCCGCAGTCCCGCCTGACACTCACACCTGCTGCCAGTGCCTAGTGCCAGTCTTGATCACTCATGCCATCAGTGGATGCAAGTGGCAGCTGCTGGCCCCAATCACCCCTGAGGGCTTCTCCACCTCCCCCTGCTCCTGAGGGGCGACTGAGGCAGCAGCCGCTGCTAGCACCCACTGATGGCACCAGCCCCAATTGTTCCGCAGCATCAGTGGGTGTGAGCAGGGCCAGTGCCCTCAGCACCTGGGGGCAGCAGTGGCAGGAGCAGAGCTGCTGGCAGACGGGACCAGGAGCCTCAACGGGAGGGGCTGGAATGGGGCACAGAAGATGGACCAAGACTAGCCCCTGTGCCCACCGCAGCCTTGAGGGCCACAGTTCCTTTCAAGGTGCACGATTTTGTGGACTGGGCCCCTGGTTATTAATAATACATTATTATTAATAAGGCATACCTATCAGATGAAATCCTGCCTTCCCTTCAGTTTTCTTATCTGTGAAAAGGAAATAACACTTATACCTCACTGTGTGTGCAGGAATTAAGGTGGATAATGGGAGCCCACAGTGCAGCATCTAGCATATGGTAGACTAGAATTGAATGGAAGTTATTATTTTTTATCATAAATTTTATTTAGTGATGCAAACACTCCAGACGTGGTCCAAAGAGACCTAAATTGTTACAAAACTTGCATAATAGTGAATAGTGTGCTAAATATAAGCAGTATATGTGTGTGTAGGGTTACCCCTGTGCTAATAATCCACAATATGTTATATTGCCCCCTTGCCTTATAATCACAACACTGATAAAATAACTAATTATGAATAGTATTAGCATTAATGAAACTTTAATGTTTCCGTACTGCTCTCCAGCTGAAAGCACTTTTGGATCCATTATCTCATCACAACAACCCAGGGAAACTGTTCTCTCCAGGGGAGCACAGTGACAAATGCCTGTGTGGAGAAGGCATCATTTGTCATGCCATTAGCATCAGGTACAGCCCACCACTGCAGTCTGGCAGACAAAGAGATGAACAAATGTTTGATGTAAACACAGCAGACAAATGTAGAGACACAACCACATCCATCACTTGAGCTTTCACTACTTTGAGGTTTCACTTTAAATAGAGGATAATGCGTCATCAGTTCAGCAAACATTTATTAAGCACTTTTTATGAAGAAGTCAGGGAGGGGCCCTACCCTCAGGAAGCTCACGTACTTCCTTTGTGGGTATGCCACACATCAGATGACTTACTAACTAGCAAGTTAGCCCTGAAATCCAGGATGCCCACATGTTTACAATAACCTTGCTTCATTCTGCAGACGCTCTCATAACTTACTATGTTCTATACCAACAACTCAAAAGCCTAATATGACTTCCTCAAGGCTGCAGAGTCCAGCTATTCGACCTGATGTCCTAGCATCTCTTGTAAAGAGCATTCATAAGAAAAACACTTTCAAGAGGCAGAAAAAGAAAAGGCCAGCAATAAAGCCAACAAAACCCCCAACTAGGTAGCTGCAACCAGAATGCTTGGGGAGCTGACAATCATAAGTACCATCAGAAATTCCCCTTAGGGGCATAAACTGGGCAGTAAGTTCAAATCTTTGATACTCATGATGGGCTGACACACAATCCTGACTGTATTCTTTGAGATCTGTGCTATTGATATGTTCAGGAAATGAAAACAGACAAAGCAAAGTTAAACAAAGAGTGTTCACCTCGGTCGCCCTATTACGGGAACTGTCAACATGAGCCCCATACGGTCTGCTTGTTTTTCCCCCTTAGGCTCTCTGAACACACCTAAGTCACCTGGACCAGGGCACTTTTTTCCCTCAGAAATAAGCAAATGCCCATATGAGCTTTATTGAGCTTTTATGAGCACAACCTTGCTTCTGGGTTTAATGAAACACAGGTGGTCTGTCTGCTGCATCACACCTGTTTCTAGGCTTAAAGACATCTACAAGGGGCAACTGGAAATGAGAAAACAGCACGACTAGCAACCAAGGGGTCTAAATCCTGAAAGCCAAAATGAAGCCTAACTTACTAAAATGAACACATGCTATATTTATTAACAGCTCCAGTAAGGAGCCCTGAGTCCCTGTATGGTCAGATGCAAAAAAACATGCACTTTTGGTGTAGAACTCTGTAGGTGGTGGAAGCTTCAAGGTATCTGAAACCAGAGGCAACCTAAGGCAGTGCATCCCAACTGAACCACCAAATATATCCAGCTCTATTCATCTGGGTGCCTCTTTTGGAAAGGGTTTTATAAATATTTTGGTGAGTTGAAACATTTTGATACTCAATTGCACACTTGAGCCACACACTAAGGCTTTGGATGGGTTTACAATGTATTGGGCTGTTTATTACACCTCAATAAAGCAGGGAATTATTACAGCTTCCTTTAGTAGAGCACTTCATTACATTTCCCAGTGTGCTTTCCCATAATGGCAGGAGTTCATTAGCTTCTGTCCAACAGCCTAGTGAGGAACACAGGGTGCCATTCTCCCCATTTCACAGAGAAGGAAACTGAGAAACAAAATGCACCTTGAGTGAGTTCATGCAACTCATTCATAGCACAGCTCTGAGGATCTCCACACTCATAGACTGGATGTGCTCTTCCCACTGCTCGGAGATGCTGCTGGCTTGGTGAGAAATTGCAGACAGTCCGTTTTTATGATCCACGTGGTGGAAACCAATCTCTGTGCCTATCCAGGAGCATGGACCCTTCTGCGTAGCCCTAGGGTTCTCTGTACTATCGCACACTTAAATCACCCAATGTCTCCCTGGCCGGGCAGCTCAACTGTTTGGAGCTCAGTTGGAGCATCGTCCTATACACCAAAGGCTGCAGGTTTGATCTCCTGTCAGGGCGCGTTTGGGAGGCAGCCAATGTATACTTCCCTCTCTCCATCCTTCCTCCTTCCCCCTCCCTCTAAGACCAATACACATAGTCTGGGGCAGTGGTTCTCAACCTTTCTAATGCCGCGACCCTTTAATACAGATCCTCATGTTGTGGTGACCCCCAACCATAACTGTAATTTTACTGTAATTTTACTAGTTATGAATCATATGTAAATATCTGTGTTTTCTGATGGTCTTAGGCGACCCTGCTAGTGGTTCTCAACCTGTGGGTCGCGACCATTGGAAAACACAGATATTTACATTACAATTCATAACAGTAGCAAAATTACAGTAACTGAAACAGCAGAAAATGAAATGGCAGATAAGGGGAACTAACTGTACCAATGATGAAAAACTTAAGCATATTTATGACAAAGCAGACCACCAACTGTACACTAAAATCATGCACAGAAGTGTGCACAAGCCTAAGTGCTGAGGGGCCAAAATGTGAAGGTCAAACTATCCTGCTTCAGAATCCAGGCCTTTGGCAGAAGCCTAACTGCCAACTCCTTTGCCTCCTTTGGTCTCCATTTTTATCAGAGAGCAGGGGCTGCCTCTAAGGAACGGGTAGTCAACTAACAGTGTACACACTGCTGAATTAAGACTTCTCGCAGTTTTTCAGGACTGCCAGTCTGCATTCATTTGCATTCATTTCCACTGTCTTCCCTGCAGAATGGATGCATATGAACCCAGAAAATGCCAAGCTTGTATATTTGTGTCCCCACGGTGCCCTGCAGAAGGCACGCCTCTGATTCATTCAGGGGTGGCCAGAACGAAGTCTCACGTGTTGGTGACTGGGGAAGCACTGCGTTCCTGGGTGGTCCCGGAGGCTGTTCTCGCAGCTGGTGTGAAAACCAGGACCACACTCCTCTTGGCAAGTGGCCCAATTCTGCTTCACTCATGTGAAAATACTCTCAATTCTCAGATATACTTGTCAATGAAGAAGCACTTTTATGGTAGATAACAGGAAATAATTAAAAGGAGATCTTAAGGCAAATTTGGACATGGCTTCAAAAAGCACTCACAGCTTCCCAAACCATCCTGAACTGAGCAGCTTGGCTCTTCGAGCTCAACCCTATGAGACACTTATACTGATGGCCAGAGTTTGGGTTCACATTCCAGTTTTATTTACCCACAACATGATTTATGTTTTAAAGTCTAAGGGCATTTCCTCTCCTATAATGATAGAGGCAGGCAGGCAACACACAGAATGTTATTTTCAGTGATCCCAGCCCCCAGATGGAAACAGGCAGCCAGCCAGGGAGCCTGGAGGGAATGGGCTATGGATCCCAGGCCTTTGGGGCATTCACCTTGTACCCTGTGGCTACTTCTGAGCCACGATCACTGACAAAGTCCCGAGTGAAAACTCGGGAAAACTATGGTGTGATTTAGTTGTTGAGATTTGCTGGAGCCGGTTTTTAAGCAAGAATTGCTTAGAAATCACATTCTAAAACCTCAGGACTCTGGAAGAACCAAGTGACATTGCCCCCTCCGTGTCGAGAGATGCACATTCACATCTAAACAAAGCTGACGATCCTTGTCCCTTATGTAATCTATATTATAAAAGGCCAGTACCCATAATGTCAAAACGACCAAACAACCGGTCACCAGGAGGTGCATGGAGCACCTCTCAGACCCTCCCCCAACCCCCTATCCCCACCCCCACCCCCAGGCGCCGTCAGCTTCAGCAGAGCATCACAGGGCACTGGCAGCATCCCCGGAGCGTCGCAGGGCATTGCGGGGTGGCGGACATGGCCTTGATGGCAGGCTAGGCCTAGGCGACCCTATGCGCATGATTGAATCATGCGCAGGGCCTCTAGTGATAAAATAACATTGGTTTGGCCCTAACCAGTTTGACTCAGTGGATAGAGTGTCATCCTGCAGACCCAGTCTTCAGCTTGCTCAACACGGACCCCAACAGCGAGAGACCCCACAGGAAAAGAGGAAGTGACCCTACCAGCTCAGCAGGAGAAAGAAAAAATTCCTCCTGGCCTAGTTACAGCTCAGACCGCCATGACTCAGCCAGTGAGAAGCATCTATACTTGGAACTCCCAGGTTCATCCCATGGACTGTTGGCTTAGAACAGCCCCTTCCAACTCCTTACAGGAACCTTCCTTTCCTCTGTCGCTGGGCTTGTGTATGGTTCACTAGTTAGACCACATTCACTGAACTACAATTTTTGTTGTTCCTGAATAAACCCATTTTGTTCAAGGTCAACAAACTGTTTTTTAAAGTTGGAATGCTTGTTAAAAATGCAAATGTCTTGATCCTACCCCAAGCTTTACTGAACCAGAGAGGATGGGCACAGAACACAGAAGTCTGCCTTTTGCAAAAGCTCCCTAACAGATTATGATGACAACCTCTGAGAACAATTTGGCCTCAACATAGTGGGTGAGGATTGGAGCATAGATGAGGTGAATGAGGAAGACTACATAGAGAAAAGCAGGGCATCTCTAGAACACAGTCTTGAGAAGCAAAATGAGCCACCAGTGGAGAAGACAGAAAAGCTCAATTAGATGCAGCAGGGAATCAATGAGATAAATAAAAGAGCCAGAAATAGCAACAAGGGTCCAGCTACAGGTAAACAGCATGAGTCAAGGGGGACCTGGTGGGCAGTTTTCTAGAAAGTGCAACCTCAGGTGCCACCAGCTCATGCTCTTTTACAATCGCAGCTGTGCGATTGTAAAAGAGCTCCCTGTCCTCTGGGTGCCCTCTGGTCAGCAAACTACAGAAATCAAAGCGGCTGCTGGGCTTGATATCCCACACCACCCACTCTCCATCATCCCTGGAAAAGGAGCAATAGGATTTCCTGATTTTTGTGGGAAATCACTCTATCTACGGAAACCAGGAGTTGAGATCCCTTTAAGGCACAATGAGCTTCATCTGATTAACAGAAAATAAAAACGAATTACTGGTTCCTCTTTTCTAAAGCCAAAATCCTCAAATGCAGGCAAACACCATCTGAGCTGACATAGGAAACTGTTTCTACCGGTCCAGGGCTTCCAGAGTTTTCTTCGCCTCTTGGTTTTTCTCTTCTGTACCATCCATGGGAACAGAGAATTGTGAGGAAATAGAGTTGCAAGAAAAGCCCGGGTGCTGCCTTACGATACAGACATTAAGGCACATTCAAACAGCAGCTGTAAAGCATTCAGAATCATTCACAAGTTCATCAACTAGCCTTAAAAGTTGTTTTTATTTTTAAACATTTTTTTTTACAAATAATGCAAGCAGTATATTTAGTATCACATTTTGGGGTCAGGTTGATATGGTGGAAAGAGTTGATTCCCCAACCCCCTTTGTGTGTTCTTTGCTTATTTTTGTGTTCTTTTATAAGCAGACTTAACATGAGCTCTAACCTCTTCACATATTTTAAAGTGCATGGTACCATATGGTTAACCAGGGGAACTAAGTTTTACGGCAGATCTCTAGAACTTATTTATCTTGCATAACTAAAACTTTCTACCCATTGAGAAACAACTCCCTCCTTCCTCTTCTCCCCAGCCTCTAGCAACCACCATTCTATTCTCTGCATCTATGTGTTTGACTACTTTAGATACTTCATATAAGTAGAATCATGAAGGTATTTCTTCTTCTGTGACTGGAATATCTCACTTAACATAATATCCTCCTGGTTCATCCATGTTATTGCAAATGGCAGAATTTCCTTCTCTTTTAGGGCTTAGTTCATATAATGTTTCACTGTATAAGCATGCCACATTCTCGTTATTCATTCATCTGTAGATGGACATTTGGACTGTTTCCATATTGTGGCTATTGTGATTAATGGTGCAGTGAACATGAGGGTGCAGATATCTTTTCAAGATCCTGATTTCAATTCTTTTGCTATCCTTAAATTTTTTTATGAGGCACTCAGAACTGTAACAAACAACCCAATAAATCATTTCCTCTATTAATTAATATAGTTACTTTGAAAAAAGGTTCTCAGCTCTGCAGTTACATGGGGGAATATTAAAAGATTGTTTTCTTGTTCCGTTTCATTAATTCCACAGACATTTATTGAGCACTGTACAAGGAACTAAGAATACAATGTGACCCGAAGTAGATAGGGACCCACCTAGTGTTTGCTGGTACCAAGCATGAGCAAGCATGAGAGAGGGCCTGGCTCTTTCCATTGATTCCTTTACAGTGTGCAGAGAATCATAAACCTCCCAAGCACTTGCTCATACTAGTACATTATCTCTTCTGATCCTCACAGCAATCCCAGGAAGCAATCTATACAGGCATTATACATCCATTATACAGATTAAAAGATACAGGCTTGAGAAGTTGTGACTTGCCAATCCTCACACATTTAGCATGTGGTGGAGCCTGGAATCAAGCTAGATTCTCCCTTCTTCCAATCTGTGACTCTTATGCAAAAGAATAAATTATAGAGTGTCCCTTCTTGGGGGGAAGTGGTAGATTTTCATATACATGTGACATGATGGGGGATGGAGAAGGGAGGGGAGGAAGGCGGCTGTCAGAAATGACTTGTTCTGTCTAATCAGCCCTTCTTCATTCTACTTTGTTAGTATCTGGTACATGCCAGAGCATGCAGTCCTAGCCTTAATGAAAATCAAACAGTGTGAGGAGGAAAAAATGGTGGTGGAATAGACAGACATGTCCCAAGCCTTGTCCCAGAGCAGATAGAAAGAATAGCTGAGGGTCACATGGGGAGTGTTTGTTGGTGAGTTGAGGGACAGCTATACTCCAGGAGACGGTGAGGGACTGCTGGACAGAGCTCCCCTGACAGCCCCCACTGCTGCTGGGTTCCCTCCCGGAGCCACCAGCTTGGAGGTGGAGACCGCGCCATCTTGAAGGGGAAAGTGGATGTTATCGGAAGCCTGAAAACCTACAACTGTGGAACCCACTGAACAGCTGAAAACCCCGGAGCACTGGACCCCAATTGGTGCAAACACACAGATTCAGAGGAGCGCTCCACCACGGAAAGGTCATATTTCGTCTGGGATAACATGAGGTCTCTGCTCCTGGCAGGAGAGAGAAACGTGCACACTGCGGGAGCTGGAGGACCAGGGGAAGTCTGTGCCTAGAAAAATCCATGGCTGTTGGGGCTGGCATGATCCAGGAATGTGGAAGGGGGTCCTCAGAGCTGCTAACAGAACGGAACTCTTAAAAGCAACCTATTTTGATGTGATGCAAAAGGACAGCCTAAAAATTTTGAAAGTGTGCCAGCTGCTTAGACCCAAGGGGAAAAAAAGACGGCACAGACTTGCGTGCAGTCCCAGAATTCGCACACTTACACTGGTTCTTTATTTTTGTTTGTTTGTTTTTGATTTTTATTTTTTCTTTAAGTCTTTGCTTCTGATTACTAAGCCCAATACATAGGATCACCCAAGTGGGGACACCCTAAGAGACTGCAGGGGGAAGTTGTTTTTCTGGAACCTGGGGATCAGAGCGGGGAATAACCAACAGAGAACCAGTTCTGGGGCAACCCACTCCCACAAACCAGTATTAAATGCCACAGGGAAAGCAGGATCTAAGCACTGGCTAGAGAGAACCTATAGACCCAGAGGTCAATCCAGAAACACTGCCACCCAGGGGATGAATCACAAGTTGACTCTTGTGTAAACACAAATAAAGGAATACAAGAAATTAAGACATAAGCCTGCTTAAAAATCAGGACTGGCTTACAACACTGAGGAGCAGTGGAACACAGGGAAGTGCAATATGGTCCTGACTAGGAAACAGGTATGCCAAACAGAACAGTAGAGGAAGTGAATGACCTTCACTACTGCATATTTTATTTTATTTTTTTCATCTTTTACTTAAAATATTTTTCCTCACTTGATTTTACCTTTTTAATTATTACATTTTTATTTTCAATCAGTATTATTACTACAATTATTTTATCTTATTTTTTTTTTAAGTATCACTTTATTTTCTCTTTAATTTACTTTGGGATTAGTGTTCTACATTCTATTTTCATCTTCCCTTCAGCATCATTTTACTCTATCTCAACTTTACCTTCATGACATCATTCTCTTCCTAACTTTTCCCCTTTTGTAGTCCTGTTTCTCTTACCCTTTTCCTGCTTTAGACTTTCCGTATTCTTTCTTTTTACCCCAGTTAAAATTTCACCCTACTAAA
Organism: Corynorhinus townsendii; assembly: GCA_026230045.1. Taxonomy (NCBI): domain Eukaryota; kingdom Metazoa; phylum Chordata; class Mammalia; order Chiroptera; family Vespertilionidae; genus Corynorhinus; species Corynorhinus townsendii. The sequence goes on along the minus strand of JAPDVU010000001.1, from coordinate 140,363,857 downwards.
TGAAATGGAGGCAAGCAACCTGGCAGAGAAAGAATTCAGAGAAATGGTCATAAGGTGGCAGAAAAGAATGGAAGACAAATTTGACAATTTGTGTAAGAACCAAGACGAAATGAAGAAGAACCAAGAAGAAATGAAAAATGCCATTATTGCTGTAAAGAACTCAATAGAAAGCATCAAGAGTAGACTAGAAGAAGCAGAGGACCTCATCCATGAGCTAGAAGACAAAGTAGGAAAAAAATACCCAAGTAGAGAAGCTTCTAGAAAAAAATTAAAAAGCAGGAGGAGAGCCTAAAGGAAATTTGGGACAACACGAAACAAAACGACATCCGCATAATAGCGGTTCCAGAAGGAGAGGAAACTGAGCAAGGAATAGAAAATCTTTTGAAGAAATAATGACAGAAAACTTCCCGGATATAGGGGGGAAAACCCCATCCAAATCCAAGAAGCTCACAGAGTCCCAAGCAAAATGAACCCCAAAAGACCAACACCAAGGCACATTATAATTAAATTGGCAAACATACAATGACAAAGTAAGAAACTTAAAAGCAGCCCGAGAGAGACAGAAAGTTACCTGCAAGGAACCCCCATCAGACTAGCAACTGATTTCTCAACAGAAACTCATCAGGCCAGAAGGCAATGGAAGGCAATATACAAAGCCATGCAAAGGAAGGGTCTGAATCCAAGAATACTGTACGCAGCAAGGCTATCAATAAAAATTGAAGGTGAAATCAGGAGCTTCACAGACTAAAAAGGACTAAGGGAATTTATTACTACCAAACCAGCAATGCAAGAAATGCTAAAGGATCTGCTGTAAAAAAAAAAGAAATAGGAAGTGAAGAAGGAACACAGGGGTAAAGAATAAAATTGGCGACAAATAAGCACCTATCAATAATAACTTTAAATGTTAATGTATTAAATGCCCCAATCAAAAAGACATATGTTAACGGATTGGATAAGAAAACAAGACCCATATATCTGCAGTCTACAAGAAACCCACCTCAGAAAAAAAAAACGCACACAGACTGAGGGTGAAGGGATGGAAAAAGGTTTTTCAGGCGAATGGAAATGAAAAAACAAAAGCTGGGGTAGCAATACTTATATCTGACAAAATATACCTCAAGGTGAAGGCCATAATAAGAGATAAGGAAGACAACTTCATAATACTAAAGGGAGCAATCCAACAAAAAGAAATAACTCTGGTAAAGATATACGCACCCAAAACAGGAGCACCCAAATACGTAAAAACAACTCCTGGAAGGTATCAAAGGAGAGACCAACAGCAATACAATCATAGTAGGAGACTTTAATACCCCACTATCACCATTAGACAAATCCTCTAAACAAAAAATCAGCAAAGAAACATCCAGCCTAAATGACTCACTAGACCAGATGGAATTAATTGACATCTTCAGAACATTTCACCCCAAAGCCACAGAATATACATTCTTCTCAAGTGCACATGGGTCATTTTCAAAGATAGACCATATGTTGGGTCACAGGCAAAGTCTCTTCAAATTCAAGAAGATAGAAATCATATCAAGCATCTTCTCAGATCACAGTGGCATAAAACTGGAAATCAACTACAATAAAAACAATCCAAAAAAATCAAACGCATGGAGACTAAACAGCATGCTATTGAACAATGACTGGGTTACCAGAGAGATCAAAGAAGAAATAAAAAACATCATGGCAACAAAGGACAATGAAAACACAACAATCCAAAATCTATGGGACACAGCGAAAGCACTCTTGAGAGGGAAGTTCATAGCTCTACAAGCATACTGCAAAAAACAAGAAACACTGGTAATAAATTACTAACCCTACAACTAAAAGAGTTTAGAAAAAGAGCAACAAGAAAAGCCCAGTGTAAGCAGAAGGAAGGAAATAATAAAGATCAGAGCGGAGATAAACGTCATTGAGACCAAAAAAAAAAAAAAATACAAAAGATCAACAAAACCAAGAACTGGTTCTTGGAAAGGATAAACAAGATTGATGAACCTCTAGCCAGGCTCACCAAGAAGCAAAGAGAGAGGACCCAAATAAACAAAATCAGAAATGAAAGAGGAGAAAAAACAACAGACCCCACCAAAATAGAAAGGATTGTTAAAAAATACTATGAACAACTCTATTCCAACAAACTGGACAACCTGGAGGAAATGGACATGTTCCTAGGAAAATACAACCTTCCAAAACTCAATCAGGAAGAATCTAAACATCTCAATAGGCAGATAACTATGGAAGAAATTGAAGCAGTCATCAAAAAGCTTCCAGCAAATAAAAGCCTGGGGCCAGACGGCTTCACAGGGCAGTTTTACCAAACATTCAAGGAAGAACTAAAACCTATCCTCCTCAGACTATTCCAAAAAAATTCAAGAGGAAGGAACACTTCCAAGCTCCTTCTATGAAGCCAGCATCACCCTAATACCAAAACCAGATAAAGACAACACAATGAAAGAGAACTACAGGCCAATATCGCTCATGAACATAGATGCCAAAATCCTCAACAAAAACCTAGCAAGTCGGATCCAGCAGTACATCAGAAAGATCATACACCATGACCAAGTAGGATTTATCCCAGGAATGCAAGGATGGTACAATATCCGCAAATCAATAAACATGATACATCACATAAACAAATTGAGAGATAAAAATCATATAGTTATATCAATTGATGCAGAAAAAGCATTTGACAAAATCCAACACCCTTTCTTGATAAAAACTCTCAACAAGGTGGGAATAGAAAGATCATACCTCAACAATAATAAAAGCCATATACAATAAACCCACAGCTAACATCATATTCAATGGGCAAAAACTAAAACCATTTGCCCTAAGAACAGGAACAAGACAGGGATGCCCACTCTCACCACTCCTGTTCAACATAGTACTGGAAGTATTACCCATTGCAATTAGACAAGAAGAAGAAATAAAAGGCATCCAAATTGGAAAGGAAGAAGTAAAGCTGTCCTTATTTGCAGATGACATGATATTGTACATAAAAAACCCGAAAGACTCCATCAAAAAACTAATAGACTTAATAAATTAATTCGGCAATGTAGCAGGATACAAAATTAATGCCAAAAAATCTATGGCATTTCTATACACCAATAGTGAACTTACAGAAAGAGAGACTAAAAAAGCAATCCCATTTACCAGCGCACCAAAAAAATTAAGATACCTAGGAATAAACTTAACTAAGGAGGTAAAAGACCTATACACGGAAAACTACAGGACACTGAAAAAAGAGATAGAGGAAGACGTAAACAGGTGGAAGAACATACCATGTTCATGGATTGGTAGAATCAACATCATTAAAATATCCATACTACTCAAAGCAATCTACAGATTCAATGCACACCCCATTAAAATACCAATGGCATATTTCACACACCTAGAAAGAACTCTCCAAAAATTCATCTGGGATAAAAAAAAAAAGACCCTGAATAGCCATAGAAATCTTGAGAAAGAAGAACAAAGTAGGTGGGATCTCAATACCAGAGTTCAAGCTGTACTACAAAGCCACTGTTCTGAAAACAGCCTGGTACTAGCACAAGAACAGACATATTGACCAATGGAATAGTATAGAGAATCCAGATATCAACCCAAATCACTATGCTCAATTAATATTTGACAAAGGAGGCATGAACATACAATGGAGTCAAGACAGTCTCTTCAATAAATGATGTTGGGAAAATTGGACAGATACAGGCAAAAAAATGAAACTAGACCACCAACTTACACCATACATAAAAATAAACTCAAAATGGATACAGGACTTAAACATAAGATGGAAAACCATAAAAATACTAGAGGAATCCACAGGCAGAGAAATCTCAGACATATGCTGAAGTAATTTCTTCACCGATACGGCTCCTAAGGCAATGGAAGCTAAAGAGAAAATAAACAAATGGGACTACATCAAAATAAAACGCTTTTGCACAGCAAAAGAAACCATCAACAAAACAAGAAAGCCCACTGTATGGGAGAACATATTTGCAAATGTTATCACTGATAAAGGTTTAATCTCCCACATCTACAGAGAACTTATATAACTTAATAAAAGGAAGATAAATGATCCATTAAAAAAATGGGCAACGGACCTAAATAGAATCTTTTCGAAAGAAGACAGAAGGAAGGCCAACAGACATATGAAAACATGCTCAAAGTCACTAATTTTCCGAGAGATGCAAATCAAAAGGACAATTCCATACCATCCCACACCTGTCAGAATGGCAACCATCAACAAATCAACAAATGACAAGTGCTGGTGAGAATGCAGAGAAAAAGGAACCCTCATGCACTGCTGGTGGGGATGCAGACTGGTGCAGCCACTGTGGAGAACAGTATGGAGTTTCCTCAAAAAACTAAAAGTGGAGCTCCCATTTGACCCAGTAATTCCACTTCTAGGATTATATCCCAAGACACTGGGAACACCAATCAGAAAGGATATATGCACCCCTATGTTCATAGCAGCAAAATTCATCATAGCTAAGATTTGGAAACAGCCTAAATGCCCATCAGCAGATGAGTGGATTAGAAAACTATGGTACATCTACACAATGGAATACTATGCTGCTATAAAAAAGAAGGAATTCTTACCATTTGCAGCAGCATGGATGGACCTGGAGAGCATTATGTTAAGTGAAATAAGTCTGGCAATGAATGAAAATACCACTTGATCTCACTCATTTATGAAAAATAAAGAACATTATAACCTGATGAATAAAAAGATAGATACAGAGACAGTAAAGCATTGAACAGACTGTCAAATTATAGCGGGAAGGCTGGGGAGTGTTGGGGCGGAAGGGAAATAGATCAACCAAAGGACTTGTATGCATGCATATAAGCACACCAATGGACACAAGACACTTGTGGGGGGGATGAGGGCATGCAACAGTGGGTAGGAGAGGCTGGGGGAAGGTCAATGGGAAAAAAGGAGGTATATGTACTAATATATGTAATATTTTAAACAATAAAAAAATTAAAAAATAAACCCAAAGCAAAAAAAAAAAAAATGAAAACCAAACAGTGATAAAGCCACAACATAAAGAAGAGATACAACTTTGCCATGAGAAGCGTAATTAAATTCATGTAAAACACACACTAGTGCTGGTCCATTTGCTTCCACTATTTTTATTCTTTGTTGTGCAACAGTGCTAAACAAGCAACAAAGGAAAGATACTGCTTGTGAAGAGCACAACTTATGCTCCTTCTGTAGCCAGGGAGGTAGCCGGATGGACCTCTCCACCAAGGAAAGTTCCCTCCTGTCTTCCTTGCACCCTTTGGAAACCTCTGATTCACCTTTGAGAAGCTTTCTACACCACAGTTTTATTGCCTTTCAAATTATAGAGCCAATGTAATAATCTTTGTATTCCTCTCCCACACTGCGTTTTGAAGAAGAATGTTCATTTCCTTGAACCCATGAGAGAAAGGAGGTCCAGAAATTCAGCACTTACAAGTTCTTAAAGACTTGGGAATTATCTGTTCTCCTGTCCAGAGTGATGCCATGCCTGGGCAACCTCTCCAGCAAGTTTCACGTTAGCTCCACTACCATCACACAGCTCTTTTCACTAAGATTTCTCGCACACCTACTGCTTTTGCACTGAGCAGGATATGATGGGTGTAATCCTATCTAATAAAAGAGTAATATGCATATTAACCGTCACCCCACTATACCCACAAGCCACACCCACCTGCCAATCAGGAGTGGGTATGCAAATTAACCCAACCAAGGTGGCTGCAGCCACGGAGTTAGCAGAATGCTTGGGTTTCCCCGGAAATGGAGGAAGCCACGCTTTCCGAACACCCTGGCAGGCCCAGGTCTCCCTCCACTCAAGGCTACAAAGTTTCAGTTACAGAAGATAAATAAATCCCAGATACCAGGGCCTCCACTTGGGTCACCGGGGGGCATGGCCGGCCTGCAAACCACCACAGGCCCCTCGCCCAAGATGCCCCACACCCCAAAGGAACCCCCACCCTGATCCAGGATATCCTTCAGGGCAAACGAGCTGGCCCCCATCTGTGCACCAGACCTCTATTCTACCTAATAAAAGAGTAATATGCAAATTGACTGTCACTCCAACACACAAGATGGCTGCCCCTGTGTGGTCAAAGATGGCTGCCTCCATGTGGACACAAGAGGGCCAGCAGGGGAGGGCAGTTGGGAGAGACCAGGCCTGCAAGGGAGGGCAGTTGTGGGTGATCAAGCCTGCAGGGGAGGGCAGTTAGGAGTGACCAGGCCAGCAGAGTAGGGAAGTTGGGGGCGACCGGGCCTGCAGGGAAGGTCAGTTGGGGGAAAACAGGCTGGCAGGGGAGCAATTAGGCATCAATCAGGCTGGCAGGGGAGTGGTTAGGGGGTGATCAGGCTGCCAGGCAGAAGCAGTTAGGGACAATCAGTCAGGCAGGCAGGTGATCAGCCGGGAGCCAGCAGTCCTGGATTGTGAGAGGGATGTCCCACTGCCTTGTAAGATCGGGTCTAAACGGACAGTCAGACATCCCTCGACGGGTCCCAGATTGGAGAGTGTGCAGGCTGGGCTGAGGGACACACACCCCCCTGCACGAATTTCATGCACCGGGCCTCTAGTAATAACCATAAAAACCTCAAAAATAAACAGCAATCCAGAAAAAAACACAACTAAGAAACAAGGTGACAATGGTCTGTGACTGTGCTGCTGTCCCTTGGAAACAAGAGCAGATTTGGGCCCACCCCTCAGGAGCGATCAGAGGGCATGCGCATAGGGTGAGGTCAGGTAACTCAAGGCTATACACTTAGAACTCAGGGAAAACCTGGGCGACAGCTACCTCCTGGGGGCAGAGGGGAGTTAAAAGAAAGGGACAAAGTGGCCATCGGGATCTTTGACAGGACATGTTCCCAGAGGATCACAAGCCCAGCCTTTCTGACTGGTTAATATGCTCAAGGTCTCTCCCACACCAGCTAAGGCAGGAGAGCAGAGCCACGTGTCAAAACCAGATGTCCTCACACAGAACTCTGAGTCTCCTTCAGTAATACCTACTATCATAAGGCCAGTATTGCCTGCTTAGGAATCTGGACTTTTAAACATTGTGACTTGAACATCACTGCAAAGCAGGATGCCAAGAGAAAGCATTCCAATATGATCTCCCATCCTACAGACTACCCTGCAGGGCCCGCAGCCCCAACTCTGAAAGTCTGGACCAGAGGAACAGAGGAAAGGAGGAAAGGCTGATTTGTCAGGAAACACAAAGCAGACAGAGGAGGGTAAGTCACCACTGTCAGTTAATCCTCCGGCAAATGCATTTATTCATCAGGGTGGGGCCAGCCCAGGTAAGTTGGGCCTTACTTGAATTTTATGTCTTGTGATAAGATCTCTACTCCCAAAGGTTACCCCTCTCCCCATCTGGCCACTCTTTCTCTTTCTTTCACTCTTGCCTTTGCCCCCTTTCTATCCTTCCCTCCCTTCTGCCCAGCCCCTTTTCCTTGTTAAAAGTGGCCCAGGCTGCCAGACAGCTGTGACACGTGCCTGAGGGGGGACCTGGTACTCAGCTGTAACCCGGCTCCCAGGAGTTGTTTCTGGTTCACACATCTCATTGAATGTATTTAAATCCATTCTATGCAGCCACCTGGCTGAATGGGCAGGGAGAGCAGCAAGCACTCCTCCCTCAACCCCAGCAGCACACACATATACAGAGGCACACCCCCACATGCACATATACACTTGCATGTGCGCATACACACATGCAAGTACACACTAATCCACTGAATGGGCAACAGCACAGTACTGGTGCAGCTGCACCACGCGGGGCAGTGTGGAGATGCCAGCATTATGAAGCACACTGGGCCGCCAAAGCCGATTCCCTCCTGCACTAAAGACAGGCTCCAAGGAGAAAAGGATGAAAATGGCAAATGAACAGCCCTCACAGGACCTCAGGCACACTCACATCTCCCGGTGGCAGCCAGGCATGGAATCCGCTGTGTCCTCCTTCACACTGCCCTCTGAATCACCCCTCTCCATTGCTCCTGCCAGTGCCCGGGTCAGCTGGACGGCCTCATGGAACATGAGCTGCCACCGCCTGGGAGCAAGGCCAAGTCTACCGCTTAAGAGCAAGCATCCTGGTGTCAACCTGATCAAATCAAAGCCTGCTCTGTCACTGCTTTGATGGGACCTTGGGCAGGTTACTGAACTTGTTTCCATTTTTTCCTTTGCAAAATACAAGTAATGACAGCACCTACCCTGCGGGATATCGAGAGGACAAAATGCAATTCCCTGTGTGTGCTTAGGACAGGATCTACCCAGACAGAGGTTGGGTTCTGGTACCCAGTTCCTGCCTCACCTACACTGAGCCAGTGAACAAGAAGCTACTCATGGGTAAACTGAGACCAGGCCAGTGATTGCCAGTGTCCCCTCCAGCTTTCACAATATGTTACCCTCTGATTTTCCATCTACTGCAATGCACCCTCCTTCTCCTTTTTAGAGTCTCCCACCACTCTTACCCACCACTGTCAGAGCAGCCCTGGAATGTATCCCCTGCTGACAAGGGGGACTACTCTACTCCACTGCTAAGTCCTTTACAAAGAACCCATGCCTTGGTGTCTTCTAAAGGAAAGACTGACTAGATGACAAACTGGCAGAATAGCCCTGGCTAGGTGCTCAGTGGTTAGAGCATCAGCCCTCGGACCTAAAGGTCCATGTTCAATTCCCAGTCAAGGGATTGCAGGCCCAATCCCAGCCCAGGTCAGGGGATGTATAGATGTGTCTCTCTCACATTGATGTTTCTCTCTCTTCCTCTCTTTCTCTCGCACGCTCTCTCTCTCTCTCTCCCCACTCCCTCCCTTCCACTCTCTCTAAAAATTAATGGAAAAAATATATCCTCAGGTGAGGATTAACAAAAAACAAAATTTAAAAAAACTGGCAGAATGTCCCAAGCCACTTTTGGCAGGCAATCCTCTCTAAATGGAGGTCCTGAAGGTCAAGTAACCTGCCCAAAGTCACAAGGCAAAGGGTGGTGGCCATGTCTCAAAGCCTAGGCTTTTCTGCTTTATACTGAATAGATCCTCAACCACTAGGAAGGCAGGTCACGACACTAGCAGTGACAGCAAGGACTCTGCCAATCCCACAAGGATGGGGCTCCTGCCTCTGGCGGCCTGTTCCCACCAGGTTCACACTGGGTGGTGCTGGGCCTCCGCCTCTGTCCTCAGTGAGGCCAAGAAGCAGATTAGCCCAGCCTTGGACAGACACACGTGGCAAAGGCCTCTGCTCCAGGAGAGAGAGGAAGAAGTTACTCAGCTTTCTTCCCCCATCTCCACCCTCCACAGAGCCAAACACCACACCGCTCTGAGTACTCCTGGCTTTGCCATGGTTTCACTAAATGACCCATGGAGGGTTCTTCTTCCTGTAATTCCTTCTCCTCAAGTGGCCCATGAACAGTGCCAGCCTGTCCCAGTGTCTGGTGAGGGTTCTGGAACTGTACCCAAGGCCTTGGCAGACACACCCTATTATGTAATGGGTTGCTAATGCCCATCAGTGCCCCTGAGTTTCCTCCAAACTGAACAGGTCACAGCAGACAGCCCTCCTGCAGGTCTACATTCAGCTCTCCTGGGTCTGCTCCAATTGGGACCCCAGCCCCAATTTCAAAGCCATCTGGTGTAGAGAGGGGCAAAATAGCCCTGATTTACATTGTTCCAGCCAAATCCTACCATAAACCCCCTGTGTCACCCCTAGGCACAGAGCCGCCTGCAAGAGACTCAGATTTGTGTGTGTGTGTGAGTGTGTGTGTATGAGTGTGTGTGTATGTGTGTAATCAATACTAACGCCTCAGGGCCAGCTCCATAAAACTGTTTATTTCTGCTTCCAGCTCTGGCATACCTTTCTTTCTTAACATTTTTCCCCCAGAAGCACCTGGAAGGTAAGAAAATCGTATGCAGCTATGGATTGTGGGCAGCAAAGATAAAGTAGAACAGTTCTTACCAGAATAAGAAGAGAATGTAGGCTTCTGACAGTGAAACAAGAGCCAGAATCATCCATCCACATCTTAGCCAAGGTTATTGGTCACCCTAAATGACCGGTCATCAGTTCGGCTCTAAATCCTGAGATTAATAAAAAGACAATATGTGGAAGAACTGCCTGGGGAGCTTTTATTTATCTGATTCCCTTTCCATCTCTTGCAGTCAGTCCATTCGTCAACAAATAACATAAATGATAATAAAGTGTGACGTTTGACATGATGTAAAAACAAAAACACTAATCGAGAAGCCAAGAAAGGATATTTCAGGAATGAGCCAAGGCAAGTCATTCAGAACCAATGCCTCCGTCCACCCACTGTGAATTGTGCGTGATGATCCCGCCATTCCACTTCTGGGTATCTATCCAAAGAAAATGAAAATACTAATTCGAACAGATATCTGCACCCCTATTTTCACTGCAGCATTGTATACAATAGCCAAGATATGGAAGCAACCTAACTGTCCATCAATAGATAAGTGGATAAAGAAGATGTGGTACATATATACAGTGAATATTAATCAGCCATAATAAGAATAAAATCTTGCCAAATGTGACAACATGAATGGATGTAAAGGTATTATTCTAAGTAAAATAAGTCAGTCACATGTACTCTATGATTTCACTTACATGTGAAATCTAAAACACACAAAGCAAAACAGAAACAGACTCACAGACATAGAGAAGAAACTGATGGTTGCCAGAGGGGAATGGGGTACGGGGAAGGGTAAAAACAGCGAAGAGATTAAGAAGTACAAATTTCTGCCAAAACCGGTTTGGCTCAGTGGACAGAGCGTCGGCCTGTGGACTGAAGGGTCCCGGGTTCGATTCTGGTCAAGGGCATGTACCTTGGTTGCGGGCACATCCCCAGTGGGGGGTGTGCAGGAGGCAGCTGATGGATGTTTCTCTCTCATCGATGTTTCTGGCTCTCTATCCCTCTTCCTTCCTCTCTGTAAAAATCAAGAGTATATTAAAAAACAAAAAGAAGTACGACAGGGAATCCAAGATGGCGGCATAGGTAAACACCTAAACTGCTGCCTCCCACAACAATTTAAACTGCAACTAAAAGACAAAACGTCTATCACCCAGAACCACGGGAAAGCTGGCTGAGTGGAAGTTCTACAACTAGAAGGAAAGAGAAAAGAGCATTGAGACGTGCACAAGCGCTGCAAAGCTGAGGTACGGAGGCGCGTGAGGAGGCACGTGATCCGGGGCTGGTGGCGGGCGACTGGGTGCGTTGCTTTTTTCAACCTGAACGGAGACAAGCCCCCGATTACTCTGAAATCCAGTCTCTGGGGAGACACGGGGGACCCAAACTCCTACGGGGAGAAGCTGGACTGTCTGCCAGTGAGAGTGGCTTGCTTGCAGAGCTGCGCACAGGAATAATTGTTTACGGCACTGGGGCACAGGACTCCAAGACGCGGTCGGGGACACAGAGCCGGCTTACTAGCAGCCATTGCTGTTTGCCACGCCCTAACCTAGTGACGCCCTGAGACCCCGCCCCACACAACCTACAAACCCACCCAAGCTCCAAGCAGCTCAATTAGCATAAGAAAGCCTGCCCTATCACAGCTTAACCTAGAAAACTTGCAGCCCGGGTCAGACAGCTCCAAAACCTCCAAACCCCAAGCAAAGAGGAGAAAACTGCAGCTCTCACTGTAGCTCCTGCTGAGTGGCCTCAGACAGTAGCTGACCTGCACCCCATTGGAGATCCAGAAGCCAGTGTACCTAGTGGTCAGTGTGAGACACCAGATTTCAACTCTTCACATCCATAAGTGACACATTCAAGAGGCAGACTCAGTGAGCACCAAAGCCCCACTGAAACAAGTCCTGCCCCATAAGCGTGTCTTCAGCGCAGCACTTCTTCCATTATAGACACAGGGAGTGCTCACAGCTAATTGGCCTGGAGGTCAATTTCTCCCAGCGTACCAACAGCGATTCAGGCTTAACTACACCAAGACTTTGCACTCAGCCCACAAAGGGGTGTACCAAGAGCATCCACATCAGGTGATTGGGGAGGCTGAGCTACTGCCCCCTATAGGTCACCTACCACACAAAGCCACTCCATCAACACAGGGAAGCAGCCAAAATGCAGAAACAAAGAAACATGTCACGAATGAAAGAAACGGAGGAAAGCAAACTACTGGATGACATAGAGTTCAGAATCACATTTATAAGGTTACTCAAGAATCTTCTAAAAAGCGCCGAGAAACTTGATGACACTTCTGAGGAGCTTAGTGAGACCTTCAAGGACCTTAATGAGAATGCCAAAAAAATGGAAAAGGATCAGTCAGGAATGAAGCATACACTGTCTGAAATAAAGAATATACAGAAACTCAACTGTAGATCAACATACCCCAAGAATCAAACCAAAGATCTGAAATATGTGGAAAGAAAAAACATCCAACCAGAAAAACAAAAAGAAAAAAGAATCCAAAAATATGAAGATAATGTAAGGAGCCTCTGAGACAACTTTAAGCGAACCAACATCCGAATTTTTGGGGTGCCAGAAGAAGGGAGAGAGCAAAATATTGAAAACCTATTAGAAGAAATAATGACAGAAAACTTTCCCTACCTGGTGAAAGAAATAGACTTACAAGTTCAGGAAGCGCACAGAACCCCATACAAGAGGAATCCAAAGAGGACCACACCAAGACACATCATAATTAAAATGCCAAGGGCAAAAGACAAAGAGAGAATATTAAAAGCAGCAAGAGAAAAACAGTTAATTACCTACAAGGGAGTACCCATACGACTGTCAGCTGATTTCTCAACAGAAACTATGCAGGCCAGAAGGGCGTGGCAAGAAATATTCAAAGTGATGAACAGCAAGAACCTACAACCAAGATTACTCTACCCAGCAAAGCTATCATTCAGAGTTGAAGGTCAGATAAAGAGCTTCACAGGCAAGAAAAAGCTAAAGGAGTTCATCGCCACCAAACCAGGATTACATGAAATGCTGAAGGGTATTCTTTAAGAAGAAGAAGAAGAAGAAAAAGGTAAAGATAAAAATTATGAACAACAAAATGACATCAAATACATACCTACCAACAAGTGAATCTAAAAATCAAGTGAATAAAAAATCTGAAGAACAGAATGGACTGGTGAATATAATAGAATCAGGGACATAGAAAGGGAGTGGACTGACGATTCTCAGGGGAAGCAAGTGTGAGGGGTGCGGGAAGAGATTGGACAAAAATCTTACTCCTATGGATGAAGACAGTGGCGGGGGGTAAGGGCATGGGGTGGGGTGGGGAATCAGGTGGAGGGGAGCTATGGGGGAAAAAAAAGTGGAACACCTGTAATAATCTGAACAATAAAGATTTAATTAAGAAAAAAAAAAAGAAGTACAAATTTCCAGTTATGTCAATAATATAATAACCTAGTACGGTGTCAGATGGTTACTAGACTTATCATGGTGGTCACTTCATTGGATATATAAATGTTAAATAACTAGGTTACACACCTGAAGCTAATTTAATATTGTATATTAACTATATTTTAACTGAAAAGACAAGATAAAATAATAAAATTGTGAATGACTATCTGCTACCTAAATTCTATTGTGAAAATGGACAGAAATTCTTAATTTAGATGACATCACATGGAGGCCAGTATCATTCTTGTTTCCCTTTACTACTTTTTAATCACTGCGTTACAGAGAACTGAACTACACCCCAACAGACTTTAATGTAATAAAGTATGGTGGTCAATGTCAGCAATGACATTGGTATTTTCTTGGAGCCCCAAGATTAGCCTGGGGTCTTAAGATCAACTAGTTTCCCATCCCCTCTCAATCTCAACACTCATCTATCCCACCACTCCCCACTGCCCAGCTCCAACCGGGAAGCCAAAATCTATTTTGTTTCATCTCCACTCACCCAGCAACTGTCTCCCAAGATCTCTTTGAAGACATTCAGTGATGAGAATGAACGCAACGCTAGCCAGGTTTTATACAAGTTGGAAATTGGGCACATCACGGATATGGAGTTTAGCCTGATTTCAGTCCAAGAGTTCCTGAATACCTCTCTGTTACAAAAATACACCTATCCTGGCGTCAGGCCTTCTCTTCCTGGATAACCCAGAAGTTGTCTGCTCTGTGGTTGTGTTGGTACCAGATACTCACTCTAAGATCTTGGCCACAGGGCAAATCAGTTCCTTCAGTCTGGCTCAGATTATAGTTTTGGAACTCAGGACTCGGGTTCCCAGTCATCACAAAAGTCTCCACTGCTTTGACTTAACCATCTTCACATTCTTCTCTTACCCATTTTCCCTTTCCTCCTACCCTTCCCCAGCCCCCTCAAATAAATATATTCCTGCACCATTCTTCATCTCTATTCCAGACTAGGTATCTTCGAACCTAATTCATACTTTCTTGCCACTTCCTGGGCATAGGTTTGGTCAATTTTCATAAACCAGGCTTTTGAGAAATTGTTGTGTACTTTTCAACCCAAAATTTATTAGAATTCAAAGGACTGCATTTCATAATTTTAAATGAGCAATGTGTACTTCAGGTCTATAACAACCATAAAAAGAAATTGAATTATTTTTAAATGTTATTAATGGACCATTTATATTGTATTTATAGCTAAAATTTGTTATTGTAACAGAGTCTGCTAGCTGTTTACTTCTAGCTTCTCTAGGGAGAAAGGCCCTGACTTCAAGCTGGACCCATACACCTCAGAATGGAGACTATTTCCCATCCTCCCTTGCAGTTAGGCACGGCTGTCTAAGCTCTGGCTAGTTCACGTGTGCCTTCTGCACCTTTTTCTCTGTCCTTCCTTCATTCTTCTGCCTGGGATATGGATGCCCCCGATTGGTGCCATGAAATCAAGGTCACACAAGGTAGGAAAACAAGTAAGAAAGAGCCTGGGTCCCTGCCATCATCAAAGAGCCACACCAGCCCTGGACCACCTTGTACAAGAGAGAACCAGCCCCTATCCTGTTTTACTAGGTTATGTGTAGATGTCTGACTTGCAGTTAATCTTCATCTTACCTAATACAGTCATTCAAGTGTCTGAAGTTTTCAAATTGAACATGAACTGCATAAGGACGTGAACAACCAAGGTAACTTACTAATACATGTGTCCACATCCTCTGGAGAACAAAGGAACATGTAAGAAAACACACATTTAAAATAATATTCTTTAAAGCTTTTCCTACAGTAGGTGAATATATAGTTCCATGTGTTTTAATCATTCACATCATTAAACCTTGACAACAATAAATCATCTTGTACATTCTTTCTGAATTCTAGTGTAGTACATTCAAGTGTTTGCATCCTTTCAAAATTGCCTAGATTTATATTTCTTAACTCTCCCAAGGACACAGACCTTAAATGAGCAATAAACCAAAATGAACTACTCTGGCATTCTGCATTTCTTGGAGAATGATTTTACTTCCTTAACTAGGAAAAAAAGTATTTAATTTAAAAAATTAAGATAACTTTTAAAAAGTGGAAAGAACTAACCCATTAAGAGAAAAGTAACTTGGCCCAGCCAGTGTGGCTCAATGATTGAGCATTGACCTATGAACCAGAAGGTCACAGTTAGATTCCCAGTCAGGCACATGCCCAGGTTGCAGGCTTGATCCTCAGTAGGGTGTATGCAGGAGGCAGCCTATCAATGATTTTCCTCTCATCATTAATGTTGCTATCTCTCTCTCCCTCTCCCTTCCTCTCTGAAGTCAATAAAAATGTATTTTATAAAGAGAGAGAGAGAGAGAGATTTACCCTTGCATACTTGGAAAAAGCATATTATTATTTAAACTAATTGGAAATATTCCTTGATGGTATTTAATATTTAGCTCATTCTAAGTAGTGGCTAAAATTAATGTCATTGTTATGCCCTGCACTATTATAAGGTCATGTGTGTATATGGCAGTTAAAAGAAATAAATATTTGTCTGCATCTGGGAACTTTTGAGGCAATAAAAAAGTTGAGGGCATTTTTCTTTTTTATAAACAGCATGAAATTTAACTGGGGCAGCAAATTTTTGTTGTGAGGAATTCACGAGAATGAAACAATGTGATTGCTTTGAAAGTAACCAGAATTTAAGTTTTCAACCCACAAGTTCACAGTTTACATTTTTTTAATTGAAGGATTTTGACAATGGTGCCTTCAATTCTAAATGAGAAGATTTTCACCCGAAATAGAAATTCCATCCGTAAGCCACTTTTAATGCACTGATTTCTAGTTTACATTTAGAATGTTTCATTACTAGATCTCAAATTCAAAACAATGAGATAATCAGCTCTTAATCAACCAAACCAATTAAGGTGAAAAGTGACAAGAAAAATCCCAAACGACAGTGAATATGAGAATGAATTTAAAAATAACAGGCTCTGTGACACACTGAGCTGGAATGGTGGGGGGTGGAGAGGAGAGCAAGGAGGCAGCAGGTCTGCCTTCCTATGCATGAGTTTCTGATTGTGTGTGTGTGTGTGTGTGTGTGTGTATAAAACTAATGTGAAAAATTAGAAAGCATTTCCTAAGCACATACCAGCTGAGAAGGAAAAATGACTCAAAACTAAGCTGCAAGCCAAAACTGTACAGTGAAACTAGCCTGGGGTTCAACATTTTCCATAGATAACCTACCCTAGGTAATCTGATTCTATAACTGAATTTAAACCTCTTCTCATAAGTACCCTCATCTGAGGTACTGTCCTAGAAATGGCTGAGACTTTTCTTATCAGTATTGACATGACACCTGCCAGTCCTGAGACACCCCGTCTTGCTCTGCAATTCATAGCTCCCCTCGGAGACCACAAGCGGGGCCAGAGTCTCCCCCTTGTTGAAGAGAAGTTCATTATGTTAACCCTAGTCTCAAGCCCAAAGATAAATCTTCTTCCTGTCATATTCCTTTAATTACTCAGACATAGGATTTCCCCTTGGCATCTTCAAATTGCAATTCCCACATTTTAAAACAAGATGCATTTCCATTCGTTCTTCTAAAGCTCAAGTGAGTGGAGGGCTTCCACCAGGAAACAAGGGTAACATCACTGGCAGCTCAGCAGCAGCCCACTTGATCCCATCCCACATAAAATGAGTGACTTAAAACAGAGATGTAAACAGGTTGGTGCACAGGCACAACTGTAGCCTAAAAGGCTTTAATCTTTTCTCTGTGAGAAAATGAATGTGCTTCTGAATTACTTACCTATTTATGTCGAGGCAGCGTCTTTTAATCTGCTCCTGCTTTCTTTCTTTGAGAGTGTGATCGCTCCACCACCAAAAAAAAAAAAAAAACATAATCGATGCCATTTATAAAAACGTAATTCCAAAGGAAAGTTCATTCTCAATGGCAACACACAACTGGAATTGGGTCTGAGCTGTCAGACACTTACAAAGATGTGAAGTGCTTCTAGAACCCAGCGTCTTTGACTCAAGCATGTAAACCATAACCACCAAAGGTGTTTGCTTCCCTCCACCCAACCTCAAGCAAATTTTATTGGCTCAGGTGGATGCTCAGCATACTTGCAAGTGTTCCAGTAAAATCAAGACTTTTCTCCAACATTCTAAAGATTTGTCTTGTCACTTTTTACAGGAAATGTACCTAACGGAGTCTCAATGTGTCAGGTGGTAGGCTTGGAGCCCACAATGACGGTGGAGGGAGAGGCAGCCAGCTCCCAGGACCTGGAAGGTTCCCCTCTCTCCACAGGGCCCCGCATCGTTATGGTTGTAAACGACAGTAGCTGCCTGGTGTTTTTGTGACTCCAGCTTGCTGGTAGGGACACCCACGGGGATGGTGGTCTGGGCTACCAAACCTCCCACCTTGTAGACCAGCCCCAGAGCAGGGGAGCGCGGTGGCCTGCAGACACGAAATTCACAGTCAATGCTGTTCTTAATGATCTTCTCAAAGAGGACATGTTTAAAAACACACACGAAGCTTCCAGTGAGAAATTAATAACAGAAGATGATTGAGAATCATCACTACAGGGCTCTGAGTGATTCGTAACAATTAACAATGAGCAGCTGTCCTCTCTGTATATTAACTCGGTGAATCCTCTCACAGGGCTGTTTTATAGCTGAGGAATCAAGCATGCCTTGCCCAGTTCTCAGGACTGGCAAATGGCAGAAGGGGACTCAGAGTAAGAACTGCCTCACTCAGAAGTTACAGCCCATCAGACTCCGACAGTGGACTCTGATGATCTTCCATTCTGGTGGAATTTTCTCTCCAGACACAGAGAAAAAATACATCTCCTTACTTTGCATCACTTTAAAGAGTAAAGTTAAAGCAACCTTTCCCAGGAGGCTGTATGAATTTTATAATCAACACAAGTTAACAAAATAAGTAAAGTGTTCCTGACAGAAGCCAAATCACTAGATTTAACCTCTGCCCTTAGTTTGGTGACTACTTTGTCCAACCTGATGATCACAAGGAACAGCCATCATTAAAGACCAGACTAGCACAGCCCGGACATTCCCAGGTGTATTCTATCAGACTTTGAGATTCTGGCCCTGGCCGGGTAGCTCAGGTGGTTAGTGTCATCCCGATATGCCAAGTTTGCAGGTTCAATTCCATGTCAGAGCATATGCAAAAAACAACCAATGAATGTTTGAGTGAGTGGAGCAACAAATCAATGTCTATCAAATCAGTAAATAAAAGATTAAAAAGCTTGAGAGTCTGTCTTCAGACATCTGGCACACTGTCTTCGTCCTTTTGGGCTGCCATAACAGAATACCACAGACTAGGTGGCTTATAAACAACAGATATTTGTTTCTCAGTCTGAAGGCTGGAAGTCCAAGATCAAGGCACCAGCAGCTTCAGTGTCCAGAGAGACCTACTTCCTGATTCATAATAGCATCTTCTCACTATATCCACACATGGTGGAAGAGGTGAGGGAGCTCTCTGGCTCTTTTTATAAGGGCACTAATCTCATTCATGAGAGCTCCACCCTCATGATATAATTATCTCCTAATAGAGGCCTGGTGTATAAAATTCATGCACGGGGCGGGGGGGGGGAGGGGCGGGAGGTGTGTCCCCTCAGCCTGACCTGCACTCTCCAATCCGGGTCCCCTTGGGGGATGTCTGACTGCCAGTTTAGGCCAGATCCTGCAGTGATACAGCCTAAACCGGCAGTCAAACATCCCTCTTGCAATCCGGGACTGCTGTCTCCTAACAGCTCACCTGCCTATCTGCCTGATTGCCTCTAACCGCCTCTGCCTGCCAGCCTGATTGCTCCCTAACTGCTCCCCTGCCAGTCTGATCACCCCCTAACTGCTCCCCTGCTGGCCTGATTGCCCCTAACTGCCTCTGCCTTGGCACCCGCCACCGTGGCTTTGTCCTGAAGGATGTCCGGAAGATGCCCAGTCTAATTAGCATATTACTCTTTTACTAGTATAGATAGGTCCCACCTCCTAACACCATTACATTGTGAATTGTGGGGGGACACAAACATTCTGTCCATAGCACAAACAAACTCATACCCTCCAGTGACCCATAAGTTACAACTGAATGTACATGGGCAGGATGATTCTGTGTCAGGCATGGAAATGGGCCATGGAAATCTGAATGTGTACAACCCAATAAGTATTCAAATCCTCCGTGTCTGCACAGCATTATTCTCCTTTTCTTCATTCTCCATACCTAGTGAATGAAGCAGGAGCCTGGCTAACTCCCTTATACTAAGAAAGTAACAACTGGGGAGCAGTAGGGCTGGCGTCCTAATCTTTTTCTTCAACACCCATCCTATTTCTTCCTTCCCCACCCCACCCCCCTGTCCCAATCATTCTCTGTCTCCCGATGAAGCTAGGGCAGATCCACAAAGTCCCTTTCCACACCACAGGAATCTAACAACCCCAGGGAGTCGAAGAATCTAGCAAGTCAGAGAGCCCCAGCGTTGTGCAGCAGCTGGCTTTGATGACAGTCCCAAGGGCAGTATTGCTATTTTACAATACTTATCACACAGTCATTAATTTCAGAACAATGTCTCTGAAGTCCTTAGCACCCTCCAGTGGCTTTCTGAGCCCAGTTAAGCTTAACAGCAAGGCAAGGGCTGTGTTATAAGGGGAGTGCTGCTCTCACATAGGGGCTGTGAAAGACTGAACCCAGAAAACCTTGGAGACACTTCAGCATGGCCTTGGCCTACTCCTTGTCACCTTTAGTGCCTGGACTTGCAAGTGTGGCTGCCCCGTTCCAGCTGTTCTATGCTATCTAGAGTGGGAACATTGTGTCCTGCAGCACATCCCCCTAGTGCTGAGGCTGGAATGCAGCTTCCAAGGTGTCTGAGCTCCTGGCAACACATGGCTCTCTGCAGAGCTGGCCTCAGCCTGTGAACAGCTGCCCGTGCAGATGGTCAAGCTCAGGCAAATGTACGTGTGAACTCGAGATAAAGGCTCGGAAATGAGAGTGCTGGAGATTAAATGGAGGGGTGTAAAGAACATGAGCAGTCATACACCCCAGTAATACCAAGTAAGGGAAGTGTGGGAAAGCAATCCATGGGTTTATGTCATGTGGACAGTCTATACTAAGAAATTCTACTCTGGCACCTGCAGGATATAGAGTAACTGCCTGTTCTGTGGATAAGTTGGGTCAAACCTTCATTTGGGGCTCAGTGGAAGACTCTAAAGATGAAGTTATTTTCTCGTAGTATATTCACCAAGGCATAAGGAAGAATCACCAGATGTACTTAGCCACCATCATATAATCACAGAGGTGATTTGGGCACCCATCTCTGTGATTTCAGGGAGCTTGAGAGGCCTCTATCCCTGGTGGCGGGGGTGGGTTTGGGAGGGGGTGGGGGATGCGGAATAATCTGCATCCTTTAAATAGTTAACATGGGAAACTTTACCTTGGACTTGCAGCTCCTGCATAAAATGAAGTTGTTATCAGTCCCTACTGCCTTGGAGTGAATGATGTCATGAGAATTAGAGCAGATGATGTCTGTGAAGGGAGGGGAGCTTGGGAAATAAATTTCCTGAGGCCTAGGAGAGGGTATTTCCCAGGCTGTGCTCATCAACAGAGTTCACCCTTTTGAGATTCTGAAATGCTCAGGTTGTTAAAACAAGTATGAAAGGACATGAACCCACAAGCTTTGTTTATTATTTAATAAGCCAGATTAATAGATATTTTTATACTTTCCATTTCAGATAATACTTTCAATGAATATTGCAAGGGTCTGTGCAAGACAAAGCGTTGTGCTGTCAGAACATAGAGAAAACCTCAGTCTCACTGACTTCAGAACTCATTTGAGCCTGATCTGATACCATCTTCCTGACAACAAGGGTCCCTTGTAGGACCCATCACAAATGATTCCTGTTGCCTGCTGCCTTCTTCCGGAACATGTGTCATTACAATGGGAGGTAAGGCTGGCTGCAGGCACTGAATGATTAGAAAAGGACTCTTGGATTGACTCAGAGTCGCTACAATAAAATCAAACCCAAATAAACATAAAAGGTACAAGTCAACCAACACTCCCTCTGCCACAGGGAAACTCCCAGGTCCATGCCAGTTGTTAGAGAACAGCCTGTGAAATAAGTCACCAAATTATCAACTTTGTGAGTTGATCAATCAGGTCACTCCATGTTATGTCCTAGAGGCTGGTAGGAAAGGGGTAGTTCATTTGAGGTAATCCATGTGTTCCTGAAAGGGTTCATGTAAATCAAAATTTTCCACATAAAAAGAAACTTGTTAATTAAAAGAACGCTGTTCAAAAAACCCCATTTTAATGTGAAAATTAGCTCTTAAAGTCTCTTTTTGCATAGGTTTAAATGTGTATGCACCGAATTTTCTTTCTTTTTTTCCAATATATTTTTATTGATTTCAGAGAGGAAGGGAGAGGGGGAGAGATAGAAACATCAGTGATGCGAGAGAATCATTCATTGATCAGCTGCCTCCTGCATACCCCACACTGGGGACCAAGCCCACAGCCCAGGCATGTGCCCTGACCAGGAATCAATCCTTGACCTCCTGGATCATAAGTCGATGCTCAACCACTGAGCCACGCTGGCCTGACTGCGTAAGTGTATGACCCACTGCCTGTTACACAAAGACTGAACAATGAGAGAACCCATGTTCTACACTGTGCCCGCTCACTGCCTTCTCATGAAATCCTGAAAGAGAGAAAAGGGCATTTTGGGTGGGTCATGGAGTGCAATTTTACTTGGCAGATGATTATATTATGTCACGGTTCTCCAGAACCCACAAATAAAGAGAATTATTATAAGGAACTGGCACGCATGATTATGGAGGCTGACAAGTCCCAAGATCTGCAGGGGGAGTCGGCAAGTTGAAGACTCAGGAGTAAGTTCCAGTCTGAAGGCCAACAGATTCCAGACCCAGGGAGAGCCCAAATTTCAATTTGAATCAAAAGGCAAGAAAAAGGCTATCAGGAAGGATGAATTCTGACTTATCTAGGGGTGGGGAATAAACCTTTTGTTCTATTCAGCCTTCAAGTGATTGGGTGAAGGCCCATGCACCTTTGGGAGGGCAATCTGCTTTACTCAGTCTACTGACTTACATAGTAATCTCATCCAAAAACACCCTCACAGAAGCACCCAGAATAATGTTTGGCCGAATGTCTTGGCACCCAATGTTCCAGTCAAGCTGACACAAAAAATTACCCATTATAATGATGATGACCTTTTTCTGCAAGTAAGAATACAGGAGCAGGTGTCCAGATACACATGAAGCTGAGGATCCCAGAGTCAACCTGGTCAACACAGAGAGACTAGACTATAGGGTTGCAGCCCAGGCCTTTCCTGGCTTCACCACAGTCTACTGCCTGTCTCTACTTATTTCCTCCACAGTGTGCAGAAGCGGGAGCAGAGGGGCTATAAGACCAGCCCAGTCTTCCAGGAGCCACCCTGGCCCAGGCATTCTCAGGCCCCATCAGTCTTTCAGGTCTGGGGACAACTAGAGGCTGCCCTGATCCTCATCCCCAGCGTTCTGACCTTCTCTCAGCTCTCACTCACTGCAATAATCTACTTTAGCCACATTTTCTAAAAATACACTTCAGTTCTCTGTTACACTTACTAATACATTCTATTTCAGGCCTGTTTGCATTCTTACTTAGAAATCCCCATATAGGCAGCAGTGAAAGCATGCAGAATGTTACAGCATTTCCTTCAGGAAGGGTCCTGCCTGCTCTGCTGTGCTCAGCATATCTTTCCATGCTGGTGGCAACTGTGTATAAAACCTTTCCACACTGGATGGTAATTGGTGATAGAAAAGAAAAAGGCTGGGGTTGGAGGAGAAAGAAAAAAGTGAGCCAGGAAACAGATTTACTAGGCACACAATGGAACTCCACGCTTCCTTCTTCTCACACCTGCCCTCCTCGGGCACATGCCCCGCCTTGGCCCCCAGAGTCACTGTCACCACAGAAGCAGCTGCACAATGGCCTCCATTGAAGGCACATGACACATGTCAGAAACCTGGAGGACATCTAAAGAAAGCCACAGCCCTGGCTTAGCTCCAAGAGCCATCCCTTAGGAGCTGTTTTCCAGGGCTGAGGGCGGGAAGTCATCATTTCCACTGCACCGGGTCCCCTCCTATGAGCTCATTCTCCCCAGAGCTAAGGTCCCTGCTGGCTTTCCGCGGCTGTTGGAAGAGCTCCCTGACTTTCCTGGCATTTCCAAGAATGTTGGCTCTCCTCTGTAATTACGTGGAGGATAATGACAGCTCTCCTTCTCTGATCTTTGCCTTCCTGTAGGGATTGCGGTAGAAGTATTGTCTGATCCATTTTCAAAGGCCTCCGTTCGTGCTTCCTTCTTCCTGTTTTATCCCATGATCACCTTGATTGGCCTGCCTTTCTCCCAACACATATTGAATAATGTTCCTCTATCTGAAGGTGAAACATGGAGGGAAACGGTGACTGGCGGTGTTAGCTGCCGAGAAGGTCCTCAAGGAGGGGAGACAAGAAGGGGCCACAGTGCTGGGGCTGGAACAGGGAGGAGGGGGTACCAAGGGAAGCCAGAGCTCAGAGCCCAGCTGGTGCAATATTTATGTCTTTCTGATTGCCAAGCTCATGGGTGACAGAATGCCAACTCCACCCACCCTACCTTTTTCAGAGCTCAGGACCGTGGCTAGTGTGCCATCCTAAACTTGGTTCCCCAAGTAGGAAATAGCTCATTTTTTACAAAACCATTAGACTAAATGATAGTCCCTCAACAAAGATAGACTGAAGTCTCCCAAAGTCCGGACTTCAGGGGCTTGGCCAATAACACGCACCCAGAAATGGGCTGGACAGAGGTGGTTAACAGCAGAAAGGAGGAAGTTAACCCAGCCAGACCTTTTCATGAAAGATCATGAGAAGGAAAAGAAATAGGAAGCTAAGAGTATTCCTCTAACTGTATTATCTCTTTTGCACACTTAGCTAGCACTGTGATCTAGACAGGGAAATGATTATTAACAGCTCTGAAATAGGACCTCCTACCATCTGAAAAAGTCCTGAGCCCCCCTCCCTAATAGCAGATCTTATTTGTCTAAAGGCTTTGTGCAACCCTTAGTAACAGAAAACATTAGCATCAACAAGAAACCCTCCAGCACCACCACAGCATCCCACTGGTGAGTTCAGATAACCAAAATGAGCCTCATCACCTTGCGTAGATCTTCAGGTGCTGTCACTGAATTCAATTACATCCACATAACAAAAGACCGCACACCATGGGCTGTTTATCATGCATACCCAGTAGGCTGCTTCATAGATGCAAATAATTTTGTATGTAATAAATACACACGTATGGAAAACAACTAAGGTTTCCCAGGCTGCATCCCTTTCCCTTTTCTCTAGTTCCCTAAATAGCTTCTCTTGAACACTGTAGCTGCCAAGACAGAAGAAGTCATTGCTTGAGAAGAAGAAAAAAGTCTACAATTCAAACTTTTGTTCCTTAAGCATAAGAATAGTGAAAATGCCTGGTGAGATTTCTTTAGGAGGAATAAGTTAGTTCTCCATTGTGTTACCAAGGAGAATAAAGTGGCATGCAGGTGGCTGATGTGGAGGCCCCCACAACAGTCTAAATGTAATTTACAAAAGGACTTCTTCCCTGAACACCCACTCCTCTCCTCCTCCCACCTTGCTGTTGTGTGAATTCTGTAAGGGGGCAGGGGCAGAGATGCAAGGAGAGGGAGCAGGAGCAGGCTGCCGCCCTTTATTTCCCTATTCAGAGAGATGCTAAGGATTAAAGAGGTAATTGTTGCTTCTGGAGCTCTTCAGCTATAAGATGCTCTATAAATACCAATAACCACCCCCTCATGGGAAACCACACTTCATTACAGTGGAGGTAAATGCTGCAGCAGCCTGCAGGAAAGGCGTGATCACCAAGGGAACTTCTGCCATCCTGAGCAAACACAGAGTAACCACAGAGCAGAGTGATCCACACAGTGTCCTGCTCCAACTGGAGGCAGGAGCTCCCTGTCTGCTAGCATCTAATAATACTACCAACTCCCATGTATCCACCATTGTGCACTTATTAGGCTCCAACTGTCTGCCTAAGGGGCACTACAGAATAGTGGTTATGTACACAGGCTCTGGAGTGAGGCTGCCTGGTGGCAATCCTGGCTCTGCGCACTCACTAGTTGTCTGACATTGAAAAGTCACCTCACGTTAGAACACCTCTATGTCTTCACTTGTAACATGACAGTGATAATAGAACTCACCTCACAAGATCACTGTGAGGATTCAACAGGTTCATCTGGGTCCAGAGATGATACCACTGTCCAATACACAGATGAGTACCAGACATCTGCTGATTCTAAGTTGCTATGAAACCAGCTATCAAATGTATGGCTCCATAGTATTTTATTTATTCCTTGAGTAGTTTATATTTGGTTATTTTAGCATTAACATCGAAATGAAGGAGGAAAGATTTACCAATTAGATGCAACTGAACACTTACCCATGTGCGTTAAAACAGAGAAATAGAAGATGAAACCGCTGAATTTGGAGCCCCAACAATGAAGGTGTTTAAGAGTTATTCTTTTTAGCTGCTAGGCAGTGGCATATAAAGCGAGGAGAGAGAGGGTATGTATCACAGACATTGTTTAGAATTTCGGGCACATCACGATAATAAAGCAGACTGACTTTTAGTCAATGTTATTGTTTTAATAGTAGGTTCTATATAGGCAATGCCCTTCCTTAGCACCTGCTCCAAACCCTTGCCTTTGCCTCAGTGTGCTGGTGCATACCAGTATTATTTTAAAAGAGAAAAAGCTGCTCACCTGAATCTTCTACTAGGAAGCCCTTAGTCTACCCGGGCAGTGAGCCAGCTTCCCAGGGTAAACTTCCCGTAAGGCAAAGAGTGTGTCTGCTGTCAGCCAGGCCCAGGAGGGAATCCTTGACCTAAGGTTTAGCTGAGTGGCTCAGAGTGATGGTTCCCAAAGTGGGGTCCCTACACCAGTAGCAGCAGCACCACCACCTGGGATTTGTTAGAAGTACAGGTTCTCAAGCCCATCCATGACTTACTGAATCAGAAACTCTGGGGGTGGGGCCCTGTAGTCTATTTTTTAACAAGAGATTCTGATGCCCACTCAAGTATGCAAACCACCAGCTTCAAGAAAGTTATTTAATTTTTCTGAGTCATAGTTTCCTCATTCAGCAAGGCAGTTAATGTCACTCACCTCATAATACTACAGTGTAAGGATTAATTGTAACAGTATAGTCAAGTATTTGGTACAATGGCCCCAAACATGGTGGGCACTCAGTACATTGTACCTATCGTACCAATGTCAGTATAACAGATTCACAAAACAGCAGCAACTCAGAAGCAGCTAGAGTAAGCTTGGAATCCATGAAGCCTGATTTTCAGGAAAGCAATTTAAAGGATGGTTCAAGGAGAGAAGCTAAGGGACACCAACAGATAATACTGTACCTGCCCAAGGTCCCCCAGGATCACTAACCTGTGTTACCTTATGATCCCACAGACTCTGGCTCCTCAAGCATCTTAGGGGTTGGAAATCCCAGAAAATAAAAGCATTCCACATTTTATTGTTAAAATAAGGGTAATATGAGTTTTGAGGAGATGCCACCAGAGAGACCACTGGTATTCTGTATATGTATAATGCAAGTCTTCAGAGAATGTTCTGAATTGCTAAAGGATGTTTTTAGTAAGGATCAATGATTAGAAGCATCATGTCCAGACTGGCAGTGCCTGAAATTCTAGAGTAAGGAGTGAGCACACTGGAAGAATCCCATTTGGATTACACACCACCGTTACCTGAAACAATTCTGGCAGAGGTCATGTGGGCCTCAGCACAGCCAAATGCAGTGGACCCATGGAGCTTCTTCCTCTGTTTTGGAGAGGAAAATATCTGAGGCAAGATTAGAGCCTATTTTTATAGTCTTCTTTAAATCCTTATATATCCTGCAATTGGGGGTGAGGAGGAAGCACACTTTCTTTAACTTACAAAAGCAAGCCTATATGTACTACACAGAAAGTGAAAGTTTTCAAAAGCATTAGAGAAAATCATTAGGAAATCTGGAAGGCAAGTGCAGCCTTCAAAGCTAGCTGTGTTTACATAATAATGGACCTTCTGAAATAATCTGAAAATAAATTATCTGGTTGCTTACTAATACATGAATATTTGGAATCATTGAGACAAATTTTTGGATCTAAGAAAAATCTGAAACAATCAAACAGAAAATTCACCATCCTTTTTTTCTGACATCTATCCATTTACTTAAATAGCAGACTATACCCTAAAGAAAATGTTCAAGACTTTAAAATAACCTTGTAAACCAAAAATGTGAGGCAGAGAA
Source organism: Corynorhinus townsendii (assembly GCA_026230045.1). Taxonomy (NCBI): domain Eukaryota; kingdom Metazoa; phylum Chordata; class Mammalia; order Chiroptera; family Vespertilionidae; genus Corynorhinus; species Corynorhinus townsendii. Next base: position 140,336,189 of record JAPDVU010000001.1, on the reverse strand, counting down.
AAAAGACTGCCAGGAAGAACCAGCTTCTGTGAGAACTGATTATAAACAGAGGCTTAAAATAATGATTTAAAAAGTGAATCCTCAAATCCCTTGAGTCATTTCAACTAAATTGTTCTCTGAGTAAAATATAATATTACTAAGGGCCCAGTGCACGAATTCACGCACCTTGAAAGGAACTGTGGGCCATGAGGCTGCGGTGGGCACAGAGGCAGGTCTCAGCTCATCCTCCATGCCCCCACCTGGCCCCTCCCACCACAGCCCCAGTCCCCTGTCTGCCAGCAGCCCCGCTCCTGCTGCCACTGCTCCCATGCGCTGACAGTGATTGGGGCCTGCGCTGTCAGCGGGTGCAAGCGGCAGCTGCTGCCCGATCGCCCCTCAGGAGCAGGGGGAGGTGGAGAAGCCCTGAGGGGCAATCAGGGCCAGCAGCCACCACTTACACCCACTGAAGGCACTGAGCAGTCGGGGCCAGCGCTGGGCGCCAGCAGCAGGTGCGAGCGGCAGCTCCAGCACCAGCAGCAGGTGCAAGCGCCCGGTGGGATCACGACCATGGGAGCAAAGAATTTTTAGTAACCACCAGAGGTTCACCCCAATGACAGTGACCGGCGCCCTGCCTTGGTCTGGCACCCCTGCTCACTTGCTCCACCATCCCGCGGTGGCCAATGCCCACCATGTTCCATGTTCTTCCACCTGCTGCCAATGCCCACCATGTTCTGAGTGTGCCCCCTGGTGGTCAGCACACATCATAGCAACCAGTTGTTCGATTGTTCCACCGTTCGGTCTATTTGCATGTTAGGGTTTTTTATATATATATATATATATATATATATATATATATATATATATATATATATATATATATTTTTTTTTTTCCTCCAGAAGCTGCAAATTTAAAAGCCAGATTTTTAAAAAAATATATTTAATTTTAAAAATAAATCAATATAGTTGATTTTTTTTTTACAGAGAGGAAGGGAAAAAGATAGAAACATTGATCAGCTGCCTCCTGCACACCCCCCACTGGGGATGTGCCTGCAACCAAGGTACACGCCCTTGACCGGAATTGAACCTGGGACCCTTCACTCTGCAGGCCGATGCTCTATCCACTGAGCCAAACCGGTTAGGGCTAAAAGCCAGATTCTTAAACGCTTATTAAATAATATTATACTATAAATGCTTTTGCCAAAGCATTTTATTATATTAACTTTTCCTAGGAAAAAAGTTATCAGCATTCCCACACTGAAAGTCCTTGTTATGTGGTTATTTAAGGACTAGCAATTACTGTGCAAGGTGTGTCTTTTCTTTTCTAAATCTATGTCAGAAGGTAGCAAACCAAATAAGGGATATCTCGCAAATGTTGCTTGCACAGCCCACAGGGAAGGCCTGGCTCGGAGGAGACAGTTAACTCCTTCAGTTACTAGTACAAGCTGAAATCCAGACATTTCTAAATCACATATGGAAAGGGGAGGGTCGGGGAATGTCTATCTTTTCACCTAGAATGCTGGCTTTAATCCAGGAGTGTACAAATGCTGCATGGTTCTTCCCTCTTTAAATAGAAATAAGACCAAGTTCCCACTTCAGAGGAACCTCCCTAGGCTTGATGGGGCAGTGACTTCAAGAATCCCAGAAATAGCTCGGCCAGTGTGGCTCAGTTGGTTAAGCATCACCCCATGCAGCAAGAGGCTGGTGGTCAGATTCCTGACCAGGGCACATACTAGGGCTGCAGGTGATGTTTCTCTCTCTCTCTCTCTCTCTCCCCCCCCCCTCTTTTTTCTCCCCCCCCCCCCCCATCCCTTCCTCTCTCTAAAACATTAAAAACATTAAAAAAAGAAAACAATTCCTTACTCACAGGACACCACTCCCCTCCTCTCTCTCAGCCCGTTTCCTCTGGATCAGGAGAGCTATGGGTTTTCGTGCCTAGGAATCTCTCCCTGTGGAGGAGTTGACTCCATTTCCATGAGTTTTAATGACCCACCTTTCTGGGACTGATGCTGTGTGGGCTACTGAGGGCAGATGAGATTTGAAACCAGGAAGAGGCTGCCAAATAATGAATAAAAAGAGACACCCCAGCCTTACCCCCCCACACACCTCCAATAATTAATTATTTGCTTGCCTGAATCTAATAAGAAAAACCACCACATGAAAGGAAAGTATAACAAAGACAGCAGCTAATTCTTCTTAAACCTTCTGGAAATTCTGGTTCAGAAGGGGGAGGGTGTGGTCTGGGATTTGGGTGTAGATCAGATTTAGGGCTCATGCAATTCTAAGCAACTCACCACACATGTTCCCGCTGCATGGGCTGGAGGCTGGGGGGAGGGGCAGGAGGAGAGAGGATGCTGGAGGGGGTGTCTCAGGCAGGAAGGGCATCCAACAGGGGGCCAACTCAGAAAATGCAGGAGAGTGTTTTTCCTTGTACTTTGGGCTGCAATACAGTCCTTACTGTTCTCAGCTCCATGCCTCCATGGAGAAACCTCCCCTCCCTTACCCCATTCCCCAAGTGATCCCACACTCAGCTCTTTTCTGCAGCTGAAACCAGCCTCATCCCAACAGAACGTTCTGGATCCACCTTTGCCATGGGAGACCACAACCTGGCTTTTATTCTCCCCATAGTTCACCATTTTGAAATCACTTTTTAAATATTTAAATAAAATCGGCAGATGTACAAATGACATGGATGGACTGTATCAATGTCAACATCCTGGTTGTGATATTTTGCGACAGTTTTCTAAAATGTTACTTTTGCTGGAGGAGTACACAAGTGGGATGCCTCCAATGTTTGTGGGAGTGGGGTTCTTGGGGCATGGCTGAAATAAGAATTTTCAGAAGTCCCCACAGGAAGATGAGAGGTGGTAAAAGATTTCACTGGGGTGGAGTTCCAGTCCTCAGGTTACAATGTCCCATTTCTCCCAAGCCAGACCTGAAAGGGGCAGCTGGAAGTTCAGCAGAACCAGAAGCAGGGACAGTTCCATGTTGCAGCCGGGTGAAGTGTAGTATTTAGTCCAGGTTCAATTCATTAATCCCCTGTGGGAGTCCCACAGGACCCTGTGCCACGTGGGCACAGGGGAGCACAGGCTCTTGCCACAGGAGTCCCAAGAGGGCCCAGCATGTGTGTGTGTGTGTGTGTGTGTGTGTGTGTGTGTGTGTGTGTGTGAGAGAGAGAGAGAGAGAGAGAGAGAGAGAGAGAGAGAGAGAGAGAGAACGAACAAGAGAGGGAACTTCCTTTGTTTTAAATATTCAGGTTTTGCACGTTTGCAGTGGCCATGTCTATTCTGGCCACTGACTTGTTTCCAGGTGTGACTGGCAAGCAAGCACCCTCCCATGCCACTCCGATCTTACTGGGCATGTGTCTATCTGGTCTTCCCTTTCCTGTTAAATAATAACCAAGTTATTACACCGGCATCATTACCATTGGGGGAAACTGGTCAAAGGGTACACAGGATCTCTCTATATTATTTCTTACAACTTTATGTAAATCTACAATTGTCTCAATAAAAATTTCAATTAAAAAAATAAACCAAAGAACATATTTTGTAATTCATGTGACTGAAGACCAATCAAGAGGTCATCCTTCTTACAAGGGAGCCTGGCTTCTGTAGATGCTGCTGGAGCTCATTTACTCAGCAAATATGTGTGTCATTACTCAGGCACTGTTCCAGGCATCACAGTTCCTCAGCTGGTGCTCTTAGAGAATGAGCAGTGAAAGATGAGAGAAAAGTTGAGAGAGCCCTCATATAACTGAATTTCTTTTTTTTTTAACAGAGTTGTGTAGACACATATTAAATATTTGAACTATTTAGGTTGGGATATTGCTCAAGTAGCAATTCATCAGTTACCAGAGTTCCAACTATCAAGAAAACATGAGGGAGGACCACCAACCACTAACTCTTACTATTGTTATAGGCAGTTAGACATGAGCAGAGCAAGGACAATGGGTCAGATAGAGAAACACACCAGGGCAGAAAGCTCCAATGCCTAGCAAGGGGCAAAACTGGGAAAACAAGGACCTCACCCCCAGGGGAACCTTTCCTCCCTTAGCATATTGCTGGTCATATGGTTTGGAACCCCTGACCTTTTCCTCCCTAAAGATAAGAGCTAGGCCTCAGTTGTATTTCAGCTCCAGGACCAGAAAAGCAGCAAAACCAGAAAAGTGCTGCTGTAGCTGCCTCAGGACCAGCTGCTTTGACTAATGACTAATCAGTGGAGACCACGACCCTGAAGAGCACACTTGAAAAGCTGATGAATATTCTATTGAGACCCTCCCCTGAGCCTTCCCTAAGATTCCTACCTGCAATAGAGATATACCCTCAACACAAAGGACCCAGTGCACTCTCTCACCGGGGGAGGGGGGGGGCATGCCCACACCTTTCCCTTCCCCCTTCTTCCTTGTAAGGGTCACATGAGACTTGCAACCAGGGGAGCAGTGAGCAGTGGCAGCTCATCCTGGCTAACCCCTGACCCTGTCTCCAAGGTCCCCTTTTATCTGAGTTCCTAATGAGCCAAAGCAGCCCAGTCTAGGCTCCCCTGTTGCTTCTTCTAAGCCCTTCCTTGTTTCACTGTCCTGAATGTGATGATTTTGCTGTGGCCAATACATTCCTGCTTGCCTTGCTGCACTTTGTCTCTTGACTGAAATCTTTCCTTTAAGAAGATAAGAACTGAGGTCTTGTTGTCTCACTGGTAACACTATTATTACTTGCTTAAATGCTGCTGCATCCTTCCATTCCTTCTGCTCTCCACCTACTTGTGAGCAAGTTGCTCCAGTGGCCAAGAAACAGAACATACTTGGTTTGCTTCAAATTGAGTTATCAAAACCTGTGTGCCTTTTAGCCTGAAAGTTCCAGAGATCTTAACCCAAAGTGCTCCTGGCTACAACCATCCTCATGAAGCATGTTGCTCTATTTGGCAGCCGTCATTTTGTAGACCAGATGAAGCTCTCAAATAGTGTACATGTGCCTTTGACGATGAAGTCCCAGGCACAGATTCTTCTCAAGGGACAGAGGTTCCAGGACTGACAGTCTTGCTTGGCACATTTAGTGACTGTCCTTATCAAAGTATTTTTAACCCATTCTCTCATTTGCTCCTTATAATATTTTACAGTACTTTTTAAAAAATGTATTTTTATTGATTTCAGAGAGGAAGGGAGAGGGAGAGAGAAAGAGAGAGATATCAATAATGAGAGAATCATTGTTCTGCTGCCTCCTGCGTGCCCCCTACTGGGCACTGAACCTGTAATCCAAGCATGTGCCCTGACCAGGAATCAAACCTGATTCATAGGTTGATGCTTAATCACTGAGCCATACTAGCCCAGGCACTTTCCAGGACTTTTATATGAAGAACCTCAATCTAACTCTCTCAAATATTTGTCAGTTCTTGGTGGCTCAGGATTAATGATTTAAGATTAGTTTAGCCTTCTTCTGGCTTCCTTCTGGCTTTCAGGACATCTCACCACGTTTCCACCAGTGGGTAGGCAATAGTTTAAGAGAGAAGAATGGGTTTTCAGTCAGAGGTGACATTGCAGCCCAGTACCAGGACTCAATGGGTGACCTTCCATTTAACCTCCCTGAACCTCTGTCTCTTCATCTGTAACATAAGGGCAACACATCCTCATTGCATGGCCCAAGGGATGATTAAATGTAACAACCTATATAGAACTGGTGGTGGTTGTTCAAAATGTTACCGCTGTTGTTAAAAAGTGAGGTGTTTTTGTTGTTTTTAATTAATATTGGTCCAAGAGAAACAAGAACTAAAACCAAAGTGAGATTTTGGAATTATCAAGAATTTTAATTATCTGCAAGAATCCCTGAATTCATGGGTCATTGAAGATTATCTATAATTAGTGGCTGCTAAAAGAATGCCCAGATGAGCAGGAGGATTTATTTTTTATTTTCATTTATCTGAGTTGGTGAAGATATGTTGCCCTGTTACTCTTCAACTGAAAATCTAACATTAGAAGCTCTGCATGTCATTAAAATCCACAGAGCCCTAATACTTTATAGGTGTATCTTCGTATGATCTCCACATCATTATGGTACCACGGAAATGTGCAATTCAGGGACGATTACTCCCTGCCTGACATCCAGAATGGCAGGTGCTATTTAATCTAATCTTCTGATTAAGAGAATTGCCTGTGAACCATATATAAGTGGCCAAATTTCAAATTATATGATATATCACAAAATATATTTGGGTTGAACATATACTGACCACTCCCTTCTGCCATGTCTGACATTAGCCAACTTAACTTGCCAAATTAGTCTGTGTGCTGGGGTATAGGTGAAGTCATAAGATTATAGTGGCACATCTGCCTGAAAGATGGATGGATACAGAGCATTCTGCTGAGTGAAATAAGACTGACAAAGACAAATGCCACATGATTTCACTCACATGTAAAATCAAAAAACAAAACCATAGACCCGTAGATACAGAGAACACGCTGATGATTGCCAAAGGGAAAGGGGATGGGGGAATAGATGAAAAGAAAAACAAGTAAAAAAATCTGAAAAGTACAAAACATAGTTCGCAAAAATTAAAGAGACAAAATAAATGGGGGAGGGGGACCTATGTTCATTGATGCAAGGATACAAAAAAATATGAAAAATGTCATTAAAAAATAAAATTGATCTACATGTCAACATAAATTCAATCAGAAAGAAAAGAAAAGCTCTCTGACTCAAATCCGCCACTGAGCCCTGTCCTCTGGTTGCTCTCCTATTTGATGATCCACACAGAAATTCTGTACAGTGACTCCACTGCAACATACAAACATCAACTCTTTCTATTTCTGTTGTCCTTACTACTGTATTTTACACCCATTCTGTTTGATTGCCTTAAGACTCACAATACGGTCAAATGCTTATCAGCAGTTTATAAAACTCTTAACAGTCCAGGAATATAAATTGTCCATTTAGTAAAATATGCTCATAAAATAATTCACAGGCTTTACATGGTTTTTGGGCATGCTTATTTTTTTTAATATTTTATTTTTTAATTACAGTTGGAATACAATGTTATATTAGTTTCAGATATACAACCCAATGATTAGACCATTAATATACTGTAATTTACTAAGTGATCACACCAATAACTGTAGTACCCATAAGATGTCTTAGTCATTACAATGCCATTGACTATATTCCCTATATTGTACTTTACATCCCCATGACAGTTCTGTAACTACCAATGTGTACTTCCTAATCCCATCACCTTTTTTACCCATTCCCCACCACTCATCCCATCTAGCAACCATCAAAATGTTCTCTATATCAATGAGTTTGTTTCTGTTCTGCTTGTTAATTTTCTTTTTAGATTTTTCACATATAAGTGAAAACATATGGCATTTGTCTTTCTCTGACTTATTTCATTCAGCACAATACCCTCTAGGTCCATCCATGTTGTTGCAATGGCAAGATTTCATTATTATTTTATGGCTGAGTCATATTCCATTGTGTATATGCACCACTTCTTCTTTATCCATTCATCTATTAATGGACACTTAGCTTGCTTCCATATCTTAAATATTGTAAATAATGCTGCAATGAACATACATGTAAATGTATGCTTACTTTAAAAACATCTCTCCTTAAACTGCTACCACAACAGCAAAAGGCACTGGAGAACCAGCCTGCCTTCTCTGCATTTTTCCAACATCCTTTCTCACCTTTTCATCTCTGTTGCTCTTATTTCCTATCTGGAAATTAAATTCAGGAAGAAAATGCAGCTTAGCGAACACCAGACACATAATCTCACAGTTCCCGGATTCTTTGCACTGTCCTTGAGCATAGATTGCAAAATTGCCTCATTCGGCTAATGCTGGAGAAACGGGACAGTCATGCCATCATGGACTAGCTCTGCTCACTCCCCACACTGGGCCCAGCAACGTGGTCAAACACCCCTGCAAAACCAGTACAGGTGGCAGAGTGGAGGAGCTCATGCAGTCACTGCCTCCCCTTTCCTCCATCTACTGGGAAGCAAACACCTCAGCCTCCCGAGCTCACCTGAAACAGCCAGTCCTCAAAGATGGCCCAAGACTCGTGCAATAGAGAACAGGGCAATACAATGACAAGGGTTTCTCATCACCTTTCTGTGCACTTCCTAGGAATATAGTAAATTCTTGCAACCCCTGGACATCTTCTCTCTGTTCTATAGAGCGGGGCTTACCATGATTAAAAAATAAGGATCTGCATTATTATGCACTTTTAAACCCTTAAAATAAATCTGATTTCTGTGCTTGCTTAACTAAAACACAAACCTAGGGCTGTTCGTGAATATGCTGGCTCCAGATAGATCTATATCTTGGATTTTGGTTGCCAGGAAAATTCCAGACTCCCAAATCCAAGTGCTAGTCTGGGTTCTTATTCCTTCTTATCTGAGTAAGATTTAAGATGTTGTAGTCTTAAAGATGCAAGAAACACTTTTCCTATCACATTTTCCTACAGCTATGATCTTTTTTCTCAAGTTTCACCAAAATGTAATTAAACTAAACACACACACACACACACACACACACACACAGAAAAATCTCTTTAAAAACTCATTAAATCATAGAAATTTTCAAAATAACCATATTTTACTTTCAACTGATTCAGAAACTATGAAAGAGAAATCTGCCCAGTAAAGGAGCAGACTAAGAAAAAAAAAATAAACATAGGAGAAATATTTTTCAAATGTCTACTTCAGTGGTCAGTAAACCGCAGCTCGTGAGCCACATGCGTCTCTTTGGCCCCTTGAGTGTGGCTCTTCCACAAAATACCATGGCCTGGGTGAGTCTATTTTGAAGAAGTGGCATTAGAAGAAGTTTAAGTTTAAAAAATTTGGCTCCCAAAAGAAATTTCAATCGTTGTACTGTTGATATTTGGTTCTGTTAACTAATGAGTTTGCCGACCACTGGTCTACATTATCTACTGTACAAATAACTCTATGGTATTTTCAGACAATGACTGTCATAAAGACATATGGAATGTGAGGGCTATGTGGTATACATGAATATATGTGTGTGTTTTCAATTTTCTGTATCTATTATTTCATCTTAAAGGGACAATTTGCACTTAACCACTCCTTAAATGGAAAAAATAGACACCACAGTAATTCTTGTCCACTTATTAACTATTATTATAGTCATAAATCATAGAGATAACATTATCCCCAATATAGCCCCACTTTTGAAAAAACAAATTATGATAGCCAAATCAACTTTTTATTCAACTAAATTTTAGTCTCCTGCCAACTCAGTAGTAGTTTCCTGCCATAATATGTTTTTATCTTTATTTGAAACTTAACTGAAGTAATAATATTATAATAAAATAAAACCCTAACTGATAGAGCAAAAAACTAAAAGTGAGAGTTTACTCCTTATAATCTCATGTGCAACTGTATTGTTCACAAATGCACCACTAACACATGGGAAAAAATCAGCAATTAACCCCCCTTCAGCATGGACCTCACCATGGACTCTTCTCACCGCCTGTCCTTGGCCCCAGTGGTGTGAGCCTTCTCTCCCTCTCTCATCACCTGTTTGTTGTCAGTTTACCTCTTGAAGAATGCGAGCCGCTCTGAGAAAGCTTGGACCTTCAGCTCCCACTGAAGGCACGTCAGAGGGGCCTAGGGGCTCAATAAGCATTTGCTGATTAAATGACTGAATGTATGAATTAGCTTCTGGGGAAAGAAATAGCGTAGGTGGCCTGACCCTTTCATGACACGTTCAACCAGTTGTCCCTTCCACCTACTCTTGGTCTACTTCAAAGTCAAAGGCATGCCCACACAGATTTACTTTTCATGGTTGGTTGTTTTCTGCATGATTCAAACAGTCAACACAACATACATGCAGAGGAGTCATTCCTATACCTACTTGAAATCACTCCATCCCCCTCTGCCCCTATGGACAATGCATTTTTATCAGCTTCTTGTTTACCCAAGTGTTGCTTTATGTAAATATAAACAAATTCACCCACATGTTTTCATATCCCCACCTTCCTTATGCAAAGGGTAACATACTCTATTCTCCATCTTGCTTCTTTCACTTGGCAATGTACTTGGACATCATTCCTTATCAGAACACACATCTTTATCATTCTCTATTAATGACATCACTGGACACACTATTCTTCAACTACTCCCTTATGACAGATGGATAGTTTCGATGTTCTGGTGTTACACGCAAAGCTTCAGTGATAACCTTGTACAAATGTCACTGCATTGTGTGTGCCAATATATATGTCAGAAAGATCCACAGAATAGGACTGCTGCACCTGTCATGTTGGTTCACTCTGCCAGATTCTCTTCTGTAAGGTTGTTAAAAATTGTTAGGTACTCTAAAGAGGTGGTGATAGCTTAAATGTATGTGTCTGGTGTAGATCATCAGAATGTTTTCCATTATTGCCAAGAAGAGTATTAACCTAATTCTTCACTTTTATAGAACACAGATTTTTTAAAAATATATATATTTTTATTGGTTTTAGTGAGGAAGGGAGAGGGAGAGAGAGATAGAAACATCAATGATGAGAGAGAATCACTGATTGGCTGCCTCCTGCATGCCTTACACTGGGGACTGAGCCCTCAACCCAGGCATATGACTCAACCAGGAATCAAACCATGACCTACTGGTTCATAGGTAGACACCAGCTGGGCTAAAACACAGACTTTCAAAATTTAAGTCAGCACAACATACCCAGTGCTGATCTGAGTTCAATTTCCCTAATATACTTCCATCTGTCACCATCCTTCAATACTCAAGGCTAACAGAGTTTCCCTCTAGTGGCCCTGGGAACATCCTGAAAGCCTAGTCAATATGGGTGGAATTACATTATTATAAGAGTTTGCAGGAATTCTAAATCAATAGCAAATATTTTTCATCATAATATCCAAAATGGCCTGGAAAGAAATATATAAATAAACTAGAGGCCCAATGCACGAAATTCGTACATGGGTAGGGTCCCTTGGCCTGGCTGGCAACCAGAGCCAATCTGTGGGTTGACTGGTGGGGTGATCGGGGGGGGGGGGCCTCTGGCACCCACCTTGGCCAGCCTGGCACCACCTGCTCACTGGCCCTACCCCAGCCACTGTCACCAGTCGCCACCCTTTACAGGGCGACTGGTGGGGTGACCAGGGGACCCCCCGCTGGAACCCGCCGTGGCTGGCCTAGGGCCTTCAGGCTGGGGGCAGCTCCTGCATTGAGCATCTGCCCCCGGGTGGTCAGTGTGCATCATAACAACCCGTTGTTCCACTGGTCATTCCACCGGCGGTCCAGCTGTTCAGTCTATTTGCATATTAGGCTTTTATTATATAGTATATTTTAAAACCTCATTCATTCCAATTCAGCAGACACCCCACACACAAAAAAAATTGGTTTATATTCTCAAAATTTTTAGTAATTCATGACTTTTTTTCACAGTGAGAATCTGAAATTACAAAATGATGTCTATTTGCAGAATTAATAAAAAGGTTCTTTTCCCACCCCTTCTGGAGAAGGTGTGAAGAAAAAACATACTTTCATGTGAGAATCTTGGCTTTCAGAAAATTATAGCTGAGCAGCACAAAAGCAATGATCTGCCTTTGTACCAGCACAGATTTCCTAAACCTAAGTCACGTTAAACCAAATCCAGTCCTTTGTTTGATATAGTTTTATATAACATCTTCAGTTTACTTTAAAAAACATTTGACATGGATAATATGATATTCTCCATGTGGTAGTAGATTCGAACTTCAATTCTAGGAACAGTTACTTACCCTAATCGAAAACATATTCCCTCCACCAAAAACATGCACAAGAATGTTGCTAGCTACTTTATTCATAATAGCCACAAACTGTCCATCGCATATAGAATGGGTGTCTAAATTTCATGTAATGAAACACTACAAAGCAATGTGAAGGAATGAACAACTTATACATGCAACAATATGAGCAAATATCACAAAATGTAAGTATGATTCCATCTAATGGAATTCAAACCAGACAAAACTAATCTATGGTTATTCGTGAGGCCAGAATAGTAATTACCTTAGGCAGGGGGTGTTTTGACCAGGAAAGAACAGCAGGGAACCTTCTAGGGCACTGGAAATCTTGTACATCTTGATCTAGGTCAGGGGTGAGGAATGTCTGGCCAAATCACTTGGTCTGGCCATGCTAAGGCATTAGGGATGAGTTAATTAAATGTTTGACCAAATATAGCAGACTAATTTTTAAGTTGATAATTTTGTATGGCCCTCAAATGAAGTTATAAATATCCAAATGGCCCTTGGCAGAAAAAGAGATTGAGGTGGTCATTCTATGAGTTAAAAAATGTTGAGACTTGTGATATTTAAGTTATATCTCAGTGTCCTGAGCTGGTCAGCTAGCAGCCTAACCAAGAAGTCCTAATGCCAGAAATAGGCACTAAAGGTACTTTTATCTATACTTGAGTCATACCAAATCCTCTGCTGACTAGCAGGATGATTACCAGAAATGTTTCCTTGATGAAATTAGGGATTTGTTAATTAGCCTTATAAGTTTTAAGAATGGAGTGAAACATTTTAGATACTCCTATCCGTGAAGAGATGGGTCTAAGAACCCATCCAGCAAGGCCATCTTAGACTGGGTCCTGAAAAATATCCACCTCTCAGTTTGCAGGAGTTCTGGCTGCCTGACATATATCATAAGAGTAACAAAATTCTGCTTTTGGAAATTTGCCTCAGAGGAAGCATTCATCCTAAGTGGTGGTCAGAGCACAGAGGAGGCACAGAGCTGGGGCTTCAGGTGACAGAACAGTACATATGGCCTGGATTTTGCCTGATTGCTGATACACATTTGTTTAATAAGTGTCGGCTGCTGAATTTGGTCTGAAACTTGACTTCATTATAACCTGAGAGTGAAGCTGTGGGAGAATAGCTAACCCTTACTCACCTACAACCTTTCAGTGGCTACCATTACTGACCAAAAAAAAAAAACTAGGATTGTGTATGACACCTCTGGCTCTGGTTTCTAGACTGCTATAGCATGGAAATAAGCAGACATACATATCATAAGCTGACAAGTTCTCTTATGATATCCTTCAGACTGAAATGAAAAATGGGGCTAGAGGTGAGAAAAGTTGGATAGATAGGTGAATGACCCAAAGAAATAAGCCAATGTGGGGGAGGGGAGCAAGTCTTATTGTCTTGTAGAGATAGATAGGATATAATCATAACATTTGTAGGCAACCCATAATTAAACCAGATGAAAGACTCAGATTTCCAAAAGATCTTGACAGGCTGGTTTAGTGAATGGGATCTAACAAGATTAAATGTACAATTAGGTGCACAAAAATTAACAATTCAGGACAAAAGAGTCAAGGATCAGTGATAAAATGTACTAGTATTACAGCGGTTGCATTTAAAACTCTAGGGGATTTAGATAAGTTCAGTTTCAATGTGAGTCACCATATTGACGTGACATGTGTTGTGGTCACTAAAAATGTAATGTATATATTATACTTCAATTAAAAATTTACTTTAAAAAGATGTAATGCAAACAGATATGTATGTGCCCATATTCATATTGGCATTATTCACAACAGCCAAAAGTTGAAGCCACCAAAAAAAGTGGAAGTCCGTTGACTGATGAATGGGTAAAGAAAATGTGGTATATCATACAGTGGAATATTACTTAATGTTAAAAATGAAGGAAATTCTTATACATGCTACAATATAGATGAACTTTAAAGACATTATGCTAAGTGAAATAAGCCAGTCACAAAAATACATTACTGTATAATTCCACTTACATGGTATCTAGAGTTAGTAAAATTCATAGACAGAACGTAGAATGGTGGTTACCAGGGGCTGGTTACCATGAGCAGTTAATGGGTACAGACTTTCAGTTGTGGAAGATGAAAAAGTTCTGGAAATGGCTGCTGGTGGTACAATGTGAATGTACTTAATGCCACTGAACAGTACACCTAATGGTGGTTAAAATGGAAAATTTTGGTATGTATATTTTAAAATTTTAGCTATCAAAAAATGTAGTGCAATCTTCGGCTCTACTAATTTAAACAAAAATCATTGTTCTGCTCCATGCTCTACTCTCAGAACATGCCTGAAAACAAAGTATGGTTTCTATACATTGTAAGGGATCAGCAAACACTGCCTACCCCAGTGGTCGGCAAACCACAGTTTGCAAGCCACATGCGACTCTTTGGCCCCTTGTGTTTGGCTCTTCCACAAAATACCACGGCCTGGGTGAGTGTATTTTGAAGAAGTGGCGTTAGAAGAAGTTTGAGTTTAAAATTTTTGGCTCTCAAAAGAAATTTCAATCGTTGTACTGTTGATATTTGGCTCTGTTGACTAATGAGTTTGCCGACCACTGGTTTATAAATTTTATATTAAAAAGAATGAAAACATTTTTCCCTTTTATTACTGCAGATAGTGCAAATGCAATGTTTGTTTTGTTTTTGTTTTTGTTTTTTTTAATATATTTTATTGATTTTTTACAGAGAGGAAGGGAGAGGGATAGAGAGTTAGAAACATCGATGAGAGAGAAACACTGATCAGCTGCCTCCTGCACACTCCCCACTGGGGATGTGCTCGCAACCAAGGTACATGCCCTTGACTGGAATCGAACTTGGGACCCTTCAGTCTGCAGGCCGACGCTCTATCCACTGAGCCAAACCGGTTATGGCCAAATGCAATGTTTTTAATGGCTAAAGGCAAGTCAGGAGAAGATCAGGGGACAGACTCCTAACTTAAAAATGTGTGTTAACATTACTAGATGACGATACTTTGAATACCCACAGGAAAGTCTGTCTGCTCTGCAGTCCAATCATGCCTTCCCTTTTCTGACCCTATTTTGGTGCTAGATATCTTATAGTCAGTGATGGCAAAGCTAACATGGAAGCCAGCCAAGTAACATGAGCCTAACGCCCACCCTTCCTGCCAAAAGAACCAAACAAAAATGGTGGAACCAAAGCTAAGTCTAAACTCTGTGTAATATTTCAGCGGATTCCAAGGTGGTTTTATTCAGAACTCTAACATTAACTCAATTAGCATGTTCTCCTCAGAGTCTCAGAGAACAGAGAAATGGAGGCTTCCATGGCCATTCTCATGCTTGACTATATGAGCACAACCTATGGTCCAAGACTCTGGGAAGGCAATTACAACATTGCTTATAACTACTAATGCCCATGCTTGTTTGTCCCCTCCCCAACCATTGCAGGGTCCTTGATATGCACGCAACGTCATTTAACCATCTGTGTATTTGACCAAAGTGTCTGACACGCAATGGGCATTCATCATCCCTGTTCCATGAAATGATGTCATAAATAGTCCCTGAGAACACTCTCTGCTCATAAATATCCTTCCTACTCAAGCCAAAGTTTCACTATTAAAGGTTAATTTCTTTGGATCTATCTTCCAGAACCCTTAACAAAATAGATCTCTCTGAGAGGGGAGTCACTGTCTTCTCAACTACTGTGAGCTAACATATAAGAAGTTAAAAAAAAAAGTTCAAAATCTAAGGGAAATATTAGGAAGGAAAGAAATAGTGGGGAAGGAGAAGTGGAAAGAGTAGAGCACACGAGAAGAAATGATAAGATGGGGAGGAGGCAAATAAATGCCTGCCTTCTTCCAAGTCCTGCCTGGACTCTGCCATCGCTGCCTCCTCCCCAGGCGGATTTTAGACCTTTTTAGGAGTGTTCACTTCTCACATGCTTTGCCTTACAAAAGAAATGGAGGAAGCAGGCTTTCGCTTTCCCCAAAGTGCTCAACAATGATTGAAAGTTCCTTTTTTACAGTTTCCTTGTTAGAAAACAAAACAAAAAAGAGAAAAACACTCCACATGCAACCTTCCACCTTCTAAAAGAGCCATATCATTAGACTTTAGACTTATGCAAACTTGACTAAAGGTAAATGTTCAAGGTTGAGGGTGAAACTAAAAACGTTAAGTGTGAATGGAAGGGCTTTGGAGATCTATCTGACATAAAATGTTAGTAGAAGGGCATTCCATTTTTGCATGTTTAAGAGAAATCAGAGTTTTAAGAAAAGTAAATTACTTGAATATCTCGTTGAGCCTGTGGTTTAAATTTTATTGAGTTTTGATGCATTCTAATTCATTAAAAAGACCTAAAGAAATATTACTGCTGCATTTTTATGCCATCAAAAGAATTGTTTTTCGTAACTTTAAAAATAAATTGCAAACTTCCATTCACCTTTTGTGCAAGAAAATTCATTTTATACAATTTCCAATCTATTCTATCTTCTGGATATTTTACTCAAACTGACTATTATCGAGTGCTTTTTGGGTTATTTGAGGGGGTTTAGTTTCTATCTTTGAATAGAATACATAGAGAAAAGTTAAGTTTAGACTGAGAGAGGGAAAAAATGGCTTGGCTTTAGTCACAGAAAATTAAATCCAAAAAAATGTATCCAAAAAGACTAAACTATAACAAGAATGGCAGAAGAATAAAAATGAGCAGCAGAACTGTTTCATAATTACTACATAATTAAAAAGTAACTTTCATAAGGAGTTGGGAGGGATGAACCTCAGACCAGTGGAACCTGGTCTCTCTTCCACCAGCTTTCAAGTGAAAATTCTACTTGATAGGAAGACAAGTCAGGCCACCAAACGCTTTTTCATTTTGTTGAGAGAAACAAAGACTTCCTCAGCCTGTCTGGCAAAGACACAGCAGAAGAAACCAAGTAAGTCTTCACCCCCCTAAGGACTCTGGGACCCTCAGTTTCAAGCACCCTCCGGAGTGCAGGTGTGCAGCCTGTTCATGCAGCAGATGTTCACCATAAGGATGCTAACCGAAGGGGGGGGATGAAGAGTAAGAGATAAATCCACAGTTGTCATCGCAACGAAGCCCTCAAATGCAGGCAAACAAAATGCACAATATTTCAACTTTATCAATTTAGGCTCTACAGCTCACTAAATGGTTATAAAACTTCCTCCTAAATCTAAAAGAATGGACATGCACAGAATCATTTTGAAAACATGTGGCTCTCCCTGACTAGCCTCCAGTCAATAAATGCCCCCCTGGATGAGTGCTTTCAATAAATATTAAACCACAACAAACAAACCTGGTCTCTAAGGCATGTGCAGGTTTTTTTGCCCACAGAAAGCACCTGTCATAATAACTGCAAAAATGAGTTGTGGAGAAGGAAAATAATTTTAGCCTGTGGGATACGGAACAATAGTCCCCAGACAGCCCGGCACTGGGACTTGGAACAATAGCTCATGATAGACACAGACAAGAGTAGCTGACATCTGTCCTACAAAGACGACAGTCTCTTACACATGACGGGGCATGGCTCCATTGTAATAACTGGCAGAGAGATATGGGAAAGAATCCTGCACCAGAAAGCTGAGATCTCAGGAAAATTCCATGGAAAACCAAAATCCAATGGTAGTATTATGTCTTTCTAACAAATGAAAGTAATATAGTGTGGTCAAGGGTATGGTCGCATTCAGTGTCCAAAGGCAAATTTACTTTTTAACTAAAGTAAAAACTTTTAACGATGTGGTATAATGGGGCAAGGCAGGAAGGAAAGAGGGGGCTTCCTCTATGCCACAAAGAACAAATCACCGCATCGCTAGCACAATGCCTCGAACTTCAGAAGCTGTGGTGAGAATTTTCTGTCTCAAGGTTAATAATCCCTAGCACAGCATCAAAAATGTAGACCCCATCTAAGAGGTCAGCAGTAGTAAGAAAATTTTATTACACTGTGTAATGCCCAAACCAGTGAATCGAATAAATAACTGGCCCCAGCCAACAGCAAGGTGACCACTCATTAAAGACATGCCCACGGACTTCATCTGATAGAATAATGTGTACTTAGAAACCAGGTTTTCTTAGAAGCTTAACCTGGCATTTAAGAAAGAAATGCAATTAATGTCCCAGGGAGCTGTGCCTTTCCATCCTTGCAATTCAGAGAAGACAATATTTATGTACATAATTCCACCAGCGCAGAGGACAAACAAGGTCATTTACCAAATGTGAAGGTAAGTTCAGAGGTGGACAAAAGACCCCAAGAGCTGT
Source organism: Corynorhinus townsendii (assembly GCA_026230045.1). Lineage (NCBI taxonomy): Eukaryota > Metazoa > Chordata > Mammalia > Chiroptera > Vespertilionidae > Corynorhinus > Corynorhinus townsendii. The sequence continues at coordinate 140,318,217 of JAPDVU010000001.1, read as the reverse complement.
TTAGAATTAAATTCTTTTCCAAGGCAGATCTGTGACCAGTGGTCCAGCATGAAGAGGAGAAAGACAGATGCTTATGGTGAAGAGTCAATGACGTCAGCCCCAGAATCACGCTATGATAAGCTTGGCACAGAGCAGGAGCGGGGTGTGCAGGAAAGTTATAGTAGGCCTGACTCTTATCCTTCTGAAGGCCTGCTGACAAGGTTGGCCATTGACTAGCACCTGAAAACCTGGATTTTGGGAGGTTCCCACCATCTTAAAAAAAAAAAAAAAAAAGAGTGGCTCAGTATTATGTAATCAGAGTAGTTTCTGCCTAAATAGAGCAAAAATCAAGATAACAGAAAATTCACTTTCTCTCCCTGACTTCTGTGCTGGGACGTCAGTCTTCTCCTGCCGTCAGACTGGAATTACACCACTAGCTGCACAGCTGCTGACTGCAGATCATGGGCTGTCTCAGCATCCAAAATGACATGAACCAATTTCTTATAATAAATCCCTATCTGTCTGTCTGTCTGTCTACCTATCTATCTAACCATCCATCCATCTGCTATTGGTTATGTTTCTTTGAAGAACTCTGACTATAGGTTTGAGAATGTCACAAGAAATTCTTAAACTTTTCCATTGTGGATGGAAATTTGATCATTTAGGCCCTTAAATCTTTGGAATCTTCAAGTAATCACTTGTCGGATGCTATTATCCCTAAAGCAACTAGTTAATTCTGGGCCTAAAAAGAGGGCTCACAACTCATAACAAGAACAGCCTGGGATACATAAGTCAGGACCCCAATCTACATCACAGTTCCACTTGATCCAGCCCTGCCCTTGGCCTCTCACCATTACAACAATGGACATCTACTGGGTGCCCTTAATCTGGACTCAGTGCCAGACCCTTCACAGACATTATCATAAAAACTCAAATCCTGAAGGACTCTCCCATTTTGCAGATGAGATATAGAAAGGTAGAACAATTTGCCAGAAGTCACATTCAGATCCCATACACTCTAGACCCATGGTCAGCAAACTGCGGTTCGCGAGCCACATGCGGCTCTTTGGCCCCTTGAGTGTGGCTCTTCCACAAAATACCACGGCCTGGGCGAGTCTATTTTGAAGAAGTGGTGTTAGAAGAAGTTTAAGTTTAAAAAATTTGGCTCTCAAAAGAAATTTCAATTTTTGTACTGTTGATGTTTGGCTCTGTTGACTAATGAGTTTGCCGACCACTGCTCTAGACCATCACACAGCCAACCACAATTTGAGAATTCAGTATTACCCTAGGCCTTTGGAAATACTTAGGGAATCATGAGAAGAATGGTCCCAGCCCAGGTCAGACCCCAAAAACTTATGGAAAAGCCACTGGAATTCATGGCACTGGCTGCCCCTATAGTGGACAACCATAAGTGTCTCATATGTTCTGCTCAAGCTGAGGGGGAAAACTGCACCATGCATAGAAAGGCTTCCACAATGGGTGAAAGGTTCTGCTTTCCTTCTGGAAATATTTTAATCCTCACCTAAGGATATGCTTATTGATTTTAGAGAGAGGGGAAGGGAGATTGAGAGAGAGAGAGAGACATGTGAGAGTGAAACTCAGTCCACTGCCTCACATACATGCCTTGACCGGGAATTGAACCCACAAACTAGGTATGTGCCCTAACCAGAAATTGAACCCACAACCTTTCGGTATACTGGATGACGCTCCAACAAAGTGAGCCCCACCAGCCAGGACCCTTCCAGAATTTTGGTTCATGCCAGGCAGAGGGTGCCTACATGATGAGCCCCAGCAAAAACCCTGGCTGCTGCGTCTAATGAGCTTTTCTGGTAGACACCATTTCACACATGTTGTCACAATTTGCTGCTGAGGGAACTAAGTGACTCCACCAGGAAGTCACTGGTGGAAGCTTGGGCCTGGTCTCCCTTGGACTTCACCCCATGCAACTTCCCCTCTGCTGATTTTGCTCTGTATCTTCTCACTGCAAGAAATCTTAGCCATGAGTATGACTATATGCTGAATCCTGTGAGTCTTCCTAGCAGATCATCAAACCTGGGGGTGGTCTTGGGGATCTTTAATATGGAGGGAGGCTTCATACGTATTTGTGGCTGACCAACTGAGCTATGATAGCATAGAATCAGGGGTCCTCAAACTGCGGCCCCCCGCCGGGTGCCGCTGCCTGTCCTGCTTAGCAGCCAACTCGTCCCGGGCCCGCAGTGCGCATAGGAATTTGTTCATAGTTTTTTTTTTTAAACTACAGTCCGGCCCTCCAAGTGTCTGAGGGACAGTGAACTGGCCCCCTGTTTAAAAAGTTTGAGGACCCCTGGAGAACCAACCCTTCACTTTATAAACAAGGAACAGTACATTTCTCATCCCACTAGACCAGTGGTCGGCAAACTGCAGCTCACAATCCACATGCGGCTCGCGAGCCACGGTTTGCCGCTCTGTTGATTAATGAGTTTGCCGACCACTGCATAAGGCATTACCCTTATCCAGAAGTTTTGACTTCAGGTTAAAGACATTAGTACATTATTAAAATGTTTTTTAAGTGTTTTTCCCTAAGGCAGTGGTCGGCAAACTCAGTAGTCAACAGAGCGGCAAACCGCGGCTCGCAAGCCACATGTTTGCCAACCACTGCACTAGACTAAGAAGGACCACCCATACTTCAGAAGAGGCATTTGTGGAGCCAACTAAGCTTGGTTGGGAGGAAGCATGGGAGCCTGAAATCCTTGCCTAACGAACAATTAGTCCTTCCCCATTTATGCTGAGATTCTAAACACAGCCATTCACGAGGTGAGGCTTGACCAACTGGAGCATCCTGAAGACACAGAGCTGAGTGACATCGAAGAGCAGAGCTGCTAACACATGGGTATTCTGAAAGTCCATCACTCTGTGTATTAGCCTGGCCTCTCCCAAGATGCAGAACCAATAGGAACCATATAGAGACATATATAAGAGGAGCATTATCATGGGAACTGACTCACATGCTATGGAGGCCCAGAAGTCCCACAACGTGCTATTTGCAAGCTGGGGAACCAAGAAAGCCCGCTGTGTGATTCAGTCTGAGTGCAAAGGCCTGAGAGCTTAGGGAGTTGATGGTATAAGTCCAAGAATCTGAAGGCCCAAGAACCAGGATCTCTGATGTCTGAGGGCAGGAGAAAATGGATATCCCAGCTCAAGAAGAGAGAGTGAACTCCCCCTCCTCATGCTTTTTGTTCTATTCAGGCCCTTACCAGAGTGGATGAGGCCCCGCACACTAGGAGGGAAATCTGCTTCACTCAATCTACTGTGTCAGATTTCATCTCTGCCAGAAATCCCCTCACAGACTCACCCAGATATAATGTTTTGTTCTGTTTTTTAATCCCCATCTGAAGTTATGTTTTTTATTGATTTTTAGAGGCGGGGGAGGGATAGAGAGAGAAACATTGATATGAGAGAGAAACTCTGTTTGGTTGCCTCTGAAACGCACCATGTCTGGGGATTAAATCCGCAACCAAGGTATATGCCCTGACAGAAATCAAACTTGTCACCTTTTGATGTCCAGGACACTGCTCCATCCAACTGACCCCGGCCAAGGCCAGAAATACTGAAACACCGGAGATCTGGGCATTCTGTAGCCCAACCACAATGACATAAAATTAAACACAATCCATGGCCTTGTGTGTTCTTCTTTTCTGGGATATTTGTCTTCTCTTCATTCAGAGAATATACACCAAGTGCCAGCTTTCTGAATGACCCCATGTGAGATGTGAGATTTTGGGGGGAGATACTCACACTATGGCCCCAGTACCTTTCACATCAAGTAGATCCTAAAAGAGCATTCCATATGCTGGAACTATCAGGTTCTGTTTTCCTTGGCCCTATTTCACCTTCTTTTGTTGACTAAATCACTGAGCAAAATGGCAGGAAAGGACCGTAAGAAAGCCTAGACTATTTTGTTTAAAAAGCAAATATTAAACAATCAAACCCTTTGATCTGAGAAAGGAAAAAAATACCAAGCACCACAAGCAGGAAATGAGGGCAGAAGGAAAAATATCAATCACTGTAATTAAATCCTGTGGTCTGCACAAGGGTGCTGGATAGTGAGGAGAATGACCCGCAAACCTCCAGGAAAGTGTGAGGCACAAAAGTAGCTGAGCTGACAAAAACTGATCAGCTGGAGCCTGGGATCTCTGTGCCCCTCTAGTCTCTAAAAGAAAAGCAGCATTAAAAGGAATTCTGAAGCTGCCTGAGATGAAATCTGACCTAGTGCCTGGTGTGTGGTCTGTCAGTTTTCCCCAAGCCATATAACATAGCCCGCATCCCACTTGCCCCCAGGCCCAGAATGTATCTGGGCACTGTCCTGGTTCTTTTCAGTTACCTAGGGAGACAGGTATTGTGACATCACTAGAGTACATTTGTACTTTAATTCTGTGGACATCATATAAGATTCTCCCCAAAGGTCTTCCCTTGCTGTATAGAAGTTCCCGTCACTAACGTGTCTCCATCTTGGGAGCAGCTGGCTGAGATCGGGACTTCAAGGGGTGCCAAGCATGGCCCCCACAACAGCAGCACACAGGAGACAAGGAAGCCAAGGATCTGGACAATGGGGAGCCCTCAGGGAGTGAGAAACCCTGACATCTCCAGCAGCAGAAGAGTACTAGAAGCCTGACACCATTCATTCATTCATTCATTCGTTTCTATTTTGGAGGAAAAGTAAAAGGCTTCAAACCTGGCCACAGCCCCCAGTTGTACCTGCCAGAGATGCACAAACACAGACAGCAGATGAATGAGCCCCAAAATCACAAAACAAAAGAGGGATGATGGAAGAGAACTTCAGAGTCACAGTGTCAGGGACTGTGAAAATTCTCTGGGGCTGTCTCCCTACCACCATCGGCAAGTTCCAGTCCATCCCTGAGGGCCAAACACCCCTGCTCGCTTGCTCTCACCATCACCAAAGATGAAAAATTGCTCCCAGTCTCCAGGAGAGGCATTCCCACTGTTCCCAAAAGTCTACAGAATCTAGAAACCATTATCCCTCAAATTTACCCCCAAATTCTCCTTCCCGATGACTAACTCCAGACCGTAAGAGTTGTTGTGACTCACAGCCAGCTCAGCTCAAGAAGATGCAGCCAAGCCTCCTGGGTTGCCGTTTCCCAGGTGTGACCCAGACCCTGATGTGTGACTGAAAGTCTCAGTTGAGGTCAGAAAAAAAAAAAAAAAAAAAGGAACAGAATGAGGTTTCAGAGAGCAGCTTCAAATCCTCAATGGAAATGAGGAGGCTGTAAACTTAAAATGTAATATAGAAAAGATGGGTAACAGCCATCACTTCTAGCTTTCTTAGGCAATCCCTTCACGGAAGCAGAAAAGGAGAAACATCAGACATAGTCACATGGGCAAAATAAGAGGTCCATAAACATGGACATGCCCCCACATCCCCGCCCCTGGGGTCAGAACACACTCAGTCCACCCTCCTCATGAGACAGGCTGGTGCTCTGAAGTCACACTGGTTTTCTCGAGGATTAGTGAATCTTCTTCTGTTTATTTGTTGATTTGAGAGAGAGACTATAAGAGAGAAAGGAGAGATTGATTTATTGTTCTACTTTCATTGGTTGATTCTTGTATGTGCTCTGACCAGGGATCGAACTTGCAACCTTGGTGTATCAGGACAATGTGCTAACCAACTGAACTACCTGGTCAGGTCCAAGGATTAGTGAATCTTTTAAGAAAAGTATTCCTTGGGGAAATGGGGATAATTTATCACCTCTTGGTATGTGACTATGTGTATGTGATTAACTGAGTCCCTTAGGGTCTCACACCCACTCCATCTCGGTCCCCATTTCTATCTCCTGTCACTTCAGTTACTGAGTGGTCATAGCCCCAGATTCTCCCAGACACAGCCATGTGTCCTGGATCCCTATAGCCACTGACCTGCTTTACCTGGGCTTGGCTACCACTGTGTCCTCAGTAACCAGAGAAAGACGGCTCCAGGCTCCAGGCAGCATACATAGAGGTGAGATGCGTGTTTTATTAACCTTCCCACAAAACTGCCTAAAACATTTTTGGTTTATTGTTTTAATTTGTTTTCCTTTCCCTGCTACGATAACAAGGCAATAAAAAACAAGGTGGAGGAAGCATAAATTTTGAAAAATAAGAAAATGAGACAAATCTCCTGATTTGTTATTAAAATCCAATGAAAGCATTTAAAAATATTAGTCACATTTAGGCAGAAAAGCTCCAAAACTGAAAAGCTCCAAGAGAGAAGCAGTAGAGCAATGCAATGCTCAACACATGTATTCTGGCTCCAGCTCTGCCCTAAGGAAGCATGTGGGCCTCAGTTTCTTCATTCACAAAATCAACAACATACTGCCTCATTCTGACAGCACGTGGCTACAAGAGGACAAGTGGGAAGTCATTCAAAAGACTTGGGGTAAAGGCGAACTTGATTTAGTGTAAGCTCTAAATATTCACAAGCATAATGATCCCTTTCACTTTGATCAGAAGCGAAATTCAGGCACGGTGCTGCCACGCTGTAGCACTGACATGGACCCACCTGTGAACAGCCGCACATGCCCCAGACACTCTGTTCCCATGGCTTCCCTCGGGTCCACATTTGTCACATAGCTTTGCTGAGCAATCCCTCTTTACATGGCAAGAACAAAGGTCAACAGCAGCTTAATCCATCCAAATGCTCACAAATGCCCCAAGAGTGGGATCTGAAGGGACAAGCATTTTCGATGATTATCCTGGCTGTTGACTTCTGTCCAGGAGAAAATAGCAAAGAGGGCAAGGGTGTGTGTGTGTATTTATCATGCTGTGTGGCAATTAATATGAGGCAAGGAAGTCAGAAGGCTGGGGGGAAAAAAAAAAAAAGAGGAGGAAGCAAGCAGGATAGAATGTGGGAGATAGAAACAAAAGGAGTGGGTGACTCGTGGCCACCCAGTGACCCCCACACTGGGGCGGTGAAATGTTGTTCTAAGAGTTCGTTCCCTTGGCCCATTCGGCCCACTGGATACTAAACCAGTGAGTGACATGAAATGAAGGCACACAGTCAGGCATGCACAGTCCAGGACGCATCAGGAGTGAAACCTCCGCTGCAGGCGCAGCTTCCTCTGCTCTTGTCTTCTAGATGCACCTGGTCTCCACCACACCCTCCTCAGACCTGAACTTGCTGCTGACTGTGTGCCAGCCCCTGTGCTAAGTGCCAGGCACAGTGAGATGGACACATAGGGTCACAAGTGACATGGGAGAGACGACGTGGCGGGGAAGGACCATTCTGACATTCAGTCATCAGGAAAGGATGCTCTGAGGTGACACTGAAACTGAAGTATGAGAAGAAGCCAGTTAGGCAAAGGGAGAAAGAAGGACAGGGGGAGGAGAAGGAAGAGTCAGAAAAGGGGAAAGAGTAGATATAAGGCCCCAAGATGGTACAGGGCTTGGCTGCTGGAAGAGACAAAGGGAAGCCAGTGTGTCTGAAGGTGGTGAGGAGAGGGGACTTCCAGGATGAGAGTGAGTGTGGAGAAGCGGACAGGGGCCACGCCACATTGCCCTGGTCTGGGCCAAGGTTAAGGAAATTGGGTTATAATCTATATGTGGTGGGAAGGTGATTGAAGCTTTAGAACAGGATGTGCCTTGATCTGACCGCTGTTCCCAGGACTGTATTGGCTCCATGGATTCACAAATCGACAGCCTAGGTGAGCTGGCTCAAGGAGCCAGCAAAGACGTGGAGCAGGTCAGATACAATCTAGCACTTTTCTTTCAATAAACAGTAAGTTTGGTAAAGCTAGAAAACCATGTCTGGCCCTATGACATTTCCGGGAGTGAAATGCATGACACCAAATGAAGGGAAACATAATTTCTGCCTCCCAGATGGCCAGGGGAAAAAGCGACTGGGGGCTGGTTACTCCCTGCCCTCCCATCTGCCACCCTCTTGTGTCTGCTCTCTGTCCCTGAGCCAACCCCTGCTGATGGCATCCCCCAGGCTCCCTGGCCCTCTGGCTTCAGGCCAGCCAATACGGGCACCATCAAAAGAACAGAGGGCAAGAGGAGAGAGACATGTTCCCTTCATGCTTCAGTCCAGGGTTTCAGCAATGGCTGTATCCCACAACCACTGTTCGCTCTGGCACCCATTCTCCAGGGATCACAGGCCCCTCCTGCTATCCCTTTGCCTAGAAGGGGCACTGGTCTTTGGGCTTCCTAATAGCTATTGCTGATTCCCTTCATCCTACCTACACTTCAGCCATGAGCCCCTCCATTAATGTCTCATTAGAACCGTCTGAGGTGAGTTCTCTCTCCCACTGGCACACCATCTGAAACACTACAAGTGCCATGAAACACTCCATTGTCTTAAAAGACCCTCCATAGCAAAAGCACAGCAGCCCGACAGGCAGGAGGACATGCCTCCCTGGTGTCAGGGGGCTGACTCTACATTCGGTCCAACTACTCCGAAGCCCAAAGCAGTCTCATTAAAGAGGAATCATTGCTGTGCTCAAAATAATACCTTATCATGAGCAGTGAGCTAAAGAGGAAATTGTAAAATAATGCCAGGATCCGCTAAAGTTAAAGAGGCGAGGTGACACACACCTGGCATGGCCCATTCTCCAGCACAATCAGGGAGCCTGAATTATTTAATAGCAGGATGCGAATTTTCAGTCTCTATTCCCAGTTCTATTCCCAGAATCCACCAATACATTCAAAAATGTTCCTCGTGCAGGATTCTAAGTCTTTCTGTCATCATATATGACTGACACATTCTCCTATTTGGGAATAAATCTACTTTTACCTTGCTCATTTATTCACTTGTTTAACAAATATGGATCGATATTTGCTGACATTGGCAGGCACTGGGCAAACTTTAGAGCACAGTGACCAAGACACAGTCCTGTGCCCTCCAGGAAAGGAGGACCTAGATTTGAGAAGTGAGATAAACACATACAGTTAAACCCAAGGCAACCAGTGGTGCTCAGAGCTCGGTGCAGATGCTGGGGAGCACCCAGGAGAGGCATCTTGTCCAGTGCGGGCAGAGCGCAGTGAAGGCTCCCTAGGTAAAATGAAATCTAAGCAGGCCAAGGGGACATGCAGGAGCCAGGCCGAGAAAGGAGACAGCAGGTCAAATGTGAGGCAGAGGGGCCCACAGGTGGAAAAGGACCCACGTGGAAGACATAACGCAGCCCTGGGAAAAGCAGAATGTGACAGGGATGGTGGAGAGGAAGAGCCAGGGTGTGGGTGGCACTTAGTGAAAGCCTAATAAGTGAGGAAACCATACAGTTTATCATCCAAACCTGGACATGTTCAGAGTTACATTTTGCACTGGTAAAAAGACATAAACCAGGATGGTCCCAGATATGCCAGACATATGGTCACTCCGCTGGTCCAATACGTGAGTTAGTTTACACATTAAGGCCAATGAGAAGTCCCTGCCAGGGTTTGAGCAGAAGAGTGCCACACTCAGGTCTGTGCTTCAGGACAATCCCTTTGGCCCCTCTGTGGACAATAAAGCTGGAGAGAGGCCAAAACTAAAAATCGGGGAGTGCAGAAGATGTCATTAGAAAAATGGGAAAGAGAAGGCGTGGGCTCACTGCACTAGGCTGGGGGCAGGGTCCCCGTTCATAGATAAATTTAAGAGATTGGGTTTAAAGTGTCAGCTGTAGGAGATTGATTAGAATGGGGTGGGGGGGTGGTGTTTAGAGGTTGAGAAAGGCGCCCAAATCTTAACTGGATGTTTGGATGGGCAAGTAAAAGAGGCTGTGGGACCACTGGGAGATGAGGACTCAGGTTGGGGTGGGGATGCTGAGGGAGAGGTCACTTGCTGGGCCTGATTATTTAGGGGCATCCGGGGAGCTGCTGGATATAGGAGCTTGGGAGGGAGGCATGGGATGGAAATGAAGACTCGGGACTTACCAGCACACACTAGATAATGGAACGAGTGACTGTGACCTTGAGGACAGAAGTCTCCAGGGAGGGATGAGGTGTAGAGGTTGCAGGGAGTGGAGAAGAGAGGAGGAAAGAGGCAAATCAGGCAAGACCTTTGGCCTTGGTGGGTGTACTCTGACAGGGGCAGAGGGACAAAGCAGATCAAGACTTTGGACAGGAAGGTACAGGATGCATCTGAGTAGACACATATGTCATAAGCCCAGGCATGAACAAATGGCCTCCTTAAATTCAAATACACACCATTCTTTTTCTTTATTTCAGTTCCACAGAACCAAACCCTAAAATAACCAAATTAAACAGGATAAAACATTCATGGCTGTCTGAACAAACCTGAAGGGAAATGCTTCTTACATCCAAATCTGAGACCTCCCAGCTATCATTCCACGCTGGCTTCAGTCTAAGTAGATAGAGAAAGACTACATTTCTGCCACTGACACTTCCAAGCAGAGGTGCCTGTACCTGGGCATTTCCCTGCATTTCACTCAGTCGCCAAAGGTAACAGAATTGATTTGTCACTGGGTAGGACTGAAGGGGCCTCGCTTGCTGATACAGTGAGTAGTCACTCTGTTAACACTAGATGACGTCCAGGGACAGTGCAAGGGGAAAGCTCTCGGGGGCCTAGAAGTGCAGGGAAGGAGGACAGACATCCCCCCTTTTCTCCATTATTCTGCACCTAAATCATCCTGCATTTCTAGATATAGACACAGGCTCCATGGACATAAGCAACCCCCTCAAAGAAATAATACTATAAATATTTTTATAAAAATCACTACCCACATATTTCCTAAAGAGTGCTCAGACTAGTAAAATATAAGCCAGAATGCTATACTCTACTTCTACTTATCTGTAAGGTTTTTTGTTTGGGGAGTTGGGAAGCTCTCAGTTTCTCTCCCATGCTGGCTGGCGCACAATGGCATGCTGGGGTTTGAATGGCGGCCACTATTCTCACCGGGGAACTGTGTCCCCTCGTCACATCTGTCATGATGTGGCAATGCTCCTGGACACGGGCCCCCGCCAGGCAGAGCTGGCGGGTTACTTTTTAAAAATTTTATCTTTACTGTTGAAAGTATTACAGATGCCCCCCTTTTATGCGCAGTGACCCCTCCACCCCGCATTCATCCCTCCCAGGCCTTCACCACACTATTGTCTGTATCCTTGGGCTATGCATATCTATATATATAAAAGCCTAAGTAACCGTTACGACCGAACGACCGGAACAACCGAACAACCAGTTGACAAGTTGCTATGATAAGCACTGGCAATCGGGGCAGACACTCAATGCAGGAGCTGCCCCCTGGTGGTCAGAGCACTACCACAGCCAATCTCCTGCGGCCCTTCTCCCCCCCCACCCCACCCCGATGATTGGGGAACCAGCTGGCCAACCTCCCACAGTCCCTCCGCCCAGCCAGCAGGCCCCCCCACCACCCCGATAGGTTCAATCACCAGCCAAGGGACCCCACTAGTTCACGAATTTGTGCACTAGACTACTAGTATGCATATACGTTTCCTGGCTAATCTCTCTCCACCCTCCCTGGCAGGTTATTTTTTATCATTGTGTAATTATCTCATTACCAACACATGCTGAAAATCAAGAAAAACCAGAGAAAGAAAAGACTCCATTCTCTCCTTCTAGTATATGCAACTAAAACATCCTGACTAAAGATTCATCAACAGGTTTATTTGCCTCTTGGTATCTATTAGTGTGTGAACCAAGGAGAAAAGTTTATATGGTGTAACTACCAAATATCCATGAAAAATCATTCCTGAATGCTGGCCTTAGGGAATAAAACAGAACCACCAGAACATGGTGTCCTGAACCATCAAAAAGAAATCAGTCAAATTAGCCTGGAATAAACAATGGACAGAGAAGCAGGGGAATCCAACTGAAATCAGAGGAAGTGCTTTGGTTGTACCGATGACACTGGGTTATGGCACTGGCCAGGAACACCGGGTTTTAAGCTCCCTGAGATCCTGATGAAAAGTACAGTGGATACTGCTCCGCCCACAAGCTTTGACCTTCTGAGTCAGTAGTATAAGCTTGGTGCTTTCTTAACTGGATTTTACTCCTCGCCCTGAGCTCATGGAACAAAGCCCAGACTGATTACAACTTGAAAGTTCTTCCTACGCTTGGATGTGAAAGTGGGAAGGAGACCAGGTGCAAGCACCTGGAGCCTACTAGTATACCTGCCTGCCTTAGAATCGCTGACGCAGGAAGGCAGGAAGCCTGGCTGGGGTCCACAGGAAACCATGATGCCGTTCAGGGCCTTCTCCTTCCTAGGAGATTCTGTAATAAAGTCTGCAGGACCCTGAGTGGATAGTTCAAACCAGTAAGAGAGACTTCTCTAGGCAAATGGGAAAGCAACACGTTTGTTCTTTTCAGATAAAGGCGAGAGGCAAATTCACTGACACTGCAGTGGCATTTAAGGAGTCTGTCAGCACCTGCCATCCTCCTCCTCATCCAACAGCCAGAGCCACAGGACTGCTCAGTTGTCCCACATACCAACGGGAGCCCAGAGGAAAGATGACAGCCCCTGCGGAGGGAAGAAAGGACATCCGACACTTTGTTTCACAGGAACAAAGTGGAGTCTCTCTACGGCGGGTCAGTGGCTTGGCACTGGCTGTAACAGTCCTGCTGTTATGCAGTTGGTTTTCTCCTAAAATCTTCAGTCTCCCTAGATTACACAACAGCTCTTCACAAGACAGAGGCTGCTAGAAATCACCAAACTTCAAGCAGTCTGAGATGTTGTATTTTTCTAGACAACTCAAGAAAGGAATCTACTTGACTCAAATGTCCACCAAAAAGTCCCAAACAAAGGGTTAATTAAATAAGTAAGCCTCAGTTACCTCAAACTCATACTAGTCCAGAAAATCCATTGTCAATAAAGCCTATTGGAGCTATGAAAACAAATATTATAATTTATAACACAATTAAAATAATTATTCATGTGAAGTGGGCTATCAACATGAAATATGTAAAATATATCATGTCTCCACTACCTCTATCACAAAAGTGTCATATTTTTTAAAGTTGCATAGATTTGGTTTTTTCACTAAAGCTGGGGAGAAAATAATTATATCCAATTCTTTGTTGCTTACTAAAAAAATGTTTAAAACTCGATTTCATTATTGACATTGCTATGAAACAGGATGTCAGGCCTAACATGAAATCCTAAGAAGCTGAAAAGGCAGTCTTTTCGATGTTTTTCTGCAATCTAGAAATAATAGACACTCTTTTTGCTTTTAGGTGTATGTTTGTGTTTTGTCCTTTGATCTAAGGCTGAATCACTTACTGGCTTCATTCGGAATCCACTGAAGTCTAGTGGGGAGCCAGCTCCTTGCACACAGAGCTTTATGCCTTAGGAGAACTAAGGGTCTGATTCATTTCTAATGTGTGCCCTGCATGTTGTTAATGAAAGCTGTGGAAAAGTCAGGAAACAGGATTTGGCTCTGGTTATGTAGTGAATTTTCCCATTTTTCATAGCAATTTGGAAAACGTTCCTGCCCAGAGTCAGTGGGTGATGGGATAACCCCATTCTATTCTTGGAAACTCCAGGAAGGGCCTCAGGCTAGCAACCTCACCTCACTGGGCTCAGTTTTCTCAATTTTGTCTCTGACTTATATTTTTTAAAAATAAGGTAAGCCCTTGAAACAATGAATTTCATTTAACTTAATTCTCCTTCTCAGACTATCACAATACCCATGTTCATTGCAGCATTATTCACAATAGCCGAGGCATGGAAACAACCTAAGTCTGTCAACATATGAAAGGGTAAAGTAAATGTGGTCTACATGTGTGTGTATATACATCTTTTTTTAAAAAAAAATAAGTGGGGTATATCAGGGAGAGGTGGATATTGATGAGATCATGTCTGCCAAGTTTTAAAGAAAATATATGGGGAAATCATTAATGGTTATGAAATCTCCTATCCCTGGGGTTTTCAAAAGCAAGATGGATTTCCACTCAGTGTATGACTTCTCAGGGACCTTTCTAAAATTTAGGTTAAAAACAGACAGAAAAGTTCATTCACTCAGGAAAGTCAAGCAAAAAACAACAACAACAACACCAGACAGCTATTCTAAAGTCTCTTGGGAGCGACGCCTTCACCGCACCCAGCCTCGACTGAGGCTCTCCATCTGCAGTAAAGCTGTGGATACTTCTCAGTGGGACAGACCGTCACTCTCCCTCTCCCACCCAGGTGGAAACAGCGCAGTAACTGGCATCTCCACTCAGCTGAACATCAAGTGTTTTCTTGTAATACCTTGATTCGTTTTTTTAAAGGCTTCCTTTTGGATTTTCAAGTTAACAAAAAATTAATGCTACTCACTAGCAAGGATGTGATAAGATGGGCATGCTGCTGCATTACTAGTGGAAGTGTAAATTAGTAAAAAATATTTCTGAGCACCACTATGACACCAGGGAAACCCTTAAAAACAATGTATTTCATTTAACGTAATTCCCCTTCCCAGACTCCATCATAACACCTATGTTCATTGTAGCATTATTTACAACAGCCAAGACATGGAAACAACCTAAGTGTCCGTTTACATCTGAAGGGATAAAGAAACTGTGGTATTTCACATGTATACATATACATACAATTTAGTACTATTCAGCCATGAAAAATAAGGAAATCCTGCCGTCTGTGACAGCGCAGATGGAACCTGAGGGCATTATGCTAAGTGAAATAAGTCAGATAGAAAAAGACAAATGCATGGTATCACTTATATGTAGACTCTAAAAACAGGCAAACTCAGAAACAGAGTAGACAAGCAGCTGCCAGGCGCTGGGGGTTGGGGGAATGAAGAGAATTTAGTCAAAGGGTACAAACTTTCAGCTATGAGATGAATAAGTTCGGAAGATTTAATGTAACACATGGTAACTACAGTTGACAACACTGTATTGTATAACTGAAATTTGCTAAGAGAGTAAAACCTAAATGTTCTCACACACACAAAAAAAGATAAATATGTGAAGTGATGAAGTGATGGATATGTAACTAGATGGGAGGAATCCTTCCATAACATAGTATATGTATATCAAACCACCACAATGTATATATGAACACTTTATCTTACTTCATTTGTTAATTATACATCATAAAGCTGAAAACCAGGAGAATAAATAAAGAATACAGCCTGGCTGGTGTGCTCAATGGATAGAGCACCTGTCTGCTTACTGATGGGTCTCGGGTTCAATTCCTGGTCCAGGGCACATACTTGGACTACAGGTTAGATCCCAGGCACCAGTCAAGGTGCATGTGGGAGGCAACCAATTGATGTGTCTCTCTCACATTTATGTTTCTCTCTCTCTCTCTAAAAAGATCAATGGAAAAAATATCCTTGGGTAAGGATTAATAAAACAAAAAAAGAGAAAGAAAGAAAACAATCATGATTGTGAAGACAGATTTATGCACAAAGATGTTCCTTACATATTTTATTTACTAGGGGCCCAGTGCATGAATTCGTGCACATTGAAAGGAACTGTGGGCTGCGAGGCTGCATTGGGCACAGGGGTGGGTCTCAACCCATCCTCTGCACCCCCGCCTGGCCCCTCCTGCCATGGCCCCAATCCCCTGTCTGCCAGCAGCCCCACTCCTGTTGCCTCTCCCACATGCTGACGGCACCAGCCCTGCTCGCACCTACTGACGGTGCAGAGCGATTGGGGCTGGTGCCAGTAGTGAATGCGAGCGGGGACAGCAACAGCAGCAGATGCAAGTGCCTGCCAGGACCGTAGCATGTGGTAGCAAAGAATTTTCAGTAACCACCAGAAGCTTGATAGCAACTGGCGCCCTACCTTGGTTTGGTGCCCCTGCTCACCTACTCCACCATCCTTCTGTGGCCAATGCCCCCAATGTTCCACACTCTCCTACCTGCTGCTGATGCATGCCATGTTCTGTGCATGCCCCCTGGTGGTCAGCACACATCATAGCAACTGGTTGTTCGGTTGTTCCACTGTTCGGTCTATTTGCATATTAGGGTTTTATATATAGATAGATAATATTTTTTAAATGGAAACAAGCCCAATGTTGAACAACAGAAGAGTGAATAAATTACATATATCCAGTCAATGATCTATCTATTCAGATGCCATTAAAAAGAATATTTGCAAACAGCTATATAATTCATGTTGAAATTACTCTAAGTCTAATGTTGAAAAAAGACTCAGATGTAAAATTACATAATAAGTGTGATACCAACTTAGATAAATGCAATTTCACCAATGAGAACAATAACATGATGTTGAGTCAGTAATGAAGCAAGTCCATCTCTAGTGATAAAGTGGCTCCGTCTGCATCTCTCATCTGTCAACAGCTGGCCAACCTTCATCCTCCCTGTGGCATTCCAATATTATAATCAGAGGTTTCTTCTGATGATACATCATCTGCCTCATCTGACCTACTGGACTGGCAGCTCCCTTCTGGCAAGGAGTGGTCTAAACATTACTTTGGTTACCAAGCAATTTTTTCTACTCTGACACCCTGGGGGAGGTTATTCATTCTTGCTCATCTGGCTATCTGTCAGTGAACATGGAGTGCCCACTTGGCAGGAAGTGGTTTTCTTTGAAAGAAAATATACCCAGTGTCCATTTGATTCCAATGTTAGAGTGGGGCCACTATATCAGAGATCTCGGAGCCCCGGTCACTCACATACCAGGAGTGGCCAGCTGTGGGCCTGCTTAGGCCTCATTTCTAAAACATCACGGCTTAACCTGGGTTCCTTCCCACCTTCCCCAACCCACAGCCCCGGCAAATGCCTCCTCCTCTGGGCTCCCTCACCCCAGGGCCACCTCCCGTAGAACCACTCAACAATCCACCTGGCTGAACACCAACCTAAACAATGTGTTGCTACCTCCTGCTTTGCAAGGGGTCTTGCCTCTGTTTTCTTTCTCTGGAAGCTGTTTTCTCTGGCACAGTGGCACCCCCAAATTCCTGGCTCTCTTCAAAGACATGGCATTGAAACTCTGTTCAAACATATCCCCCAGTCCACAAAGTTATTGTGCTATTTCTAACCCCCTTCTCTCTCTCTTTTCCCCTTCCTCTCTCTCTCACTCAAAAGCGAAAGCACACTCACACACACAGAAAATGGAAGAAAACTCAGGAAGTCATTGTCTACCACCCTGTGTTTAGGCAATAATAATAGCTACTATTTTCCGAAAACATTTTATGCCAGGCACTGGGCTAAATTATTTCCATGGACTGATGAGACAGGTACTGTTACCATGCCCATTTCACAGAATAAGAAACAGAGGTTTCAAAAGTTTACGCAATGGGTATGGTTTATGGTCTGCTTTACATTATTTGTTAACATTATTGGATTAAGACAGGAGAATATGGCTTTTACAATCTGTTAAGGTTTTCTTTGTGGTCAAATATGTGACTGATTTTTGTAAATAATCTATGGGTACCAAAAAATGTTTTGTTATTGTTTTTTGTTTGAGAGCTATTAGATTCTATACATGGATATTACATCAGTTTATTGGTTGCATTATTTAATTCCTATGTCATCCCATATTTGTTTTGTCCAGTTCTGAAATAAAATATTAGTCTTCCAATATAAGAAATAAAAAAGAAGGAAAAACTATACATGCAACTTAGAAAAACAAAGTTTAAGCAATCGATCCAAAGTTGCAGGACTAAACTGGGACTTCGACCCAGCAGCCTGACCCCCAGAGCCCCAGCAATGTTACACCAACCAAGTGTCCACGGGCCTCAGCAGCTTTCGGCGTCTGGAAGGGTTTTAGGGAGTCCAGCACTGGGCCACTCAGACACACCCATGCTGAGAGTCCTTTCTGGCAGAGTCTCAGGAAAACGGGGCGTGCTGGAGGGGTGCGGGTGCAGAGGAGCTGAACAAATAAGGAAAGAAGAGAGGGGAGGACCAAGGGCAGCAGAATCCACAGGCAAACAGAATTTCCCTCCTCCTGGATAAACCGTGACACAGAGTGTGGCAAGTGGTTGCTGGTGTCTCCATGGCCAAGAGCTAGTCAGGTCCTCCCCTCTGGTGCCCAGTGAAATCCCTGCCTTACAGCAACTCACACTCTCCAAAGGAAGCTGTTGCACCTACAGTGTCTCCCCCGAACATGCAATCTGTGGGGTTACTCAGAACCACACTCCGTGTGCTGGATTAGGATTATCATGCCCCCTCAGGCAGTTTAGAATAAAGGCTTCCAGCCCAAAAGTGGAAACTGGACTTTGTAGTGTTGAGTCATCCCACCACCTCCCCTCCTCTCTATGCTACACTCTTTTTCCTTCTCTGAATTTTATGTGAAACCAGCAATCAAGAAAAATAAGAAAGTCTTACATACACCAACAAAATGCTGATTTGTCTATTCTATTAATAACATGAAATCTCAGCAAATGCAAATGGAATTACATGCACAACTCCATAAAAAGTTAAATCCAAACTAAACATTCCCATTTTAAGTGACATTTGCAGAGACCTCTCCATTAATATACTTAACACTGATTTTTTTAAAAAGAGACTAGCCTATATTTTCTAAGGAAAAAACTATGCAAACATAAAAAAAAAAAAAACCAACATCTGTTACAAACAAAGAAGTGATTTCTTAGTACTAAGTTTAGAATAATGAAGCATAATGTAATGTGTAGAAGTGAGTCCCTGAAAAATAGTCATGGACATATAACACTTGAAAGAAATAATTTTTTCAAAATATAAAAACAGAATAAATGTATATCACCAACATACACTCCAAGATATGGAAAGAAATGGCTAGGTGACTTAGTAAGTAACTCTATTTATTCTTCAATGTCACCTGCCCTTTTTTAAAGAAGAAATATGTTTTTATTGATTTTAGAGATAAAGGAAGGGAGGGAGAGAGGGAGAGAGGAGAGGGAGGAAGGGAGGGAGGGAGGGAGAGAGGGAAGAGGGAGGCAGGGAGGGAGGGGGGAGAGAAAGAGGCATCGCTGAGAGAGAAGCACCAACAATAATCAGCTGCTTCCTGTACAGCCCCTATTGGAGATCGAGACTGCAACTGAGGCATGTGCCCTGACTGGGAATTAAAACAGTGACCTCTTGGTGCATGGGTTAATGCTTAACACTTAGCCACACCAGCCGGGCAGTAAATGTATTTTTTAAAAGAAAACCACACAGATTTTAAGTGATATGAACAGAAAAACTTGGGGAAGTTAATAAGCTAAGAAAGGTGGCCCTGGCTGTAATAATGGAAAAGAGCAGAGGAAATCTATTAAGCATGGGAAGGTAATGACGAACAAAGAGGGAAACTCAGATTTACAAATGGAAATCAAGGAATGTTAGCTAGATTTATTTTGTCAGTAGAAATTCAAAGTGAATGTTATTAAATGAAACCTTTTGAGCACAGAACAGAAATGAACTCTCCATAACTTGCTTCCTGAATTTGAACTGAATTTGACCATCAGGCAAAATTTGAAAACTCTCAACTAAGACCACGTCAACATAGGCAAAGCCAAGTGGAGAATTAAGGTCATCAATCGCCCAAAAACACGAGGCAAAGAGCTGGGACACTGTGGCTCAGAAGAGGCTGTTTCAAGGAGACTATCCAAATTCAAATTAATGAGGAATAGTTGCAACATTTTCTTCCAACACTTTGCCTAAAATATTATGAAAAAATGGTGAAAGCTTATCAGACCACTTCCAGGAAAAGGCCTACAAGCGGACTCTGGTGTTAGTGTGTATTTGAATAGCCAGGCATAAGAAAGCTCTAAAAAGTTAGAAAAATGCAACGTTTGTGCAAAAATTAATATCGCCCATCAAACATGTGATAATGAGGCTGACTACTCTCCCAGCTCTTTCTGAAACCACAGAGGAAAAAGAGGAAACACGTCATAACCAATGTACACACAGACCACTATCTTCCTTGCATGGTGAGCTTGCTGTGAGCGACAGGGCTTTTGCTAAAACAGAAAAATTATCATCAGAAAAATAAAACAGCGAAGGCTTAGCCAAACAGATACATGCATGTCCCTTATTTCACCTCTTCCATTCCCTCTACCACCCATTTGAAAAGAAAAAAATTAAAAATTAAAGAACTAAACCACATATTGATTAGATAACACTTGTCAGACTTCTGAGTTTCAGAGACCTGGAGAATTCTCCCAGAAGTCAAGAAGTGGAGCCGAGTTGCCAGTTCTTAACTTTTCAACGAAGGTCAGTACATCCAAACTACTGATGTTGCTGCCATCATTTCATGAAATGTAGGATTTTATCACCAGGAATTAGGAAAAACAGAATCTCCAGGGGGAAAGGATATTCCTCTCCTTTTTCCATTTGGTTTTCTGAAAAGCGCAGTACATCAGTTTTCTCATTTTCCTGCACACCAATGAAAACTTTGTCATGAACCAGCATCAAGAAAAAGCGACCCAGAGGGGACAGAGCAGTGCTTCCCAAAGTGGGTGCCTCAGACCAGCAGCAAATCCTCAGGCTCCAAGCAACTCCAGGGCTAAAGCCTAGAATCTGCTTGAAGAAGCTCTCCAGGTCCAGGAGATTCTGGTGCAGGCTGAAGTGTGAAGGCCACTGGTATAAAGCATATGGATTTTAGAACTAAGAAAGAAGTCCAGAGAGCCTGATTCACTTCTGGCAGAACCACGTTCCTCATCTGAAAACTGTGAAAACAGCGTCTTTTTTCCAAACAAACCATGGCACTATTTTACTATGAAATACATGGTCTGAGGATAGAACAGAATATCTGAAATCAGAACTATCCCTTATCCAGGAACTCAAGATCCATAAACACCAGCCAATGACCAGCTTACTACTCCTTCAAACACACAGTTCTATGTCCTTATGCACGGGATTCACTCACCACTGCCACCATAACTGTCTCCAGCACCACCAC
This sequence comes from Corynorhinus townsendii, assembly GCA_026230045.1. Classification (NCBI taxonomy): domain Eukaryota; kingdom Metazoa; phylum Chordata; class Mammalia; order Chiroptera; family Vespertilionidae; genus Corynorhinus; species Corynorhinus townsendii. The sequence continues at coordinate 140,297,495 of JAPDVU010000001.1, read as the reverse complement.
CACCACCACCATCACCACATCACCAACACCTTCATTACCATTATCACATCATGTAAAACACTATACCACATATATTGAGACAGCGGTCAAATTCGTGATCTCATTTTTATTTCAATCAACCCAACAACCCTGTGAAGTAGATGCAGTAACAAATACTCTCACCCAATTTGGCAGGTGTGAAGCCTTAGGCTTGGTGAGAGCAGGTTAGCTACCTTTGAGCATGTAATATGTGCTCTTAACAGGAGGTTTCCGTTTTTAAAGTAGCGATCCTGTGTTCTGGCCCTCAGAATGCAAAGCAACAAGATTCCTTCCCACAGAGCAATTTCCCAAGCTGCTTGGCAGTTTGTTGAGAAGACATAAAGCACACACAGAACCCTGCAGGACTCTCAGCACTTCCCCAGACGGCCCCCTGAGTGGCCTCAGCCCAGCCCCACAGAGGTAGGCTATGATGTCGACACAGCCTCCAACCAAGTAATATGCTCTGTCCCCTGCGGGCCTGCCCTTAGGGTCCCTGTGGACCATGTTTTCTTAGGATTTCCCTGGGTTCCCCTGCACCTCAGCACGGCCAGCCTTCACCTTGGCCAACCCTTGAATAAGTCTCCCCACCTGCCAAGGCATTCTTTCTGGAACCTCAAGACAGCTTGGCCCCCCAGAGGAAGACCAGGGGCTGGACTGCTGTCAGCGGATGTGCTCAGGGAAAGGGGCTAGCACTGCCTCTGCAGACTCCCAGGCCCACGCATGACACAGCCCAAGGCAGGCAAGGCCCATTGGAGGATCAAGCCAAAGGACAACAGAAAGATGTTTGTGAACTCTTCCCAGGGACAGAAAGAACCCAGGAGGCCCAAACACAGATGAGTAAGTGCTTCATCTAAAGGAAAGACCCCCTCAAAAAAATGGATGGAAAATTCAGTCCTGAACACCCCCCCTTTACTCCTCCTGCTTCTGTTATACTCAATCCAGGCATCTGCTATAACTTATAGTTGGTTTCATTTTCAATACACACCAGTTCCACTTTTCTTTCTTTCATGGCTACGAAGAGCAGCAGTGAGCATGCTGGAGCTGGTGGGGGGAAGGGAGGATACAGATGCCTGCTTGCCCCACCCCGAGCCACCAATGCCACAAACTCACCCACAGAGACGTCCCTGGAAATATCAGGAGGTGAGGGTCATGGAAGAAAAGCCCCTTTTGCTATAAATGGGTGGGAAAGGAATACATCTGGATTATTAGGACACATCTGGCCTTCAGTCTCCTACTCTGTTTCTCTCTCCAAATAAGGTACCAGTCCTAGGGGAGACTCTCAAACCTCAAACATGACTGATCAAAAGACATCAGCAGATGTTCTAGGCTTTGTTTTGGAATCATGATTTTGGTTCCTGGCTTTGTAACAGACATGGTGGCCAACAATGGGCCTAAGAAGCCAGATAGAATCTATATATATAAAAGCCTAATATGGAAAAAAAAAAAACAAGATGGCGGCATAGGTAAACACCTATACTGCTGCCTCGCACAACAATTTCAAAACTACAACTAAAAGACAAAACAGACATCATCCAGAACCACAGGAAGGCTGGATGAGTGGAAATTCTACAACTAGAAGAAAAGAGAAAAGGACACTGAGACTCAGAGGAGCTGTGGAGGGCAGAGGTGTGGAGACTCAGAGACGCAAGTGCACACGCGCGCATTAAGGGCGGGCAGCTGAATACACAGCTGGCTTTCTCAGACAGGAGGGAGACAAAGGCTCCCCATTGTGCTGAACTCCAGTTCTGGGTGAGACTCAGGGAATCCAGACTCATACGGGGTGAAACTGGACTGTCAGAAAGAAGCACACTGAGACTCAGGGGAGCTGCAGAAGGCAGAGGTGCAGAGGCACACATGCGCCGAGAGGGCGGGCAGCTGAGCGCATGGCTGGCTCTCTCATTCAGGAGGGAAACAAAGGCTCCCAACTGCATTGAACTCCAGTTCTGGGTGAGACTTTGGGTACCCAGACTCATTCGGGGAGAAACTGGACTGTCTGGCAGCGGGCAAAACTCGAGGGCAGCTTTCTCTCAGAGGTGCGTGCAGCCATTGCCGTGGGACACTGAGACCCAGGGGCCTCTTAGGGCAGGGCTAATGGGAAACCAGTGCTGTCTGCTCCACCCTGAGACTCCACCCCATCCAAGCTGAGCACAGAAGCTCTCCCAGTGGAGACACAGCTGATCCCCACAGCCAGTTGGCCTGGCGGTCAACTCCTCCCAGTGATACCAACAACAATCTAGGCTTAACTGCAACAAGACTGTGCACACAGCCCACAAAGGGGTGCACCAAGAGTGTCCACCTCAGGTAAATGGGGAGGCTGACCCACTGGGCTCTATAGGACATCTCGCACACAAAGCCACTCTATCAACTCAGGGAAGCAGCTAAAATGTGGAGACAAAGAGGCAGGTCACAAATTAAAGAAACGGAGGAAAGCAAAAGACTGGATATAGAGTTCAAAACCACGGTTATAAGGTTTTTCAAGAATTTCATAGAAAAGGCTGATAAATTTAGGAAGACCCTCAAGGATATGAAAAAGGATCAACTAGAACTTAAGCATACACTGACTAAAATAAAAAATATTATACAGAGACCTAAAAGCAGACTAGAGGATCGCAAGAATCAAGTCAAAGATTGTGAAATACAAAGAAGCAAAAAACACTCAACTGAAAAAGCAAAAAGAAAAAAGAATCCAAAAATTTGAAGATAGTGTAAGGAACCCATGGGACAACTTCAAGCATACCAACATCCGAATTATGGGGGTGCCAGAAGAAGAGTGAGAGCAAGATACTGAAAACCTATTTGAAGAAATAGTGACTGAAAACTTCCCCCACCTTGTGAAAGAAATAGACTTACAAGTCCAGGAAGCACACAGAACCCCAAACAAAAGGAATCCAAAGAGGACCACACCAAGACACATCATAATTAAAATGCAGAGGACAAAAGACAAAGAGAGAATCTTAAAAGCAGCAAGAGAAAAAGAGTTAGTTACCTACAAGGGAGCACCCATATGATTGTCAGCTGATTTCTTAACAGAAACTATGCAGGCCAGAAGGGAGTGGCAAGAAATATTCAAAGTGATGAATATTACTCTACCCAGCAAAGCTATCATTCAGAGTTGAAGGTCAGATAAAGAGCTTCATAAATAAGAAAAAGCTAAAGGAGTTCATCACCGCCAAACCAGTATTATATGAAATGCTAAAAGGTATTCTTTAAGAAAAGGAAGAAGAAGAAAAAGGTAAAGATAAAAATTATGAACAACAAATACATATCTATCAACAAGTGAACCTAAAAATCAAGTAAATAAAAAATCTGATGAACAGAATAAACTGGTGAATATAATAGAATCAGGGGCATGGAAAGGGAGTGGACTGACAATTCTCAGGGGTCAAGGGGTGTGGGGGGGTGCGGGAAGAGACTGGACAAAAATCGTACACCTATGGATGAGGATAGTGTCGGGGGTAAGGGCAGAGGGTGAGGTGGGAACCAGGTGGAGGGGAGCTAAGGGGGGAAAAAGAGGAACAATTGTAATAATCTAAATAAAGATTCATTTAAAAAATAATAAAAATATAAAAGCCTAATATGGGTTGACCTTTGGTCAACTACTCAACCAGCTGCTATGACATGCACTGACCACCAGGGGGCAGATGTTCTAATTGGTAAACTTGCTGCTGGGGTCTGGACTGGTGGGGACTGGGCAAGACAGGCTGGACACACCCTGGAGCCCTCCCATGATCCCTCCCTGGCCAGAATGCAAGAGGGCCCAGGCCAGGCTGAGGAACCCCACTGGTGCACGAATCTGTGCACTGGGCCTCTAGTATCACTATAAATTAAAATGCATGTACCATATATTTCTACTCCAAATACCTCAGTGTGTAAGGGAAGAGCAAATAAAGGTGAGTGTGGCAGGACCTCCTGAAAGCACTGGCAGGCACCTCTACGGCCCCGGCACCTCGCCTCACACCATGCAGCACCTGTGGCAGCCTCAGCTGCAGAACCCGCCCAGCGATCAGGTGGCTGCTTCTACACATGACACCAGATGGAAATTCCAACACAGATTCACATCATGGAAGTGCAGCCTAATATCTGAAGGTAAAGTTGAAATTCCATTTTAATTGAAGGCAGAACGTTCTGAGCTCAGGTTCTTAGCATTCTCCCCACGTGGGCCTGCCCCCAAAATAAGAAACTGCCAAGGCTTAGGTATGCCCATGGGATAAGCAAACAAGTCACAGAGAACTAGCCCAAGGTCATCTCGTCCCAGAGATGGTTACTCAGCACCCAGATTGGCAGAAATAAATACTCCATGAGTCAATGTCGAGTGCAGTGGTGTCAGGGGAGCCAAAATGGGCAGCTAAAACTTAGTAAATGAATGAGCGCACTGGATTTCCAAGAACATATTTCAACGTGAGATAGGATCTATGAGGAAGGGAAGGGCATAGGTTCACCATGAGCATTCTAGAAATGCCACAGACATGGTGGCCACGATAGCCAATCATTACATTCTGACATCTTTGGCAATTAGGACAAACCCAAGAAAAGCAAAAGTACCCAGTTAGATCTGCAGAGATGAGTTAAAAGTAATGAAGGACAGAGGAAAGACTATCAAAATAAGCAATGTTCAATAAAGGCTAGACCCCAGGCTGTCTCTAAGGTCTAGAATTGCTTTGCCTCTGGCCACCTATTAAACGTGTGTCATTTTGGCTAAGAGAGAACTAACACCTTTGTTAAGTACATTATGTATATGCCCCACTGCCTTATCACACTGCATGTGCTGGTTGTGTCTGCTCTGATTTGTGAAACCACCAACAAAAAGGTATATCATTTCATTTCCCTGGGGAGCAGCCCTCCAGAGAAGCATTACTTTTTATCTGTGTGTCTTCAGCCCTGTGAGGCACGTTTATTACAAGCAGACAGACACCAGTCTGTTTTGAGCAAACAGTAAGAGTAAATCAGGACAATACAGTATTAAGCTTCAAAGAAGCTGGCTTTTCCCTTAGACACCTTTGTAGCAAGGGGTTAAGGTAAACTGCTCCACATCCCTGGTGTTTGGAGAGAAGTGGTAGTCCCTAACTAGAGATGGCACTGGTCCCCCAGGGGTATCTGGAAGCAAATGGGACCTTATGATTGGTCATGGCTCGGTGGGCAATACTGCTGCTTAGTAGTGACATCAGGGGCACTGAGTGTCCAGAAATACCTAGGCAGTGCCCAGCAAGGAAGAACCATCTTGGTCACAGCGCCAATTGGTTTCCACTGAGAAACACAATGTGCTATTTTTTCCAACTAGTTAGTCCACAATACCAGTGTCATTATCTTTATCACACATTCGACTATTCTTTCGACAAGTAAGCACTGAGCGTCTCCTCTGTGCCAGGTACTCTTGTCAGCACTGGTACAAACAAGGCATACACTAGCACTTTCCCTTTCGCTGCAGATCTTCAAACATTCGTAGAGAAATGCAATTGAAATGCTTTGACATTCATAAACAACTTTAAAGACCTCGCCAAGTATTTCTAAACAGGAATCTTGTTAGTCCTGGTAAAAATCACTTGTAAGAAACACTTAACTACATGTGCAAACATTGAAGCTAAGTGGTTAAACAATATGGCCACGTTCCTGTTGATACCATACGTTTGCTGAACAAACTCAACTCCTTTTTCATAGATACTGGCTCCAACTGTGGCTTACCTCTGTTGGTTGTTACCACTTGGCATTCCTAATGTATGGGGGTCTTGGTGGCTGAGGATTTACTGGGGGGGCTGTCATGTGGTACTTACAGAGCATGACAATTACAGGTGTTAATTTTGATCTGAAAGATTGCGACTAATTTTTTTAAGATAGCTGCTTAGGACTGTGGGCAGGTAAGTCAATACACAGACATGCTAAGCAAACAGTGGAGGTGTGTTGCCAGTTCACTGCCTACCAAACATAAAAATGGTGTGTATAGCTCTAGCATTGTGTTTTCTACAAAGATCAGTGATTGGCCCCCAAGTTTTCTTGGCACCATATCAGCACTGGATACAATGTATTACCTTAAAAAGTGCCCATGACTTTGGGCAGGGGACTTAAACTCTTGAGGTCTGCAAAATGAGTTGGCTGAACTGGAAACAGCTGTGGTTGTCCTCCAAGGGGAGCACCAGGCCCATATTCAGTATTTCAAAGGCCCAACAGAAACCACACATTTACCCACAATATGACAGCACAAGCTAAAACACATTTGCTTTGAACCAGAACTATGTCAGTGTGCAGTGGCCAAGGATGAGAGCACAGGGAGGGGAAGCCCTTGTTGGCAGCTGGGTCTGTCCTTTATTAATAAAATTATAAAACAAATTAATTGGAGCTTCTAAAGTACAGTTTCTTTGTAGTTAAAAGTTGATCTTTAGGATCCCTTCTTCTCTCCAATTCTATGATTTTAAGTTTCACAGGAAGTTGTTCATACCAAGAGGAACCCATTCTTAGTGTAGCCCTAATTCTTAATTAACAATAATGAATAGCTTTCTCTCTTAGCTTCCCTACACTTATTTCTACCTTTTCAACTAACTCAGAGCATATTTACTTTATAAGGGGTGTCATATTTCCAAAAATAATTAGATGCAACTATATATTATCTGAAGATATTAAGGAAAGGTCTGGATTTGCTCAATTAGCAGTTTATTCTTCAAGTTCTTGCTCTTCTAGAAGCTCAGTTAACTAGATGCTCACTTTTTTCTTTGATCCTTTCAAAAAGCAACATAAAGGTTTCAATTGGCCCCAGTGCCATCAGCTGAGTGACATCCCTGGAGCTCCCTAGCCTCAGTGCTCTCACCAGTGAAGCCAGGGCCAGGAAGTCAGCACTGTGAGGCTGTGATACAGAAGCAGTTCAGATGACGAAGGGTGAAAAGAACGTTAAAGGTTCAATGCATTATTTAGTGTAGTTTATTATAATTTAGATTATTAATAACATACTACGATTTTAAACTATATGGATTTCTATAAATTGAATATTTTTAAATGCACCAACAGGAAGGTTTCTGTAGGAATTCTATAATGCATCCTTTCCTATGAAAAAAAAAAATATCTCTCTTAGAAAACCAATCCTGAATCCCAGCTTTACATTTGGATGTGATTTTAGAGTCATTACATAAGATCTGTATATGTAATTATTTTGAGAAACTGTAGTGTGTGTGTGTGTGTGTGTGTGTGTGTGTGTGTGTGTGTGTGTGTGTTCGCTATGCCAGGAACTAGGCTAAGAAACACCATCAAGTATCTCATTTAATCCTCACAAATAAAGTGAGTTTTGTTATCACAATGATACAAGAAAGATGTTTAGGCACAGAGCAGAAACTCACCAGTGAAGGGATGGCCTAGATCCACCTCAAACCAGAACCAGTGTCTTTAGCCACTGAGCAGTTCCACAGGGCAGGCATGAACACAGGATGGCCAGCAGGTGACAACTTGTGATAAGTCTCTTTTGAAACCAGCCCACAGCCTTTCCTTGCATCTGGGGCTCATGTTGGTCTTTAGACCATATCACTTTACTTTCCTCCCAGTTACTTTCACACATCTTCTCCATGTTCTTCTCCAACAGACCAACATAAAATACTCAAGCAGATAATACAGTCAAAAACAAGCACACAAGACCTTGACTCTTGGATATAAGCCTGGAGCTGTATTTGTGCCATAATGATGAAGTTATTCACCTGTGAACCGGATATCTCCACTCTGAGGTCACATGGGTCCATGCAATTTGTGCATACAGAACTCATTACCCTTCTCCCACACACCTGCCCCTTGTGCGTATTCTCAGTATAGTGCATCATCTTTTACCCAGTTGTCCAAGCATGTCACCTCTTATCCCTTCTCTCTTCTGTGCTCCCAAACCCAAAATGATCCCAAGAATTAGACTTAACTACCTCAACATATCTTCTGTCTGTCCATTTCTCCATGACCCCTGCCTGTTGGCCATTCGTTTCCTCCCCTAACCCCTCTTTCTATGACCTAAGGGTAACTTAATTTGTCTCCCTGACACCTGCCTTGAACTTCCCAACTATAGCTCCAAAGTGGTATTTCAATTGTATAAAAAGGCTAATCATGTTTCCCCTTCAATTCCCCCACCTTCAGGATAAATTCCCAGCTACTAAGTATGGCATAAAAAGTTCTTGAAACTACAGCCCCTCACTCACTCCCTTTCCAGCTTCCTCTCTCACCACTCACCTGTTCTTGCCTAAACTCCAAAACAGACTCCACGCTCTTTCATCCTTGGGTCTTAGGACCAGAACAGAGCCCTCTCTCCCTGACCTGGGCAAATTTCTACCCATTCCTCAGACCATAGGCCCTGCACTACTCTTCTGTGAAGCCTCCCTGATGCTCCTGCAAACTGGAGCCCTGTGAGCACGCCTTTCTGAGGCTCAGCTCAGGGACTTCCCTGACAGCCTCTCCACACTGACACATGGGTCCTTCTCCCCAACAGAAAGCGGGCCCCTTCCCCCAGGGCTGGGGCAGACTGTCTTTGTACCTTCACCACCCAGCATGGACTCCCATGCAAAGTAGGGGCTCCATAATGTCTACTGATTAAATATGAGTAAAAACAACATACCTGGGAAGGAAAAAAACCACTGACTTTATAATGTATGGAGGGGAGAACCAGACTTGGGATCTGATTTGAGCTTATTAAAATTTCTATAAAGGGCGAGGTGAAGAGAGGCAAGGTATTCTCTGACCAGGTTTGTACCAGAAGAAGAAGAGGATTAAGAAGCACTTCTTTCCTGAGTGCCTATGTCATACTCTGAGCAGAGGTTGTGAGTGCCCACTCACTAAAACCCAAAGTCCTCACTCACTCAAGTGGCAACTCCAGAAGGATCAAGTCACATCTCAGAATACACTCTGTGCCTCAGAATATGAATTTCCCAACCTTATGATTACATTGTATGTACTATTTACTAGGGGAGTGGTTGGCAAACTCATTAGGCAACAGAGCCAAATATCAACAGTACAACGATTGAAATTTCTTTTGAGAGCCTAATTTTTTAAACTTAAACTTCTTCTAATGCCACTTCTTCAAAATAGACTCGCCCAGGCCATGGTATTTTGTGGAAAAGCCACACTCAAGGGGCCAAAGAGCCGCATGTGGCTCGAGAGCCGCAATTTGCCGACCACTCTACTAGGGGTTAGTGGTTGTGGGACTAGTGGCTATTTAAAAAAATATAGTTGCGCCCCAGACAGTGTTGCTCAGTGGATAGTGCCAGCCCTGAGACTGAAGGGTCCCGGGTTTGATTCCAATCAAGGGCATGGACCTCCCTCAGTTGCAGGCTCAATCCCCAGCCCTGTTTGGGGCACTGCAGGAGACAAGCAATTGATGTGTCCCTCTCACATCCACATCATTGTTTCTCTCTGTCTCTCCCCCTCCCTTCCACTCTCTCTAAAAAAAATCAATGGAAAAATATCCTCAGGTGAGGGTTAAAAACACACACACACAAATAAATAAATAAAATTTAAAAATACAGTTGACTCTTGAACCACAGGGGGGTTAGGGGTATTGAATCCCTCATGAATTTGAAAATCCACTTGCAACTTTTGACTCCCCAAAAAGGTACAGTTGATTAACACACATTTTTGTATTATATGTATTATTCACTGTGTTCTTACAATAAAGTAAGCTAGAGTAAACAATTTTATTAAGAAAATTATAAAGAGAAAATGCATTTATAGTATTTATTGAAAAAGTCTGTGCATAAGCATACCCATGCAGTTCAAACCTGTGTTGTTCAGGGTCACATGTAGTTTAAGCCATGTGAAAACAGAGAACAAATGATGGTTCTGAATGTAAATTGGGAGGTTGGTGCAATTTCCAAACTCCAGGCTTCGTTTCTGTGGTGACAGAAACTGTAACCAATGATAAAAGAGAAACTTGAACGTTTCTCTCCTTAGTCGGCCCTCCCTCTAACTCTCAGAATTTGATTTTGCAGCAAGAAGCTTACAGTTAAGTTTAAATAGCAAAGGCACTTCCTATCATTAGAACATCACTCCTTCAGACACATTCTATGGACTCAATAAATGCCCTATTCAGACTCCCTCTTGTTACTGAGCCTCAAAGAGACGTGTATGGTTGGACAGCCCCTACCCATCCCCGTGCAGGTGCAACAGACCACCCAGGGGGCAAGGTCTCTCCACCCAAGAACTACCTGCTGAAAGGAAAAAACTAATGGTAGCAGCTAACTATGGATGCAGGCTGGATAAACTGGGCATATCAGTGAGAAAAAGTTCAAAAAAATGTGGGACCACTATAACATAACTCCTAGTCCCATCTATGTTAATTATATATAGTTTCTTTGAACTTCCATCTATTAAAACACAAAAACAGGTAAGAACCTTCTTACCCATCCATGGACACAGAAAACAATTGCAAAACAACAGAGCTCCACGTATTTCATTAGATGTATTTTTTTTATTATTGATTGCTTTCTTTTAGAGAAAGAGAACGGGGGAGAGAGAGGGAGAGGGAAAGAAAGAGAGAGAAACATCGATTGGTCATTCCACTTAATTATGCATTCATTGGTTGCTTCCTGATGTGCCCTGACCAGGGATCAAACCTACAACCTTGGTGTATCTGGACAATGCTCTAACCAACTGAGCTACCCAGTCAGGGCCAAGAGATGTATTTCCAAATAACTTTTACATTCTCCCTTTAATATATTTATCAAACTTTGTACTATATTTATATTTTGTTCAAATATATAATGGTAACCATCATAAGTAAATGCAGGGGCTTTTTTATATTTGGGCCCTTAAAGCCACAGGAAATTTAATTCAAATGTATAGACATATTTTTTGCAAGGACAAATATAATACCCTAGAACAGTGGTTGGCAAACTGCGGCTTGCGAGCCACATGCGGCTCTTTGGCCCCTTGAGTGTGGCTCTTCCACAAAATACCACATCCTGGGTGAGTGTATTTTGAAGAAGTGGCATTAGAAGAAGCTTAAGTTTAAAAATTTTGGCTCTCAAAAGAAATTTCAATCATTTACTGTTGATATTTGGCTCTGTTGACTAATGAGCTTGCCGACCACTGGCCTAGGATAACATTCTGTGGGAACAGAATATAAATTCAGAGAAAAAAGAGAATGAGGTAGAAATTCCAACGTTAAAGACAGGTCTATTCCCGAAGAGTGGCTGGGCACCCGGTGAACCTGCCTGCCCATTAGTGGAGCTTCTGGAAGGTGGGAAATGGTGGGGCGCGCAGGAGGACTGCCCGCGGACCACAACAGCTTGCAATGCCCTTGAGAGCTCCTGGCCACGTTCCCTGGGGAACCACAGAGGAGGCAATATTACTAGAGAATCTAATTACCACGTGTCTTTATAGCCGACATGCAGTTGTCTACCCCTACCTGTGGTCAACTACAACTGTAACTTAGTTCAGGGTAGTCTTTCTTATCTGTGGATGGCACATGCTTCCCCAGGTTACGGTTCACCTATGTAAAGAGATGGACCCTTTGGCATCACTCCCTAAGTGTGTCCACATCTTTTTAGCTGAGGAGTGTGACTGTGCTTAAAAACACTTATGCCCTGCCCTGGCCGGTTTGGCTCAGTGGATAAAGCATCGGCCTGCGGACTGAAAGGTCCCAGTTTCGATGCCGGTCAAGGGCATGTACCTTGGTTGTGGGCACATTCCCAGTGGGGGGTGTGCAGGAGGCAGCTGATCGATGTTACTCTCTCATCGATGTTTCTGACTCTCTATCCCTCTCCCTTACTCTCTGTAAAAGAATCAATAAAATATATTTTTAAAAAAACACTTGTGCCCTGGCCGGTGTGGCCAGTTGGTTGAAGCGTCATTCCATACTCTAAAAGGTCATGGGTTCAATTCCCAGTCATAGCACATACCCAGGTTGCAAGTTTGATCCCTGGTCAGGGCATGTATGGGAGGCAACAGATGGATGTTTCTCTCTTCCTCCCCCTTGCTCTAAAATCAATAAAACATATCCTTGGGTAAGAAATGAATATATAAATAAAATGTTTAAACACTTGCTGTTTTGCAGATGTTACTTATGAGATACTTTCAATATTAGAAGAAGTGATCATGAAATCCACTGTTAAATTAAGAAGCATGATGCCAAACTGGGAAGTCACATTAATCAAGTTCAAGTCACACACGTGACAGACAAGAGGTATAAAGAGTAGTTATTGAAGTCTGGAGGCCAGTCCTTCCTAAAAACTCTCTGCTTCTGGGCCCTTTGCTGTTGACATCTAACAACACTGGGTTTACCTGAGAGTGAAGCTGCACATAAAATACATTTGTGTAACTAATAAAAATAAAAAAGAGTCTATCCAAGTGCGTATCGGATCTCTGTGATATTTAGATTCCACTAGATATATTTTAAAGAATGATGTAGCAGCTTTATTTAAATGTCAATATTTACAATAAGCTGTGAATCACATACTTTGCAACACTTAAATTATGATAAGAAATTTGAGCTATCAACTCAAAGTGTGTGAGGAGCAGAGGGCTTAACGAAATTATTTTAGGGATCAGATAGTCAAAGGCAGAGTGCAGGCCCCTCAAAGGGAAATCCACTCTCCATTCCAGCATAGTCAGGGTCTTAACATTTCACAAGAGAACCTGGAAACCTGGATTTTCTATGCACAATTTACCTTTCTCTGATATGTTGGTTCAGAATTTTTTTAAACAGCATGCAGTCCAAAGAAAATACACGAACCAGCCAACATTTTTTCTGCCTTGACTCTGAGCAATACTTACCATCCTCTGTCAACCTTTCCATACATTGTAAGGGGAGCCCTCACAGAACACCTCCTGGTGTGCCAGGCATTACCCTGGGCCCTGGAGACACAGGGATAATGGAGACACAACACCTGCCCTCAATCTGCACAGCCCAGGGGGTCCCCGACCAGTAGACAACCTTTTACAATATTATCTGTTCAATTCAGTGACAGAGTTAAATCCTGGGTGAGTGGTCACAGGGCCTCGGCATGGGTGGATCAGGAATAGATGGTTTTATTTGTGAAAGCTTGGGGCTGAAGAGAAGGCAGGACCAGAAGCATCCTGAATTACTAAAACAAGCTGTGACTTCAGCATTGGTGGCCCAGCGTGGCTACCCTGGGAAGGCTCCTTGAGAGATGGCAGATAGGAACAAAGATCACGGCAGGAATTCCAGAAGCAAAGAACCCCAACAGGGACACAAAACCAGTCCTGCTCCCCATTTTCAGTTCTTCTGTTAAAAACAGACACATGATGAAAATAAGCCATCGAGACAAGACCAAAAATAATCTTAACTGGGCATAAAAGCTCCTATAAAAATTCTTCTTTTAATCACTTCTGGGAGGCAGCTGAAAGGTACGTACAGCAAAACTCAGCTTGGAGGCAATCATCTTAATCTGTTTCTTTGAAAGATTAATTAAAACTGAGATTACCGACGGCAGCAGATGAGGGGGACCAGCCGATGGGACATGGCTGAGAGGAAACAGAAATTGTCTTAAGATCATAAAAACACAGCTGTGGGTCAAATGCGGAGTTGATATGTACAACCTGCTTCTTCCTAGGCCCATAATTCAATCCTGGGATAACACGAGTTAAAAACCTAACCCTCAGGAACAGCCTCCAGCAGGCAGTGGGCAGTGCAGCAGGGCACCTGTGTGCCTTGAGCTCCTGGGCCTGCCAGCAACAGCTGCAGGAGGAAAAAGGTGGGCTTGGCCCGGAGAAACTAGCAAAGGCAGCAAGGAACACAACTGTCGCTCTGAACTCCAGCAGACTTTAAGAGTTTAAGACAATTTCAAGGATCTGCTCAGCTCAGGCAGAAGTACAGATAATAAGAAACGAGAAAAAGAGAGAAAGCCCTGGCTGCATGGCCCCTTCTCCACAGGAGGCCTCTGAGGAAGGGTTTTCTCTGAGGGAGGGCTGCTGGTTTCCCAAAAACAGCAAAAAGGAGATTAAGTAGGAGACCCTTAAGGAAATTCTGGTTGGGGACCCAAAATTTGAATACATTGTCACTGGGCACATGCTCTTAGTTGAAAAATCCTCCAAAGCACTCACCAGAAAAATATTAATTTTGGCAACGGTTCCCAACGTTCTTAATCCCCCAACAGGAAAGGAGGAAGATGATGCAAAGTAAAGAAGAAATGACAGCAGCAGTGTGAGGAGGAGGAGGAGGAGGTCCCTCTCCCAGGACACACAGACCCCCCGGGGGCTCCAGCATTGGCCTCCATCATCCCCTCCCCAACAAAAGTCCACGCTGGAATCCAGTTTAAGAAGCCCTGGACACGAGCTACCAAATACTAAAAAAACAACAACGGGTATTCTTCAATAAGTTTTCCCCCAACATAATAGAACATTCCTCACTGCACTGGCTGCCAGGAGCCCTGGCTCCAGTCCTATGCTGATGGCCCTTGTAAGCCACCTGCTCTATGGGCATCTCTCTCCCAGGCACACACTGAGGAGGCTGGACTAAATTTAGTTGGCAGGCAATCTCACTGGTCCTTCTCACGCCAATATCCCCTCATTCTCCTGGTCCAGCAATTTCCATCCAATTTCGAATAAAACCTCCATGACGCATCTCAATCTAGATGTTTCCACTGTGTGCATTAGGTATCCGGTGGACACGATAGTCATTTTACTTTAAGACGGGAAGAGAATCAGAATTTGGGAGAATACCCTAAAATTTGAACTTCAAATGTATTATTAACACCAAAGTGAGGGTTAGGCTTAATGGTTGTACAAATCCTAGAGCAGACCTTCATTTTCTCATCTGTAAAGAGGGGATAATAATAATAGTCTGCCTTCTAGAGTTGTCACAAAGAGCAAACGAGTGAGTACTTGAAAAGCACTTCAAGTAAAATCTGATCCAAAGCACTCTATGTTTAAATATATGTGTTCTGTTTACCATCAATTAATTACACCCTTGTCCAATCGGAGGGCACCATGCTGCAAGGGGAAGCTCACCTGGGGCAAGGACATTGCCCAGCCCTGCTTCTCCCAGCTCCTGGGTGAACCGCCCTAGGCCCCAACAAGGCCTCACCTGTTCTGCAGGTCTCACACCTGCCCCTCTCCTGGGCTCCCCTTGCCACACTAGTTCAGGTCCCTTGCACTGATGCCACTGTGCCAGCCTTCCAGCTCTCTCTGCAGGCCATCCTCACTCCACTCCCAGAGATTGAGGTCAGTTTCTAATATTCTATATCCTATTCTAATAGCTTTATCGCCTGGATAGTTTAATAGCTCGTATCAACAGCTAAAATTATAAACATTTTAATCTAGAACTCAAACTCATGATGATCTGACCACTTACCTCCCTTTCTAACTTTGCTGGTTCTTCAGGTGTCCTCCAGGACCAGCTAACTGACCCACTTCCCACCCTTTATGTCAACTCCACCATCTCCCACAGGGGTGCTTCTGGCCCAGCATGTTCATTCTATCTGTGTTCCCACTTCCACAGACGGACAGCCCCCTCCCCCATGCTTCCAAGTTTGGCTCATATTTTAACCCTTCCACCATGGCTCCTGCAGGTAGAATTAATGTCTCCATTTCTTAACTATTGTAGCATTTATCTCCACTTAGGGAAGACAGAAAAAAGTCTTGTCAGAGCCTGATTTGAATCCCAACTCTGCCACTCACTAGCTGAAAGCCCAGGTGAGAAAATTAATATCTCTGAACCTATCTATCTCACTGAGTTTATGAGGATAAATGGGGATAATATATGGAAAATGCTTGGCTTCATTTTTCTTCACCTTCCCTTTCTTGTATAATTTATTACTTCTCAAATTTTAATATAGTTATTTAAGCTTGTAAGTTTTCTTCCTACTAATACTGCCAGTTTTTTTTTTTAATGTAGGATTTTTGTCTCTCTCTCTCCCTCTCTCTCTCTAAGGACCTAGCACAAGGTCTTACATTTAATAAAAGCTCAAAGAAAATTTATTACATGTATGAATAGATAAATGAAATATTTTATACCTTCTTTATATTCTTTTCAATCATTCCCCTTTTTAACCTATATTGTTTTTTGTTTTTTGTTTTTTTATTGTTTTAAGTATTACAAATAGTAGTACATATGTCTCCTTTTTTTTTCCCCCCATTGACCTCCCCCCAACCTCCCCTACCCCCCAGTACATGCCTTCACCTGCCTGCCCTCCCCCCTGCCCCCTATATCTAAATTCAGCCTAGCATCTGGAATGCTCAGGGCCCACTCAAGAATGCAAATAATCCTTCCCACTAATATTTACAGGGTAAACTAAGATTGTTGGTAGAGTATTAAATTTGACAGTAAAATAGTAATCAAGTTTTCAGATTAATTTAAATAGGCTAATTGAAATAAGTGAATATTCAAGTAAATTTAATTGTACTGGACAAAAAGCTGTTCTTAAAGTAATAACTAAAATTTCTATTGGTGGTTCATCTCATGGTAAAATTCCTGAATATGAAATGAACCTAAAGCAGTCATATTTTGGGGCAAAAAAAAAATATTTAAATTTAAAGTTATCAAGACTGCATTATAAAATTTACAAAAACCTCCATTAATAACCTATATTGTTAATGACAATAACTTGCCCATCAATTTAGTATAGATATCCAGATGGTTGAAAGGGAAAACCCTATTTTGAGTCTGGATTTGATTCTACCCATTCAAATTTATTTTCTATTCATTCCTTCATGCATTCTACTACCAGAAATCACTGTGATTGCCACTACGTGGCCTATAGAAAGGCAGGTTCCTTTTCCCAAAATCACCCATTGGTACTGTAAGAACATTTTGACAGGCCTCATAAATTTAACCAACTGGGTGTTTTGTTTGCCTTTTAAAAAACACTTGAAAATCATCATCCTGAAAAGGAATATTTTATTCATGCCAGTTTAGCTAATGACAGGAAAATGTTCAGTACTCAAAATGGAATGAAAAAGAAAAAAATGGTCAGCATGAATTTCCAAAGGCATCTGGAAAATTGGCAAAAAGAATTAAGAATGTGCAAAGCAACCAGTGATCCCAGCTGGGGTAAAATTTCCTTCACGTGCAAACCCTGAATAGAAGATAAGCTTCTAAGATTGACTTCTTGGTGTTTTCTTTATGCAAGATACCAAAGCTAAGACTGCTTTAGGAATTCCCAGAGACAATCTTCTGGAAAGTTCATTTACATAGAGATTCCAATTTAACCAAGGGAAAGTATACCTACAACTTGTCCCCAAGGCTCCAAACAGGCTTTAAATTAAAGTAGTTGATTTTGTATTGAGAATAACAAGAATCCAGGCAGAAGACTAACTTAAAACAGAAGTTAAATCTGTCTCCTATATCCCTTATGGTCAAAAGACTGAGATGCCACCTCTCAGAGTTAAAGTCACCTTGCACCGTGGGGTGGTGGTACATGACATAGCCAGCCCTAAAATGACCCACAAGAATAGTAGCCTTCTGGCTGGGCTCCTGCAGATCTAATCCAAGCGGGTACCCTGATTTCACCCCCTCCTTTGACCTCAATCCACATGGATGGCATCAAAGACATCAGAAGACCTCAGGTGGCAGTCCAAGCCACAGACTTTGTGACCACTATGTTGTCAGCCTCTCCCCAAAGAAGGAGAGAGCTTTAGGCAGGTAATAGTTGACAGAGACACCAGGATCAAGGAAGATGGTTTCCTCCTAAATAAAACTTCAAACTCGTAGCCATTCACACTCACTGTTAATAACTGGACGATAGCCAGCCAGGAAAGGCAATTCGCTAAAACTGGCCTTCCAGCTCTGAGAGGCTCAGCAGAATTATCTAGCTGTGAAGAGAGGAGGAAGGATGGTCTGGTTATTGTGCCAATGTGCTGGGAGGCACAATAATTGGGTCACGTTCCCGCTTGGGCCTGGATAAAGCCACTCAGCTGCTCCAGGCCAACATGCGAGTGGCTCTATGGGAGGCCGAGTCTGGCTCTCATGGTCAGCATCTCTCTGTGAGGCCTGGCCACACACCTCCAAGGGGAGCAGGGTCAGGACACTTCCAGAGACCTTGATATCCCAAAGAGTGTGTCCCAAGGGCCTTGGGCAGAACACAGTGCTAGGTTTAAGCTCATACCCAGGGCTTGAACAGCATGAAAGATACATATGCATGACATACACACGCAGGTGACAGCCAACAACCCCACCCAAACCCCTCAGGTCACCTTGCCCCCATACACTGTGTGACACAGTTCTTCACAATGGAGCTGATACAATGAGTAATCAGCCCCTTCTCCAACCAAGTGATCTTGCCTCCTCTTCCAGTCCCATGGTCTGGAAGCACCTTCCATGAAGTATGGTGGTGTCTCCAGCCGCTTCCTGGGATGTAAGTCATGCAGATTTAATGAAAATGTTCCTCACAATTGAAATTGCAAGCCTTGCCTTGATCTAAGGCTCACAAAGCATTTTCTTCCCACAAGAGCTTATATATACTTATATTTACATTTACATTTATATTTATGTAAATTGATTTTGTAAATTGATTTATGTAAATTGATTTTTAGAGAGAAAGGAAGGGAGGAGAGAGAGAAACATTGATGTGAGAGAAAACATTGATTAGCTGCCTCCTGCACACCCCCCAGCAGGGACTGAGCCCACCACCCGGGCATTAGCCCCGACTGGAATCGAACCAGCAAACCTTCAGTGCACAGGACAATACCCAACCAGCTGAGCCACACCGGCCAGGGCTCCTCCAACACGATGAGTTTCTGAGCAGAACACTAATGTGACTTGGGAACATGGTCACACACTCAGCTCATGCCACAGCTCATGACTTCTCAGGGTGTGATGTGTTTCTTTTCATAGCAAACATCCCCATTGGTAGAGTTTTTCTGAAACACTGTTGGAACCTGTAGCCCCAAGCAATCACAGAGCTGCTTGTGAGCCCTCAGAAGCCTCGCCAGAGCGCATTTTTCACAATTTATTAATTTAAGAGGCACACTGGATGAGATGCATTTAAACCTCTGCAATTAGCACACCGGTAACTCTTCCCATGCCTCTGAGCAGCACGCAAGAGGGACACAAACACTGAGACATGACAAAAACATTTCCTAGGAAAAGAAGGCACACCAGATTATTTCAGGGCTTTCTTCTCTCCTGCTGTTAACCAGCTTTACTTGACATCATTTATGTTCAGGCAGAGAATCTAGACGCTGGAGACTGGAGGAAAAGCTGAACATGAGAAAACTCGTAAGGGTCCAGAATGACTCAGGTAAAAAAAATTGTACAAGGGCTTCGAAGTCTCCTCCTCCCAGAGAAGAGGCAAAAACAACCCAGTGCCCCCAAACAGTCTCCCAAAATATCAGAGAAGGAGCCACTGGCACAGACATCCCTGCAGAGTGGAAATCTCCTGGGAATGCTGCTCCAGGAACTGCCGCCGAACCACCGCCAGCAGGACACAGAGTACCAGCCACATGGGAGCTGCTAGGTGGCAGGTGCCTCCAGACAGGAGGGAAAGCTCAGGAAAGAAATCACTGGGGCTTCCTCTCCCCCACCAGAGGCTCCACTTCCTCGCTCATTCATGAAAGCAAAAGAGGGAGAGGCAGGGGTGAAAGAAAGATGGTTTTATTTCTTAAAATGAATAAAATATTTTAGAACTAATTTCCAATAGACAGCTAGCATTTATTGAGCAATTATTATGACATGATAAGAAACATACATATAACATTTAGTAAGAGCTTACAATATCTATATATTTATTTCAAGCTCTCAATGGAAGTTAGATATTTATATAGTGTATGTGTTATTATTCTGAGAATAGTAGTAATTGGAAAATGAAATATGTGTAGGTAAGGTCATTTCTAGCTCCTTATTATTTTATTAAAGTATTAAACCAGTATGTTATATGTAAATTGTACATAAAATTTCTTTTTCTGATAATGAATCCATAATTAGCATAGAAAATCTAAGAAATACAGCAAGGCAAGAAAGAGAAAATTAAAGTTATCTGTCATTTTAGTACTCAGAGATGACTACTAGCACGCTAACTGATGGTCATACTTCCAGACCTCTCTCTATGCCTATAATTACAAATGTTCTTCCACAAAATTTAGATCATGTTATTTGATAACTTATTTTCACATTAAACAGTATATTAAATGTTCCCTTAACCTTAAATATTATCCTTCATCATGGGTTAAATTCTGCAGTGTCATACTTTATTGCTGTGCCATAGTTAATTTTATCAATTTTGTATTATTTTTTCTTTATTGATTAAGGTATTACATATGTGTCCTTATCCCCTTTTGCCCCCCCACCCCCCCTCCCCCAACTCATGCCCTCACCCTCCTGGTGTCTGTGTCCATTGGTTATGCTCATAGGCATGAATACAAGTCCTTTGGTTGATCTCTCTCCCTTACCCCC
Organism: Corynorhinus townsendii; assembly: GCA_026230045.1. Taxonomy (NCBI): domain Eukaryota; kingdom Metazoa; phylum Chordata; class Mammalia; order Chiroptera; family Vespertilionidae; genus Corynorhinus; species Corynorhinus townsendii. The sequence goes on along the minus strand of JAPDVU010000001.1, from coordinate 140,277,181 downwards.
ACTTTCCCCTACCTTCCCTCTGAGGTTTGACCAATTTTGTATTTTTAAATGAGTTGTTTCCAGCTGTTAATTGCTATAGAAAATCCCAGTGCATAGATAAAGTTTTTTCATAAAATCTTTATTGAGATACAATTCATCAATTTAAAATGTACAATTTAATGGTTTTAGTATATTCATAGAATTGTACAATCATCAGCACAATCAATTTTAGAGCATTTTCATCACCCCAGAAAATACCCCATTTCCTTTAGAGGTCATTCTGTGGGGTATTTCCCCTCAAGGCCTCTCACCTTTAGTCCTCAGAAACCACTAATCTGCTTTCTGTCTCTATAAATTCGTCTCTTCTAGACCTCTGACATAAACAGAATCAGACACTACGTAGCTTTGTGTGACTGGCTTCTTTCATTTAAACTACTGTTTTCAAGGTTCCACTATACAGCAGCATACATCAGGACTTCGTTCCTTTTTATGGCCAAATACTATACTATTGTATGGATATATACTACATTTTGTTTAACCATTCATCAGTTCATGAAATTTAAGTTAATTTAGTAAGTATGAAGTAATATCTCACTGTGGTTTTGATTCACATTACTCTGAAGGCTAAAGATGTGGAGGAGCTTCTTAAGTGCTTACATTTGTATAGCTCCTTTGGAGAAATGTCTATTCGGATCCCTTGCCCATTTTTAATTGGTTTGTCTTTTAATTATTGAGTTGTAAGCATTTTAATTTGACACAAGTCCCTTATCAGATTTGCAGAAAAATTTTCCATCCTGTGAGATGTCTTTTCACTGTGTTGCTAGAATCCTTTGAAGTGCACAAGTTTTTAGCTATACAATTAATACTGTATATTGATATTGTATCCTACAGCCTTGATGAACTCATATATTAGTTCTGATAGATTTGTACTGGCTTCCTTAGGATTTTCTCTCTACAAAATCAAATCATCTGCAAATGGAGACAGTTTTACTTTTTTCTTTACAATCTGGATGCCTTTTATTTCTTTTTCTTGCCTGGTTGTCTTGGCTAAAGCCTCCAGTACCATGTTGAATAGAAGTGACAGGAGTAGACATTTTCGTCTTGTTCCTGATCTCAAGGGAAAACATTCATTTTTTTCACCGTGAAGTATGATGTTAGATTAGCTCTGGGAAGAGAACTCTTAAATTTGTTGTGGGATGGTTTAAAAGGTTATATCAGTGTTATACCGACTCATAACAAATTCTAAATATGTCCATTTCCCAATGTGCAACTCCCACAATATTTATTTCTCTAACAGAATTTCAGCATTCTTTGTACTTGTAATAGGTAGAAAAGGGATAGTGACAGGTTAAAGAAAATCTCAAGTAATTCTGAAGTTCAAGAAGACCTGAAATGGACAGATTTAAGGAAATCGAATGCCTGTGTCTGGTAAAATAAACACCTGCTCATAGAAAGCCTGAACAGTGGGCATTAAGTTAAAGTCAATTTGACATTTCCCTGAGTTCACTGAATTCAGGCTCTCAATTCACTGGTGAAAGGAAGACTTTATTCTAAGCATGTTCTGAAATGCTGTGTTGATTTTCCTGCTTGACTGTTCCCTGAGCTTTCATTCCACTGCTCACCCAAATTAACTCTAAGGCTCTTTACAATACCATTTATTTTTTTAAATTGGCAAGATCTAATTGTATTTAAATCTGTAAATCCGAGAACAAAGAGGGATTTGGCAGTTACCTAATTTAGTCATACCACATATTTCAGATCAAAACCTACTACACCCTGAAACCTGGATTATCCAGTTTGACCCCTAAATAAAGTATATTAGAGTAACATGTTGGTTAGCTGGGATACACATAAAGAGGGATAGGAAAAACCATCTGGACTTTAAAAATCTGCCTTCAAATCCCAGATCTTTCCATTTCTAGCTGTGCAACCTTGGGCAAGTTACTTACCCTCTCTGTGCCAACTGTTTAAAATAAATAAATAAGGATAAAAAACTTCTATATTGCAGGGATGTTGTGAAGATTGCATGTCATATTATTCATAAAGTGTCTGGAACATAGTAGGTGCTATTATTACTACTAGCAGTATTTCCTAAGTAAACTGTTCAGAAAATAGCTTAATCTGGTCCATTCTAATTTCTGGTTTTCAAACTTTTGTGGCTGAAACTCTTTCTAAACAAGCCTGCTATTTTTTGTCTCTGTGCTGTGTTAGACAGACAGTTACAGCTTCCATTTCATTTCCAAGTACTGCATGTGCAAGATCCTCTGTAAGTTCCCAAAAGGTGTCAGGTTCATCCACCTATAGCTTACAATCAGGTATAAGTGAGTGTGATACATACCATAAGGATCTTACATGCATTATAATTACACAATAATGTAGACATCGAAGATGCAGGAGTATGAGAGCAGACTGTACAATGAGTGACTTGATTCACAGTCTAAAACATGGTTTTTATTAATAAATTTCAAACATGAGCATATACAGTTGTTGTTTACCTGCTTTCCTTACAAGGGTAGCATAGGAAAAAAGCCAATGAACTTCTTATTCTAACCTCATATCCCCAAGTCTCCTGAAGGCCATGTCTATACCCTGAACACCAATTAGCAATGGCACTGCCAAACTCCCTCATTTCTCCCATTTGAGCATGCTCCTGACACAGGCTAATTGGCACATCTGAAACTGTCTTGATTAGCAAATTAATGAAGACCGACCAGCTCTACCCAGGTGACTCGGGCTGCTTCTGTGCTGTGAGCACATCACAGCCTTCAGAAAATGCTGACTGTGATTCTAATCCATTCTCAGAGATTTGCTCTGTCTACTTAGGAAAGCTTGAGAATGAATCTCAAGACAATATATTTTCCTAACTATGAAAACTGTGTGGACCTGACAAAACTTCCTGTCTCAAAAGGGTTAGCACCACGTGGAAAACTGGGGCGGGGAGCGGGGGGCGGAGGGGGAATACAAAAACAGAAATGAGGGAGCAGGCTCCGTACAATTTATAGCACTTACTACAACTAAACCCAGATCCTCAACTTGCACTCATTCCATAGTCACGGCCTGGTCACTCCCATGGTCCACATGCTGGACTTAGCTGAACCACAGACTTTCCAGCGGACAACACAAAATAAAATTAAACCAATATCAAATGTCTGTCATATGCAACTAGCTCATACACACACACACACACACACACACACACACACACACACACACAGGCTACCTCATAATTAGCAATGTCAGCCACAGAAAACCACTCATCAACAACTAAAAATCATCAAGCAATGACAGAAAGCAGTCACCTCAGGCAGGAGAGCCAGGCCCTGGCACTGAGGGGCTGAGGCCACAGGGTAATTAATAAAGCAGTACACCAATCAGCTCTGCTCACCCAGGTCGCTGTAGCGCTGACTTTGATTGAGCACTTATTCAGAGGCAGACGCTGTGGTAAGAACTTTACACATGTTAGTTTCTTTAATTCCCACAACAGCCTGAGACAGGAGCTCCAGACTACTTCACTTGTCGGCCACCCTGAGATTTTTATAAAGAATCAGGACTAGAACAAGAAGAAGGAAGATAAAGACATTTTCGCTCCTTTCAGTGGAGAATATATGCATTTCTACCCCCTGAAGAAGATTAGCATCTGCAAGCCCAGTGCACTAATGGAAAGCGCCCCACACACATAGCTCTAGGAGTGTGCATGGAATCTGCCACCTCTGGCTGTGCAGCCTCTGTTTTCTCAACCTGATCAAAGAACAAGATGTTCACAAGCCCCTTCTTCAGAGTCAACATTCGGAAGCCTGCAAGTCCAGCATGTCCCTACGTCTGCTCAAGGCCATGTGAGGCCTGTATGACACAGACCCTGTGCTGGGCCTGGTTACCAGAGGAACATGATGACACATTTCACAATAAAACGCTGTGTTTTCTAGTTCTTCCTCCTTCCTATTTAAGATTTCTCTTGGAGGGATTCACATTCCCATCGTGTTCACCCAGGCCAACCTGTGAGCACACCAGGAAAGGGGTCGCTTTAATTCTGCAGCTTTATAAGGTGCCTGGTCCATTGTTAGTGCTCAATGTATGTACAAAACTGACCTTCTTTTAGTTGTTTTGAAGGTACAGCTGGTTCTTTTCACTCCCATCTCCTTTTTATTTCTTTAAGTCTAAAGGAAAAAGGAAGGCTTTCAACTAAATAAAAATGGAAGAAATTCATAAAATACATTAGCTACTTCACACAGTACATACTTTTGTTTTCATCAGAACCTCAAACCATTCATTTTAACCCAAAAGAGATGGATAAATGACCACCTAGCCATTATATCATTACTGAATATGTGAGCCTTAAATTAGCCAGCAAGTGCTCTTTAAAAATATGTTGATTTGAGGGCACCGTGATAAAAATCAATTGCCCATTTTATAAGGGCAGCAATCTCATGAAAGGCAGACTGCCATCATAAAAGAAAGGAATTGGGGGCCTACTTTCTATTGTCAAACTGAAGAATTATTACATAAAATAGGCTACAAGTGTGCCTGAAACCTTGTAACATTTTCAACCTTTATCTCATACTTAAAATCATGTGTTCGCTTAATTGGAAGCTGAAACAGTATCACAATACGTGGGCTGCTGGAGACAGGCCTCAGGAAAAAGGGTTCCACTGGTTTCAAAACCAGAGCTGCCTCCTCTTCACTCCCTTCCCATCCCATCCCATTCCCACTTACCATTATCCAGGCCAAACACTCACCTATTTCTTCTCACTTACACCCCTCTCCCCTCATTCCTTGAAACAGAGCCCTAAGACACTGTGGATAAACAGCCCAGGAACTGTGACACCAGAGAAGAAAACACGTGCAAATGCCTTCATTATTCCAGCTCTGCCAAACCTGTAGACAATAGCATCAAAGGGCTCCTTCTATTTGCTCACTGAAGAGAGAAGTGGCTGTAACTTCCATTTTTGTATCCATAAGGCCTATGACATAGCACTGCTGTGTGTGTGTGTGTGTGTTCTTCCCTCTTTCCAATCTGACACAGCAAATATTATTCCTGGCTACACTTTGATTTATCAGTCACCAGGATACTTGACCTGCCTACACCTTCTTATGCAAGGACAGCAACTAAATAACACCCCATTTTTAAAAGTTCTCCTAAAGGATTGACACTGATTCATCCACTTTATGACACATTTTTTAAAGGATATCTAGCTGGACATTGGAAGTATCACGTTTTGCCATGAATCAGAGTAGCAAAAACTGGCCCCCCATGAAGTGATTTCAACTAGCATTTATTGAGAACTTCATATACATACCACACATTATGCAAAACAATAATAATAAGCTTATCTCACCAAAACCTTGCTATCCTAAACCATGTGTACCATTATTATCTCCATTTTATGAATTACAAATAGAGGCCCAGCATTATGCAGACATGACTGGTGAGTAGGAAGTCTAGAGCTCAGGCCTGGGGACCTTGTATCCCCATCCAAAGACCACCCATGCTTGTAAGATCCATTGTAATACTGAGAAAACCAACAGGCTATAGCATTCTAGAAACACTTCAAATTTTGCAAAATAATGGTCATTGTTGCTCAGTGGTTTGAGTACTGACCCATGGTCGTGGGTTCAATTCCCGGTCAAGGGCACGTACCTGGGTTGTGGGTTGGCTCCCGGCCCTCAGTCAGGGTGGGTGCGAGAAGCAACCAGTTGTTTCACTCTCTCTCTCACTCCCTCCCTTCCACCCTCTGTGAAAAGCAACGGAAAAAATATCCTCAGGTGAATATTAACAAAACAAAAAAAAATCCATCAACTAAAATATGCTTCAGAGGTTTTTTAATATACTCAAAAGTGTATGCCCATACCTGAGTAGCCTTTACCATCCATGATATCACAATATAAGACTTTCCCAAGTATGCAATAAACCTTAATAATCAACAAACTACAGGGTGTTCCCAAAAATGTATGCATACTTGTTTTACATTATTAATTTTGATGGATAAATCGGAAAAGAAACATCAATTGAGCTATCGGCTGTTAAAGTGTGTATATATGTTTTTTGAGACACCCTATATTTTAACTGCTAACGCTAAGAAAATGTTAATCAATCAGTAACACGTCTTTAATATTAGACTGAAAGGAGTAGAGAGAAAAGTTTTATAAGTAAAAGGGTCAGGCACCTATATAACTTGCAGCACCCAGTGAAATGACAGTGGGGGGTGGGATGAGGGGGACTCTTATTCAAAAAATATTAAGAACTTTAAGACAGAGGGAGAAGCGAATTACATGCCGCCAGGGGACATCTGAGCACAGGGCTCTGTACAAGTTCAAAGGCTGCATGCCCAAAGAAGCATTGAACAGACTGTCAAACTACATTGGGAAGACAGGGGAGGTTGGGCGAGGGGGGCTGTAAGAGACCAACCGAAGGACTTGTATGCATGCATATAAGCACAACCAATGGATATAAGACACTGGGGCGGGGGGGAGGGCGGGCAGGTGAAGGCATGTACTGGGGGGTAGGGGAGGTCGGGGGGAGGTCAATGGGGGGGAAAAAAGGAGACATATGTACTACTATTTGTAATACTTAAAACAATAATAAAAAATAAAAAATAAATAAATAAAAATGTTAGTTTCAGAAAAAAACAACAAAAAACAAAGGCTGCATGCCCAGGAGCCAGCCCCAGACAGGATCGGTCTCCAGGACCCCCAAGGTCACTCTGGACTCTAGAGGAAAGCAGCTCAACAAACCAGCTGTGAATGGCCTGGAGCTCAGCTGCAGGTGTCGAAGGCTTTCTGCAGAATTAACCAACCACATACAAAATCGAAATCTTAAACTGGAATGTTAAACAGCTTGGCTCCTGATACTTCTGAATGTGAGCTCAATACAAGATATAGTTTTAACTGCTTCTTATGCCACGAAGTTGCCTGTGACAGCAGGAAAAGGTCATCTTGCATAGATATTATTAGAGAAGCATATTTCAAAACACATCCTAAAGAGAAACAATGAGTAATGTCGCATATCATGCTGACATAGCTTTCTTAACAGAGCAGGTGTTCAAAATTTTTAATATTCCTATGGGCTATCTCCTGGTGTTTTCTAATTAATGAAAATATAAAGAAATCATTTGAGGTACATAATATATAATAAGGTTTTTATTGCACACTTAATAATGATTTTTTAAGTTACAAGCTCTGAGAAAAAGTAAATCTGATCTAATAAACTTTTGAAAAACACCTACAAGACACTGTAACAAGAAAGGAATTATTTTAGTGTGAGCAGAGCAATAACAAAAAGCTTGAGTAAAGAGGGCTGAGGTGGTCAGAGACTATCTGTCCCCTGGTCGCTCAGCTCCCACAAGTAACCAGCTCAGCACCAGCTGGTGCAGGAGGGATGGGGACAGAAATCATTCTCCTGTACATGTTTTACCATTTGAAAAAATAAACCAGACTTTGTCTGAATTTCTGAATATCTTCCAGATTTTTCCATGACCTTTTGCTAATGGATACCTAAGCTATAAATGATGTGTATTATTTTAAGTTCCAGAGAACACTTCATTCTGTTTGCCAGAACCCTGGGGTAAGCACTCCGGTTTTTTGTTGCTTTTTGTTTGTTTTGCAAATAGTTTGATTCGAAATCTCAGGGTTCTCTTGAGGTTTTAAAAATGATTTTATTCATTTTGCCAGTAGAGAAATAGCAACTCAATAACAAAATATATCCTTGACCTGCAAAATAGTTATTAAGCCCATTTCTCTCTCAGCTCAGGGGTTTCTGATGAACTGAGCCGGCTCATAGGCTGCAAGCCCCAGCATCCTCCCTCATACAACTTCCCAGCTCCAGGTGCCAGGGCCAGGCCTCTGAGGTGCCTCAAGAGAAGGGTGGCCGGGGTGAAGTTCGGAGACTCAATAACAACAGTCATAACATACAAACACACACGACTCCCTGCGGGCACCTGCAGACATGGCCAGGGGCACAGATTACCAGGACACTGCCTGGAGAAGCCTGTTCCACCAGACGGCATAGCTGTGAGCTGCACATAGCCTTCCAGTAGCTCCTTCAGACAGATCTAGGTTCAAATCGCTGACCTGTGCCTTATATGACCTGGGGCTATTCAGTATTCCACAACTGTCAAGCAGTACCTACCTCACAGTTACGGATGGATTAAATGACCTGCCAAGCCCTGGCCAGGTGCTCAGTGGTTAGAGCGTTGGCCCACAGACCAAAGCGTCGTTGGTTTGATTCCCAGTCAAGGGCACATGCCTTGGTTGCAGGTTGCAGGCAGGTTCGATCCCCAGGTGAGGAATAAAAAATAAAAAATAAATGACCTGCCAACCAGTCAAGTGTCTAGTGGTGAGCAGATATTCAAATATTGGTAGCCGTTGTTATTTCTTTTCAAACCACGTCCACACCTTCCCACTAATGCCAGCCTTGGCAACCTCCTCGGAAATTCTAGTATGTTCAGAAAGCAGGTGCTGGCAAAAGGGAAACTGCACATTTTTTCCCTCAGAAGTTTAGACAAGGAAAACTTTTATCTCAGAGTCAATGAATCTGGGACATGGAGACAAAGAATATGTTAAGTTCTAAGGGAGAGAACATCAGGAAATGCTACAGGACATGCCAAGGAATTTCTAAATCCCCTCTTCCAGTTCTGCAGATGACACATCTCCTGAAGAGAAACAGTGCAGCTGATAACTACAGCCAAGGACCTCCTTGGGTTTTAGATCTATTAGCAGGCAGAAAAAAGGGAGGAAATCACTAAAGGCCTGACTTGCGAGAGAAAAACTGAAAAAAGTCAACCAGACACCGCTTCGGTGGTTAATCTCAAGACTGCAACAAGCCATCTTGCTTGAATGGGAAAATCTCAAGAAGGAAAATAAGAGAAAAGAGCAGTGCCTCACAGGAGGCCGCAGGCCCGACCCACTGTGGCTGCCCTCTCACAGGAGCACGTGAGGATCCAGTATCGTTTCTGTCCGTGTGGCCACCCTGCAGCGGAAGAACGTTATCTGGAGCCTGACAACGAGTTCGCCTCCTCTGAGCACAGTCCCGAGGGCAGCTGAGAGAAAAGCCCCACAGAGTAAACATTCACCCCAGCTAATCCACAGAGTGAGCGAGCCACACAGGGGAAAGTGCTGACAGTTCAGAGAGACGAAATCCAGACTAAGAAAATGTGGGCGGGACATTCTGAAGTGCTTATCAGTAATGAAAACATTTAGAAAAGCAAGCTTCCTAAGAGGCTATGGAGGAAATTTCATTACTCGAGGTTTTTAAAACGGAACCAGACAAACTCTCCACCTGTTATTCCTCAGGTGCTGTGGGAGACACGGGGGAAACCGCCTCTGTGAGAATGTCCCCCACTCTCAAGGAGCCTCCAGTCGTTGGAAAACTGTCACAAAGAGAAAAACCTGGAACAAGTGCCCTCAACAGTGCGAGTCGAGGATGGGAAGAACAGAGGCAGGGATGCCTAAGTGGGCTGCGTACATCTGGGGAGACCTGGGGAGAGACCAGACTTAACGGGGCCCTGGAGAACTGTGGGGAGAGTGGTGGCAGCAGGAGGCCCTACCGACAGGACACAAAGGTTGGAATGAGGCCAGCATCTCTGCAGGACTCAGGGGTCTCCATCTCTCATCTGCCACTGAAGCCCCAGCTGGTACAGCATCAGCCATGCCTAAGAGTTTAATGTCACTGGTTAATGACTACAGGGCCGCCATTGGGAAGCGGTTTGCTAGAGACACTACAGGGCAGAGAAACCTCATCTACCAGCTCGTATGATTCGTCTCTATTACCTCTGTTAAAAATGGTTCCCTTTCCTGAAAACCCCCAAAACACTTAGCACCTGTCTATATCACCTTGTGGGCATATGGATACATAGCCGATTTTCTCTAAGTGTTCAGAGGGCAAATTTTTTAACTTAATTTATCACCCTTTCAGAGGAAATTTTGGGATTTTGATTTTTTTAACATGTTTTTATTGATTCTTAGAGAGAAAGAAAGGGAGGGGGGGAGAGAAAGAGAGAGAGAGAGAAGAAATAGCAATGAAGGGAGAGAATCATCAATGAGCTGCCTCCTGCACGCCCCACTCTGGGGATCAAGCCCACAACCCAGGCATGTGATGTGCCCTGATGGGGAATAGAACCTGGTTCATGGTTCTCATCCACTAAACTACACCTGCTGGGTAAAAGGAAGCTCTTTTTCACTTAGGGCTTCTAGAACTTTCTTAGGCAATAGCCCAGCTCACCGTCCCTAAGCCCCAATTCTGATGGGGCCCCCCTTATTGGCACCCATATCATATACCCCCCATGGCAGCACTATCACACTGAATTGTAATTACATATTTATTTGTCTCTCTCTCCCCAGAAAGTTCCCTAAAGGCAAGAACCAAGTTTTTTTGAGGGGGAGAGAGGGATTTGTTTATTTGTTTATTCAAATCAACACTTCCTTAGTGCCTAGAATGGAGAAGACTCTCGATCTGATGAATTTTTTTTTTTTTAAGAAAAAACGCTGTGGATTTTGGTTCATAATTCTCTAAAGTCTTATCTGAATATTGCCTGAGGGGAATAAACAGAAGGCACATCTCCAGATGGCTTTGACCAGACAAACCCATTCAAATTTCTAGCATCAGTAGCAGTTCAAGTTTCTCTCATGCCCATGGGGCACACAGGGCTTATCAAGAGGGGCCCGGTTTACTGGTGTTCAATAAACCCAGGAGCTTTCCACAGTGTCAGGATCTGTCTGGATACTACCCCCACCCCCAACCATGCTGGGAGCCCACACAGCAACCACCAAACTCCAGCTTCCTGGAGAGCTTCTGAAGTCACCCAGCTCACAGGACCTTCAGCATGAACCAAACTTTCTGGAGGTCCCTGCATCTCATGGCCTATTCCTACAATCCCAGGATAAGGTTACACCCAGGAGGTAGACATTCAGTAATTTCTACAAGAGAGAACAGCCACCAGAATAGCCTGGGACTGGAAAGAAGACTCAGAGTTGGCCACACCCATGCCCCCATTAGGCCCAAACCAGCCAAGGCCAGGCCTTCCACAGGTAGCAGGCCTAGCCCCTCCCTCGCCTGAACCATCTGAGCAACAGAGTGGCTGCAAAAATGATGCTGCCAACAAGGAGACAAATCACATTCTTCTCAACTGGGGCTTCCACCTGGACTGACTGAATCACAATGAGTATGGTCATCAGAGCCACAGAGATAGAACATACCAGGCCTGCACAATATTTCTCAGAGTAAGATTTCAAAAGCTGTTCGTTGAATGAATGCACAAATAAATGAATGCTATGTCTCTGGGTGACTTTCCTGCCTCCAATCTCCTCTTTGGCATATCAACACTACTACCATTCCTTAATTCTAATCCAACCCCTATGGTTTTCAAAATTTCTTTCCCCTATCTTTCTCTAAGCTCATTCTAATAAAATATAAACTCTTCAACACTGTCCTATAAATGGCTAATAGTGCTTAATTTCTTATACTAGAGAAAATACCATTAGCCAAAGGAATGGTTCTCTAATGGTATTCCTCAAGGCATCCAGTAAAGAGATTTTTCAATGAAGTTGAAATCACACAATGAGACCTAATACCTATTCACTTAAAACACCAAGTCAGCGTCCCTTTAATTAGCCCCTATAATATGTAGCATGCTTTATATCCCTTATTGTTTCTGCAACAAAATCTCACAACAAGCTGGAAAGGTAATTACTGCTCTCCCCACTCTAATGTGGGAAAACAGAAACTCAAAAAGATTATGCAATTTGTTCAAGGTCTCTCAACTCAGAATGGCACAGTTAGGATTTGAACTTGATTATTGTAATCAAAGCCAGCGTTCCATCTTTTGTTCCACTTATCCATTCATTTACTCAGCAAACTCAATAAACATGTGGGTGTCACATACGAGCTAGGTGCTGCCTGTGTGTGAGGCCTACTCCGCTGGTGCACAGGAAAGCCTGCACACAGGCCTTAGCCCAGGGTTCTCCTGACTCAGGTCTGAGACCCTGCAGGGATCACAGAAGCCTGTACTCTGCTCTCAGGTCTCGGGTTCCTTCCCACCAACTTAAGGACAATTGGCCTGGGAGCTATACCATGCAGAGGGACCCAAGGCACCCACTGTGCATGGCTCCAAATTCTCTGTGGGGCCAAATGCATCCTTGAGAGCTCAACTGACAGCATCCACAAGTGAATTACAGAGGATACAGGAACGGAGAGACAATGACTGCAGCAGGAAGCCTCTCACAGGCCTGGTTGTTTCTTCTCTGGTAATCACCATTACGTTGATGGTGATGGAACGATGCCTGACGTTCACAGCTACCCTCATCAGGGAAAACACAAGAGGTCCAGCTAAAGCACCAGAGTTCTGGATGTGGCCACGAGTAACTGTGGGCCTCAGGCAGGCCACTTCAGCTCCAAGCACCTCAGTTTCATGGCCCACAAGATGAGGGAGACGGCCTAGTAGACCTCCATTTAAGTTGGAAAGACTTCACCTTCTAACCCCAAGAATGAGTTGAATGTGAACACAATGTTCCAAAGTGATGTTAGCTTGAAGATTGCAGAGTGAGCAATTGGGCAGAAGGCAGGACTTGTGCCTGTAAGTCTTGTAGTCTGTTCAGGTTGCCATAAAAGAATACCATAGACTGGGTGGCTATTTATTTATGTATTTATTTTGTGAGTTTGAGCCAAACTGTGAACAATCGCTAGGAAGCAAAATCTCAATGCACTGAAATAAGTGCCAGAGAATGGCAGTTTTGCACCTTATTTTATACATTAAAATCAAAAGAGAAGATGCAAGTGGGTTAACTGAAGTCCACTGGTGACAGATTTGGGAAGTGGGGGAAAACAAAGCAGGGAAAACCTGTGGGAATGGATGACAAGTAAAATGATAGTCACTTATTTCTTTTACTGAGGTGAGTACAGGATAATTAACAGTCAACAATTAATATGAGAACAACAACAAAGAAAGGACTTGTGGTCTCTCCCCTGCTGCATTGGTTGTGCCCTGAGGGGTCTGTTAAAGGAGTTACCATGACATTCCAAAGGTATGTTATCGTAGATGCAAAAGACTATAGACAGGGACAGTTAAGGTAAAGTTTGACTTTTATCAGGGAAGATTCTAGCCTAGGACATGACTACCTGCCATAAACTGCTTTTTAAAAAAGTTTTAATTTCAGATGATTCTTTGTGGTTTTTTTAGGTCTCTTGAGTTTGCAAGGCTGCTACACAGGCCTTCCCTGAGCTTGCCAGGTTAGTATGTGGCCCCTTTTCAGTCTACACATCCCTTTTGGTCATAAATCAGTCCAAAGGATGCATTGATGACCAACCTTTTGGTTGGATAAGGAGGTCCCAATGTGCTAGGAAGGCTCATTCTTAAGAAGTCTCAGTGTTGGTGTTTGTCTTACTAAACAATTGCCCATTAGGGCTGGGGCAAGACCGTAACCTTGGATAGAAATCAAGGCCGAATTTTTTTTTCTCCAAAGTGAAAGGCAGGTAAATGGGAGGAAGTCATGTCTTATGAGCCTTTATTAAGAAAAACACTCTGTATCATTTCTAACCTATAAGCTATTATGATCCAGGTTTTGCTGCCTGTCTCACTATTTAATATTTTGCATCTAGTATAACATTCACTTATAGGTTAAGTGCATAGTATACACCTTTTCAGTTTTTATAATCTGACCATGAGATGGGTTTCTATTTACTATGGATCATTTACTTTCCATTTGAAACATTTAGATGCAGTTATTAATCTGATTATCGCTAGTTGTGCAATTGAAGCTGTAAGCTTACTGTGTGTGTGTGTGTGTGTGTGTGTGTGTGTGTGTGTGTGTGTTTAATTGGGGCCAAGGCTGTAAGAACATAATGCTGTAAGTTACGGTTACCATTTAAAATTCCAGAGGCCAAGAGGATGAGGACAGTAAGAATTTTATAAGTAAATTTCCAGCCATGGTTTTATAGCCATTGTAGCTTCTATTGGACTTAATACATTTAGTAGTTTTTGTTGGGTTGGGGGTAAGCACATTTTCATAATTAGGTTTTGAGGTTTATAGATAAAATTCCTTTCTTAATATTTCTCTTTTAATTTTACTTTTTGCAATAGCATTTTTCTACATTTCAAAAGAGAAACCATAAAAAGAATATTATTGATAATACAAAAAGTTATCTTATATACCTTCAGTAGTTATTAACAGTTGGGATATATACCTAGGGTTTGAGAAAAGCCTAAAGAACAGGTATAATTATTATTTGTACTAATATTAGCAGCAACATTAATTTGTAGGTAGGCCTTTTCAGTGTCTCAGGATGGCTGTCTCTTTCTGATATTTGGGCTTTTCTTCCTTGAAAAGTCTTTGATCATTGTAGATGGAGGCAAATGTCAGTGACAGTGGCAGATGTCCATTCACGGTTAGGCATCCGATAAGATAAGGTCCCTTCCAACACCAAGTTCACCTGATTCAGCAGGGAGCCAGCAGTTTCAATGGGCCCTGTGCTGGATCCTAGCACCAGGTCCGAGTGTGTGGGGTGGTCCTGGGTATGCGTCTTTGGAATCCTGCCACACTATACCAAGTAAATGTCAATGTAAGAAACATTCAAACCTACAGAGAATTTTGGTGAATTTATTTGAGCCAAACTGTCGACATTTGCCAGGAAGCAAAATCTCAAAGGATTGAAATAATGCTCCTGACTGGGTGGCTTTTAAACAACAGACATTTCTCACAGTTCTGGAGGCCGGAAAGTCCAAGATCAAGCTGCTGGAAGATTGGTGTCTGGTGAGAGCTCATATCCTGCTTCATAGACAGCCATCTTCTCACTGTGTCCTCAGAGTGGAAAGGGTGAGGGAGTTCTGTGGGGTCTCTTTTATAAAGGCATTAATCTCATTCATGAGGGCTCCACTCTCATCACTTAATTACCTCCTAAAGACCCCCACCTCCTAATATCATCATCACCTTGGGGCTTAGGTTTCAACATATGAATTCTTGGGAAACAAAATTTCAGTCCACAGAAAACAGAATTATTTCATGACACAAAGTGACAGAAGCTAAGTTCCTCAGTCCTTCTCCAAGCAGGAAGAGTCAGCCACACCTGGATATGTTTTACCTCCTTCTTCCCAGGTGTGTAATTAGCCCACTGGAGGTCAGTTGAGCAGGGTCTCCTGTTGGCACCAGGTTCTGTCCCACTGCCAACTGTGCACATTTAGAGGTAGCAATGACAGTAGAGTCAGTCAGCATGACAATAACCCCAACAACACCATCACCACCACCGAGCTAATGCAAAATACTGACATGATGAAGAAAATCAGACACCCACAGCACTCAACAAAGACCACCAGTCCAGAGCCAACACTCAACCCATGTACATTGTTTCCATCAGACCAGATGGTAAAACATTGACATGCCTTCATACCGCTTAGTAAATACCTACGGCTGCACCATTATCTCATAGGTCCCCCAGAGCTGACCTCTGGGCCTATCCTGAGATCTCCCCACCCCCCTAGACTCTAGGGCCTAGAGCAAGCATGTCAACCTCAAAGGCTAATACGAGCCAGATAAATGAGGCATGCAGCCCCTGAGCCATAAGTTTGACATGCTTGCCCTAGAGCAGTGGTCAGCAAACCGCAGCTCACCAGCCACCTGCGGCTCTTTGGCCCCTTGAGTGTGGCTCTTCCACAAAATACCACGTGCGGGCGCACAGGTACAGTGCAATTGGCCCATGGGCAGAAGTCGGTTTTCGGCCTGGGCAAGTCTATTTTGACCAAGTGGCATTAGAACACTCAAGGGGCCAAAGAGCCGCATGTGGCTCATGAGCCACAGTTTGCCGACCACTGCCCTAGAAGGACAGTTACTAGCACCTGTCTAGCCAATTAGTCAATATTTACTCTCTTTCTTGCACTCTTCCAGATTTTTCAAATTCTCTACTAGGATGACATGTTGCTTTCATAATTTTTTTTTTACATTTTTCTTAAGGTACCAATCACTTAAACACCAAGAATAAAAACAACATACACCTGAATAGAGCCAGAGAAAATATACTGTGCAACACTGGGTTTGTGTTGATACTTTCAAAGTTGACTGTGGCCCAACTTCTATGGAAATCATGCCCCAAAGATGATGGCCAGGTTTCAAAGGGTGCATAATACTAATATTTATGAGAAAGAAGTATTTTTAAAGCTATAATCTCTATAACACAATAATACCTTCTATTTGTATAATGCTTACTACACATACTTAACTCATTTGCGACTTAAAAGAGTCTGTGATGTAAGCAGGTATAATTCAGGTGTAATTATCCCCATTTAACAAGCAAGGTAATCAGGACATAGAGAAGATAATGCCAGGATTCCACAGTTCCTAAATGACAGAGCGGGGACTAAACTCAGATCTCCTGGCTCTACTTCCTTCAGAGGTGTGTTTGTGTCACTTCATACCCATTCATAGGAGCCTAATTCAAGAATTTTGCAGAAGATTGTTAAACCATGGACAGCTTGAAATTGTTCCAGGTGGGAGTATTTATTTACACCATGGAATTAAGCAATTATTACAAATCAGAGCTGATTTACCAGCACACAACTGATTCCAGTGCTCTCCTTACGGTACCATGACAAGTCCACGGCATTAAGTACATTCACATTATTGTGCAACCATCACCACCATCCTGTTATTTTTTAATCCTGTTAGTATCCTCTATTCCCTTCTACTCTGCTAACCAGCTGGTAGTAGCATGACATGGGAGAAAGAGCACTGACTTCCATCTCCATCTGCCACTTAGCAACTTTTCCACCTAAGTCATTTAACTTCACTGAACCCCCATTTTCTGATCTCTAAAATGAGGACAATTGCTGCCCACTCATTGGGCTGCTCTAAGACTCGGAAGGAATCATGCACATACCATAAAAACATTTTGCAAGCTGCAAAACACCACACGGCTGTGGAAAACAGTATGGCAGTACTTCAAAAATTAAGCCTAGAATTACCATATGATCCAGAAATTTCACTTCTGGGTACAGCCAAAAACACTGAAGACAGAGATCCAATGAGATTTGCATGCCCATGTACACAGACGCATTATTCACAAGAGCCAAAAGGTAGAAGCAACTCTAAGTGTCCATGGACAGATGAATGAATAAACACAACGTGTGCTATCCATAGAATGGAATATTATTGTGCCTTAAAAAGGAAGGGAATTCTGACATGTAGTATTATGTGGATAAACCTTGGGGACACTATGCTAAGTAAAATATGACAGACACAAAAAGATAAATAGTGCATGATTCCATTTATATGAGGTACAGAGAGTAGTCAAATTCATGGACACAGAAAGCAGAATGGTGGTTGCCAGGGAGTGGGGGAGGGGAAATGGGGAGTTAGTCTTTAATGGGGGTCAGTTGTCTTTTGGGAAGATATAAAGGTTCTGGAGGTGGATGGTGGTGATGGTTGCACAATAATGTGAATGTACTTAATGCCACTGATCTATACACTTCAAAATGGTTATGATGTTGAATCTTGTGTATTTTTACCATAATTTAAAACACACACACAAATATGAGGTCCTGATAGTATATCCCAATGTCAAAGAAGCTGAAAGAGCACCACAAAAAGCCAACAATATTTTTTCATCATTACTAGGACCACAAACTCCATTTTTACTGACCAAGATAACACAGGTAGGAAAAACCCAAGCAGTATCATTCTTGTACATTACTACCAGAAACAGATGCCACCAACACTTATACAAGGTCTTCTCAAAAGTTCATTTAAGTGTAGTGTTGTTAGAGGGACATCTTCTTAGAGAAGTGAACATTCTCATGGTAGTCAGGACCCTACTTAGGCCCAAAGAAGCCTGAGCCCCTGCTTTGGCTGACTCACAGTGTTAACAGCCTTGGCCTGTGCCTGAGAGCAGTTAGTGCTGAGGACTAGGGGGAGGGAGGAGAGTGGGGCTGTCTGAGGCTTTCCAGGGTCCAGGCCTGCTAGCCCCAGTTTTGTGATGGCTGAGGTCAGTGAGCCTGGGATCCTCTCCTCACTCAGCCTTCAGCTTCCCAATCTGCAACCCGTCTGAGCCTCCTCCAAAGTTCCTCCAAAGTTCCAAGACTAGAATTACCCATTTTCCCTCCCATCTGTCATTCAAACACTAATTCTTCCCAGTTAAGTGTGGGAGACAATGTACTTTCTTTAAAATCCCTTACATCATAAATGACTGTCCCTCAGCCTATGTAAAGGTATTTATATCTTCTAATGCTTTAAGGCAAATGTCAAGCAGTCATTTTTATCCTGGCTAAATAAGTGTCAGCCCATGCAAGGAAGAGGCAAGAGTAGGTTTACAGTTGATTGTAGGAAAATAATACAAGAATCCTATATAATAGAGACCTAATATGCTAAGTGTCCAGTCGTCCCGTCGGCTGTTCAACCAATCAAAGGGTAATATGCTAATGATATGCTACGGCCGCTCAACCACTCGCTATGACGTGCACTGACCACTGGTGCGGGGGGGAGTGGGGGGTTCCAGGGCATGTCCGGTAGGTTAGTTTGCTGCTGGGATCCAGCCAATCGGTACTGAGCGAGAAGGGCCAGACATGCCCTAGAGCCTTCCCTCTGCCCCCCATCCCTCCCTGGCTGGCCAACCTCCCACTTCCCTCCCCAGCCACCTGGCCTGCACCCTCTCACAATCCGGGACCCCTTGTGGGATGTCAGAGAGCCAGTTTCGGCCTGATCCCACAGGCCAAGGGACCCCACTGGTGCATGAATTCATGCACCAGGTCTCTAGTACTATCTAATAAAGACAGAATATGCAAATTGACTGTCACTCTGTGCCAAAGATGGAGGCACCCACAGCCAATAAGGAGGGAATATGCAAATTGATGCTACAAAGATGGCGGGGCCAGGACCCTTGTGCAGAGTGGCCGGGGCAGGGAAGGACACCTGCTATGAGGGGAGAAGTGGGGGGTGGAGGGAGCTACAGGAGGGCAGCAGGGCTGGAGCGAAGGCAGAAGTTGACACTAGCCTGAGCGAAGGTGGAAGGCGGCGGCCAGAGTGAAAGCCTGGGTCCCAGGTACCAGAGGGAAGCCGGTGCCAGCAGCCAGGGGAAGGAAGGCCTATTCTTGCACGAATCTTTGTTCATCAGGACTCTAGTTAATAAATAATAATACAAGAATGAACTCTGTTTCATGTACTCACAACTATAAACCTACTTTTGCCCCTCCCTGTGTATGGCAGAGGACCCTGGCCCTGCCTGGGGTGTCTGCCGCCTCCACCACTCTTCCAGACCTGCTGCTATGCACAGCTTCTCTTCCTTCCACCCACACAATTTCTAAAGCTACAAAGATCTAGGGGTTTTATTTTGTTTTGGGGGGAGATTTTCCCCCTACAACACTGTGGGCCATAATGGGAGGAGACAAAGTTGTGTAGGAGGTAGGCAGGAATGGGACTGTCTGAGGTTTGACTGAATATGTAACCTTTAGGTATCCATTTATAGCACCAAATGCAGTTTGGTGTAAATGCAATTTCAGTGACGTGTGCTGTAGTTACAAAAGACAGAGAGAGGTCTTCTCAGCAAGCAGTAACATCAACTACTTTCAGCTTGGGAGCCTCATCTTGCCCTGCTCACCCTGTTGTAGAGATCACAATAAATTGTGACCCCAAGACCAGGTTTGGCCATCAAAAGGGCTAAAACGGGTCAAGATGAGGGATATCTCCCAATTCAGTTATCAGCTCTCCAAGATCATATCTACATCCTGGAAGGTGGGACATTAATTTTTTGATATCTTCTCTCACACCCCATCCACAGTCCCCTATATGGATGTGTTTGTATGTGTATTTGTGTGTTTTGTTTTTTAAATATATTTTTATTTATTTCAGAGAAGAAGGGAGAGGGAGAGAGAGATAGAAACATCAATAATGAGAAAGAATCATTGATTGGCTGCCTCCTGCAGGTCCCCCACTGGGGTCAAGCCTACAACCCAGGAATGTGCCCTGACTGGAATCGAACCACAGCCTCCTGGTTCATAGGTGGATATTCAACCACTGAACCACACCGGCTGGGCTTTAAATAAACTGCTACATATGTTCATGTGGTACATGCATATATTTTCTGCCATTTTTAAGTATGCTAATATTAAAAGATATTCAGTACATCTAGATTTTAAAACTCCACATGTAAAGATACTGTAAAAAAAAAGTTACTTAAGTCCTTTTAATAAATCAAAACATTATTTTGATTTATAAACAAAGAAGCAGCACTGAATTGCTTATGAAAAAAGCATGTTTAAGTTGAAGAAGGGCCACAGCTGCACCAAGACCTCTGTGCCATTTGAGAAGACAGAAAGTACAGTTAGAAAAGACTCTTGCACAGCTGATGTAGATGGGGACAGATTAAAACACATACACACACACACACACACACACACACTGGCTCAGGGTGCAGGAGCAGTGCAGAGGCAAAGCTGATGAGATAACTGGAGGAAAGAATGAGCCTGTGATATATGGTAAACTAGGTCACTCCACCACATGAGCTGGCCCAGAGGACGTTTCAGACTGAGTCCCTTGGTTAACGCTAACGCTCTATGCGCTAATCACCCTCCTGTGGGGAGCAAATGCTGAATGGCTCAATGGACCATCCAAATCTGAGCAAATGGCCTCTAAGGAGCAGTGTTCCAGCACCACAGAGACCAATGAGAGAGAACTAGCATTTACTGAGGACATATTCATGGGCCATGTATTGCACTAAATAGTTTCCACCACCCTCGTTTAATCCTCACTACAATCCTTAGATTAAGTGCTAGTCTTATCCTGTTTTATAGATGAAGACATGAGGCTGAGAATAGCAAAATAATTTGCCCAAAACCTTAAAGCTAGGAGGGAGTGGACCCAGAATTTGCATTCATGTCCTGGTGATCTCAGAGTCTACATTCTCAGCTGCTTAGTACTGTGCTGTGGAGAACAAGCAGAAATTGTCCTTCCCTGGCTGACGGAAGACTTGTGATGGTTTCTCACCACAATTTTGGAGTAGATTAAATATGTACCATTCTGTATAATCTCAACAAGAGCTTCCAAAATCAATTTCCAACAGATACTGACATGCTTTTCCCACTGTACTGGCTCTAAATGTCCGAAGGTAGTCAATATCAACCATAGCTGCTGAAGGTAGCTAAATTTGATGACAGTTGCTATTTACTCAATCCCAATTATGTCCCAGGCAACTCATGCACTTCACTGGACCCTTACCAGAATCCCATGGGGCAGCAGCTTCCATCTCCATGTTATCTGGGAAAGATTAAGGAGCCTCTCCAGACACTACAGCTATGAGTGGTTGTGTTGGAACCACCTTTCTATTATTTCTATTCATTACCTCCTGATGCCTCCCCAACCTGGCTGCAGCCAATATACTGTCTTAAATATTTATCCTCAAGATTGGTTTATCCAAGACACAGAATCCCTCTGTTTCTGAGTTCTGCTGAAATAGTAGGAAAAACAGCACAATTGCTGGAGATGTGGAACAAACTTGGTCTGCCATGGAATGAACTTGGCCTGTGGTATCCATTTGGAGATTATTCTTGGTCTCCCTGGAGCCTGAATAATTCATACACTGCATAATAAACATTCTTTTAAATCAATAAGGATCTAATAAAAAAATGAGTTCAAGTGATCTCCTATACCACAGAAAATAAAGGGGACATAACCACATGAACTGGCTAAGAGGATCCTGACAGCATCTCTCCCAGAGTCCTCATTGTCCTAAAACAGTCACAGAGGTACTGAATTGGCCATCTTGAGTCAAAAGAGAAAATTGGGTCAGCTTACTATGGCACCAGGCTTCAGGCTGGCCACCATCAGTCCACAATGGGCTTTGGGCTCCCTGATGATTCCTGTGAAATCTGGTAAGGATGGGGGCTTGAGGTCCTGGGGTCTGCCACTCTGGTGCAAGTTGACCATGACAAGTCCCCACTGGACCAATGCCTAAGCCCTCCCAGAGGAGAGAGGAGGAGAGAGACTGGAGGGGATTTAAGGAGATTTATCTGGGGGAAAGGAAAGATGAAAGGGGATTATGGAGACCCAGCCAGAGAAACACCTAACAAATTAACCCCTAAAGTCCTCCCCTGCGAGGACACTAATGTCTGCCAAGCCTGATTATTGCCCGTTCAGTTGACACGTTTGAACCAGAAATGCCTACTTAAGACAGTCCTCATTAGCCCTTCAGGGGACAAGCTCTATCCAAAAAAAGCAACTTCCAAAATCCCACCCTACTGCTCAATAAGGACACTAGAGTTTGTTATCTCTTTTCAGTCATGAGAAATTGTTGGCTTTTCTTCTCCAAAAACCATATAATACATTCCTATCAAAGAAAAGAGTAGCTAGAGTTCTCATATTTATTATTTTTCACAGAATTTGGAGGATTCAAATTGACCAATCAAGTGAAAAGTTACAGGTTCTAGGCCTACCATCAAAGTGGTCTAGACTGATCATTCCAAAGGCAAAACCCAGAATTTTCACAAAGTTAAGCAGTTTTTCCAGCTGGTAACATATCTAGCCTATCCCAGCTTTCTCCCTGTGACAGAAAAGGAGATACTTCAAAAGCCCTTTCCAGACACAGGCTCTTGGAAGGAAGGAAATTTACCTTAAAATGCAACAGGCCCCCACAAAGGGAGCCCAGAAGTCCAAAGGGTATGGGCTTACCCTCTAAACCAGCGGTCGCCAACCGGTGGTCCTTGAGGTCTGAAAGGTTGGCGACCGCTGCTCTAAAATGTAGTCAAGAGCTTCCCAAAGCACAGACAGACGCTCAGAAAACCCTTGGGAAAACTGACCCAAACCACCAACGGCACCATTCTTTCAACCAAAAATCCTTGGAGAATTTCATAGCTCATATCCAATCCACCAGCAATTCCTATTGGCTCTCCTTTCAAAATAGATCCTTAATCCAATTATTTCTCATTACCTCCACCGTGACTCCTAGTTCTAGCTCACTACCATCTCTCCCCTGCATCACTGCAATGGCCTTCCAACTAGTCTCCCCACTTCCGCCCTTAAGACCACCAGTCCCTCAGCACAGCGACCACAGCCATAGGGACACACCTAAGTGACATCAAGTTACTCCTCTGATCAGAACCCTCCAATGTTCCCCAAGGTTTTAGAGCTAACACAATCCTTACTATGATCTATAAGGTTTACTGAGCTCCCCCACACTTCCCTTCTACTGCCATGCCTGTCTCACCTCAGCTCCCACTCTCCTCCCCCTGATCACTCAAGGCTCCTTGAACACCAGGCCTCAAAACCACCAGGCCCTCAGCCTTTGCTGTTCCCTCCAACTGGCATATTCTACTTTCAGCTCTCCCGTGGCTCTGTCAGATCTTTATTAAAATACCAGCTCCTCAGTGAGTCCATCCCTAGCTACCCTGCCTCAAGTTGCAATCCCTTCCACTCCAAAAAACCCTCTCCTGATTTATTTCCCCCTAATGTGTATACTATATAACACAATCTGCGTTTTACTTATTCATAGTTTTTATTTTCCGACTTCCTCACCAATAAGCTCTAGGAGAGCAGGCATTTTTATCTGTTTATTCAGTGCCAAACACCCCCACCCAGTGCCTAGAATATAGCTGGTGTTCAATAGATAGTTCTAAATGTATGAGAAGCTGAATTGATATCATGCCTCAAAAAAAAAGCGGGGGGGGGGGGGCGGCAAGCTTCTAATAAATACTGCAGCTGGGATAACCATGGGTAGAAATCTAGGCACTTCCCATCTTTATTTTCCTCTTGGTAATATGCTTTCAAAGACTTCTCCCAGACTCTAAAATTCAGAATAATCCCAGAATACATACTATTTAAAAATCCAGGCAGTCAAATATATAAACCACCTCAAGTAGCTTTGCAGTCTCCCTCTCTCCCGCTACATAGACCCTAAGAAAGAACAGCTGAATCTCTTTTCCATCTGGCCTTCAGATAAATCAATCATCTGTCCTCAACAGGTATACTAAATGAGCAATTTCGGAATAAAGAATATAAATATTATACTAGTGGGAAATCAGTACTTGCCCCACAGAAACTTCTATTTGTACCCTTCCTAAAGCAGCACCCAGCAGGCTCTCATTTAATGAAAAAGGGAACACACGATGCTATTAACAGTAAGTTGGATAAGACTTCCTATACTTAGCCATCTCTCTTTGCTTCTAGCTTGGACATAAAACTTCCCCCTCTAAACAGGAATCAGCTGTACCTAGTCATGCATGGAAAGTTCCTGAAGAACAATATCAAGAGCCTTCCTTGTACTGACGAGCCTTAAAATCTCAGGTTTGTCAGGGCACTTGAAAACCATCTCACCTTCCCTGCCTCCTTAATTTTAGAGATGAGGAGGCCAAGCAAATGACCAATCAACCCACAGGCCACACACCACATAGTGGCTGAGCCAGACCAGGAACCACGGCTCACATCCTCCACGGTGCCTGCTCCAGCCCCCTACAGATAGCAGTTATTTCCATGGAACATGTTCAGTCTCTAAGAAAAGCATGTATTGATGCCCTGCAGAGATGAAGATTGCTTTCTGGGACATGCCAGTTCCTGCACTCCAGGGGAAATGGGGCCCATTGGGAGAATCCTTCTGTGTCCTGCCAAGTGCTAAGGCCTTCTCTCTTCAGATGCTGTTCATGATGTGGAAATTACAGAAGGACTTCCATGAGTCTGGGGTGTTTCCTGGACACCACGCCAAAGTTTTCTTCCCATCTGTATGCTTCCCCAAACACCATGTTTCCATTTTCTTGTTTCAGAAGTTGTTAAAAGATATCCACAGCAGAGGTGGTCTGAGAGCCTCAGCAAATACACTGACAGAAATGTTCACCACTCCCAATTTGCTGTTACACAGCATTTACCTGCTCTCGTAGTATGCCAAGGATCTGAAAACATGTCACTGATTAATAACTAGTGATTACGTCTTACCACCTTATCAGGAGATAAGGTTAGGTTCCAGGACTCCCTCTTAAAGTCAGCCGTACTGAAGCCCACAGGTGAGTATGAGGTTTGTCCTGAGGCCTGACTCAGAGGTGTGTCTGCTAACCCAGGCCCAGACCACAAAGATGGTCCTTTTCCCTCTGTTGTCCTTTGCTTCCTCAGCACTGTTTCCCATCCTCTTGGGAAAGCCTTCACTCCCATTTGGCCTCACCCTCCAGCAAGGGCCCTCTGACCACACAGACTAAATAGCTAGACCCTTAAGCTTCAACAGTAAGTGTTCCATTCTGCAAGGAAAGGTACCTGGGTTAGGCAGCCAACTATCAAATGACAAAGTTTGGCAGAGTGCACATCAGGGTTTACAATGCTTTATTTGAAAAGCATTTTAACACTGCAAGCTGACAGTCTGGCTCCTGGCAGGGCTTCTCTGCCTTAGGATCTTAAAGGCATATGGTGAAGGTGTGACAAACAAAATGACTAAGCCTGCAGAGTACCTTGGAAATGAATCCCAGTCGTAACCGTTGATGCCTTTGATTTATGCTAGATTTCATTACTCAGTATCCACACTGAGGAACTGGAAATTACCTCTCTATTTAGACACAGGACCTGAACCGGGGTGAAACAGGCATCCTGAACTTCAAACCACTTCTAGAAAGTCTGAGGAGACAATGTTGATAACCCCAAAGCTTTTAAATGTTACAGATTTAGATAGCACATTGCCCCACAATTATGTTTTCTTTACATTAATATTAAGATTAGCTTTCCAAATACTAAAATTAAGTCACATTGTCATTAAACATTTGCCATTACATAACCCACAAAGTGGCTCAAGCCTGTATGGGTAATCATGAGTGGTTCTGCCTAGATTCAAATATCAGCTACACCACTTAATATCTAGCTCATGTTTTACAGGTCACTTACTCTCTCTTGCCTCAGTTTTCCTATCTGCCAATTGGGGATAATAGTAAATACCTACCTCATAAAGTTATTATGAGAGTAAAATGAGATAATACATGTAAGCACTTAGTATGATGCCTGCTACATAGATTTTATTTAATAAAGTCACATACAATTACTATTATCATTATGTCAGTGAGTAAAAACATTTTGATCATTTTATTGTTTGTTTCATCCTTCTAGAACTCCTGCCAGCACCACAGGACCTTGGTGGGAAGCTCCTTGTCAAAGACTTTTTTTTTTAAGCAGAAGGCAAAGCTTTGGGACCCCAAAAGAGACCCATACCCAACTTCACAGGGAACGTGGCCAGAATCCAAGAGGTTTGTTTGCAAGAGCTCTACAGCTGCACCCAGAGGTGGAAACACCGCAGTCATCCCCACGCAGCTCCTGCAACTCAATGAAGCCACAGCTCACTGAGCCTCGGCAGCAGCCCGCCACTGCAGAGGTGCGGCTGTGGGCTCTCCTGGGGAGCAGGAGTCACTTAGGGGACACTGCATCACACAACCAGGAAGCTGCAGGCCCAGGGACCATGAGAGGGGCTCAGGTGACGACACACCATACAAAGGGATGCATTTTCATATGAAGGGAAGGGACTCTCCAGTCCCCTGGTCCACAGTCACATAACCCATGTAGGGACCACAAGTCAGAGCTGCTTCTAGTCTCTTGGTCGCCTGAGCATCTCAGAGTCACAACTCCCCGTATGCCCAAATAAACCTCAATGGCAATTTTCAAAAATTCTCTCCAAAACTCACCCCTTAACTGGCCATGCTGAGAGGCACCCTCAAACCCCTCATTATGAACAGGCTGTGTCTATTCTGTTTTCACTGCAACAAAGATAGAAGGTGTAGACCCACAGGTGCCCTCCCTGCAGCAAAGCACCAAAGCTAGGAGACCCCGTTCTCTACCTCAGCAAGTGTGCTTTCCCAGGAATCAGAAGCATGGCGGGGAAGGCTATCTTCAGAATGAAATCTAACTTCATTCTGGGGGGCCCACTACAGATATTGGGGGGCAGAGATAGGGAAAATGACCAAACAATAGCAATGGACCCTGGGTATGGAGCAGACAATCTGGGTTTCAAAACATTGTTCTGGGAAAGCAAATAAAAACCAAGACAAAGAGGAAAAGGAAGGAGAGAAAGAGCACACTGTTTATCCTACGCAACACCTCCTTTTTCTCTTCCCAGCCTCCATGAATCCCTGCAAAATGTCCAGTTCATGTGGCACCTGTGTGTGAATATATACTGACAGACATTGATCAGCAACAGATATTGATCACATGAGTGGAGAAAATAACTTGAACTTCAGATTCATCCAGCAGTGCCTGATTCTCTTTCACAATCAGCCTCCCCACCCATTCTCTGGTGCTTAAAACAAAATAAACAAAAACCAACTCCTGGGCAGAAAGAGAACAGTAGCTCAACAGAGTGGCACATGCTTGCTGCATTCATGCCATCGACTTCTGATTATTTCTTTCTTGAGATGCAGCCACCAGCATCGGAGTAAAGACAGCCCTGGAGAGCACCCGCCTACACAGCGACACTCCCAGACCTTGCTCGGAGACAGGCACCCCAGCGTGTGTGGCTGAGCCTCTGTGAAATGGACACACGCTCAGTGAGGCGCGTGTGTCCACACATGACCCCGCACATTGCGAAATTCTTCCCTCCACAATCGCGTGGCCACCCAAAGTCTTGCCTACACCTAGTAGGTGCAGGTGGTCATTCTATAAGAATACATGATGGAAGGACAGAAATGGGAGCGACCGAAGCTCGATTTTCTCATGACCACGTCTCTCATTCACACGGTGCGCCTTACACACGGTGAATAAACGCGCACAGCCAACGAGCAGAAGATCCACCATCTCAGCCCACAGTCACGCGTGAAGGGAAAGAAGCGGAGAGGGCGGCGTTGTCAGGGGAAGTGTAAGCTGTCCTCCGGCGAGGCTACCCTCCCAAAGCCCAGAGCTCCCCGGCCCGTAGCCGTGCCCACCCCTCCGGGGACGCAGACCCACGCGTTGGGAGCGTGGGGTGCTCGCAGAGCCGAGAACCCACGATGAGGACGTGGCGACCGGCGTTCCTGCAGAGGTGGCGGCGGCGTAGGTGACAGCTAAGCCGCCTAAGCACCCGCGGCCGCTGCCCCTCCGCCCTCTTCTCCCCGGTCCCCACTTACGTTCCGAGGGTCTCCTTGAACTCGAAAATTTTCTTGATGTCCTCCGCTTGCTTTTTCCAGGAGGAGCTGCCCTCGCAGTTCTCCCGGGCCATGGCAGACGAGGGCGGCGCGGCCGGGCGCGTGGGGCCGGGGCGGGCGCGCTGAGGAGGGGGCGCCGGGCGGCGAGGGGGCGGCGCGGGCAGGGGTGTCCCGGAGGCTGGCGCTGGCGGCGTGGGGATGCTCGGCGCGGGAGCCGGAGGAGACTGGCTGCGGCGGCAGAGCTTCCTCTTCTGCAGTTTCCTCTTTCACTCTCGCCACCGCGGTCCCTCCCTGGCTCGTATTTCTGCTTGTCTGAGGCACTGACTTCCTGCTGCCGCCGCTCGCCCGGCTTCTTCGCCGTGGGTTGCCAGCCTCACTTTCTGCTACTTTCTTGCCTCCCTTCTCCGCCTCCCGGCCGCCCTCCGGCTCCCTCCTCCTCCTCCTCCTGCTGCGGACTCCCCGCCCTCCCCGCGCGCCCCGGCCGCCTCCCCCCACCCCCTCTCCTCCCCGCCTCCCGTGCTGCCGCCTTCGGGGATGTCCTGCGCCCCGAGCGCCGAGGCACCGCCGTCAGCGCCTGGCCCCGCTCCCGGCCGCCGCGTGCGCCCTGGAACCTGAGAGGGGGTTGGTGTGGGGACGCGAGCAGGTGCGGCGCACAGGGGCGCCGGGGCCCGGCCCCGGGGACACTTTATTCTGCAAAGTCGAGTCGCGGGGACGCGAGGGCTTTCCTCCCCCGCGGCGGACGGGGGCGCCTCTGCGTCGCGCTGGGCTGCGGCGGAGCGAGGCAGGGCGGCGACGCGAGGCCGCGGGGATTCTGGGCGCCCTCTCCCTCCGCGTCCCAAGCACCGGCCGGGCGGTCGGGAGCCCCTGCGACCCCGGGCTGCTCGGGCCTTGAGGGCGGGGACCGGTTGTTATGGCGACCCAGGCGTTGGCCGGGGTGCGAGCAGAGGTGGGCGTGGAGTGGGCTCCGCGGCAGCGGCCCGCGCTGGCGCCCCTCGAGCCTGTCAGTCCCTCCCGACCAGGCGGCTGGAACTAATTCGCATTGCAGCAAAATCGGTGCTGGCGCCCTGTTGTGGCCGGGGAGGGGGGAAGGGGACCGCGTGGCGACGAGACAGCCTGGGAGCCTCGGGACCGGGGACGCGCAGGACATGCCAGGCGCTGCCTGGTTTTCCCTGGGGGAGCAAAACGCCCAGGGTTATTTGGCTGCTGGGCGGGGGTGGATTCGGTGTTGGCCCGGTATGGGCTTCGAGCGCCTCTCGGGCTGCCCCAGCCGGACCAGAGCGGCCGTGAGTCTGGGCCGGCCTTCGCTCCTCCTTGGCCCCTTCTGATCTCTCCCTCTCTCCTCAGGCCGCTATTCGGTCTCGCAAACTCAGAGACTTAGTGGAAAGTGAACACCTGCCCCACTCCCTCCATAGCCCCACCCTGCTGAGTAGGATACCCAGGTGGCAGTATCTGTACCTGAAAACATCCTTTCTTAGGGGCTGGGGAAACCAACACAGAGTTCCCTCTGACCTACTTCGCAGAGGTGCACTTTGCCCACCTCCTTCCCATGTCACCTGTCAGAGGGTATGCACGTGCGGGTTCCCAGGCCCCAACCTACAGGGATTGCCTCTTGTCCAGGAAAATTAGTTTTCCCTGTATCAAGACTATCACTCCCTTAGGGGCCCCCTGGGCTGGGTTTGGTAAACAGCCCTGACTCTTGATTGGAGACACCTGTCCCATTTTCCCAGCACTGTTCCAATTTCACTGTAAAAGGGGAAAATTCTGCTCTCTGTAAAGGAAACTTCATCCAGCACCTTCTGCCTGGTTCTGACAAACTGAATGCAGGCTAGCTGCTCTCCTGGAAGCAGACCCCACAGAGGTGAGAAGTCAGCCTGGCCGACCTTTCAGCCACTACTCCGTGCTGGATTGTCTTTCCCAGGCAGTTGGCCTGCAGTGGTTCTCAACCTTTCTAATGCCACGACCCTTTAATACAGTGCCTCATGTTGTGGTGACCCCCAACCATAAAATTATTTTCGTTGCTACTTCATAACTGTAAGTTTGCTACTGTTAATGAATCGTAATGTAAATATCTGTGTTTTCCGATGGTCTTAGGCAACCCTGCTAGCGGTTCCCAACCTTAGGCTGCTGTAGAGCCTATTCCTGCCCGCCCCGCCCCTTGCTCTTTGCCTAAGGATCAGTGATCTGGGGGACTTGTAAATCAGTATTGTTATTTTTAAACATGATGAAAAGCTTATCCAAAATATCATTAATCTTTGAAAACTTAATAACTGTTTGGTCCAAAATCATATTGGTCAAAAATATTTTATCAGGTGACCTCCTATATATATACACCATACATGAAAAACTTGTTTAAATATGAACAAGAATTATTGCATGCAAAAAAAAAAGTTCCTTTATTAAAAGTATCCAATTGAATAGATTATTTGACAACACTTGGGTGTTAGAGGTCTCATCTCACAAATGCTGCAAAATTTTTGGCAGCTTGAATTGTATACTTAGTTCTTAGAAGTAGTTGAAAGAGAGTTACTTGAACATATTTCCTATAACTGGTAATTAATATAAGCCATGGACAGGGTACACTACAATAATACCTAGGAAAGGCATCTCTGAATGAGGAACCACACTGTAAAAAGCAGGCTGTCAAAGAGGCAAAGTTGAGAAGAGGGGCTCATTATGGCCCTTTCAGATCTCTTTGCAAAGAAGTAACGACTAAAGGAACCTTCAGTCATGAATTTGGGTCATAAAGAACCTGAGCGTAATCTATTGAAAATTCCAGTTAGCCTAGACAATGTCTAAGGCCCACTCATTAACATGAGCCTTCTTCATGGAAGAACTCATCTAGTTCACATTAATAAATTCAAGGTGGAACCAGAACAAAATCTTTACAAAATTCCTCCAATTAAAAAAAAAAAAAAGTGTGACTAGGAAAAAACAAAATGGTAATGAAGCATCAACACAAGAAAAAAATTTACATTCAAGTATATAATGTACCAAAAAAATAACTTACATAAAACAAAAACTTAAAGATCCATTTGCTCAGGAAATACAGGGCAAGACAACAGAAGAAATTAAAACATGACCTGGAGGAGCTCGGGAAACAAGCAGGAACAGAACAACCATAAATATAAGGACTGAAGTGGAAATGGCACAAGGGACATTGCTAAAAACCTGGAAAATGTCTAAGGACCATTACTTAAAAAATACAGAAGACAAAATCAAGAAAACGGTCAGCCCTCATATCAAGTTCTGCATCCTCAGATTCAACCAACCTTGCCTCAAAAATATTTTTTTTTAAAGTTACCTTGTTGCTGACATGCACAATAGGAAATATATTTAATTGGGCCTATGACGGTTGCATCTATACTGAAATGTACAGGGGTTTTTTCTTATCATTATTCCCTAAATTATTCCCTAAACAATACAGTATAACAACTATTTACATAGCACTTACATTGTATTAGATATTATAAGTAATCTAGAGCTGACAAACTAAATGGTAGAATGTGCCAGGGTTATAGGCAAATACTGTACCGTCTATGTATTTAAAAAGCCAGTGACTGGACTGCCGAAACTCCCGGAAAGACCGACCAGTTGGTCTCTATGACACCCACTGTGGCCAGCCTACCACCCGATCGGGGGTGGGGCCGGCCAGCCAACCTTGTGCAGCTCCCCCCTCCCCCCCCCCACCTGCTGGCCCTGCCCCCGATTGGCCCCACCACCCCATTTGGGGGCGGGGCCAGCCAGCCCACTGCCCACAGCCCCTTCTCATGGCTGGCCCTCTTGTAGTGTAACCCCTATCTTACAAAGGACACCTCAAAAAAAAGTCGAATTATCGAGTCATTTATTAAAAGCCGGTGGCATACGAGGGAGCAAAAGTGCTCCAGACCTCGCAGCCCCGAACAGCTTGCCACTTCTGGCTTATATGCAGAATATCACAAAAGTATCAATTACATCTTTGGGTCTGGAATGAGGAACCTGTTTCGCAAAAAGCATACTTGACAGGAGCAAAAATTGAGCAAGTTATCTAAAGTATTTACGAATCACTGAATCAACAGAAACACATTATCTGAGACCACCGGGGCAATTTAGAATAATTGTGCTGTCCAGATTCCGGGACCACTGAGTCAACCGAAACTCAGTTATCTGTAGCTGCTGAAACAATTTAGGATAATTGTGCTGTTCTGATTCCCAGAAGAATGTGCTTCAGTAACCAGTGAGATCACAATCAATGGGATATTCATACCACCATCAATGGAGTATTGGGATAGCATACATAAATTCAGAAAATCAAAATAACTTTCTATTGTTCTAGCAAACAAATAAGTACAGAACCCAAACAGCAGTTTCTACCTGAGTTGATTGCTACCATACTTCAGCCTCACCCCTAATCTGCCCCCCTACCCCAAACTGGGATAGCCTGCCAGCCAATCGCCCATAGCCCCTCCCCCGAGCTGGCCCAGCCCTGATCAGCCCCGATCCTGGGCAGGCAGACCAGACAACCTCCTACCATCTCCTCCTCCTGACAGGCCTGGCCCCAATCTGCCCTGATTGGGGCTGGGCTGCCGGACCCCACCTGTGCACGTATTGGTGCACTGGGCCTCTAGTTTTATATAAGGGACTTGAGCATCTGCAGATTTTGGTATCCATGAGGGGGGGTCCTAGAACCAATCCTCCACAAATACCAAGGGACAACTATAGTGGGAAAATAAAATGGAAACAAATATCTGCTATAAAATTACATGAAACACAAAAGAAATTCAATATATTCAGAAATGTTATCCCTTCTGAAGAGACTGAAGTAATGGAACAAAAAATATTGAAAGATGTTGAAGAAATAACATCTTTCCAGAAATGAAGAAAGATTTTAATCTACAGATTGAAGAGGCACATAAGTACCAGAAAATATAGGGGTGATCATTATCAAGACATGCCCTAGTAAAACTACTCATCTTCTCTGAAATAATCCTTTTGTTTTCTCAGAAAGAAAAAAAAAATCATGTCACATATACTGAGTCAAAAAATAGATCAGCCTGTTACAGACTTCTATAGCCATAGTCAATGAGAGAAAATATGTTTATAACATCCCTAAGGAAGTCAAATTGTCATGTAAAAATTTTATTATAATAATAGCTAACACTTATTAGGCCCTGTTCTAAGTGCTTTTTTTATTAATCCTCACATCAATTCTATGAAGTAGATAATATCATTATTTCCATTTCAAAGAAAAGGAGACCAAGATTGGGAAAGATTAAGTCATACACCCCTGATCACACAGCATGAGTGAATAAAACCAAGCAGCCTGGCTCCAGAGCCCTGCTCTTAACTAGTGCACTGTAATCCTCTGGCAGAGTGTTACTCCGAGTCATCAGATAAACCCTGATAAGCTATTACCAGGAGGAGAAGGAGTGGATTTTGAGCAGGCAAACATAATAGATGTTCATCACAATGTTAAAATAATCTTTTTAGTTATTTTATTTTATTGAATTTATTGGGATAACCCTGATTAATGTGATTGGTTTCAAGTGTAGATGTCTATGATACATGATCTGTATATTGCACTGTGTGTCCACCATCCAAAATCAATACAGAAAAAGAGGAGAACTGAGTTTTTAAAAACCAAAACAGGAGAATCAAATGACTGCTAAATCCACAAATGTACTTTTTTTGGAGGTGAGAGTTGGGCTTTTTCAGTTTAATTTTTTTCAAACTTCAAGAGAACATCTCCCATCGGATATTTATCTAGTGGACATTAGCCTTTACCTTTCTACCTTAGACCTGAAACAAGTGTGGGGCCTTTCTTGACATTCTCAGACCCGGATTTTGCTTCTTCTATAACTGACATTGCAACACAATTTTGTCAGTTCATGTTAGAATTAAGAGCCTATTCTTCACTCAAAGTGCACTTGGCAATATACACAGGTGCATTCATAGAAGTAAGGACACTAAAAACAATAAATATGCTGCCTCTTATATGGGGAACTAGGCCTAAATAAAAAGGGGACCACCCCTGATTATTTTACCCAGAACAGGATCTATAACAGACATTGAAATAGAATCTCACCAACTAATACTTTAACTTAATGGTACATTCCAAATAACTGAAGGAGGTACATTTGAGGATGTACATAAACACATTCACAAAAAATTGAGGGCATTGAATCAATAAATACGCTGTTTCATATAAATAGAGCCAGGCCTAAGCAAGCAGCCCCAATGACCTCAAAAAATTGCCCATGAAGAGTGATTGTCTCCAAATCCCCTTATCTTAAAAAAAAATAAAAATAAAAATTTTAACTATAATAGCTATTTAAATAGTGTTGAAGCAAGAAGATAAATCAATTTTAAGAAATGTCTTCCAATATTTGGTAAATTACTAGTTCTGGTATATGTAGGGACATTGGGACAATGAGTTGTAACACTAGTGGGCTGACCTTCATTATGTCCCTCACCCATCCAAGTGCCTGAGTTTCTCTGTTTGAAATGGACACTTTGGAGAGAAAAATGAGTGAAGTACAGTACCTGCTCTCAAGATATTCAGAGTCTACGAGATGAAGACAGACATGTAAACAGATAAGCGAGAATAAAGTGTGATGAAGGCTAGAGTGGAGTTTTGCGCAGAGGGTGATCGAGAAGCACAGATTAGAGGGGGTCCCACTTCCTGGAGGTGTCAGAAGAGGCTTCATAGAAAAGAAAACTTTTGAACTATGTCTGGAAGAATCTGTAAGAATTTGCCAAGCAGAGAAGGGAGGGTACAAATTTCAAGCAGAAGGAAATGTGGAGAGCAGCTACAGCATTTGGACAGGTTCAAGCCTCAGACTGACTTGTGGCAAATCCGCATACAAGTCCCAGCTTGGAGGGCAAAGCCCTCCCAGCACAATTATAGCCAAAAGGCTATGGTTGTAAGCTTGACCTTATAGTCTGACCCTGCAGTACTAGGTAGCTAGGGGATGTGGGCTGCAGGGGGTGCAGCAAGTGCTGCCTAAACAAGACTTGATAAAGTTCAGAGAATGGCAACAACAGGAAAGAAGCAGATTTGAAATTCGTATGAACCTTGTAAATCTCTTGTCCTTGTTTTGCTTTGTCTGATCTGACTATAAAATAAAGCTTCGGCTTACAGGCTGTGTCACTGTTTCCTCATCCAGGCACAGTGATCCACCTGGTCCCAACTGTATTCTCTTGTCTGTTTTCTTTAATCCTTCACCACCCCTCCTCAGGTTCACCCCTGGCCATGCTGGACGTGGTTCAAGAAAAAGCACGGGTGAAGGGACAACAATTAAAGAAA
This sequence comes from Corynorhinus townsendii, assembly GCA_026230045.1. Lineage (NCBI taxonomy): Eukaryota > Metazoa > Chordata > Mammalia > Chiroptera > Vespertilionidae > Corynorhinus > Corynorhinus townsendii. The sequence goes on along the minus strand of JAPDVU010000001.1, from coordinate 140,241,889 downwards.
GGTGTATCCATCCGAATAGTAGGGTGAGGGACCCCAATCACAGTGGTTTGCTTCTCACACCTACCTGCTGGCAGAGCAGCCACCATCTTGAACTTTGCTGGTCACTTTGGGGAGGGAAATCCAGCAGGTCTTGCACCAGCAGTTAATTGCTCTGCCCTGGAAGGGGCATACATTACTTCTACTCACAAGTTATTGTCCAGAGCTAGTGACAGCCTCACCCAACCACAGGGGGGCCAGGAAATGCAATCTTATGTGCCCCAAAGAAGGAAAGCCAAATCTATTTGGCAAAGAGCACTGATGACCACCACAGAGATACCACAGAAGGAGACATGTTCAGAAGTGGTGTTATGGCGGGAAGTGGTGGGAGGGAGGAGGCAGTTAGAGTGCAGTAAGCAGAGAGGGGAAGACAGATGGCCTGGAGGAAACTTGAAGGATCTGTTTTCATAAGCCCTTGACTGTCCTTCCTTTGAGCCCAAGAATAAAAATTTTAAGTGCTTCAACAACTATGACAAGCAGGGTTAAATCATGCGACACTTCCCTCCCACCCTGGAATTTCCAAAATGGCTCTGTCACCTACAGAAATTCTATGGGCTCCTGGTTGCCTCTCTAATCCTGGTGGGGCACAGACTTGCCACAACAGAACACTGTACACCTTGGAGGAATCCAGACAAGGAGCTCCAGTATCACTTCCAGCATTCCTACTTTTGAAGTTGCAATAGATTTCAACTTCTACTCATTAAGGAATCTTTAAGTCTGGGGTGAAGTCCGAAGAATGTGCCAAAGACGAACTAATTACCCAGTGTTCTGAAATGCTCTCTATTACTGGGGCATCTCTGCAGGCGGCAGTCTCAGAGACAGTCAGGGGCAGTTCCCTGAGTGCTAACACCCATCCAATGGGGCTGAGGCCCTGGGATCACGTTATTGGTGAGCAGGTGGGTTACACCATGCAAAAGCGACTTTGCAAACAGCCTGGCACAGGAAACAAGCCAACAAATAATTGGGTTTGTCATTGGGTCTGGTGTGAGCTGTTTCCATGTTCAGGCTTTTGCCTTAGGGCTACAGTGAAAGTGGATGTGATAGAGGGGATTTTTAAAATACAACTTGGGTGAAAGGCATCTCTCTGTGTTCCAATATTGGTGCTGGAACCAGAGCAAGGTGCTGTTCAAAAAAATAAGAAGAAGAAGAAGAAGAATCTAGGTCTCATCTGCTGTCTCACACACTCCCTGACTTCAGGCATTTTCCAGTCTTTTCTCTTCAAATGAGGACAACATATGGGGATAGATGAGATAACATGTGCAAAGCACTATGGACTTAGAAGAAAAGCAGTCAATAAACATGGGGTATTAATAGTATGCCTCTTTTTTTAATAGCTATTACATCTGGCTCTTTGGGGGGGTTTGCTTAGATTATAAGATGAAGGATTTAAAAAAGAGAAATACTCTACCCAAAACACACCCACCCACAAGACTTCCTCCAAAGTGATGCATTTTATACTAATCTTGGACTGTTACAGATTCTTGTTTCCGGTAGGGGTTTCCTAGCTAAAGGAAAACCTATCAATGAGCCAGATCCTGCTCATGCATGACCCCTTCATGCTGTGAGCATGAACTCTACCAAACCAATGCTAAAAATCTGTCACCAGAAACGTACAGTTTTTATATTTAAGTCATATACGTACGAGTGGAGACCAATATTTTCACAAAAGCAAATGGCTTGCTGCTTAATTTTTTTAAAGGATATGCTTCTTCAAGTTGACAAAGTGCCCCCTGGAAGCCACCGTGGTTCTTCTGTTTCTCCAAGTGTTTCTAAAAACAGAGGAAACCTCTGGGCAAAGTATCCACTCATGTTACCAGGCAAAAAACTCAGTTCCATCCTTCTCAACGTTCCTGGTCCAACTGCTCTTTCCAGGGTTCACAGATTGTGGCGTCTGTGGAATCTGTACCCCAGATGGACAGAATTTTGTGGGATTTGGGGATATTGACTACACCATGACAAAATGTAGGTGCTCCACCTAATGCAACCGCAGGCCTTAGGCTGACACATTAGGAAAAATGTTTAACTACCAGCCTCAAGAAGAGCCGTTCTCCCAATTAAATTTACACAGGACAGCAAAGGGCGGAGTGAGGAACTGGGGTCTACGTGACTCTGGAGCTCCTCAGCCTCCCCAGTCATTCTTCTCCCTGGAGAGGCCCAGCTTCCAAATCTCAGACAGCTCCACGTTCCCCTCAAGGTTAACAACACTGTTTCCCACTGAACCAGCCAGAAACCACACTGGGAGTAGGTTTATTTTTACCCCAGGCTTTGTCATTTATCACTATTGAAACACTAAGAGACAGATTTTGGCTGAATACCTCATGGAATACTCAGCATCTCCATGTAGAATTTGGCCCTCTGTGCATTTATCTTCTTGGAGTGGCCCTCTCCCCCTGCCTGCCACTGCTCTTCATTGGTGGGGATATTTGTATTCAAAGTGAGAGGCTGTCTGTCTTGGGCAGGTGCCTAAGGGATCCTGTGATGGCATCATAATGCAGCCCTTGTGATGTCATAGCTTCTTTTATGGAAACAAATCATTCAGATCATGTGGTATATTTAACCAGTGAAGTAGAAGGGGGTACAAATTTAAATATCTCTTGCAAATTTCTTCTGCACACAGACTTAATGGCAAAAACTTGCTTCATCAAAGGCTCTTCTCTCTGGATTTAGGTATATTTCAATTCTGAAGGATATCTTTTCCCTGGTTTGCAACTTGGAACTTGTTGCTGATTGGATGCCTTCTAGAACCACAAAACCCATGTGATGCATTTGTGACTCCCCCTTATTTTCTACATTACATTCAAACTATTCACTCAAGTCCTTTCTTCATGGAACTGGGCATATATCTCATTTCTTATCTTTCTTTTTAGTCAAGCAAATCGAGAATGACTTTAGAAATTGGTTACACGAACTTAACGCTGGGCTCAGCCCCAATCTCATCCCTTTGCTGTTTCCAGATTTAATTTCAAGCTCTCTCCTCTGCCCAGTTGATTTTCCCAAGCACCAACTACTACTTCCCACTCTTCTCAAACCTGACAAACAACTTCTTTCTAGGTGACTTTTGATGGATGAGGACACTGAGAAATCAGAACTTGCCAAGAGCACAAGACTGCACAGAGGAGAATGGAGCCCACAGTACAGCTCTAGCCAAAAGCAAAACCTACCTGACTACATTACCTCCAAATCAATAAAAATAGAAAGGAGGGCTTTGGGTGAAGGCCAACGGTAACCATCCATGACTTTTACATATCAAATTACAATCTCATCTAAAAACCCTGAGAGCAAAATCTGTTTCTTGCATAAAAACATCCTAATATATAAAAATCCAGGGTCCGTAATGTCCAAAATGACCTAAGGCTCGACCGACCAGAAGTCAGTCTAACAGTCAGTGCTGGGTTGCTGTGGTGACCCTGACTGCCAAGGGGGCTGCGGATCAGGCCCAGAGAGAGGCCCAAAGAGAGAGGCAGGGTCTGATCCACAGCCTCTGTGGCAGATATTGATCAGCCATTGCCTCTCTCTTTCTCTCTAAGCTTCGCCAGCAGCTGTGCCTCTGTTCCTCTCTGGGCCTCCGCAGGGGCTGCTGATCAGTCCTGCCTCTCTGATCAGGCCCCAGAGACACTGACTGGCATAGAAACCAACCAATCAGAACCAAGTCTGGGTGAACTGTGAGGAGCCAATGGTTGCCTAGGAGGTGGAGCTTTTGACGCTGACTGGCATAGAAACCGACCAATCAGAACTAAATTGGCCAGCAGGGGAGGGCAGTTAGGGGCAATCAGGCAGGCAGGCAGAAGCAGTTAGGGGCGATCAGGCAGGCAGGCAGGTGAGTGGTTAGGAGCCAGCGGTCCCAGATTGTGAGAGGGATGTCCAATTGGAGAAGGTGCAGGCTGGGCTGAAGGAACCCCCGCTCCGTGTATGAATTTCGTGCACTGGGCCACTAGTCTATATATATAAAACCCTAATATGCAAATAAACCGAATGGCAAAACAACCAACCAACCAAATAACTGGTCACTATGACATGCGCTGACCACCAGGAGGTGCACGTAGAACATGGCAGGCATCGGCCACAGTGGGATGGTGGAGCAGGTGAGTAGGGTGTCAGACCAAGGTGGGGGACTGATGGCTGTCATCGGGGCAAGCCTCTGGTGGTTACTGAAAATTCTTTGCTCCCGTGCACCACAGTCCTGCCTGGTGCTCACATCGGCTGCCGGTCCTGATCACTCAGCACCATCAGCAGATGCGAGTGGCGGCTGCCAGCCCCAATTGCCCCTCAGGGCTTCTCCACCTCCCCCTGCCCCTGAGGGGTGATCGAGGCCAGCAGCCACCACTCTCACCCGCTGTCGGCAACAGCCCTGCTAACACCTGCTGCCAACCCTGGAGCATCTGCTCACACCCACTGCTAGCACTGGCTCCGCTCACACCTGCAGCCAGCACCAGAGCCGCTGCTCACACCCGCTGCCCAGTGCCGGTCCTGATCACTCAACACTGTCAGCAGGTGCGAGCGGCAGCTACCAACTCCAATTGCCCCTGAGGGCTTCTCCACCTCCTCCTGCTCCTAAGAGGCAATCAGGGCAACAGCTGCTGCTCGCACCCGCTGCTGGTGCCAGACCCGGTCGCTCCACACAGTCAGTGGGTGCAAGCGGGGCTGGCTCCATCAGCACATGAGAGCCGCAGTGGAGGGAGCAGGGCTGCTGGCAGACAGGGGACTGGGGCCGCAGCAGGAAGAGCCAGGCAGGGGCACAGAGGATGGGCTGAGACCTGTTCCTGTGCCCACCACAGCCTCACGGCCCACAGTTCCTTTTAAGGTGCCTGAATTTGTGCACTGGGCCCCTAGCTTATTTATAAATAAGTACTAAAGCCAAATTCCGAAACAAAATACCCTGGAAAAAGCAGAGGCCTGTTTAGATCACTCTCTGGTTCTGAGAATGGCACTGGGGCCAGGGTCCTGCCTGGGGGTCTTGTTGTGCTATAGTGTAGGGAAACAGTGACAGCTATTCAGGGAATCAATAAGGATGGTGAGCCTATTATATTCAGCTGTCTCCCTTCTGCTGAGGAATTGGGGTTTCCCCAACTATCACCCTGTGCCCTGACCCCTCACAGCCTTATCAAGGGCATGTTTGTTTCTGGCATTCCCTTAGGGAGTTTAAATCACCAGCAATGAAAACCCAAAACTCTGTGTGTGTGGCTCTTATTTTTAATTGAGGCATACTTCTCAATGCCCAGTTTATAAGTCAGAAATCCAGCACTGTCCCTGAGGTTGTTCCAAGATGCCCCCTGCATGACCAGGCACAGAGCTTCAATTTATTCTTCATTACAATACCAGCATATTTCACACCAAGTAAGCGATCACTGTGTAAGAATTCTATCCTACATCCTATAGTTCAGACCCTACTGGCAGAAGGTCAGTGGGGTGTTTCCCTCTGGAGCGTGGCTGACTCAGATCTCTCCTCTCCCCATGGCTGCCTTGAGGAGGCTGAGGTTCCAGGTTTTCTGGTTTCAAAATAAATTGGCAGAAATCTGAAGCGATGCCAATACCGCCCTCCTGCCCGCAGGCAGCTGGGTCCCAGTGGGAGGTCTCTTAGCAACCAGGCTCAAATCAAATATTTGGGCATCTGGACACATTCTGATTGGAATGAGCTCATGAACAAAAACTTCTGTTTCCCTCAACCCCACTACTGAGGGTTTTGATGAGATGCTGAGCCCCTTGGTTGTCTCCTGTGCTGGATGAGTCTGTGACTCACGCAGACCATTAAATGAGAGGCAGCCCAGACTGACAGGCCAACGATCTGATTTCTATTCCCGGTTTGACATGTACCCTTGGACAAGACACTGGCACTTTCTTGTGACTGTGCCCACAGAGAACCCAAAGTTTTCATCTGACCCTCTGCAGCAGCCTTTTCACCAGGAACCAGTGTCCCTGGCTCGTAGGGGGCAGGAGCTCGGGTTCAATGCAGAAATGAGCTAGGATGAAGAAGGGTTTCGGGGTGCTCTCCTCCTCCCCCAACCTTCCCCGCAAATGACAGACAAATGGTAAATGGGAGGGAGAAGGGGCAAATGGCTGCTAGCCCACAGAGTTTCCTATCTTTTACTTTCCAACCCTGATTCCCAGGTTTATGCCATCCCAGCACACTCAGGAAAGACTAAATACATTGAATTTGGCTCTGGGTGCTAATTCAAAATTGTATCCTTAAGGACTGGGGAGGCTTTATCTCAGCTTATATATCTGTAAAACAAGGTTTTGGACCCTGGTCTCCCCATGTCCTGAGAGATGAACTAGTCAGGGCTTCCCTCTCTCAGCCAGCATCACCACCCTTCCTATCCCTGGATGGGCCCATCATAATTATTGATCATATCATCCCATTGGCCACTCCAGTGGTTTATTTCTGTCCTCACAGATGTCTAACCTCTTCATTGAGCCCCCAAAGGTAGATGTCATCTCTCATGGCTCTTGTGCCTTCAAGTCACCTAGCCCACAGCCCCGGGGGCAAGCAGCGCTGGGTCCTAAAGAAACACATTGAATTGCATAAGCACCCAAACCTCCTGGGCCTGGGGAAGCTCGAACAGGGCAGCGTGGAGAGCTCCTGGCAATAGGAAAGGCCAGTTTCTCTTTCAATGGAAAGAGAAGTGAGAGGGCAGTGAGCTGGCTCTGGTGCCAGCAGCATTGGTCTGCCTCGGCCACACTCTAACTGCTGGACAAGTTGCATACCCTGTCTCAGTCTCCATTTCCATCTGGAAAATGGAAACACAATAGTATTTATTTTACTAGATTGTTCTAAGAAAATTAACTAGTAGCTGTAAAGCATCTAACACAAAGGCAGTCAATAACTGGTAGATCTTATTGTTGGAGTGACTTTTTCACCCAATCATTTGAACATTAAATAAAAGCATATTTGGGTTACTCAGTCGTTCTGATTACAAAATTACTTCAGTTGTCTCTTTTAAAAGGTGCAGAGGAGTATGGAATGAGGTCATCAAGCACCCCACCTTCAATGGCTTGAGATAAATCATATTCTCATTTTTAAATCATCTCTTGGTTTAAAAAATGTGTCTATGGCCACAATAACTGATAGAGCATTTATTAAAATAATTTTTGTCCAAGGAAATGCACAAGTTAATGGTTAGGATGTAACAGTGACCCCACATTCCATATTGCACAACCCCCTTACCTGATCTGCTTTAGAAGCAGCCTGAGCTTCCCTCTGGGAGACTCGGGATCAGTTTTTGTTGATTTTGTTCATAATATAGAAAATGCCAGGCTTCAGGCACTCAAAGACCTACTCCTTTTGAAATAAGCCTGAACAGAGGCTTGACAATAGACACATTTTATCCTTTTCACTGTCATCAGCAAACAGAGAAGCCAGCATTATCTATAGCCCTAAACTAGAACCAGCCCACATGTTCAGCAGGTCTGGACCATGTTTTCACAAAGCAATGAAATATGATACTTTCACTTAAGGCAAAGACTCTAGTCAAAATAATACCAAGTGAAGAACTAAAACAAAGTAACAAAGATTGATCCATCTAAAAACCAGGTTTATAAAATAATAAAAGGAAATCAGACCTTCTAAATAGTAGAAGCTGTTGCAAAGTATTGAGCTTAACTCCCAAGAGTACATTTTTCTAATATATTTTTCTTTTAAAATCATGAACTTGGATTAAGTCCTTGGTTATCTTTCCAAAGCAACTGTTTCTACTCGGTATTTATTGAGCATCTACTATGCACCAGTCATTGTTGGGGAAACAATAGTGAAAAAATAAATTTGCCATACTCTTGGAACTTACATTCTAATGTGATAAAGTGATATAATGACAAACATGTTATTATATCACTTTACCAAAAGATTTCACATTTAAATTTCACAGCCACACTGTCAAGTAGCTATGGTGTAATGAACACATCTGGTAGGGGAGGGGACAAACTTGGCCAACCTCAGGTAGCTAGTAAGTGACAGACCAGGATCTGAACCTAGATCATCTGGTACTTTCACTTCTGGCAATGGCAGACTAAGTAATTCAGATCAACGCTCCTACCAAAGGCAGCTTAAAAAGCTGGATAAAATATTTGTTTAATTTTCTTAAAATCATCAAAGCAATAAAAAGGTAGTGAACTAATACCTGCCAAATCTAGGAGAAGACAAACCCAAGAGTTGTCCAGCCCACAAAACTTTTTTCCAAAGGCCTTTGTCTATATGGAAAGAAAACAACTTTGAAAATAAGACTTGTTTTAATAGCCTCACAAGGCCAAAGCCCCAAGCCTGCCCAAGTTGGGAATTCAAATAAACCACTCTCCATGTTAAGCCCAGGGTGGGGGTGGGAGTGGGGGTGGGAGTGGGGGTGGGATATGTGTCCCTCAGGCTTACAGGCAGGTTGACTTCATCACGGAGTCCTGGAAATCTTAAGCTTTACACTTGGATTAGGGTGGTTTCAGATAGGAAGTGCCCTCAGCACCTGGCAGACAGGAGTGAAAAGCCTCTCTAGAAGGATATTCTACCATTATTTACGTATGCATAATACAAACATGACATATACATAACAGTGGGGTTACATTCTGAGAAATGTGTCATTAGACAATTTCATCACGGTGCAAACATCATAGAGTGCACTTACACAAGCCTGGGTGCTATGGCCCCCTACGCACCTAGGCTGCATGGTAAAACCTATTGCTTCTAGGCTACAAACCTATACAACATGTCACTGTACAAAATGACAAGAGGTCAAAGCAAGCACAAGAAATAATGGTGCAATCAAGAGACGCAGTAAAGAGGAGAGGTCTCAGGCTGCTGCCAGCATAACACAACATACTGTTTTACAGCAAACATCTTCATATATAAGTAGAAAGAGAACACTCTAAAATTATAAAAAGTATAGTATAGTAAATACATAAACTAGTAACATGGTTGTTTAATACTAGAGGACTGATGCACGGACAGTCAGTCGTTCTGCTGTCCAGTCTAATTAGCATATTAGCTCTTTATTCTATAGGAGGGTAATTACCAAGCATTATGTACTCTACATGATTGCATGTGCTATACTTTTATATGACTGGCAGTAGGTTTGTTTACACTGGCGTCACCCCAAACACATGAGTAATGCATTGCATTATGACATCACAATGGCTACTACATAACTAGGCAACAGAAATCTTTCAGCTGCATTATAATTTCAAGGTACCAATGCTGGATGTATGGTCCCTTGTTGATTGAAACATTGTTACACAGTGTATGACTGTGTGTGTGTGTGTGTGTGTGTGTGTGTGTGTGTGTGTGTGTGTGTATTTCAATGACCAATGCTCTCTAAGAGAATTGAAGCACCCAAGAAAACAGGACATTATAAGCAAGAATAGTGGAAACAGCCAAGAATGGAAACAGGCCCACAAAAACTTTAGAAATGGGAATTCTTAGATATAGACTATAAAACAACTCTACTTACAATATTCAGAAACATAATGCTGCACTTGTAAATTTTGACAGGGAACTGGAAACTATAGAAAATAACATAAAAAATTTTTAAAAGATCCAAATAGAAATTCTCAAACTGGGAAATATAATCATTGAAGTTAAAGAACCCAATGACTGGGTTCACAGCAGATTATCACAGCTGACGTGATATGAGATAATGAGAATTAGTGAGCTGGAGGATACATCAGAAAAAAACTATGCAGAATTCAGCTTGAAAAGTGGGAAAATATTAAAAAGAGGATGCAGTTAAAAGGTCTAACATACATTTAATTCAGCATCCAGAGTGGAAAAAGATATTGGAACAAAGGCAATATTTGAAGAGATAATAGCCAAGAATTTTCTAGAACTGATGACTGACATCAACTCAGTTTCAAGAGTCCAACAGATCTCAAGCAACATAATTTTTTTTTAAACCTACGCTTAGGTACAACATAGAGAAATTGTAAGCAAGGAAACCAAAGTGAAATTGTGACCCTAGAGCGTCTGTGTCGAACTGTGACGTTCTCCCCGCTTTCTCAGAGCCTCAGCATAGACCCTGCTGCTTTTCCATTTGCCCCACTCTCCTCCAGTGAGTGGCGGCCTACACCAAGTTTTAAGTGGCTCTCTTTTTACATAAGCAGAAACACTACTTGTTTCCAAAACATTTCTAAATGCTACAACAAGTTAGAATGATGAAATATGCCATTTAAACCAGAGGGTAGAGAAGAGTGAATTTTTAACTCATAAAAGCAAACAAATCAGCAAGGGCCAGCTGAAGATAAGACGAGGACAATACAAGTTATAACAGGAAGTCATACATTAATTTGTGAGTGAGTGAATTCTCACATAGTGAGGCAATTCTACCAAGCACTTAGCAAGAATATTGACTACCACAGAGGTGTCAGACAGACTATCTAACTTATTAGGAAGAAGAAAAACTTCATCTTATTTATTTAATCTTCTCCCAAATTATACATTATTCACTGCAGGTTCTTACAATATAAAGATTATTTAAACTTAGGATGAAAATGAAATTACAGTGTATTGAGTCCTTTCAAGAAGCACAACCCTGTGCTTGGACCTAAGCACCAGCCCTATTGAGCAGGAAAAGATGGCCATTACCCTGAAATAGTCACAGTGCTATGGCACATCCCCCAATTCTACACCAAAACAGCCTCTCTGGGGTCTCTGGCTCCTGTCCCCAACTTATAGAAGCCCTATGATCCTGTGCAGGGAAGGGCAGGACGTAGTTGGAAGGTCACTAGACCAGAAGTCTGGACCAGGTTCAGCCCTGAGATAACCAGATCCAAAGCCTCAGAGGCAAGATAAAGAGGTTAGAACAGAACAAACCATGGGGAGGTGCAGGTGTCAGTAGGCGTGGGAGTGTTCTGCTAAACCTCTGGGTAGTGATGAGGGTGTTTCTCTCTTTCTGGCAGCTCCAATCCCGGAAGGAGCCCAGGCACAAGAGCAGGGTTCCCCGATGTCCCCAGATGTGTGCAATGCCCCCTGCACCCTCTGTGTTTCCCCTCCCCTCCTTTAGTCTCTGCCTCTGTCAGAACCTAAGAAGTAGCATTTAGACAACAGGTCCCCTTTGGCTATGGCCCCACGCTTGACACTTTTAGTCACCACAACTGAGAAGTTGCAAGCCAAGCTGCAGCCCCAAAGCCACTCTGTGGCAAAGCAGATCCCATAACAAGCTAATTAGAGATGAAAATGCAGCTTCTCCAAGCAGTTTTATCACCAATCTGAGCTGACAGCACAGGGACACCCACAGGGCTGTCACAGGCCACCCTCATTCCTCTCTCTCTCTCTCTCTCTCTCTCTCTCTCTCTCTCTCTCTCTCTCTCTCTCTCTCTCTCTTTCTCTCCCCCCTCCCCACCCCCATGGCCTTACTACCGTGTTCTGCTTCAAATCCCAGCCTGTGGCCACACCTGATGTCCTCTGTTACCCCAGGAGTTTGTTATTAGAACACTCGCGCTCTGCACATGAAATGGTACCCAGGAGAAATCCCCTTCATCTTGGGGACCCTTTATAGCCTCTCAAGGGTGTTCATATTGTGGAAAACCACAGTTATGAAATGATGGATTTCATGGCCTCAGGAGGATTTGGGGGTTACAGATAAGAGACTTGCTGTCCCTTTAAGCAGTTATATAAAGCTCTCCAATCATCATAGGTTGCAGCCCTACAAGGGAGCACAAAGTAGCCACCTTCTAGACCAATCTGTGCCTAGAAGAATAGCTACCTTCATTGTCCTCAAATGTTCAAGGGTAACTTTGCTGCTCCATCACTGTCTGTGGGCCGCATACTTCGGTTGGCTTTGCCGATTGTGAGGATGAATTTACACCATTCTTTCATCTACAGCCTTGGTTAGCTCCCTGCCCTATAACAGTGGCAAACACTTAGAAAATGTCTGACTGTTGGCTGCAGCCATGGAAAAGAGCACAGCTCCCTGGTTTAGACCTGGCCAAACCTGTTCTTAATGTGCAGAGGACAAGGAGGGTAGATGTACCTGCCATACAGGTATCCTTAGCATTTGGCAACTCTATAATTCCTACGGGCTCAAATAACCAGAAATTACAGCCTGGCAGCCCATGGGCTCACTTGAGCCGATAGATAAGACTTGTTTTGGCCGAAGATTGTTTTTGTTTTAAGTTGCCAACATTTAAAATGTAGGTGATTTCATACAAACACCTGGATTCCTTGCTGCTCTTGCAAAATCAGAAGCTCTGGCAACACTTCTGATGAGCTGTCACCACTTGAATAGTCCTACTTTGAGGCAGGGCACTCCAACCACCAGAGTTCTACCAGATGCCGACCCAGGTTTTTGTAGGACCTGAAGCTTATGTAACTTGGGAGTGACCACTCTAAAAAAATAAATCAACTTAGCATTTTGGCAATCCTATATAATAAAGAGATAATATGCAAATTGACCATCATTCCAACACACAAGATGGCCGTCCCCATGTGGACACAAGATGGCCACCACAAGATGGCCGGCAGGGGAAGGCAGTTGTGGGCTATCAGGCCTGCAGGAGAGGGCAGTTGGGGGCAACCAGACCAGCAGGGGAGGGCAGTTAGAGGTGACCAGCCTGGCAGGGGAGGGCAGTTGGGAGGGACCAGGCCTGCAGGGGAGGGCAGTTGGGGGCAACCAGGCCAGCAGAGGAGGGCAGTTAGGGGTGACTAGGCCAGCAGGGGAGGGCCGTTGGGAGGGGCCAGGCCAGTAGGGGAGGGCAGTTAGGGGTGACCAGGCCTGCAGGGGAGGACAGTTAGGAGCGACCAGGCTGGCAAGGGAGGGCAGTTAGGAGCGACCAGGCTGGCAAGGGAGGGCAGTTAGGGGCAATCGGGCCAGCAGAGGAACAGTTAGGTGTCGATCAGGTTGGCAGGTGAGTGGTTAAGGGATGATCAGGCTGGCAGGCAGAAGCAGTTAGGAGCAATCAGGAAGGCAGACAGGCAAGCAGTTGGGAGCCAGCAGTCCTGGATTGTGAGAGAGATGTCTGACTACCCGTTTAGGCCCGATCCCAGTGGGATCGGGCCTAAACGGGTAGTCGGACATCCCTTGAGGGGTCCCAGATTGGAGAGTGTGCAGGCTGGGCTGAGGGACACACACACCCCGTGCACAAATTTTGTGCACCAGGCCTCTAGTTTTAACTATAAAATTGCTAGGGTTCCTCTAAGGACCTGAGCAAGTGATGAGTCTCAAACCCTGTATGTCATGAGCTTCCACAATCAATCCATCTCAGGCCTCACCCCTGGCCTCTGGCTTCACCCCCAGCCTAGGGCCTGCGTGTGCTGCCTGCCCGCCCCAAGAATCGTCTGTCTGTGACCCTTTGTCTATATCTTGTGGCCCACAGTTCCTGCCACCATTCCAACCCTGATTTCTGGTATAAACACAGCTGGCACTGGCTCTGTAAGGTAGGCCCCATCATTCCTAAAACTCTGGTAACTAAACTGAAGGATGACTTCATTTATTTTAAAGGGTAGTAAAAAGAAGTCTTTATGCTTTATAATCCCCTCTCTTTTCCAAGGTTAAAAGGAGAGGAGTCCAAGCGCTTACCTGGAGTTCATATAGAAAGTTATTTCTTACCATCATGGACATCTAGAAACAGCACAGAAAGAGTGAGGAGGACACTAAGCCACTTTCCATCCCATCTGGGATGCTCATTGGCTCACTGATTGTCCATTGGTCTGTAAATGACCTTATTCTGGGGGATGGGATGGAAGGGAGACATACCAAAACATGTTTTCCAAACAGTGGTAAATGGTATTGCCACAATTAGATTAGGAATGAGATAGCCAGCAATACTTATTGAGCACTACTGGGTATTAGACTACCTCCTGTATACCCAGTATTGTACCAGATGGCACACGGTGGCTGCTCTGAGGGTACTTGCAGTTTAGTTTCAGAAACAGGCAGCCACAGAAGACAGTTAGATGACAGGGAAATGTCAGAAAAACTTGCAGGAATTCAGAGGCTGAGTTGGGGAGATGTTTCTGCAACAGAGGTGACCACAGGAGCCTGGATGTGCAGGGAGCAGCACTGAGGAAATTCCAGATGGGAAGAAGGGTCTGGGGACCAGGAGGTCTGAGTCTGGAGGGCCAGAGGATGAGCTGGGAGCAAAAAGAAATAAACAGAAAAGTAGGTAGGGAACCCATCAAGAAGGGACTTGAATTATAGTTAAAGGCCTTTGGATTGTCTGACTCCATGATAGACAATAAATATAACAAAAATTCATGTGGGCAGTGCTCTTCAGCTTACTGAAATAAACATTGTGATTTAGTTCCATTTCATTCTTACTTGTAGTCTGCATCACATGAGACAGGTTTATTCTAGAAAATCTGGAAGATAGCAAAATCTAAAAGCTGCAATTCATCAACCAGTGATAGCCACTAATTAACATTTTGGCATGTTTTCTTCCTGTTTTATTTTATTTTTTTTAATCTTTATTGTTGAACGTATTATATATGTCTCCCTTTTCCCTCATTGACCTCTCCCACCCCCCTCCCCTTCCTGTTTATTTCTAAACATAATGTTTTTTCAAAAATGGCACAAGTGTATCTATTTTTACTGTCAATGTATATTCTTTGAAAACATGATTTCCCGAGGAGAATCCAAGATGGCGGTGTAGGTAAACACCTAAACTGCTGCCTCGCGCAACAATTTCAAAAATACAACTAAAAGACAAAACATCTATCACCCAGAACCACGGGAAAGCTGGCTGAGTGGAAGTTCTACAACTAGAAGGAAAGAGAAAAGAGCATTGAGACATGCACGAGCGCTGAAAAGGGAGACAAGCCCCTGATTACTCTGAAATACAGTTTCTGGGGAGACGCGGGGGGCCCAAACTCCTACGGGGAGAACCTGGACTGTCTGCCAGTGAGGGTGGCTTGCTTGCAGAGCTGTGCGCAGGAATAATTGTTTACTGCACTGGGGCACGGGACTCGGGGACGCCATCGGGGATGCAGAGCCGGCTAACTAGCAGCCATTGCTGTTTGCCACGCCCTAGCCTAGTGACACCCTGAGACCCTGCCCTGCACAACCTACAAACCCACCCAAGCTCCAAGCAGCGGCTTTAGCATAAGAAAGCCCTGCCCTATCGCAGCTTAACCTAGCAAACTTGAAGCCCGGGTCAGACAGCTCCAAAACCTCCAAACCACAAGCAAAGAGGAGAAAACTGTAGCTCTCACTGTAGCTCCTGCTGGGTGGCCTCAGACAGTAGCTGACCTGCACCCCATTGGAGATCCAGAAGCCAGTGTACCTAGAGGTCAGTGTGAGAGACCAGATTTCAACTCCTCACATCCATAAGTGACACATTCAAGAGGCAGACTCAGTGAGCACCAAAGCCGCACTGAAACAAGTCCTGCCCCATAAGCGTGTCTTCAGCGCAGCAGTTCTTCCATTATAGACACAGCGAGTGCTCACAGCTAATTGGCCTGGAGGTCAATTCCTCCCAGCGTACCAACAGCAATTAAGGCTTAACTACACCAAGACTTTGCACTCAGCCCACAAAGGGGTGTACCAAGAGCATCCACCTCATGTGATTGAGGAGGCTGAGCTACTGCCCCCTATAGATCACCTACCACACAAAGCTACTCCATCAACACAGGGAAGCAGCCAAAATGTGGAGACAAAGAAACATGTCACGAATGAAAGAAACAGAGGAAAGCAAACTACTGGATGACACAGAGTTCAGAACCACATTTATAAGGTTACTCAAGAATCTTCTTAAAACCGCTGAGAAACTTGATGAGACCTTTAAGGATATTAATGAGAATGCCAAAAAAATGGAAAAGGATCAGTCAGAAATGAAGCATACACTGTCTGAAATAAAAAATATACAGACACTCAACTGTAGATCAACGTACCCCAAGAATCAAACCAAAGATCTGAAATATGTGGAAACAAAAAACATCCAACCAGAAAAACAAAAAGAAAAAAGAATCCAAAAATATGAAGATAGTGTAAGGAGCCTCTGGGACAACTTCAAGCGAACCAACATCCGAATTTTTGGGGTGCCAGAAGAAGAGAGAGAGCAAAATACTGAAAACCTATTTGAAGAAATAATGACAGAAAACTTTCCCTACCTGGTGAAAGAAATAGACTTACAAGTTCAGGAAGCGCACAGAACCCCATACAAGAGGAATCCAAAGAGGACCACACCAAGACACATCATAATTAAAATGCCAAGGGCAAAAGACAAAGAGAGAATATTAAAAGCAGCAAGAGAAAAACAGTTAATTACCTACAAGGGAGTACCCATACGACTGTCAGCTGATTTCTCAACAGAAACTATGCAGGCCAGAAGGGAGTGGCAAGAAATATTCAAAGTGATGAACAGCAAGAACCTACAACCAAGATTACTCTACCCAGCAAAGCTATCATTCAGAGTTGAAGGTCAGATAAAGAGTTTCACAGACAAGAAAAAGCTAAAGGAGTTCATCACCACCAAACCAGGATTACATGAAATGCTGAAGGGTATTCTTTAAGAAGAGGAAGAAGAAGAAAAAGGTAAAGATAAAAATTATGAACAACAAAATGACATCAAATACATACCTACCAACAAGTGAATCTAAAAATCAAGTGAATAAAAAATCTGAAGAACAGAATGGACTGGTGAATATAATAGAATCAGGGACATAGAAAGGGAGTGGACTGACGATTCTCAGGGGAAGCAGGTGTGGTGAGGGGTGCGGGAAGAGATTGGACAAAAATCTTACTCCTATGGATGAAGACAGTGGTGGGGGGTAAGGGCATGGGGTGGGGTGGGGAATCAAGTGGAGGGGAGCTATGGGGGAAAAAAAGAGGAACACCTGTAATAATCTGAACAATAAAGATTTATTTAAAAAAAAAAAAGAAAACATGATTTCCCCCTTCCTCTTGTAGCACCTGGGCCTGGAATGGGGCCTCAGCCATGCCCTCCACCTCCAGACCATGAGTGAGCTTCGGGCCTTCCTGAAAAGGTGTAAGCAGGATTCCAGCGCTCTGCACACAGGGAATGCACTTCCTGAGGGAGTGAGTTTAGAGGGGGGAAGGGAAAGGGGAGTGCGGGGGTGGAGGGGGTAGTAAATCACCACCTGCTATTCATAAAACTAAATCAGAAGAAAATATCAAGGAAGAGAAAGAGATATTAGGAGGGCAGGAAAACACAGAACAGAGAAACCCTCATGTGAGGAAAGTGATCTAGAAACTGACAGCAAAGGTGTGCTTGGACCAGACACCACATCCCTCAAGAAATGGAAGATGAAAATGTAGAGATATCCGAGGAGATGATGGATCAGGCTGCCACTTATGCCCTAAATGACAGTGATCTACAGAAAGCCATTGACTTGCTCACAGATGCCAAAGAGCTGAATCCTCACTTGGCCATTCTGTATGCCAAAAGAGCCAGAGTTTTCACCAGATTACAGAAGCCAAATGCTGCCTCAGAGACTGTGGCAGAGCAATTGAAATGATCCTGATTCAGCTCAGCCTGACAAGTGGTAAGGGAAAGCACACAGACTTCTGGGCCATGTAAAGAAGCAGCCCATGCATGTAAATTGGAATATGATGAAGATGCTGGTGCACTGCTGAAGGAAGTTCAACCAAGGACCCAGAAAATTGCAGAACATCCAGAAAGTATGAGCAAAAATGTGAAGAGTGAGTGATCAAAGAAAGACGGGAAAGGGTTAAGAAGGCTCCAGAAGAACATGAGAGTCCAGAGGGAAGAAGAAGCCTGAAGACAATCAGGAGCTCAATGTGTCTCTTTTCCAGGTGGCTTTCCTGGGGCATGCCTGACTGGGAGGAGGCATGCCTGAATGGCAGGGATACCTGAGCTCAATGAAATTCTTAGTGACCCAGAGGTTCTAGCAGCCATGCAGGATCCAGAAGTCATGGTGGACTTCCAGGATGTGGCCCAGAACCCTGCAAAAATGCCAAATTATCAGAGGCACCCAAAAGTTATGAATCTCATCAGTAAATTGTCAGCCAAATTTGGAGGTCAAGCATAGTGCCTCTCTGACAAATAAAGCCCTCACTAAAGGAAAAGCAACTTAGGTCACCCAACGGATGAAATTCATTCAGATGATGTTTTCCTACTAAGAATTACAAAATTTAAACACTTTTAAACCATAAAAATATTTTAAAACAAATAAAAATAAAAGGGTGTGTTAATCCCTACTTTTCTTTACTAAAAGAAAAAAAGAAAAAGAAGAAAAGAAAACACCATTTCACTAGCTGTGTAATATTCCATTTTCTTGGCAAATGTTGTTAATGATTACTGTCTGTTGAACATTTAACTTGCCTTCAATTTTTCAGTATTATAAATAATGCTGCAGTGAACATCCCAGTCTTTATAGATTGGTCTGCACCTCTACAGTTACTTCGTGATATGACATTATTAGAGTAAAGGGTGTGAGTATTTTTAGGGCTCTTGATATATATATTGACAATTTTTTTAAAAGATTTTGTCAATTTACCCATTCATCAGGAGTACAAGAAAGGGCTTGTTTTCCTGCATCAGATGTACCTTAGAGTTAACTATTATTTTTTAATCTGTATTCATTTGATAAATAAAAAATGGACTCACAGAATCACATCTAAACAATCATTTTTGTCACTTGTGTGTTTGAAATATTTTACATGTATTTTCCCATGAATTATCTTTTGCTCATTTTTATTGTTACAAAGCACTTGTCATTTTACATTTTAAAATCTCTTAATACATTTGATTGCTGCTTGTTATGTTTTAATTTTGCTTGATATGTTGACCAAAAAATGTTTTATATTTTATATAATTCAATCTACTGATATTTCCCTTTTTAATTTCTTCCACTTATTTAAAAAAAAATTACAGTATCCTTTTCTACTCTGAGATCCCTTATGTTTTCTTTTGGATTTTTTTTTTATGGTTTCATTTTTACATTTCTCTGTTAATCCACCCAGAATTAATTTTGACATGCCTTTACCTTCAATGGTGAAAGTAAATATAATCTGAGACTTCTCCCAAGTAGTCCATTTTCCCACCATCATTCATTAAATAATTCATTAAATAAATTCATCCCGTTAGCAATGATTTGTAAAGTTCCTTTGTCATATACTCTTGTTTGTGTTCTGGAATCAGCTTCCTGGCTAGCTTCTCTGTGTTTTACTATTTATGCCTTAATTGCTGTAAATTTGCAAAATACATATGAGAACTTTTCGTGGTTTCAAAGATATTGTGTGCATGTGCTTTCATAAATAATTCTATTTGAAAATAAAGACAATTCATTTCTCTTGTTTCTTTTTTCCTAGTTATTACTCATGTAAAAGACAGCTTGTCATATAAAAGACAAAATTCTGAGAAAGATGTCAGGATTAAACCTGAGAAAGGATCCTGTGATTCTGTGCCTCTTCTTTGGTGAAAATAATATTAAAAATAAAAATTGTGGTCTGGTTATTACAGTGGAATAGCCATTGCATTGGAAAAAATGAAAACAACAGGGCAGTGAAATCCTAAAATAAGCTTGCTTTGATTTAGTTTTTAAATTGGAAATGTGTGTTAACCTCAAGGAAACCTGCATCCCAAAGCTGAGCATTGGAGGTAGAAAGTTCAGATATTTGGCGCTTTACTTTCTTAAACCAAAACCTTTGGGGATAAGCAGTGAATGTAGAAGTGGAGATGAATGCACTTCTTTAGAAATGATGCATGACGCTGGCTATATGTTGAACTTTGTCCGCTAGGGCTCAAAGTCCTCTCTAAAGTGGCACAGCAATGGTAGCTCCTACCACCTTCACAGCGCCCTCAATGTAGGATCAACTATCAAGGATCTGGTTCTTCATGTGATACCATTATAATAACCTGGCTATTACTTAACTGGAAAGCAACAAAGGGAAGCTGTAATATAGACACATGCCCAGTAAGGTCTAGGTGACGTGAGAAGGAGCTTACCTGTCAGTCACACCTGAAAACAAGTCAGTGGCCAGAATAGGTGTGACCACTGCAACAAAGGGAATTCCTCCTCCCTCTCCCCTCTCGCTGTCCCTGTCCCTGTCCCTGTCCCTGTCCCTGTCCCTGTCCCTGTCCCTGTCCCTCTCCCTGTCCCTGTCCCTGTCCCTCTCCCTCTCCCTCTCCCTCTCCCTCTCCCTCTCCCTGTCCCTCTTCCTCTTCCTCTCCCTCTCCCTCTCCCTCTCTCTCTTCCCTCTCCCTCTCCCTCTCCCTCTCCCTGTCCCTGTCCCTGTCCCTGTCCCTCTCCCTCTCCCTGTCCCTCTTCCTCTTCCTCTCCCTCTCCCTCTCCCTCTCTCTCTTCCCTCTCCCTCTCCCTCTCCCTGTCCCTGTCCCTGTCCCTGTCCCTGTCCCTCTCCCTCTCCCTGTCCCTCTTCCTCTCCCTGTCCCTGTCCCTGTCCCTCTCCCTCTCCCTCTCCCTCTCCCTGTCCCTGTCCCTCTTCCTCTTCCTCTTCCTCTCCCTCTCCCTCTCCCTGTCCCTCTTCCTCTTCCTCTCCCTCTCCCTCTCCCTCTCTCTCTTCCCTCTCCCTCTCCCTCTCCCTCTCCCTCTCCCTCTCCCTGTCCCTGTCCCTGTCCCTGTCCCTCTCCCTCTCCCTCTCCTTCTCCCTCTCTCTCTTCTCTCTCCCTCTCCCTCTCCCCTCTCCCCTCTCGCTGTCCCTCTCCCTCTCCCTCTCCCTCTCCCTCTCCCTCTCCCTCTCCCTCTCCCTCTCCCTCTCCCTCTCCCTCTCTCTCTTCACTCTCCCTCTCCCTCTCCCCTCTCCCCTCTCGCTGTCCCTCTCCCTCTCGCTGTCCCTGTCCCTCTCCTTCTCCCTCTCCCTGTCCCTGTCCCTCTTCTTCTCCCTCTCCCTCTCCCTTCTCGCTGTTTGTGCCCGACTCCTGTCTTGTGGGGCTTGCACACTCTGCATTTGCCCACGTGACCCATAGCCATGCGGACTCCACACAATAAACTAATGGACTTTAACTAGCCTGATGCTACATCGGACCCAACCCCACCATGGAAACTGGACACTGGCCCTGCTTTTGGCTCTGCTAAGGCCCCAGCTGCATATTTTCCAGGAATGGTTTAAAGATAATGGGACTTTGCAAACCGAAGGACGTAGCTCTATGAAAATAAAACCTTTTACCACATCCCATCCTTCTATGGGGCCTCTGGAAATTCTTATTCTAGTGTTACCCCAAGAACCCCACTCCCATTAGTGATGGAGAATTGCAATCCATCCAATCCTCCAGCACCACATCCATGTATAACATAGTGAAACCACCTTGACTTGTAGCCTTTGCTATCAGCACACGTTACATTACAGCTGAGTCCAATCAGCCTACTTGATAAGAACATGGTGCCTTTTAAGGAGACAGAACTGAACCTCACAGCACCCTGCTTGGCCCTGGAGGATGGCTGGTTAGCAAGAGACGGGTAAGATTCCTCAAGGAAGGAACAACCTAAGACAGGCACAGTCGCAGAGGGGCCATCAGGAGAGAACTTGGGGGGGCAACAGAAGTGGGGCACAGACCCTCACCCCCCCAACATTGCAGGGGCTTGAACCCTCACCCCCTTCTAAAGGAGGTCTCCTACCCCCATGGCTGCTTCGCGCTTTCCACACCCAGCTCAGATCGGGACCCAGGCAACAGAAAGAGACCCGGCCCAGCTCACATCGAGATACAGGTGACAGACAGAGACTTGGCCCAGCTCAGATCGGGACCCAGGTAACAGACAAGAGACTTGGCCGACAGCAGTTGCCCTATATCTAAATTCAGCTGAGCATTTGGAATGCTCAGGGCCCACTCAAAAATGCAAATAATCCTTCCCACTAATATTTACAGGGTAAACTAAGATTGTTGGTAGAGTATTAAATTTGACAGTAAAATAGTAATCGAGTTTTCAGATTAATTTAAATAGGCTCATTGAAATAAGTGAATATTCAAGTACTGGACAAAAAGCTATTCTTAAAGTAATAACTAAAATTTTTATTGGTAGTTCATCTCATGGTAAAATTCCTGAATATGCAATGAACCTAAAGCAGTCATATGTGTGGGGGAAAAAAAAATTTTTTTTAATTTAAAGTTATCAAGACTGCATTATAAAATTTACAAAAACCTCCATTAAAAAAAAAGGGGGGGGGATAGTAGGGCAATATCATGTAAGGAAAAATATCCTATAAGTAAATTACATCTAGAAAATTTTTACTTTACCAAAGTAAGGTTCATTTGCAATGCTAACAGCAAGACGGCCATTAAAAACACACATGGTGTCTAAATAAGACAAAGGAAAATCGTTTGAACAAAAATAAAAAGGATCCCAAACCAATTATATAGAAAAGATTCCTTTATTAACTTGTGGTCGAGAATATATTTGTATATTTTCAGAAAACAACCCCAAGACCAGATGGATTCCTGCAACAGAGAGGAATTGACAGGAGTGCTCCAACCACGAAGACAAGAGGAAAAAACAGTCCAGAGATGGAAGACGCTGACAACGCCTTGCCATGGGAGCAGTCAGCAGCTGTGCACCGCTGCAGGTTACCTAGGACCAAACCAGAGAGGGTCGGACCTGCATTGCCACCATGTGCCCACCATCTAGATATCACTGCTGACATGTACACATAAGGAACTGTTGGACATTGAAATTGGGACTCAAACATTTTTTTGTTTTGTCTTGTTTTGTTATTATATGTTTATTTCCAGTCTGCAAAGGCAAAACTTTTTAAAGGAAAGAAATGGTGGGAAAAAGATACAGAGGCAAAGAAGCATTGAACAGACTGTCAAACTACATTGGGAAGACAGGGGTGGTTGGGCGAGGAGGGCTGTAAGAGACCAACCGAAGGACTTGTACGCATGCATATAAGCACAACCAATGGATATAAGACACTGGGGTGGGGGGGGAGGGTGGGCAGGTGAAGGCATGTCCTGGGGGGTAGGGGAGGTCGGGGGGAGATCAAAGGGGAAAAAAAAAAAGGAGACATATGTACTACTATTTGTAATACTTAAAACAATAAAAATAAAATAAAATTAAAAAAAAAAAGAACATGGTGCCTTTGAGTCCCTGCTCATTCATTCTCCTACAATCCTTGCACACACACCCCCCCGCCCCCATCAACTAGCCTTAGGAAATGAGTGTCCTGGTTCACAAGCAAACTCGGAGCAAGCTGTGAGTCAGTGCAACCCATCAACATCACTAGGAAGCAATCAAGGTGGCCCTCCTCTTAGATGAGGTAAGTCAGTCTGCCTCAGCTGCTCAGTTTCTGAGCTCTTGCAAGACAAGGTCTGTGCTTTATTTATTACAGTACTATCAATGGGTGGCATCTGACCGTCAGGATTTAGATGCTTCTTGAATGAATGGATGAATGAATAAATGAATGAATGAATTGCATCATTCATAAGATAGTTACCAGGGGTCTGAACTAAACAGTAGTCAGTGTCGTTTATACTCATAATCTTAGCAATTTGAACATTTTTACATGGCCTAACTATGTATGTGATTACTTTCATCTAGCTATGTATTTTGAAAAGCCCCAAAAGAATGTCAAAAAACTATGTGTGGTGAGCAGTAATGCATCCTTGTCTTCTTGGAGCTAGAAGGCAGCCTCACAGGTTTTCTGTAGGTGAGTAAATAGGATGAGAGGGAGGGAGAGGCCTGTGCATGGGAGCAGGTACACAGGTGTCTCCACTGAAAACAAACACTCATCTGGGAAGACAGACCCATGAAGCATCCAATTTTCTTTGCATTTTCTTTGGGTTGTGTTTTCAAGGAAATAGATGTCACGGAGGAATGTATAAAAATGAGGAAATTGGTTATATCTAACCTCCTTTCCAGCCCTGAAATTGTATGAATTCAGGACAGTTTGTCCCAAAATGGCCATGATTTTTAAAAATATTAAAAAATGGCAGTCCTGAGTGAGGAACCAGCCCTCTTTATGGTGATTAGTTGGTTTTCCTTCATTCACAGTGATGTCCTCACTGCTTTATATACATGACAAGTACATATATGACCCCACTGCCCATTGACCATCACTAAAGTATTGCAGGTGCAGAAATGAAACATTTCAGAGGCCAGTCAAACCATTAATTACATCAGAAGGAAGGCTGTTCACACTGATTCCATCTTAATCCCAGAGTTGTTTAGAAAAGGATGACAACCTGAGCTAACAGAAGGCTGCCTAAAAAGGGAGGAATATTCCCTAGTAGAGGGAATCCATGGGGCCACTCTAATAACCCGGGAATGAGACAGGTAGCTAATATTTACTATCGTCTGGAAAGAAATGTAGCTAAGGCATCAAACTCCCCAAAACCAGTGTACCTTTAATAGCCCAGGTCCTTGTTTATGTTGTTCATTTGTCAGATCGTTAAAGACATGGCTATCCTCAGCAAACCCAGGAAAGCTGCGACTCAGTCACCGTGGATTCCAAATAAGGAGTGTTTGAGCCTAATGAAACTGCATTACAGATTGAAATTCATCTTTTTATGATTTGCCATAAAACCTGGGCACAGAGCCAGCCCTGGTTACCCACTCCTACAGCCTTCGTTTTGTTGGTTCTGAGGCTAATTTTTAACCTCAATCTGAATTCTTTCCCTTGATTCTGGGTTCCTAGGCTGGATTTTTGTTCCCCCATACCCTGAGCTGCTGTAAACTCGCAAAATGCATGTTAATTTCAATATTAGCCTAAGTAAATCCCATAAATAATGGATTCCAGAAGCAAATGGGAATTTTTTTTAAATCTCCTATTGTCTGGATTAGCCCAAAGGCACCCGTTTACCTGCAGAGGACACGCAGCAGCTGCAGGCAGGAAAGACTGGTAGTTAGGAAATCAGGCTTTAGCACTAGGTAGAACTGGGTTTAACCTCAGCTCTACCTGTGGTTTAACTCTCTGTGCTCTAATGTTCTCATCTGTGAAATTGGTGAGAATATATATAAAGACCTGGGCCCACTGCCCAGGACACAGACAGACTCATGAAATAAGGGCTATTCTAATCATCAGCAGTAAAGAATTCCTTGTAAGCAGGCATTAAGTGCTTCCCTTACATTAAAAAGGGACAGAAAGAATAAAATTGCTTTTCTATTTCCCAGCTGCTAACATGTGAAGAGAGATTGGAAAATGCTTTTATGCTGGGGACAAGGAATAGTTAAAATATTAGATAACCCAAACATCCATTCTGTGAATCAAGCCTCCCACTTGGGAGTCAGCACTTGAAACAGCACAGCTCTTTCTAGAGAGTTATGTGTAGGAAGCCTTTGGAAACCAGGCCAGTCAGGTGGACTGAACAAAAGCATAAAGCCATTGCTGGGAGCCTGCCAGACCCACTGACTTAGAAGAATGACACCCAGGACGTGTGGAAAAATGATCATTTCAGCCACAGTTCGGTGAGGGTGGGAGTGACTTCACTACCTTGCAACCCAGCTCAGCCCCAAGAGACAACCAGGAGCCCCACTTCTCTCTCACCTCATTACCAGGAGCCCACCCAGACTTGACAAAGGAGCATCTACCAAAAAGTTCAAGGGTAGATTGCTTTTTGGACTCAAAACACATTTTCCTCAAAAAAAGTCATCACAAATAGTTGTTAGGTTTGTGTGTGTGTGTGTGTGTGTTTTGTGTATGTGTGTGTGTGTTTGTTTTTCTGATCAGATTCACCAAAGACTCCATAGTTAATGGTGTCACCAAAGGGTAGCCCTGAGTTTGTACCCTGAGGCCAGTGGCTTGCTTTCTTCATTTCAGTAGCTGGACAGCAAAATAAAGCTTCCCAGGCCTCAATTTTCTCATATGTAAAGTGGAAATAATAACACTTCTATCTCATTGCATAGTTGCAAGAATTGAGTTAATTCATATGAAGCATTTAGATAGTGCCTGGCACATGGTAGGTGCTCAGTAAACATTAGTTGTCATTACTTTTATCATGAAGGCTATGAGGTCACAGAGCAGGTTCCCCAGGAGGACTGTAGCAAGGAATTTTGGCCTCCAAGGAGACTGAGTAATTAAACAGAAACCCTGTGGCAAAGAGAAAAGACTTGGGGGAACCAGCCTCCCAATGCAGCTGTTCACTGAGCACTTCCTACAGTACTAAAAGCTTACTCACCTCATACTCTTCCTAACAAAGCTCTAGGGCGGTGGTCGGCAAACTGCGGCTTGCGAGCCACATGAGGCTCTTTGGCCCCTTGAGTGTGGCTCTTCCACAAAATACCATGGCCTAGGCGAGTCTATTTTGAAGAAGAAGTTTAAGTTTAAAAAATGTGGCTCTCAAAAGAAATTTCAATCATTGTACTGTTGATATTTGGCTCTGTTGACTAATGAGTTTGCCTACCACTGCTCTAGGGGAAGTATTATTGTGATCACTATCACCTCTAGTTTGTTCATGAGGAAACTGGGACCAAGAAAGGCAAAGGAACTCATTTAACACCACTGGTCTCATTCTCTTTTTCTACCAATACTTCTCTTCAATTGCCTTCTTTCAGGTTGTGCCCAGAAAATACGGGTTGCCTTAGTAAAAATAATATTTCTCAGTAACTTTCATGTCAAGAAAAACACCAACAGCCTTCATACCACAGAAGAAAAAGGTTGAAAAGATGAGCCCCAATTACAATCCTTTTCTCACTCTCCAAGAAACGATTATTTTCTAGAGCAGTGGTCGGCAAACTCATTAGTCAACAGAACCAAATATCAACAGTACAACGATTGAAATTTCTTTTGAGAGCCAAATTTTTTAAACTTAAACTTCTTCTAACGCCACTTCTTCAAAACAGACTCATCCAGGCCGTGGTATTTTGTGGAAGAGCCACACTCAAGGGGCCAAAGAGCCGCATGTGGCTCACGAGCCACAGTTTGCCGACCACAGTTCTAGAGCATTTAGGCAATGCCTCCTGGTGAAGAGGCCTATTTTGCTCCTTTCTCACTAGAACATTTTCTGCACACAGCCACTCTATCTCATTCATTCCTAGGTCCATTTCGAGTACCAAAAGCAGTGGAAATTATGCCAAGAGCACAGGTAGGATAACCACTGTGGTGTCAGATGAGAAATTGGCACTGATATTTCTACTGTTTGTGAAAATTGAGTCTGCTTCTACCTATGAAGACAATTCAGAAAGTAAGAAACTTTCATTGTACAGGAGCCTTCCAGGGAATAGTCATCAATTACTGCTATGCTAGGAGACAAGAATAAACCTGGTAAATGCTTAAACACTTGGAGGAGAGAGAAAGGGGTATCTGTGGGTGTTCACCATGATGTTTTAGCAATCAGGGCTGGCAAGTTCAGCCAAAGAAAAGTTGAGTGGAATTGGAGTGGACAAATGGGCAAGACCACCTGAGTGTGAAGGGAAAGCCCCATTGCCTGTAGGGAAAGTACAGGACCAGCTTCAGCTGATCAAAAAAGAGAGAAGACAAAGACAGAAGAGCAGCAGAGCCATTGAGGACTAAAATGCATGAATAGGTGGTTAGAATCCAAAAAATGAAGAAAGTAAATATCCTAGGTTTTTGGTGTCCCACAGCACATCTGGTTTACCTAAGTTAGCAAACATTTATTGAATACCTACCAATGTCTCAGCACTTGGGGTATTTGTAAGTTTATTGGCTGCAAATTTGTGATCCACTGAAATAGCATCACTCTGGGACAGAGAGAGTCTTCTTCACTGGGCAGAACAGCTCACCTTAGTTAAAGTCAAGCTCTGCTAAGAGACAGAGGGGACCTCTCTGGTCAAAGTTTCTCAGAAGTCAAATAGTTTGCTGTGGAGGTGGAAGTCTCAAAACTACGATTCTGAGGAAGTTCAAATGCTGACAAATGGATATATTGCTTTGTTCTTCGGGGATATATTACTCTTCTTGTGGTTTAATTTGCCTTTTAATAGTTTCCAGTTTTGTGCATTGCCATGGTTGCACCGAAAACATCCTTAAATCCTTGAGGATCATTAAAGTCAAATCAAGAAACTTTTTCCTAAGAACATTTGTCAGGGAAGTGCTCTGGCACTCAGTCAGAATTCCCCCTCATAAACTGAAGAATTTTCTCAAGGCAGATTCCCATATGTTGGACAATAAAATTGCTACCTCTTGCAGGCTGTTTTGTTTTATTGTTTTGGGGTTTTTTTCCATTTACATAAATCTCTTTAACATTTGGATTTTTTTTTAATTACATTTGTCTTCTTTTTCCCCAATTAACGCCCCCCGCCCAGCTATTCCCACCCCAGGCAAGCCCCCAACGCCTCAGTGCCTGTGTCCTTTGGATACACTAATATGCATGCATACAAGTCCTTTGGTTGCTCTCTACCCACCCACACCATTTGTCTCTAGATTGATCTATTCTTGTTCATCTTATTATGTTGATCATTATATCCCACACATGAGTGAGATCATGTGATCTTTATCTTTCTCTGACTGGCTTATTTCGCTTAGCATAATGCTCTCTAGTTCCATCCATGCTGTTGCAAATGGTAAGAACTCCTTTTTTTACCACAGCATAGTATTCCACTGTGTAGATGTACCACAGTTGTTTTTTTTTAATAAATCTTTATTGTTCAGATTATTACAGGTGTTCCTCTTTTATTTTTCCCCATAGCTCCCCTCCACCTGATTCCCCACCCCACCCTATGCACTTAACCCCCGCCAATGTCTTCATCTATAGGAGTAAGATTTTTGTCCAATCTCTTCCCGTACCCCTCACACCTGCTTCCCCTGAGAATCGTCAGTCCACTCCCTTTCTATGTCCCTGATTCTATTATATTCACCAGTCCATTCTGTTCTTCAGATTTTTTATTCACTTGATTTTTAGATTCACTTGTTGGTAGGTATGTATTTGATGTCATTTTGTTGTTCATAATTTTTATCTTTACCTTTTTCTTCTTCTTCCTCTTCTTAAAGAATACCCTTCAGCATTTCGTGTAATCCTGGTTTGGTGGTGATGAACTCCTTTAGCTTTTTCTTGTCTGTGAAGCTCTTTATCTGACCTTCAACTCTGAATGATAGCTTTGCTGGGTAGAGTAATCTTGGTTGTAGGTTCTTGCTGTTCATCACTTTGAATATTTCTTGCCACTCCCTTCTGGCCTGCATAGTTTCTGTTGAGAAATCAGCTGACAGTCGTATGGGTACTCCCTTGTAGGTAATTAACTGTTTTTCTCTTGCTGCTTTTAATATTCTCTCTTTGTCTTTTGCCCTTGGCATTTTAATTATGGTGTGTCTTGGTGTGGTCCTCTTTGGATTCCTCTTGTCTGGGGTTCTGTGCGCTTCCTGAACTTGTAAGTCTATTTTTTTCACCAGGTAGGGAAAGTTTTCTGTCATTATTTCTTCTAATAGGTTTTCAGTATTTTGCTCTCTCTCTTCTTCTGGCACCCCAAAAATTCGGATGTTGGTTCGCTTGAAGTTGTCCCAGAGGCTCCTTACACTATCTTCATATTTTTGGATTCTTTTTTCTTTTTGTTTTTCTGGTTGGATGTTTTTTGTTTCCACATATTTCAGATCTTTGGTTTGATTCTTGGGGTATGTTGATCTACAATTGAGTTTCTGTATATTCTTTATTTTAGACAGTGTATGCTTCATTTCTGACTGGTCCTTTTCCATTTTTTTGGCATTCTCATTAAGGTCCTTGAAGGTCTCACTAAGCTCCTCAGAAGTGTCATCAAGTTTCTCAGCGGTTTTTAGAAGATTCTTGAGTAACCTTACACATGTGGTTCTGAACTCTATGTCATCCAGTAGTTTGCTTTCCTCCGTTTCTTTCATTCGTGACATGTTTCTTTGTTTCTGCATTTTGGCTGCTTCCCTGTGTTGATGGAGTGGCTTTGTGTGGTAGGTGACCTATAGGGGGCATTAGCTCAGCCTCCCCAATCACCTGATGTGGACGCTCTTGGTACACCCCTTTGTGGGCTGAGTGCAAAGTCTTGGTGTAGTTAAGCCTTAATTGCTGTTGGTACGCTGGGAGGAATTGACCTCCAGGCCAATTAGCTGTGAGCACTCGCTGTGTCTATAATGGAAGAACTGCTGCGCTGAAGACACGCTTATGGGGCAGGACTTGTTTCAGTGCGGCTTTGGTGCTCACTGAGTCTGCCTCTTGAATGTGTCACTTATGGATGTGAGGAGTTGAAATCTGGTGTCTCACACTGACCTCTAGGTACACTGGCTTCTGGATTTCCAATGGGGTGCAGGTCAGCTACTGTCTGAGGCCACTCAGCAGGAGCTACAGTGAGAGCTACAGTTTTCTCCTCTTTGCTTGGGGTTTGGAGGTTTTGGAGCTGTCTGACCCAGGCTGCAAGTTTGCTAGGTTAAGCTGCGATAGGGCAGGCCTTTCTTATGCTAACTCCGCTGCTTGGAGCTTGGGTGGGTTTGTAGGTTGTGCAGGGCGGGGCCTCAGGGTGTCACTAGGTTAGGTCGTGGCACACAGCAATGGCTGCTAGTTAGCCAGCTCTGCGTCCCCAACGGCATCCTCGAGTCCCATGCCCCAGTGCAGTAAACAATTATTCCTGCGCGCAGCTCTGCAAGCAAGCCACCCTTACTGGCAGACAGTCCAGCTTCTCCCCGTAGGAGTTTGGGTCCCCTGCGTCTCCCCAGAGACTGGATTTCAGAGTAATCAGGGGCTTGTGTCCGTTTGGGTTGAAAAAAGCAACGCACCCAGTCGCCCACAGCCAGCCCAGATCACGCGCCTCCGTACCTCAGCTTTTCAGCGCTCGTGCACGTCTCAATGCTCTTTTCTCTTTCCTTCTAGTTGTAGAACTTCCACTCAGCCAGCTTTCCCATGGTTCTGGGTGATAGACGTTTTGTCTTTTAGTTGCAGTTTAAATTGTTGTGGGAGGCAGCAGTTTAGGTGTTTACCTACGCCGCCATCTTGGATCTCTCTGTACCACAGTTTTTAATCCACTCATCTGCTGATAGGCACTTAGACTGTTTCCAAATCTTAGCTATGGTAAATTGTGCTGCTATGAACATAGGGGTGTATATATACTTTCTGACCGGTGTTTCTGGTTTCTTGGGATATAGTCCTAAAAGTGGGATCACTGGGTCAAATGGAGTTCTATTTTTAACTCTTTGAGGAAACTCCATACTGTTCTCCACAGTGGCTACACCAGTCTGCATTCCCACCAGCAGTGCACGAGGGTTCCTTTTTCTCCATACCCTCACCAGCACTTGTCGTTTGTTGATTTGTTGATGATAGCCATTCTGACAGGTGTGAGATGGTACCGCATTGTTGTTTTGTTTGTATTTCTGGGATGATTAGTGACTTTGAGCTTGCTTTCATATATCTCTGGGCTTTCTGTATGTCCTCTTTCAAAAAGTGTCTATTTAGATCCTTTGCCCATTTTTTGATTGGATCGTTTATCTTCCTTTTGTTAAGTTGTATGAGTTCTCTGTAAATTTTGGAGTTTAAACCCTTATAGGAAATATCATTGGCAAATATGTTCTCCCATGAAGTGGGTGTTCTTGTTGTTTTGTTGAGGGTTTCTTTTGCTGTGCAGAAGCTTTTTATTTTGATGTAATCCGTTTGTTTATTTTCTCCTTAGTCTCCACTGTCCTGGGAGCTGTGTCTGTAAAGATATTGCTACGACATCTGCCTGCTATTTTGCTGCCTATGGAATCTTGTAGGATTTTTATGGTTTCCCGTCTTACATTCAGGTCCTTTAGCCATTTTGAGTTTGTTTTTGTGTATGGTATAAGTTGGTGATCTAGTTTCATTTTTTTTGCATATATCTGACCAAATTTCCCAGCACCATTTATTGAAGAGACTGTCTTGACTCCATTGTATGCTCTTGCCTCCTTTGTCAAATATTGAATATAATGGCTTGGGTCAATTTCTGGGTTCTCTGTTCTGTTCCATTGGTCTATATGTCTGTTCTTGTGCCCGTACCAGGCAGTTTTGAGAACCGTGGCTTGGTAATATAGCTTGATATCTGGTATTGTGATCCTCCAACTTTGTTCTTCTTTCTAAGGACAGCTGTGGCTATTCGGGGCCTTTTTTATTCCAGATGAATTTTTGGAGAGTTTATTCTAAATCTTTGAAATATGCCATTGGTATTTTAATGGGTATTGCATTGAATCTGTAGATTGCTTTAGGTAGTATGGACATTTTAATGATGTTGATTTTTCCAATCCATAGACGTGGTATGTTCTTCCATTTGTTTATGTCTTCCTCTATTGCTTTTTTCAATGTCCTGTAGTTTTCCAAGTACAGGTCTTTTATGTCTTTAGTTAAATTTATTCCTAGGTATCTTAATTTTTTGGGTACAATTGTAAATGGGATTTTTTTTCGCCTCTTTCTGTGAGTTCATTATCCTACTTAATAAAAGAGTAATATGGAGATTGACCATCACTCCAACATATGAGATGGCCACCCCCTTGTGGTCAAAGATGGCTGCCCCCAGGTGGACACAAGATGGACACCACAAGATGGCTGGCAGAAGAGAGCAGTTGTGGGTGATCAGGCCAGCAGGGGAGGGCAATTGAGAGGGACCAGGCCTGCAAGGGAGAGCAATTGGGGGTGATCAGATCTGCAGGAAAGGGCAGTTAGGGGTGACTGGATTGGCAGAGGGAAGGTGGGGGTGACTGGGCTGGGAGGGGAGGACAGTTGGGGGGGACCAGGCCTGCAGGGGAGGGCAGTTGGCAGGGACCAGGCCTGCAGGGGATGGCAGTTGAGGGCAACCAGGCCTACAGGGGAGGGCAGTTAGGGGTGACCAGGCTGGCAAGGGAGGGCAGTTAGAGGTGACCAAGCCAGCAGGGGAGGGCAGTTAGGGGCAACCAGGCCTGCAGGGGAGGGCAGTTGGGGGGACCAGGCCTGCAGGGGATGGCAGTTGGGGGCAACCAGGCCAGCAGGGGAGGGCAGTTGGGGGCGACCAGGCCTGCAGGGGTGCAACCAGGCCTGCAGGGGAGGGTAGTTGGAGAGACCAGGCCTGCAGGGGGGGGGCAACCAGGCCTACAGGGGAGGGCAGTTGGGGGCAACCAGGCCTGCAGGAGAGGGCAGTTGGGAGGACCAGGGCTGCATGGGGGCAAACAGGCCTGCAGGGGAGGGCACTTGAGGGGACCAGGCCCACAGGGGAGGGAAGTTAGGGGTGACCAGGCTGGCAAGGGAGGGCAGTTAGGGGTGACCGGGCTGACAGGGGAGGGCAGTTGGGGGGGACCAGGCCTGCAGGGGAGGACAGTTGGGGGGACCAGGCCAGCAGGGGAGGGCAGTTGGCAGGGACCACGCCTGCAGGGGGCAACCAGGCCTGTAGGAGAGGGCAGTTGGGAGCAACCAAGCCTGCAGGGGAGGGCAGTTGGGGGGACCAGGCCTGCAGGGGAGGGCAGTTGGGAGCAACTAGGCTGGCAGGAGAGGACAGTTAGGGGCAACCAGGCCTGCAGGGGTTGGCAGTTGGGGGCAACCAGGCCTGCAGGGGAGGGCAGTTAGGGGTGACCAAGCCAGCAGGGGAGGGCAGTTAGGGGCAATTGGGCCAGCAGAGGAGCAGTTAGGCATCGATCAGGTTGTCAGGGGAGTGGTTAGGGGGTGTTCAGGCTGGCAGGCAGAAGCGGTTAAGAGCAATCAGGCAGGAAGGCAGGTGAGCAGTTGGGAGCCAGCAGCTCTAGATTGTGAGAGGGATGTCCCAGATTGGAGAGGGTGCAGGCTGGGCTGAGGGACACACACCCCCGTGCATGAATTTCATGCACTGGGCCTCTAGATAGTGTATAAAAAGGCCATAGATTTCTGAGTGTTAATTTTGTATCCTGCTACATTGCCAAATTCATTTATTAGGTCTAGTAGTTTCTATTGGAGTCTTTGCAGTTTTCTATATATAGTATTATGTCATCTGCAAATAAGGACAGTTTTACTTCTTTTCCAATTTGGGTGTCTTTTATTTCTTCATCCTGTCTGATGGCTATGGCTAGCACTTCCATTACTATATCAAACAGAAGTGGTGAAAGTGGGCATCTCTATCTTATTCCCATTCTTAGGGGAAATGGGTTTAGTTTTTTCCCATTGAGTATGATGTTGGCTGTAGGTTTGTCATATAAGGCTTTTATTATATTAAGGTATGATCCCTCTATTCCCACTTTGCTGAGAGTTTTTATCAAGAAAAGGTATTGGATTATGGCAAATGCTTTTTCTGGATCAATTGACATGATTATGTGATTTTTGTTTTTCAGTTGGTTTAGGTGATGTATCTGTTGGAGAGTGGGAATTTTTGCCCATTCCAGAGAGGCCATGGACTATGCCCCAGATAAAGTTGTCAGTGCTGACACCAGGCCAGGCCTTGAGATACGGTCTCATGGCCCCTTCCCAGCACGTAGGCCTTCTTTCATAGAACACTGTCTGCTTTCTAAAGAACAGGATGACCCTGTGAATAACATGGTCGTCAATGGCATGATCCTAACGTTGCTTAGGAAAAACTGTTTTGTCTTGGGTTACTTGCTTTGCAAAAACTGGATGTGGTTAATGTGCTTAAAAGTGGTCCTGCACAAACGGTAGGGGCTGCTGCTCTCTGGACTCCCTGAGTGGAGAATGGCAGAGCAGTCGCCCGGCTGGCTAATAAAGGCTCTTTGCTATTGCATCGGACTCGGCTCCCTGGTGGTCTTTGGGGATCACAAAATCTGGACATAACAGTATCACATTTATGGATTTGTGGATATTGTACCATGCTTGCATCCCCAGAATAAATCCCACTTGGTCATGGTGTATGATCTTTCTAATGTTAATGCTGAATCCGATTTGCTAGAATTTTGTTGAGAATTTTGGCATCTATATTCATCAAGGATATTGGCCTGTAGTTCTCTTTTTTTGTAGAGTCTTTATCTGGTTTTGGAATTAGGGTAATGCTGGATTCATAGAAAGAGCTTGGAAGTTTGCCTTCCTCTTGTATTTTTTGCAATAGTCTGAGGAGGATAGGTTTTAGTTCTTTTTTGAATATTTGGTAAAACTGGCCTGTAAAGCCATCTGGACCCAGGGCTTTTGTTTGCTGGAAGATTTTTTATCATTGCTTCAATTTCTTTGACAGTAATCAGCCTATTCAGGTTTTTTTATTCTTCTTTATTGAGTTTTGGGAGCTTGTATTTTTCTAAGAATATGTCTATTTTATCTAGGTTGTATATTTTGTTGGAATAAAGTTGTTCATAGGATTTTTTCATAATAATTTGTATTTCTGTGGGATCAGTTGTTACTTCGCCTCTTTCATTTCTGATTTTGTTTATTTGGGTCTTCTCTCTTTGCTTCTTGGTGAGCCTGGCTAGAGGTTCATCAATCTTATTTATCCTTTCAAAGAACCAGCTCTTGATTTTGTTGATCTTTTTTATTGTTGGGTGTTTTTTTTGTTGTTGTCTCTATGTCATTTATCTTCATTCTGATCTTCATTATTTCCTTCCTTCTGCTTACACTGGGCTTTTCTTGTTGCTCTCTTTCTAACTCTTTGAGTTGTAGGGTTAGATAATTTATTACCATATTTTCTTGTTTTTTGAGATAGGCCTGCAGAGCTATGAACTTTCCTCTCAAGACTGCTTTCACTGTGTCCCATAGATTTTTGGATTGTTGTGTTTTCATTGTCATTTGTTGCCATGATGCTTTTTATTTCTTCTTTGATCTCTTTGGTAACCCAATCATTGTTCAATAGCATGCTATTTAGCCTCCAGGTGTTTGGTTGTGGGTTTTTTTTATTGTATTTGATTTCTAGTTTTATGCCATTGTGATCTGAGAAGATGCATGATATGATTTCTATCTTCTTGAATTTGAAGAGACTTTGCCTTTGCCCCAATATGTGGTCTATCTTTGAAAATGACCCATGTGCACTTGAGAAGAATGTTTATTCTGTGGCTTTGGGGTGGAATGTTCTGAAGATGTCAATTAATTCCATCTGGTCTAGTGAGTCATTTAGGATTGGTGTTTCTTTGCTGATTTTTTGTTTAGAGGATTTATCCAGTGGTGTTAGTGGGGTATTAAAGTCTCCTACTATGACTGTATTGCTTTCAATCTCTCCCTTGATATCCTATAGAAGTTTTTTTATGTATTTGGGTGCTCCTGTATTGGGTGCATATATGTTTACCAGAGTTATATCTTTTTGCTGAATTTCTCCCTTTAGTATTATGAAGTGGCCTTCCTTATCTCTTGTTATGGCCTTTACTTTGAGGTCTAATTTGTTGGATGTAAGTATTGCTACCCCAGCTTTTTTTTTTCATTTCCATTCACCTGAAAAACCTTTTTCCATCCCTTCACCATCAGTCTGTGTGAGTCCTTTGTTCTAAAGTGGTTTTCCTGTAGACAGCATATATATGGTTCATGTTTTCTTATCCACTCAGCTACCCTATGTCTTTTGATTGGGGCATTTAATCCATTTACATTTAAAGTTATTATTGAAGGTACTTGTTTGTCTCCATTTTTATTCTTTACCCTTGTGTTCCTTCTTCTCTTCCTATTTCTTCTTTTTACAACTGACCCTTTAGAATTTCTTGCATTGCTGCTTTGGTGGTAATAAACTCCCTTAGTCCTTTTTTGTCTATGAAGCTCCTAATTTCACCCTCAATTTTGACTGATAGCCTTGCTGGGTACAGTATTCTTGGATTCAGACCCTTGCTTTGCATGACTTTATATATTTCATTCCATTCCCTTCTGGCTTAATTTGTTTCTGTTGATAAATCAGTTGATAGTCTGATGGGAGATCCTTTGTAGGTAACTTTCTGTCTCTCTCTGGCAGGCTTAAGAGTCTTACTTTGTCACTGGTGTTTGCAAATTTAATTATAATGTGTCTTGGTGTCGATCTTTTGGGGTTCACCTTATTTGGGACTTTGTGAGCTTCTTGGACTTGTGTGAGTTTTTTCTTCCCAATATCAGGGAAGTTTTCTGTCATTACTTCTTCAAACAGGTTTTCTATTCTTTGCTCAGTTTCCTCTCCTTCTGGTACCCCTATTATGCAGATGTTGTTTTGTTTCGTGTTGTCCCAAAGCTCCCTTAGGCTCTCCTGCTTTTTAAGTTTGTGTGTGTTTTTTTTTCTAGATGTTGCTCTGTTTGGGGATTTTGGGGATTTTTTCCTACCTTGTCTTCTAGCTCACTGATTTTGGGTATTTTTTCCTACCTTGTCTTCTACCTCCACTTCTTCTAGTCTACTGTTGATGCTTTCTGTTGAGTTCTTTATTATAGCGGTGTCATTTTTCATTTCTTCTTGGTTCTTCTTCATTTCCTCTTGGTTCTTACACATATTGTTGAATTTATCTTCCATCCTTTTCAGCAACCTTATGACCATTGATCTGAATTCTTACTCTGTCATATTGCTTGCCTGCATTTCATTTACTTCCTTTTCTGGTGATGCCTCCTTTTCTTCTGTATGTGGACTGTTTCTTTGTCTCCCCATGATCACTCCTCTCAGGGTTTCTGGTTATGTAGCTCTCTCTCCTGCATTGACTTAAAAACACAAAATACAACACAAGAAGACACAACACACAGGGAACCAAACACAAATATATTCACAATATTAATACCCCCAAATAAAGGTGACCATCAGAGAAAAGAGAATTTGGGAATAGAGAAGAGTGCAACAATGATATTGAGAAAAGGAAAAAATGTAAGAGAGAAAAGAAAGAGAAGAAAAAAGAAGGGGAAAAAATATGTGTATATGGGGAGAAAACTCCAATAAAACAACAACTAATCCAAAAAATGCAAACAACAAACACCCAGAAATGAATACAAACTACAAACAACAACTAATCCAAAAAATTCACACAACAAACCTTCAAACAACAAACACCCAGATGAACCTGCCGAGGCAGAGCCTATTTCCAGAATGTAAGGTCAAGGAATTGAATGAATGGGGAAATAACCACAATTCAGTGTAGAGGAGGTACAAAGAGAATGAGTGTATAAGAAGGAAAGTAAAAAAACAAAATACCAAAAAGAAAATACATATATAAAAGGAAATTTTTATATATGTGTGTGTGTGTATATATATATGTGTATATATATATATATATATATATATATATATATATATATATATATTCCTCCTTGTTTAATCTATCTATCTATGTATTTGTTTACTTTGGAAAAGGAGATTAGAGAATAGATAGGACTGAGTTGGTGATTGGAATTAGTTAAGCTAATAGTGGAAGAAGAGAACAAGTGAGGAGAGGAAAAACAGAAGAAGAAAAAACTAACCAACAATGAAACAAACAACAAGACACAAAGAAAGAAAAAAAATTAAAAAAAAGAATTTGGATATTGAGGAAAGAGAAGAGAGACGGTGTATGGGCTTGGAGCAGGGGAGAGGAAATTAGATATATGAGTAAGATCAATTTTTAACAGGGAGTAAAAAGAAAGGGTAGAGAAAAACTAAAGCAGGAACAGGGTAAGAGAAACAGGACAAAAAAGGGGAAAAGTGAGGAAGAGAGTGTTGGCATAAAGGAAAAATTGAGGTAGAGTAAAATAATGCTACAGGAAAAAAATGATAATAGAATGTAGAACACTAATCCCAAAATAAAATAAAATAAAGAAAAATAACATAAAATACAACTTTTAAAAAAGGGTAAAATAATAGTATTAATACTAATAGTTAAAAATAAAAATATAATAAAAAACAAGGTAAAATCAAGTGAGAGAAAACAATTACTTTCTTAAGTAAAAGATAAAAAATAAAAATGTGAAGCAGTGAAGGTTGTTCACTTCCTCCACTGTTCTGCTTGGCACATCTGTTTCCTTTCAGGTAGTCAGCACAGTATTGAAGTTACCTGCGATCCACCACTCTTCTGTGTCATAACCACAACCTTGTTTTCAAGCAGGCGGGATCTTTCTGCTCCCTTTGGTTCTCAGCATGCCTTTAGTTGTATTTACGCAAAAGAATCTATTTCTGATACAGCCCCTGGGCAGCAGTGTTTCTGTCTGAATATCCAGGGCTAAAAGGCCTCTCTACCCTGGCTCTGCGTGCATCTCTGAGCGAGTCTCTGCTCACAACTCTGCACGTGTCTTTTCCCCCTTGCTCTGCACAGTGGTACAGAACTTCAGGCTGCCTTTCTGGGTCCTGTCCAGCTGTGGTTTAATATCTAGAATCCCCTTCTGCCAGCAGCCCTGTGGACCCCCTTCCACATTCAAGGGCTACACTGACCCCAACGGCCATGGATTTTGTGGGGGACAGTCTTCCTCTGAGGCTCTAGTTCCCACTGCGTGTGTTTCTCCCTCCATCCTGGATCCCAAATCACACCTTTCTCTAGGCAATGTCTGACCTTTCCATCCACGGATTGCCAGCTGCATTTAATTCACCAGTTCCTGGTGGGTGCTCTTTGATTCAGCTGTTCCTTCTGCTCTGTAAGAAGGCACAGGGCCCATCCGCAAATTCACACCACTTTGTCTCCCCCTGAGGAGATCTCCCAGGCGCCCGTGGTTGGGGAGGTTGGAGTTCTAGCGTTTGTTAGTAGACTCGCAGCTGAGGTAACTGGTCCCTAGGCATTGTGGTTGTAAGGTCCTGGGATGTATCCAAGATCTCCCCAGTTGAAGGTAAACCTGGGGTTCACAGTCTTGTCTCCTGATCACAGCTGTCTCTCCTTCAAGTTGGCACAGCCTCTGCAAGCAGAGCCGGCCACTCCAGGAGAGATTTAAGCCACAGTAGAGGCTGCCGGGTCAGAGGGGGACTGGTCCACCAGTCCCCAATAGTCTCAGAATATAGTTGCCCCTCACTCACAAATACTGACACTCCCCGCACATCCACACACTCTCCTTTCGTTTTCTCACTCTCTATCTTGCAGCCTGCCTTTCAGCTTGCCATCCCATTGGCAGCCATCTTGGATCTCCTTGTTTGTTTTTTAATTTAATGAGACATTCTCACTCTTCAATGCACTTTACAAAAACTACAGCTAATTTTGCAGCCATAAGTGCACCAAAAGTCCTATGTACTAGTATAATACTAACAAAAGTTTCTTTTTTCTTTTTCAGTAAAAAGAGAAGATCATATATGTACTCCATTCATTTAGGATCACTTCTTTTGGTAAAATATTCTATATTAATAATAATATAATTAGTGGAGAAAAACCTTTTATTAAAGAAAATCTGTATTTAAATATTTGACATCTGAAGATTACTCTATCAAATCTCCTCACAGCATTATCAGCTGGCATTTGGGTAGGGAGGGGGCAAATAAAAGTGTAATCTTTGCCCTCAAGGATCTGAATTGTGTACATGGAACCCAGACTATTTGTCCCTGCAGCCTGCTGCTTACCCAGCAGACAGGGTAGAACCACCTTTGGGAGGTTTTGGTTGACACACATTTCAGGTCCATCACCAGAATGGCCTGGAAATCTTGCTTCTTGCCAAGGACCCCATATAACTAGGCAATTTCACAGGTGAGATGCCCATCCACTACATCTACAACCCTGGTCTTCCGCCTTGGGACAGTGGAGAGCTGGCAGCATGCACTGTATGACTTGGCATCTGGGACCAAAAAGAGCCACTTCCTCTGTCCTGGCCCTTACTCTTAGAAAATGACTGAAGGCTTCAGAATTACAGAAATTATTCTCCAGTCCTTAGGATCCCAACCATAATTACAACCAAGTTGTGTTTAGTAAACCACATGGCCTCTTAAGATCCTTGAGAACAGCTGAGCATGATGGACTAGTAAGGTCAAGCAAGTAATCAGAATTCAAGTGGAGTTTCAGATATGGGTCCCTTCCATCAGCGCAATTCTTCTTAGTTTTATCAATACAACTCTGAAGCATTTGTGACCACCAAGCCATCACCTGCTCTAGGTTGTTGAGAGCATAGTGTTCAAATCCTACCTCCATCACTGCTTCTGTACTTTAGACAAATTATTAACTAAGTACTGTTCCTTTCTGAACTTCACAGTTGATGCCAGGACCCATCTCCTCTGGTTTTTGTCAGGACCACATAAGATGATTTAGGTAGAAGAGCTGTAAGACCTCAACCGTAATATAAACTGTTTGTTATTATAATATAATTATTATTACCTATGGCTCAAATCTCCATAGACACCCGGTGTTTTCAGTTTTGTATGAAGGGAAGGGCCTATTCTCCTGCTCACTGGTAAAACCCAGAAACATTATATAAAGCTGCTCTTGTTTCCAGTCAATAGTCCCATTATCACATAGATGACACTGCCACAGGTTTTGTTTTTTGTTGTTGTTTTTTGGCAGAACTTCTAAGTCCAAAGTGCAATTCAGCATAAACAAAAGCCTGGCTCTGAACCAATGTACTAATCAATGAATTAACTCTTCCCCTCTCCATTAACCTTGGGCTTACATCAGTGATTTTGCATTGGAGGAATCAAGAACCAAGCTACATGAGATGCCTTGAGGACTAACGAGAAAAGCAAGCAGCCCTCAATCTCCTGAAAAAGGAGGGGCCAAAATGACAGTGCCCTCACTGCTATCGGCCACCTTAGTTTTGTCCAGTCTTTCAGCAGGTTCTGCAGATCAAAATAATAAGAAAAAAGGGGGACAGATGGAGAAAAGACAAATGAGAGTGAGCTAGCTCTTGCTATGACTTATATGCCGGATCTATTACAATACTCTTAAGCACTTTCAAGATATTTACACTCCCTTTTCCCTTCCTCCTCCCTTACCTTTCTCAGACTTTTTTTAAATTGTAGTATAAAAAATAAAACACATAAAATTTATCACCGTAATCATTTTAAGTGGACAGTTCAGTAGTGTTTTAAATAGTCACATTGTTGTTCAGAAAATCTTACAAAACTGAAATTCTGTACCCATTACACCATTCCCCACTTCCCTCCCTTTTACAGACTTTTAAATCTCTATTATTTCCTTCCAACTATTGTGTTCTTCACAGTGTCTCCCACCAGTAGACCATTCCAGCCTCTTTTAGATAATATATCTTGGCCTCACCATAACTGCCTCATAATTCTAGAATCATCTCTGTTTGGCTTAAAAACACACAAGTGTGAACAACAAAAGACAGAGGGAAAAGAAAACACAAGCGTTTCTTTCAGGGGGAAGCTTTCTCTTTCAGGGCCGCGGACATCTGTGTTGGCAGGTAAAGCTGAGCCACCAGAGAGGACAGAGCCTTTGTTGGCAATCCGTGGAGCCAGGTCTTGAGCACAGCCCTTTGATGGCTGATAGCTAATAGGCATGATTCAAAAAGGAACGGTCCTAGGGTCAAATTGCTTGAGAAACCTTGAATGACTCCAAGTTGGAAAGGACTCTAGTGCGTGATAGCTCAGAGCTTTGCCCATGCTAGTGAGGTGAGCAGCATTTCAGAGCACCTCAGACTCCGGTGTCACCTTGCTAGGCATCTACAGATGCGTTCACCACCACTGAAGAGTGAGGAGCCCACAGGCCTCAGGGGCTGGAGGGATTGGCGGCTCCATTCTTCTAGTGCAAGGTAGGACTGCCCTTCCTCCTGGAGCAGTCGCCTATCCATGAAGTTGTGCTTGACAGAAAGAGCCACAGAGACCAGTCCCTCTAGGAACAGGGAATGTAAAAGTTAGACTTGTCCATTTGTAGACATTTGTCCTATCTTTTCCCTTTTCAGAGAAAGAGTGGCCAAAACCAAGTACTAGGTATAAAATAGATGCCTATAAATGTTGTTTGTCTTAGTTCAGTGGTCGGTAAACTGCGGCTCACAAGCCACATGCAGCTCTTTGACCCCTTGAGCGTGGCTCTTCCACAAAATACCACGGCCTGGGC
Organism: Corynorhinus townsendii; assembly: GCA_026230045.1. Lineage (NCBI taxonomy): Eukaryota > Metazoa > Chordata > Mammalia > Chiroptera > Vespertilionidae > Corynorhinus > Corynorhinus townsendii. Next base: position 140,199,410 of record JAPDVU010000001.1, on the reverse strand, counting down.
GAGTCTATTTTGAAGAAGTGGTGTTAGAAGAAGTTTAAGTTTAAAAAATTTGGCTCTCAAAAGAAATTTCAATCGTTGTACTGTTGATATTTGGCTCTGCTGATTAATGAGTTTGCCAACCACTGTCTTAGTTCGGGATGCCATAGCAAAATGCCATTGACCAGGAGGCTTAAACAGACATTTCTCTCACACAGCTCTAGAGGCTGGAAGTCCAAAATTAAGGTGTGTGCCACTTAGGTTCCTGCTGGAGTTCTTTTCCCGACTGGTCGGGGGCCACCTTCTCACTGTGTCTTCAGATGACCTCTCTTCTCTTCTTATAAGGCCACTAACTGTGTCATGAGGGCTCCACTCTCATGGTCTAGTCCAACGCTCCTTCTAACCCTTCTTCTAACCCCATCTAGCCCTGCTTTGGGACCTAACCTAATTGCCTCCCAAAGATCCCACCTCCAAATACCATAATATTGGGGATTAAGGCTTCAACCTGTGAATTTGGGAGAATGTGAACATTCCATTTGTAGCACTGATGGTGGTGTTATGGAAGATTTAGTCAGTGTTTGCTAATGAAAAAAAGGGAACTTGATGTTAAAAGACAGAAGTGGTATGGGAAAACTTTATGAAGTCCTTTTACTTTTTCCAAGGCTTTGGATGTACCAAGAGATGAATTATGTCCCTTGGCAGTATAATGATATCTAACAGGTCTCTCTATGTTTTATCTATTTTTTAATATATAAATATATACATTATATTTATATATTTTACATAGTGTGTACTTCCAACAAGGATTTAAGGCACCTTAAAATAAAAGCTGAGACATTAGAAACCATGGAGAAAAAGGCAGTCATAATTATGCCAGAAACCAGGGCTAGACAAGTATTGTTATTGAACACTAAATTATTTTTACTCTGGCCCTGGCTGGTTAGCTCAGTTGGTTAGAGCATCATCCTGGTTATGGGTTCAATCCCCTGTCAGGGCACATATAAGAACTAACCAATGAATGCATAAATAAATGGAACAACAAATTGATGCTTCTCTCTCTCTCCCCCTCTCATTCTCTCTCTCTTTTCCTTACACTCTCTAAAAATCAATAAATTAAAAAACATTAAGTTTACTCTGAGCATCTTAGAACTGAACAAAAAATGTGAGATAGCTCCCTATTTAGATAATAAAGTTTTTTCCATGAAAATTAAATTCCAATAGAAATTATTATTAAATCTAAACAAGTGTGAAAACATGCATTTACTTTATGTGGCTGGTTCATATATTGGTCTTTGATTAAAGCCAGGGGCATAGAACATTGATTTGTGGCCAAGGAATGGGGACCTTACCGGTCTGAGCATATTCACTCACATCTGATCACCAAGCTTAATATAAGAGTGAGAGTCATAGGAGGCAAGACCAGGGCCTCCCCAAGCATTCCCCCACTCACCCTAAAAATCTGCATCACATTCAGCTGAACTGCTGATAAAATGTAGATTCTTGGACCAACCCAGACCCCCTAAATCATAATATTGGTTGGAAGGGCTGGAAAGTGTACCTACACTTTTGAAACTTCCACAGTGATTCGGATGTCCACTAAACCTAAGACACTGTGAGCAAGAAAAAAATAGGTGTGCATGGCCTCATACACATTTTCTTTCATATTGTCTGCATTGATAGATAGGAAGAGTTCCCTATTCTTTAGTTACCTGACGCCAGCTCTCAGAACTGACCAACTTCTGTGAAAATTAAAGGGTCCAAAATATACTCTTTCACAAAAAAAGGCCACAGTTCCCAGAGGCAGGATCCAAATTTTTCTCAACAAAGAACTATGTGCCTGCCTGAAACCTCTCATGAGCATTGAGTTATAGCCCAGTGCCATGCACCATGAAGTACAGAAGAGATAACTTTACCTTAAATTACAAGGTGTTAGTTGTCAACAGCCAGGATGACAAAATGAATTAATGTGGTGCCTATGTGTGTGTGTAGTATTGAGAAGCAATTCCTCTGGTGTGCCCATCATAATAAACAGTTAAGACAGGTGTAGTCTCTGAACACCAGCTTTAAAAAAAAAAAAAAAAAAGATTCTAGCCCGGCCGGCATGGCTCAGTGATTGAGCATCAACCTATGAACCAGGAGGTCATGGTTTGATTCCCGGTCAGGGCACATGCCTGGGTTGCGAGCTCCATCCCCAGTGTGGGGTGTGCAGGAGGCAGCCGATGAAAGATTCTCTTTCATCATTGATCTCTCTCTCTCTCTCTCTCTCTCTCTCTCTCTCTCTCTCTCTCTCTCTCCCTTCCTCTCTGAAATCAATAAAAATATATTTTTTTAAAGATTCTATTGTAAAGCAACCATTATCTTGACCAAAGAGCTGATTGTTAACTCATCAGGAATATAGTAAGCCAGTTATTAAACAGTTGGTAGTTTGAAATCTGTCATGTGCAAATAATCACACCATGGAAATTAGCAAATGCACAAGTTAGCACTTATTTTTCCCCTTGGAGAGCTGGTTTACTAGCCTACCACTGGTGCAGACTAAGGAATGGATCTAAAACACAGAAAGCAGTCACCTTCCTGAGACCTATGAGAAGGAGACTCACTCGCCCAGTGTTAACTTGGGTAAGGTCTATGTGGAAGGTTGTGACTTCCTAGGTAATCAGGTGCATTTTAATATTTCCACAGGCTCCGCATAGTTGATTTGTAAAGGCTGCTTACAAACAAAATGAAAGGAGACTGTGCTGTGAATAAATGTAGTCAATGGCTTCATTATACCCAGGGCCTGTCCTATAGAGAAGGTTGTCTTCAGGGCACAAAAGTAAAAATCATACACTGATTTGCCCACAAATCATAGTGTTTACACTAATGTCTTCAGGGCTAAGGCTCATCCACAGCTTCCTCTCTTGGGCTCCTCTGTACAGCCGGACCTAGTTGTTATTGCTATAAAAACACTAGTTTATATCAAGTTAGTAAGATTTATCAGATTAAAGACAGGAATAGTGCCTATCATTGGCACTAATCTTAGGAATGGACACTTACAGAGAGCAAATTTCCTGTAATACATACAGGAAAAATATGAAAAAACAATGCATACTCCAACCTAGTAAGTCTGCTCAGAAGGATTTATCCTAAGGAGATCATCAGACTAGTATCCCAAGACACGTATAAAGCATGTTCATGGAACCCTTACTTATAGAATTTTTTTAAATCCTAAATATAAATTAATAGAAAATGGTACCTCCAGACAAAGGAATGATTATGAGCCCTTAAAAAGGATGAAAAGATTAATGATATGAAAATATGATAAAAATATATCAATGAGTGAAAAACTTGATAACAATGTTTATTGTGACACCACTCTTAAAATTTTGTCTATTTCTTTATATACACTCATGGGAAAAGGAAGACTGGGATGCATTTGGAAAAATGTTAAGAGTGGTTATGTTGAAACGGGGACTCAGAACTATTGGACATTGAAATTGGGACTCAAACATTTTTTTGTTTTGTTTTGTTTTGTTACTATATGTTTATTTCTAGTCTGCAAAGGCGAAACTTTTTAAAGGAAAGAAATGGTGGGGAAAAGATACAGAGGCAAAGAAGCATTGAACAGACTGTCAAACTACATTGGGAAGACAGGGGAGGTTGGGCGAGGGGGGCTGTAAGAGACCAACCGAAGGACTTGTACGCATGCATATAAGCACAACCAATTGATACAAGACACTGGGGCGGGGGGGGGGAGGACGGGCAGGTGAAGGCATGTACTGGGGGGTAGGGGAGGTCGGGGGGAGGTCAATGGGGGAAAAAAGGAGACATATGTACTACTATTTGTAATACTTAAAACAATAAAAAAAGAAAAAAAAGAGTGGTTATGTCTGGATGATGTAATTTCAAGTTGAATGCTTTCTTTTTATCTATATTTCTAATATTCATGAATTTATCATATTTCTTTGCATAGCAAAAATAATAAAGTTTTTTTAAAAAAAAACTTCATCAATACAAAAGGTAGTGAGGGGCAGGATAGTAATTTATGACTGAATGTGGTTATCAATTTTGTCTGGTTGAACAAAGGAGATTTACCGGTGTGTATGGATGTGCACACATAAAAGTTGTCACAGAAGTAGTAACAATTGCTGAGGTCCCCAGATTTTTAACATTGGGCTGAGTTTGGCTTCTATTTGTGTCTTATCCATCTACCTCTATATCAGTAAAGTCTATCCAACTTCATTAATGCCTAAGAGAGGCAATGCTATCAGTAGAACCTTTTGACATTTTATAGCCATCACATATTTGGGGGGAAATATCTAGCACCACTTCTCATAAACTGAAAATTCACCACAGACATCAGCAAAATACAGAGAACAATGGGGGGCAGCAGCTGTGGCTCAAACAAACTGACCAGAAAGTGAGAAAAGAGGCCCCTTGGAAAGTTGCACTTTCTTTAGCTCCCTTCTCTTGGTGTATCTTCCTTCCCTCCCTTTCAGCATGCTTTAATGAGTCTATCCTTCAGGTTTCTTAATATATTCCCCAAATAGAAAAAGCATTATAATTAAAAGAGCAAAAATAATAAATAAATATGCCCCCTCCCACACCCACTTTCATTCTCCTGGCCTCTGAGCTTCAAGCTAGTTGGCTTTAACTTAGAACAACACTTGTAACAAGAAGAAACAGTGGCCATTGAGGCAGGTGCGCCCAATCTATATGGTAAACAGGTGATATGTTCCTTGGAACACACTTGAAACTCCTGATCCAGCTGACCTATACCTAAACATGAGAACTCTCTAGTCTACCCAACAATGAAGCGTTACTTTCATTTTCCCTGCGACCAGCCCTATGCCAGCTCCTATGGAAAACCCAGAGGAAGTTGACGCTAAGCTTCCTCCATCCATGGAACAAACCAGTTAGATAGAAAGCCAATCTGTAAATATGCAAGACAATATTTATGTAGCCACTAACTAGGTAGGAGAGCCTACAAATGTCGGAGTTAGGGAAACAGAGTTTAGTGTGGACTGACATAGCCATGGAGGGGTCGCTGGGTCACAGAAGATGGACAGTTTAGTTTAGGGAAGAGAAAGGCACTTTAGGAAGACAAACAGGCCACAGTGATCAAGAGGGTGGTGTGAGCTGGGAGATGTGAGATTGCCTGGAGGAGGATGTGCTTGGTGTTGGTAGGAATTCAGAAATGAGATTAGAAAGGTGGGATTGAACCAATTAAGGAAGGATGTTAAAACCTTAGGAAAAAGCTCAGGCCTGAGGCTGTAGCAAAAAGCAGTTTCACATGGCAGGCAGACAGGAGTAAGGTCTTGAGCAAGTGAGTGATTCAATGAAAGCAATGTTCTACCAGGTAGCAAAAATTTCTCAATACGATTTTAAGTACAGTACTCCCTAGGAAACCAGTAAACATATGAGAGTATGTTCTTCCTCTTCTGGACAAGACTACATTCCTTGTTTTAACTAACCTATTGTGGTTTTAAACCATCTGAAACAAAGACTCTTTCTTACCTGGTTAATCAGCTTTCCTCCTCCCCACCTCCTTCCTCTTTTAATCTCCATATATTTGAATTTGCTCCATAGATGTTGGCTCCACAGTCTCTTCAGCCAGAGAAATACCTCCATTTCCTCCTGATTGGAAAGGAAACTGTTTGTCCTGCTGTGCTCCTAGGATAACACATGCTGTGTGCTTCACATCGGGTCAGCCAAACTTTCTGGACTGTTCCTAAGACTACTTGCCCAGCCCCACCTTGGGACTAGGTGACCAAGCTCAGGCCACCACAGGAACAGGGGCAGTGGGCTCCATGAGGGTCTAGGGCAGTGGTTCTCAACCTTTCTAATGCCTCAGCCCTTTAATACAGTTCCTCATGTTGTGGTGACCCCCAACCATAAAATTATTTTTGTTGCTACTTCGTAACTGTAATTTTGCTACTGTTATGAATCGTAATGTAAATATCTGTGTTTTCCGATGGTCTTAGGCTCCACAGCAGCGGTTCTCAACCTGTGGCTCGCGACTCACAGGTTGAGAACCACTAGCAGGGTCACCTAAGACCATCGGAAAAAACAGATATTTACATTACGATTCATAACAGTAGCAAAATTACAGTTACGAAGTAGCAACAAAAATAATTTTATGGTTGGGGGTCACCACAACATGAGGAACTGTATTAAAGGGCTGAGGCATTAGAAAGGTTGAGAACCACTGGTCTAGGGAAGTGGTCGGCAAACTCATTAGTCAACAGAGCAGCAAACCGCGGCTCAAGAGCCGCATGTGGCTCGCGAGCCGCAGTTTGCCGAACACTGGTCTAGAGGAACACACCTAAACTCCTACTGGGCACATCCAACACAAAACCTCCATCCACATAGAAGCCAGTATGATTGCAAGGCCACCCTCTTGAGGTGCTTCTGCCCTCAAAGGACCAAAGAAGCTGCTTGGTTTTATTTTTTTTTTTTATATTTTTTTATTGTTTAAAGTATTGCATATATTAGTACATATATCTCCTTTTCTTCCCCATAGATCTTCCCCCAGCCTCCCCTACCCCTGTCACATGCCCTCATCCCACCCACCCCAGTGTCTTGTGTCCATTGGTGTGCTTATATGCATGCATACAAGTCCTTTGGTTGATCTCTTCCTCCCCCGCCCCCAACACTCCCCAGCCTTCCTGCTGTAATTTGACAGTCTGTTCGGTGCTTTACTGCCTCTGTATCTATCTTTTTATTCATCAGGTTATAATGTTCTTTATTTTCCATAAACGAGTGAGATCATGTGGTATTTTTCTTTCATTGCCTGGTTTATTTCACTTAACATAATGTTCTCCAGGTCCATCCATGCTGCTGCAAATGGTAAGAATTCCTTCTTTTTTATAGCAGCGTAGTATTCCATTGTCTAGATGTACCATAGTTTTCTACTCCACTCATCTGCTGATGAGCACTTAGGCTGTTTCCAAATCTTAGCTATGGTGAATTGTGCTGCTATGAACATAGAGGTATATATATCCTTTATGATTGGTGTTTCTAGTTTCTTGGGATATATTCCTAGAAGTGGGATTACTGGGTCAAATGGGAGTTCCATTTTTAGTTTTTTGAGGAAACTCCATACTGTTATCCACAGTGGCTGCACCAGTCTGCATCCCCACCAGCAGTGCACAAGGGTTCCTTTTTCTCCGCATCCTCGCCAGCACTTGTTTGTTGATTTGTTGATGATTGCCATTCTGACAGGTGTGAGATGGTACCGCATTGTCGTTTTGATTTGCATCTCTCGGATAATTAGTGACTTTGAGCGTGTTTTCATATGTCTCTTGGCCTTCCTTCTGTCTTCTTTCAAAAAGATTCTATTTAGGTCTGTTGCCCATTTTTTTTATTGGATCATTTATCTTCCTTTTATTAAGTTGTATTAAATTCCCTGTAGATGTTGGAGATTAAACCTTTATCAGTGATAACATTTGCAAATATGTTCTCCCATACAGTGGGCTTTCTTGTTGTTTTGTTGATGGTTTTAAATGACCTGGAGCAGCGGTCAGCAAACTGTGGCTCACGAGCCACATGCGGCTCGCAAGCCGCGGTTTGCTGCTCTGTTGACTAATGAGTTTGCTGACCACTGGGATAGGAGCTTAATCACGAGGAACAGCAACAGCCTGTAATTATTGGAATCGAGAGTCCTGGAGAAAAGCTTATTCTGACCCCTAGGGCCATGTGGTCCTTGCCTCATCCTCTACTTCTCAAAACAATCTAAATATCACCCAATGAAATGCCACACACTCTTTTGAGTGACCACTTTCCAAATACCAAAATAGACTCTAGTTTTTATTTTTAAAAATAAAAACAAAAAAAAATGCCTGTATGTGATTGCACTGTTGTATTCCCGTCCCCGCCACAAGCAAGCGAGTGATATTCCTGCTCTATTCAGCTATATTCCCCCTAACCAGTGGTTCTCAATCTTGAGTGTGCACTGAATCACTTGGGCGTGCAATGCTGAGCCCTACTCCCTGCATTTTCATTTCAGTAGTTCCAACGTGGAACCAAAACTTCCCACTGATGATCAATTTCTGGTGACACCAATTTTCTCTGTTGCGTGATGTTCTCCATCTGTGCTTATCTGCCTGCACAGATGTTCTTTCTAGTTCAAAGGTACCTTGCTCCTGAAGAAGAAATATAAGGACAAAAAATGACTACAAAGATTAAGGTCTTGTGGGTGGGTTAGTTGCAGTTGGCTGCCTGCATAAAGGAAATCACCCAGACAAACTGCTCAGAGGTAAAGAAGATACTTAGTCAGCAGAACTTTCTGAGGCAAAAGCACCAAATATTTGTTCCCCAGTACCTGTGCTTGAGTCTTAGCACCAAACACCTTACAATCATAAAATCTCCAAATCAGATAGCTAGAAACACCTATTCTAATTTTCTCATTTTAAATATGAGGAAATTAATAATAATCATAATAACAACAATAATAAATATGAGAAATTTTTTGAGGATCAGAAAAGTTAAGTAACTTGTCAAGATCTCAGAGCTAACAAATAGTAGAAATGAGATTAGAACCCAGGTTTTACAACTTTTAAAAATCACTTTGACTTGTTCAATGTGGAAATGAGAGCAAAGAAAGAGTTCTTCTACCAGTAATTTACAATGAACTTCCTGCCAATAAGTTATAAACTCAGAGAAAATAAAAGTTACCATGCAAGAAAAGAGTGTACTCATTGTCAAAAGAAAGAAAAACAGCTAATAAAAGCAGGCCCACAGATTACCTATTTGTTGGGGCTAGCAAACAAATATGGTAAAGATTGTCAAGGAAAAGGTAGGTACAAAGAGGAAAGAAATGGTGAATTTAAGAGTAATATAGAGCCCTGACCGGTTTGGCTCAGTGGATAGAGCATCGACCTGTGGACTGAAAGGGCCCAGGTTCGATTCTGGCCAAGGGAATGTACCTTGGTTGCAAGCACATCCCCAGTAGGAGGTGTGCAGGAGGCAGCTGATTGATGTTTCTCTCTCATCGATGTTTCTGACTCTCTATCCTTCTTCCTTCCTCTCTGTGAAAAATCAATAAAATATATATTTTTTTAAAAAAGAGTAATATAGAAACTCTTTTCCAAAAAAGAACCAAATGGAAATCTCACAGCAGAAAACTATGTCTGAAATGAAAATTTACCACATAGAATTAATAGGAGATAGTTCACTAAGAAGAAAGAATCAGTGGACCTAGAGAGATGAAGAAAAATATTTAAACTAAACAATGAAGTGGAAAAAGATTGAGTAATGAGCAGAGATTCAATGATCTATGGCAGTGGTCGGCAAACTCATTAATCAACAGAGCGGCAAACTGCGGCTCGTGAGCCACAGTTTGCTGACCACTGATCTATGGGATTGCAACAAATTGTCTAACAGATATCCTCTTATTTTATTTTATTTTAATATATTTTTGTTGTTGATAGTATTACAGATATCTCCCATTTCCTTCTCTTCCCCACTCCTTCCAGCCCTTAACACACCCCAGGTCTTCACTACCCTATTGCCTGTGTCCATGAGCTATGCATATAAGTGTATAAGTTCTTTGGTTTATCACTTCTAGTCTCCCCAACCCCACATCAAATGACCAGATAAGAGCACTAAAAATTAAAAGATAAGTACAATATCCCTCAAGAACAAAGATGCAATTTATTGACAAGCTGTTAGCAAAGCAAAGGATATCTATAAAGCAACTATATATATAACTAGAGGCCCAGTGCACAAAATTCATGCACGGGGATCGGGCCTAAACCGGCAGTCAGATATCCCTCTCACAATCCTGGACCGCTGGCTCCTAATTGCTCACCTGCCTGCCTCCCTGGTCGCTCCTAACTGCCTCCCTGCCAGCCTGGTCGCCCCTCATGGCCTCCTCATTGGCCTGGTCGCCCCACACACCCTGCTGTTCAGTCGTTTGGTCGCCCCTCACTAACCCCCTGCTGGCCTGGTCATAAGCCATCTTGTGAGGGCATGATGGTCAATTTGCATATTACCTCTTTATTATATAGGCTAATATATCATAACCAGGTTCGGTTTATTCCAAGAATTGTTTAACAAGTTGGTTTAACATTTGAAAGTCAATTAATGTATTGCAACAATTTAACAGAATAAAATAAGAAAACTTATATGGCCATCTCTGTGGATGAAGAAAAAGCATCTGACAAATTTCAACACCCATTCTTAAAAAAGAAACATGATACTTAAGGTTGAAATAGTGACTGCATTCTAAGATTGAGTACTTCAACCTTGTCCTGGAGTTCTTAGCCTGTGCAATAAGGCAAAATTTATTTTTAAATTAATTAATTGTAAACAGTTTAAAAAAGAAGAAGTAAAACTCTTTATTGCTCATGGCATAATTGTCTATGTAAAAAACTCTAAGGATTTTGGGGTGGGGGTATAACACAAAATAAAATACCTACTAAAAGAACTAATAAATGAATTTTAGCAAGATTACAGGATATAATGTTTATATAAAAAATTAATTATATTTATATATGCTAGGGATAAATAAAAGTTTAAAACAATCCTATCTAATAAAAGAGTAATATGCAAATTAATCATCACTCTGCTACACACACAAGCCACGCCCACCCGCCAATCAGGAGCAAGTATGCAAATTAACCCAACCAAGATGGCTGCAGCCACAGAGCGAGCAGGAGGCTTGGGTTTCCCTGGCAATGGAGGAAGCCAAGCTTTCTGCACACCCTGGCAGACCTAGGCCTCCACTCAAGGCTACAAAGTTTCAATTATAGAAGATAAATAAATCCCAGATACCAGGGCCTCCACTTGGGTCACCAGGGGGCATGGCCAGTCTGCAAACCACCACAGACCCCTCACCCAGGCTGCCCATGCCCCAAGGGAACCCCCACCCTGATCTGGGACACCCTTCAGGGCAAACCAGCTGGCCTCCACCTGTGCACCATGCCTCTATCCTCCTATATAATAAAAGAGTAATATGCAAATTGAACATCACTCCAACACACAAGATGGCTGCCCCCATGTGGTCAAAGATGGCTGCCCCCATGTGGACACAAGATGGCCACCACAAGATGGCCAGCAGGGAAGGGCAGTTGGAAGAGACCAGGTCTGCAAGGGAAGGCCAGTTGTGGGTGATCAGGCCAGCAGGGGAGGGCAGTTGGGAGGAACCATGCCTGCAAGAGAGGACAGTTGGGGGCACTCAAGCCTGCAAGGGAGGGCAGTTAGGGGTGACCAGGCTGGCAGAGGAGGGAAGTTGGGGGCAACTGGGCCTGCAGGGAAGGGCAGTTGGGGGGAACCCAGGCCTGCAGAGGAGGGAAGTTAGGGGTGACCAGGCCTGCAGGGGAGGGCAGTTAGGGGCAAACAGGCTGGCAGAAGAGCAGTTAGGCATCAATCAGGCTGGCAGGGGAGTGGTTAGGGGGTGATCTGGCTGGCAGGCAGAAGTGGTTAGGGGCAATCAGGAAGGCAGGCAGGCAAGCAGTTGGGAGCCAGCAGTCCTAGATCCTGGGATTGGGCCTAAACGGGCAGTCGGACATCCCTTCGAGGGGTCCCAGATTGGAGAGGGTGCAGGCTGGGCTGAGGAACACCCCTGCCCCCATGCACGAATTTCGTGCACTGGGCCTCTAGTACAATTATAATACTATAAAAACTATGAAATACTTAGAAATACATAAAAGATTTGCAAGATCTCTACACTTAAAAGCTCAAATCATGGCTGAAAAGAATTTTAAAATGACTCAGTAAATGGAGAGATGTGTCATATTCGTGGATCAGAAAACTCAATTTGTTAAGATGTCAGTTCCCCCCAAAGTGATCAACATGATCCTAACCGAAATCCTTCCAGGCTTTTTTAATAGAAATTAGCAAGCTGATCCAAAAACATGAACACTTAGAATAGTCAAAATTATCTTGAAATAAGATACTGGTTATACTACCTTACTTCAAGACTTACTATAAAGCTACAAGATAGTGTGGTATTGATGCAAAGATAGACAAATAGATTTTTAAAAATAGGAAGCCAGAAATTGTGTGTGTGTGCACGCGTGCACACATAAAGTGCAATCAGTTGCTTTTCCACAAAAGTTCTCAGGTAATTCAATGGGGAAATTCATTTCAAGAAATCCTGCTGGAACTATTAATTATCCATATGCAAAATGATGTACCTGGTCCCCTTATGTAAAAATTTATTTGAGTTGGATATTAGACTTAAAAGTAGAAGTTAAAACCATAAGGCTCCTAGAACAAGGCATAGGAGCCTTATGGTTCATGACCTTGAGGTACATAACAATTTCTTAGACAGGACACAAAAAGTATTAGCTATGAAGAAAAGATTGATGAATTGAAAATAATCAAATTTAAAACAATTCTGTACAAAAGATACCATTAAGAAAACTGAAAAGGAGAGCCACAGGCTGGGAGAACTATGCAATACATTTATCTAACAGAGGTACTTCTATAAGTCAAAAATAAAAAGACAACCAAATTTTTAAATGGATAAAGACTTTCACAAAAGACAACATACAGGGAGAGAAACCAAGATGGCGGCATAGTAAACACCTAAACTGCTGCCTCGCACAACTATTTCAAAACTACAACTAAAAGACAAAATGGACATCATCCAGAACCACAGGAAGGCTGGCTGAGTGGAAATTCTACAACTAGAAGAAAAGAGAAAAGCACACTGAGACTCAGAGGAGCTGCAGAAGTCAGAGGTACTGAGGCGCATGCACAGAGAGGGCTGGCAACTGAGTACATGGCTGGATTTCTCAATCGGGATGAAGACAAAAGCTCCCAAATGCTCTGATCTCCAGTTCTGGGCTAGATTCTGGGGACCCATACTCATTCGGGGACAAACTGGACTGTCTGGCAGCAGGCAGAACTCGAGGGCAGCTTTCTCTCAGAGGTGCTTGCAGCAATTACTGAGGGACATTGAGACCTGGGGGGCCTCTTAGGGCAGGGCTGATGGGAAGCCATTGCTGTCTGCTCCACCCTGAGACTCTGACCCATACAAGATGAGCACAGAGGCTTTTGCAAGTCTTGTCTCATAAGGGTGTCTCCAGCACAGAAGTTCTCCCAGCATAGACACAGCTGATCCTCACAGCCAATTGGGTTGGAGATCAATTCCTCCCAGTGATACCAACAACAATCAAGGCTTAACTACAAAAAGACTGTGCACACAGCCCACAAAGGGGTGCACCAAGAGTGTCCACCTCAGGTAACTGGGGAGGCTGAGCCACTGGGCCCTAAAGGACACCTAGCACACAAAGCCACTCTATCAACTCAGGGAAGCAGCCAAAATGCGGAGACAAAGAAACAGATCACAAATGAAAGAAATGGAGGAACGCAAATGACTGGATGTAGAGTTCAAAACCATGGTTATTAGGTTTTTCAAGAATTTTCTAGAAAAGACTAATAAATTTAGCAAGACCCTCGAGGATATGAAAAAGGACCAATTAGAAATTAAGCATACACTGACTGACATAAAAAATAATATAGAGAGATCCAACAGCAGACTAGAGGTTCGCAAGAATCAAGTCAAAGATTTGAAATACAAAGAAGCAAAAAACACTCAACCGAAAAAACAAAAAGAAAAAAAAATCCAAAAATTTGAAGATAGTGTAAGGAGCCTCTGGGACAACTTCAAGCGTACCAACATCAGAATTATGTGGGTGCCAGAAGAAGAGAGAGAGCAAGACACTGAAAACCTATTTGAAGAAATAATGACTGAAAACTTCTCCCACCTGGAAATAGACTTACAAATCCAGGAAGCACACAGAACCCCAAACAAAAGGAATCCAAAGAGGACCACACCAAGACACATCATAATTAAAATGCCAAGAGCAAAAGACAAAGAGAGAATATTAAAAGCAGCAAGACAAAAACAGTTAATTACCTACAAGGGAGCACCCGTACGATTGTCAGCTGATTTCTCAACAGAAACTATGCAGGCCAGATGGGAGTGGCAAGAAATTTTCAAAGTAATGAATAGCAAGAACCTACAACCAAGATTACTCTACCCAGCAAAGCTATCATTCAGAATTGAAGGGCAGATAAAGAGCTTCACAGATAAGAAAAAGCTAAAGGAGTTCATCAACACCAAACCAGTATTATGTAAAATGCTGAAAGGTATTCTGTAAGAAGAGGAGGAAGAAGAAAAAGGTAAAGATAAAAATTAGGAACAACAAATACATATCTATCAACAAGTGAATCTAAAAATCAAGTGAATAAAAAACCTGAGGAACAGAATAAACTGGTGAATATAATAGAATCAGGGGCATAGAAAGGGAGTGGACTAACAATTCTCAGGGGAAAGGGGTGTGAAGGGTGCAAGAAGAGACTAGACAAAAATCGTACACCTATGGATTAGGACAGTAGGGGGGGGCAGTAAGGGCAGAGGGTGGGGTGGGAACTGGGTTGAGGGGAGTTATGGGGGGAAAAAGAGGAACAATTATAATAATCTGAACAATAAAAATATTTAAATTAAAAAAAGACAGCTTACAAATTATCAATAAGCATGTAGAAAGGTGCTCAAAATCATTACACATTAGGGAAATGCAAATTAAAACCAGAGCAATGTGCCACTTGACACCCATTACCAAATTAACGAGACTGACAATATTAAATGTTGGCAAGGAGGTGAAGCAACTGGAATTTTCTTACAGTGTTAGTGGGAGTTATTCCAACCACTTGGATGACAGCTTAGGAGTTTTGGAATAAGGTTAAACATACACCTTTCATATGACCCACCAATTCTACTCCTAGGAATTTACCCAACAGAAATGAAAACACAGGTTATTGGGGAGTTGAGAGGCAAAGATGTTTTGTAGGTGTAATTGGGATGGAATCCAAACTGGAGTGGGTGGAGTTGTGTGAGGAAGGTAAAGAAGTGGAGAAAGAGTAGTAGCTAGAGGGTGTGTGGGATATGGATTTTTTGCTTGTTATGACACAGCCTTGAGTATGTTAGGCATATATATGTCACATCAAAAATCAAAATAAATTCCAAACAGTATTGTTTAACCAAATAAAAAAACTATAGGAAAATAAAGTATTTGTGAAATACTTGGAGGAGAGCTTGGAGGATATAACTTTGTTTAGAAGCAGTATATTAAGTTAAAATTTAGAAAGACTATTCCTAACTACATGAACTCTTGAAAACATGTCAAAAATAAAATAAATTAAATGCAAACAGATAAGGAAAAAAAATTGCACCAAATCTAACGTGTTAACATCTTTATTAGTATGAGAAAAGACCTTTTTGTTGTTGTTAATCCTCATCAGAGGATATTTTCCCATTGATTTTTAGGGAGAGTGGAAGAGAGAGGGGAAGACAGAGAGAAACATCGATGTGAGAGAAACACATCCATTGGTTGCCTCCTGCACGAGCCCTGACCAGGGTCAGAGCCTGGGAGGAGCCTGCAATCAATGTGCCCTTGAGCAGAATCAAACCCGGGACCCTTTGGTCCGCAAGCCAAGCTCTATCCACTGAGCCCAACCGGCTAGGGTGAGAAAAGACCTTTTAATTGATTTTTTAAAATTTCTACAATGAATAAATGGAAAAAGGACATAAACCTAACATTCAAAAAACTAGATCCAGTCGACAAATAAATAAAATAATATTCAAATTGTTCCAATAAAAGAAGTTAAAATACTAAATTTTTATTTTGCTACTAAATTAGCAAAAAAAAATTTAAACTAACATACCTAATGCTGGCAAAGAGATAGTTTATAAATATATGTATAAAGACTCAATATATAATTACATATAACTATAAATTGACAGAATTTTTTCCAAAGTCATTTTGACACAAGATATCAATTGTCTGACTGTTGCTTAGAGTCAACAGCATTTCATTGCAGATGGCCTATGGATAAAGATGTCCTTTGTAGAATTAGTTATTATAACAAAAGGGGGGAAATGAAGCAATTTAAGTATTCAGACAGAAAAGAAATGGTCATTCTGGTTAAAAGCTTAGGGCCCCTGTCTGTCCAGCATGGCTCAGTGGTTGAGCCACCAACCTATGAACCAGCAGATCAGGGTTCGATTCTTAGGGCACATGCCCAGGTCATGGGCTTGATCCCCAGTAGGGGGTGTGCCAGGGGTAGAGGGGGCAGCTGATCAATGATTCTCTCTCATCATTGGTGTTTCTATCTCTTTCTCTCTCTCCCTTTCTCTCTGAAATCAATAAAAGTAATTTTTAAAAATCTTAGGCCCTGGAATCAGATCTGGGCAGACTCCAGCTCTGCCCCTCAATGACTGTGTTACCAAGTGCCCTCCAAAATTTTTCATCTGAAAATTTAAAAAAAGGAAGTAAATAATATCACCTGCCATCCTCAAGTTGTGGAAAATAAATGAGATAAACATGGAAAGCACATGGCAGTCACCTTAGTATATAACAAACATAGTACATGTTTGATATTATCATTCCTTTCTGCTTGACAAAATACCATTTAGCCATGAGAAATATTTAGAGAATATTTTAGAGAAACATTTACCAAAACGCATATGATATATTAAGTAGTAAAAATATTTGCACTGCAATATAATAAACCATCTACTTCTAATAAAGTATATGAGACTGCAGGGAGCCTGGAGGTATTAAATGAGCTTGATAATGTTGTATTAGGATGATAAGATTATGGAGAAATTTTCTTTTGCATAGTTCTTATAATATTATTTGCATATATAAAAATAAATTCACAGCCCAGACAGCATGGCTCCGTGGTTGAGTGTAGACCTATGAACCAGGAGGTCACGGTTCGATTCCCAGTTGGGGCACATGCCCAAGTTGTGGGCTTGATCCCCAGTGTGGGACTTGCAGGAGGCAGCCAATCAATTATTCTTTCTCATCATTGATGTTTCTATCTCTCTCTCCCTCTCCCTTCCTCTCTGAAATCAATAAAGATATATTTAATTAATTAATTAATTAATTAATTAATCAATTAATTCACAAAGCAGGAAACATTCTCTGTGAGCCCAAACGTTCCAATTTTTTATTCAGAAGCTGGGAGAGGTGAGGGCAGTAGTCCTGGGAAGCCAGATCTCTCCCTTGCTTGTTGTCCTTGACCATCAAGTGGGACAGAAGGCCAGTCACCTCTTGGTGATGACTAAAGGCTCCATCTTTTCAAGCTTTCTCACTGAATTCATGGGCACATTGACTGTGTCTCCACTGTCCTCACCTTTACAGATTCTGTCCCTAACTACACCACACAAACAAGTACACAAAAGAGCCATAGAAAGATGGGCCACACTCTGGTATGCCTTCTTCAAAGCTGTATTTTCCAAGCCAGGTGTTGCCTGAAAGCCTCTTTCCTATTCAAAAGCCCTTCAGGCTGTGCCTAATCCAGACGATTAAGCAGGGCTTTGCTGTTTAACTGCTTCGTGCCCTCTGTGTCTTGGTTATGTCAACACAACACCAAGTTTGTGGTAGTACAGATAAGTGACTTGAAGCAATGGAGGGCTTGAGACCAAAATTGAGTCCCCAGTTCAAGCAATTGTTTGAGGAAGAAAATGCTTTATTCGTTTTTCAATATAAGTAGCTGACGGTAGTTGTGACTAAAACCTGCTTAGAATAAACTTGAATCACAGCAAATGAAAACAGTTTCACACCATTCATCTTGGAGCTTGAGGCGTCATGCAGTCCACGGATATTTTATTTAGCATATGCTGAGCATCCACTGTGTGCCAGGCATTACACTGAGTACTGCAAATAAATTGTCAGGGTTGAAAAAGAAGTTAAAGATCATGTATTCTAACCATTCCATAGGTTATTGGCTCTGACTTACAATATCTCCATCAAGAAGAACTCGTGAGGTTCCCAAGGCAGTCCATCACACTTCAGGTCAGCTCTGACCACTAGGAAGTCCTCCCTTGGCTTAATTCATAGTTCCCATTCACCCGTCAGTCATGTTGAGGGGACTATAATCAGCTCTCACCTCTTGCTACGAACATGAAGTACTCCTCTCCCTTGCACTGGCATAAATGTCCCTAGTTGTCTCTTACCCTGTGACTCAGCAAAAGTTGCAGATACTTTTAAATGTAGAAGTTGACAATTCACCAAACAGGTGTTCTATACTCTGACACCCATTCAGAAATACAGAGCTCCTGGGCTAAACGGTGGCTAGGTGCTGGATTTCAGGCCCTAGCTGGTGTTCAGTCTATGCCAGTGGTGGGCAAACGACGGTTCGCGAGCCACATGCGGCTCTTTGGCCCCTTGAGTGTGGCTCTTCCACAAAATACCACAGCCTGGGCAAGTCTATTTTGAAGAAGTGACATTAGAAGAAATTTAAGTTTAAAAAATTTGGCTCTCAAAAGAAATTTCAATCGTTGTACTGTTGATATTTGGCTCTGTTGACTAATGAGTTTGCCGACCACTGGTCTATACAATTAGGAGCCCAACAGAAGCAATTAATCTTTTAGGTTCTTGAATGATGAGTCACAAATTCCATAAAAGGCCCAACTCTCAGCCCCTAACACTGAAGATTAGTGACTTTTCATCCTGAGTATAAATGTTTGATCCTCTTAAGGCAGATGCACTCTCAGAGGGAGTTCTGACCAAAAGTGACTACCCCATCCTGGTTATGAGGAAATGTTTTGCCTAAGAAACAGAAATAAACAGGGGTGTGGAGGCTTGATGGATGAAAGAAATGGCTTGAAAGAAAACTCATTAAATTTTTAAAATCTAAAATAATTGTGCTAGATGAACCTGAAGCAAATTTTCTGTGGAAAATGGCTTTGATTTTAGAGTTCTCTACCCACTCAAGTCACTATTCTAAAGGGACAAAAAGACATTGTTGTATATACCTGCAAAAACTCAGAAGGTTTATCGCTCATGTACCCACCATGGAAAGATTATCTGAGAAACTACTTTGGCAAAACATAAGTGGAATTTAAGAAAGGGGAAGAAATGGGATAAAGGAAAGACAGATTGCTACATATGGCCCGGAAGACGTGCCACCAGGCTGGGCCGTCTGCAGTGCTCTCTGTCAGGCAGCAACAAGTTCTAGAACCAGAAAACTGAATTTCTGTTTTTATGGGCCCATTCACACTTGAGAAGGCCTTTATTGAAAAAGTCCTAGCTCTCTAAAAATATGGATCTCCCTTGAGCCTGGTCCTGATCCATCTCGTCTTCTCCCACAGTGGCTCATTCACTTCCACCCTCACCAACAGTGTTCCACAAGCCATATCCAGCCCCTGGCCTCGCAGCTTTCCCCAGGATCCACCTCTGATCATCTTGCAGGGGATTTCCTACTGCAGAACAAACAGAACTGCTGAATTCAAAGTCCTTGAGTCTGTGGTGACGACTCTTCTGGCCCAAAAGTCAGGACATAACTGACCATCAAATTGGTATATACTGTCTGAACAAAATGGACAAAATTTTAAAACCAGACAGTTCTTGAGAGTTCAGGATATATGGCTTCTATTTTTGTCCCGGGGAAGAGAAAAAAAGCAGATGTGTAAAGCTGAAGGCCTTCCTAGTGGGTACTTGGATAATAATCCTTTCACACGAACTGTTTCTTCTCTTTGCAGAGTCCCCCCAGCAACTCTGCCTCGCCTGACATGGGAAAGACACTGGGGGGTTTAACAGGCCCAGAAATGGGCACTGCTTTAAATCCATGGTCTTTCGGGAATTGTTTAATGATTATGAAAGCCTGTTGTGAGGGTGGTAGTGGGAGGCAGAGAAGGAGACGGTGTCTGATAACTCATCCTCTGCTCTTCTGTCCCTAAACATTAGCTCAGGCCCCCCACTGTGAACCCCACTTAGCAACAAGTTCTTCAGCTGGAAGGCAGCTTGTGGTTATGACTCCAGCAGGGTGGGGGCTGGGCATCTAACCTTCACCGTGAGCCACTTATAAATGTATTTCTTCCTACCCCTTGGAATATTCTACCTCAAAAAAGGTTCTGAAAAATACATCTCATTACATTCCTATGATTTTTCAGTGTTTCTTACAGATTGTCACCCCTAACAACCATAGAGCTAACTAGTCTTTCCCTCAATGAATTCTCATCATGAGCCCTTAGGCAATACCACAACTCCAGGAATATATATTCAGAAGATGAACCACTAGTCCCACCTCTTCTCTCCGGGGTTCCTGCAGGTGACCCCATTGGTCCTGGCCACCGGAATGCCCCAGTGCTAGATGAGAAAGGGAGATAAGAACTGATAGGCCTCTCTTCCCTCTGGAGGTTGTGTCATATTCAGTGAACTCTGTGCAGGAGGGAAGAGATAAGCACTGGGTAGGCTTACTTCCCCACAGAGATTGCTTCATATCCAGTAGACATGTGCCCCAAATTCAGAGAAGCAATAGGCACTTTGCAAATATTTACCTAGCTACCTGGCAACAGGGCAGTGCAGGTGCTATTTAACTTCAAAGACACACGCCCTGCACTCCATTCTCTTCACACACATAAAAAAGAAGCTACAGCCTTTCCTGTGGCTACCTCTCCAAGTGTTAAAAACCATGTGAATGTTGGGCCCCTTTAACTTCCAAATCATCCAGTTCTCCAGGATTTGACTCGCCAATGGATGAAATAAATATCGAAGGTTTGCTTTCACATGTGAAGCAAAAGGTGTCCCTTGGCCTGGGAGTTCATATTCATCCTTCTGTTCTCAGAAATGAGATTCACAAGCACTGCAGACTTTTCTAGTTCTGCCGTTCACCTTCTACAGATAAATGAAGGAAACCAAGTGTTTGCCACTTAAACAAATCCACAAGACAAAACATGCTGAACTCAATCCTTCCCACACTCTCCATCCGCAGCTCAAGGGAAAACAGCAAATGCCTTCAGAGATGAACCTGACTGAGCCACCGTCTTAAATTGTGTACCCAATTGTGGGCTTGGTGTTGTGTCGATAGCATGTTACTAGAAAGGCTTGGTTGAAAGGCAGAACACATATAAAGAACACAAGAGGCAGACCTTAGTCACAAAAAATCCACATATCAAGGAGGACATTTGTCTTCATGTAAATAGCATTATTAAATATGCCATATGTCGTGCTCTTAAGTTTGAGGGCCTAATGCAAGATAAGTGATACTAAGCCTTCCTTTTTATTAACTGCCATTTGCATGGTGCCATCTTGTGGCAAATCCCTTTAGCAATTTGAAAGAAACAGAAGGCCAATATTTTTCCACTTTATAAATTTTGTGAAGTGTAGTATATTTAGACTATTTTTGGCCAGTTGAAGAACAGCTTACACTTCCATTTCCTAATTTAAAACAAAACAGAGTTTATAGCACGTTTTCCATTTATCTAAGAGTTAATAAATATTGATTGGGATTTCCCTACCTGAAAGTCAGCAATCACATAATCCAGAAAGAAAATTTGAGGAAGGAATCTGTTTCAAGAAGAAAAAAAAAAATTAATGACAATTACCTATCTTTGAGAAAAAAACTTTATTCAGCATTTCAGGCTCTAGACTAAGTTATACTATCTTGTGTCTGAATGGTTTAAAACATAAGGACATTTTTCTAGATATGGTCATCCATAGGTTGGTTTCAAACAACCTGAAAGGAACTTACGGTCTAAGCACACAGACTCTGGGCTTTTCCACTGACTATTTTTAACTTGAGAAAGGGTTATCCTATGGGGTCTCTCTGAAACTTACAGAACGGATGTAGGGTGTCCCATTCACTCATGAAAACTTCACACAATTGTTTGTGTATCTGCAGAACCAGAACTGAAAGTAAGGTTTCCTCATTTCTCATCCCACAGTCTTTGCTGCAGATCTAAGTACTCAACTTAGATAGCGAACCCACACTGGTTAGGAGGGGGTGAAGTTCTGCATTTTGTGTGGTTATGAAATCAGAGCTTGAATCTCCGGAGGGGTAGTCATGGGGGTAGAGCTGAGGAGGACACCCAACCCTGTCCAGTTGGGGACTGAAGAACTCCAGGCCACTCTCAGGATTTTTTATTTGCCCACCTAGCTTTACAGCAAACAGACCCCTCAACCCACCCACCTGTAAACCACCCCAGCCCGAAAAAGCTTCATAATTCCTTTTCTTGCCTCATGATTATACAACAGCGTCAAGTTCACAGAAGGTGCTCAGTGAATGCCCTTGACTGGCTGAGTGATGACATATCGCATCACAGTGAATCACAGAAGAACCCAATGCTTGAAGCATAATGGCCATTAAATAAGTACCTGGTTGACTGCATTTTTTAAAAATTACTCAGGATTCTCTCTTGCCCAAAGTCTGAGTTGTTTTGATCAGATTAAGGTTAAATAAATATTTGTTGAATGCCCACTGATATGCTCAAGGTACAGTCACATATAAGCTCACTTGTGGCTAAATTCGTACAGCCATCCTGGCTGACTGAGGCCATCCTTTGGTAAACATGGATCACTGTGATAGGCAGTCACTCTACTGGAAGAAATAAGCAGTGATGGGAGAGGGGCATCACAATTAGCTTCTAGGAAATTGGAGGAGGGGTGCCTGAAAATGATCTTGAGGGTCAAAAGAGCAACTCACTTCAGCTCTCTAGATAGCAGGTGCTGGGCTCGTCTCAAAAGGTGGGACAGTGCCCCGTGAGGAATGTGATTGGAAGTTGGCCATCAGCTTCTGAGGAAGGCAGGACCATCAAAGGAAGCCACAAGCAGCCCAAGAGCTGATGTTATTTTGGTGGAACAAAGGAGGAAAGTGTGTTGGCAGGTGATTAACTAGATGAAGGAGCATAAGGATTTTGTAGCTCCCTTCCTGCACCCCTCCCCAATTTCACTGCTCACTACCATTTCATGGAGGGGCAAGATTACAGATCTAAAATGAGAAACATTCTTTTTTGTTGTTCTTTGCAGCCAAGAGAAAATGTTAGAAGGAAAAGTAAATTAACACAAGGGACTAAGGGTACTGAGGGTAGGGTGGTGACAAAGTCTGGACTTGGGTTGTCCATTTTCTTCTTGTTCCATTACCAAAAACTCTGGGGACATGTTTGCGATACACCAAACTGAAGGAAGGGGAGAGAAGATGGAAGGAGAAATTCCAAGGGCATAATTAGGCAGTGGGAAGCATGTTGGAGAAGGGAAAACAGGCTTGGGAGAAGCAGTGGAAATTGTTGCAAGGCCCTAGAGAGGGATTGAAGGCAGTACATACAGAATCATACTGGGAGAGAAGGGAGACAGACGTGTGTGCAGAACAGGGGAGAAGCGAGAAAGTGTGAAGGCTTGTGGGGGGTTGGGGGAAGGGCCTCATCCTTCGCTTTAAATGAGTCCTGCTGCTCTGAAGAGTCCCGCTCCCACTGCTCCCCACCCCTAAATCCTGCTGGCACTGCCCCTTCAACAGGTCACTGATTAAGTCACAAACTCTACTGGAGTCTCAGGTACAGAGGAACTGCATCCAGACCGATAACACCCTATAAAAGGAAAAATACAAGTATTCTGCACCATACTCTTCCATCTCTGTCCCCCCAAAGAGAATGCCCATTCTCCTGGGGCCCTTCTCAATAACAAATTTAGAGGGAAAAGAAAGGCAAAACGGAAACAATGCAAAGGTTTTTCTAAGAGCAGAAGTTTCCATGAAGCACCACTGCTTTCCCTGTTGCCCACAGCTCACAGTGTGTAACACATTTCTTGCTGGTCTGGTGGCAGAGATGCCCTTGGGGTGGGGGCTGGCTGCCACTGGTCTGCTCAAGTCAAGGCCACTGGGTTTGAGCACCCTTAGGGAAGTTACTTCTCTGTGGCCTCACCACTTCCTCCGTCCAGCCTCCCAACTCCCCCTGATGGAAACATACATCTGGTGCTGCAGAGGGGAATACAAACGTAATAAAGGTGGTCTGTTTATAGACGCTTTCCATGCAAATGTCAACAGATATGAAAGAATACCATTTGGGAAAGATTAAAAATGGAGATGGCAAGGTAAAGAAAGAGTCAGTAAATTGAAGATAGAAATATCTAGTCTGAAGAGTAAAATTAAAGTATATTTTTTAAAGGGAACCTCGGGAGCTGTAGACTATCAGAAGATTTGACATCTGTGTCTTTGGAGTCCCAGAGGAAGAGGAAAATATGTTTGAAAAATAAGGTCCCTAAACTCCCCAAGTTTGGTGAAAGATATAAACTTGCAGACTAAAGAAGCTCAGAGGACCCAAACAAAATAAATACAAAGAAAATCATGCACAGGCACACGAAAGTCAAACTGCAGAAAGGAAAAAAAATCTCAAAAGCAGTTAGTGCCGAGCACCTTTCCTATTGGAATCACAGCAGTTAACCCTCAGAACCAGGGAGGCCAGAAGATACTGGCACGGCATCTTAATAGTTCTCAAAGGAGCCTGGCCAGCATGGCTCAGTGGTTGGGCATCGACCCATGAATCAAGAGGTCACAGTTCAATTCCCATCAGGGCACATGCCCAGGTTGAGGGCTTAATCCCCAGCAGTGGGTGTGCAGGAGTCAGCCAATTGATTATTCTCATCGTTCATGTTTTTATCTCTCTCTCCTTTTCCCCTCCTCTCTCTGAAATCAATGAAAACATATTTAAAAGAAAAAATAAGTTCTCAAAGGAAAGAACTCTCAATCCAGAATTTTGTATCACATGAAAATATTATTCAGGGATAAAGGCAAAATAAAAACATTCTCATATATAAGAAAACTAAGAGAATTTGCCACCAGCTATTCTGATCTAGAACTGCTAAAGGCAGTTCTTCAGGCTAAAGTGAAATCATGCCAGAGGGAAAGAAACTTAGCCTTTAAGAATTGAAGGAAGAGCTACAGAGATGGCTGGATCTGGGTCAACATAATTCAGGTTGGCTATTCTTTATGCACACCACACAAGCTTCCTCTTTCTCACAGGTATAGTTGTATGTGCATGTCTATTTCTCCACTGGGATGCATTTCTCCAAGGTCAGGGAATGTTTTATGATTATTCTTGTATTCACCTACAGTACCTGCCATTGTGTGTGTGACCTAGTGGATAGGTTCAAAAGTTCAGGAGCCACAATGCCTCACTCAAATCCTGCAACTGCAACTAAGTAATAAGATGTCCTTGAGTTAGTCACGTAACCTTTGTGTTTGTGTTCTTATGCATAATATGGGACAACAATGTATTTACTTTACATGTTGCCATGAGGATTAAATTAGTTAATATACAGAGAGTGATTAGAACAAGGCTGCACACATGGTAAGTACTATGTGTGTTAACCACTATTGGAAATGCTCAAATATCGCTAAATAATTTTTCCTAGCACTAGCTGTTATATCATCAGCCTTCGATTTCATACCCAACAATTATCTAAGAACTAAGCTAATCTCAAATTAAATCTTATGTTACCTGTGTTTTTTAGAATCTATATCAAAACATTTTGAACATCAGAGTGGTCAAAAATGTTCTCTAGGTAAATCAAATCTCAATTACAAATGGTGTAAAACAGAACATAAGTTGGCATGTAGTTTTTGCAAATGAATATCAAGGTGGCTCCTGCAAGTCTGATACCTAAAGCTTAATCATGTCCCTTCATGCAGTTTAACAGAATATTTTTACCACAGGGTCTCACTGGAAAATTCAATCAGAAGTTTTTGTTACCATCCCCAAGATATGTGATCAGCTTTGGGACCCCGCCAGCAGGCCAGGGGATCCCAAGGCAGGTGCTGGGCGTGGAGGCCACGGGGGCATAGGCTACCAAGGAGACAAAACTGAACCTCACATCACCCTGGTTGGCCCCGGAAGATGACTGGTTAGCCAGAGACGGGTAAGATTCCTCAGGGAAGGAACAACCTAAGACAGGCACAGTCGCAGAGGGGCCATCAGGAGAGAACTTGGGGGTCAACAGAGGTAGGGCACAGACCCTCACCCCCCCAACCCTGAAGGGGCCTGAACCCTCACCCCTTCTGAGGGAGGTCTCCTGCCCCCATGGCTGCTTAGCTTCCCACGCCCAGCTCAAATTGGGACACAGGTGACCGACAGAGACTTGGCCCAGCTCAGATCGGGACCCAGGTAACAGACAGAGACTTGGCCGACAGCAGCTGCCCTATATCTAAATCCAGACTAGCACCAGGAATGCTCAGGGCCTACTCAAGAATGCAAATAATCCTTTCCACTAATATTTACAAGGTAAACTAAGATTGTTGGTAGAGTATTAAATTTGACAGTAAAATAGTAATCAAGTTTTCAGATTAATTTAAATAGGTTAATTGAAATAAGTGAATATTCAAGAAAATTTCATTGTACTGGACAAAAAGCTGTTCCTAAAGTAATAACTAAAATTTCTATTGGTAGTTCATCTGATGGTAAAATTCCTGAACATTCAATGAACCTAAAGCAGTCATATTTTGGGGCAAAAAAAACACATAAAATTTAAAGTTATCAAGACTGCATTATAAAATTTACAAAAGCCTCCAGTAATCAAAAAAAGGGGGGAGGGGAGGGAATAGTAGGGTAATATCATGTAAGGAAAAATATCCTATAAGTAAATTACATCTAGAAAATTTTTACTTTACAAAATTAATTTTCATTTGTAATGCTAACAGCAAGACACCCATGAAAAACACACATGGTATCTAAATAAGACAAAGGAAAATAGTTTGGGCAAAAATAAAAAGGATCCCAAATCAATTATATAGAAAAGATTCCTTTATTAATTTTTGGTCGAGAATATGTTTGTATATTTTCAGAAAACAACTCCAAGACCATGTGGATTCCTACAAGAGAAAGGAATTCACAGGTCTGCTCCAACCATGAAGACAAGAGGAGAAACAGTCTAGAGATGGAAGACGCTGACAACGCCTTGCCACGCGAGCAGTCAGCAGCTGTGTGTCGCTGCAGGTTGCCTAGGACCAAACCAGAGAGGGTTGGACCTGCATTGCCAGTATGTGCCCACCATCCAGATATCATTGCTGACATATACACATAAGAAACTGTTTGACATTGAAACGGGGACTCAGAACTGTTGGACATTGAAATTGGGACTCAAATATTTTTTGTTATTATATGTTTATTTCTAGTCTGCAGAGGCAAGATTTTTTAAAGGAAAGAAATGGGAAAAAAATAGATACAGAGGCAAAGAAGCAATGAACAGACTGTCAAACTACAGCGGGAAGGCAGGGGAGGTTGGGGGGGGGGCTTTAAGAGATCAACCGAAGGACTTGTACGCATGCATATAAGCATAACCAATGGATACAAGACACTCGGGGCGGGGGGGGGGGCAGGGGAAGGCATGTACTGGGGGTAGGGGAGGCCGGGGGAGGTCAATGGGGGGGGGGGAGGAGACATATGTACTACTATTTGTAATACTTCAAACAATAAAAAAAAAGAAGTTTTTGTTACCAGTCTTTTTTGTGATTTTTTTCAAGATGGTTGTTTAAAGTAGATTTGCAAAGACAGAGGTGTCCATTCACATCTAGGAAATTTAAATTCCAATTCCTCTATCAACTTATATCATCAGAAATTCATTTACTTAAGCCTCCCAAAGAAATCCCTTCAAAAATTACATTTTTATGACATGTCTTTGGTTTTTATAAGATCCATATAAGAAATAACTATATGAAGAATATGTTTGCATTTTCTACAAAACAACTAAAGTATAAATATATTTTCCATTATACAAATTTCACAATACCAATCCCAGAAGAGACTGTACCTCCCCTGATAAATTAGTGTGGGCACTTTTGTTTGATAATAAACATTATAGTTCAGTGGTTCTCAGTAGAGGCTGCATGTTAGAATTACCTGGGCAGCTTGAACAGCTCTGTACTCAGGCTGGACCTTGTGCCAATGGCAGAACCCTGCGACTCAGGCAGTGATGGTTTTTTAAATTCCTCCAGGGCCGTGGTTGGCACACTGCAGCTCGCAAGCCTCATGCGGCTCTTTGGCCCCTTGAGTGTGGCTCTTCCACAAAACACCACGGCCTGGGTGAGTCTATTTTGAAGAAGTGGCATTAGAAGAAGTTTAAGTTTAAAAAATTTGGCTCTCACTCTGGAGAACAGTATGGAGTTTCCTCAAAAAACTAAAAATGGAACTCCCATTTGACCCAGTGACACCACTTCTAGGAATATATCCCAAGAAACTAGAAACACCAATCAGAAAGGATATATGCACCCCTATGTTCATAACAGCACAATTTACCATAGCTAAGATTTGGAAACAGCCTAAGTGCCCGTCAGCAGATCAGTGGATTAAAAACTGTGGTACATCTACACAATGGAATACTACGCTGCGGTAAAAAAGAAGGAATTCTTACCATTTGCAGCAGCATGGATGGACCTGGAGAGCATTATGTTAAGTGAAATAAGCCAGTCGGAGAAAGATAAATATCACATGATCTCACTCATTTGTGGAATATAATGAACAACATAAACTGATGAACATGTACACATAAGAATAGATCCAGAGACAGAGAAACATCAATCAGACTGTCAAACCTCAGGGAAGATAGGGGAGTGTGGGGGTAAGAGGGAAAGATCAACCAAAGGACTTATATGCATGCATGTAAACCTAATCAATGGACACAGACAACAGGGAGGTGGGGTCATGAATGGGAGGTGGGGGATAATGGGGGAATAAGGACATATATGTAATACCTTAATCAATAAAGAAATTTTTAAAAAATAAAAAATAAAAGGCAGCAGGGAAATAAAGCATAATGCCGTCTGGAAAAAAAAAAAAGGGCTCTCAAAAGAAATTTCAATCATTGTACTGTTGATATTTGGCTCTGTTGACTAATGAGTTTGCCGACCACTGCTCCAGGGGATTTCAATGTACAGCTTGAACTGAGAACCCCTGCTGTTGTTTATCATTTTACTCTTTAAAACATTTTGATTTCCAAGAAATCCAAAGCCAAGATTTTTTAAGATTGTTCATTCTTCATCCTTTGTGGTTATTATTTTCTATTTATCTTCTTAATTGTCATCAAACATGCCTTTTAAGTTCACCTCAAATCATTTTGGGAAGCAGGCAGAGAATAAGCTAATTTTTTTAAAGTCATCCATTATTACATGAAAATCCTTCTTAAAATTTTTTTTTCCTTAACTCTACTGGTTCTTTGGATAATATGCTCCATAAATTTATTCTCTGGGTGTGGAGTTATGCTAACTTTCAGGTGTTCAAAAGCTATTTCCTTTGAGCTTTAAATGATGGGCTGTAGGGTTAATGTAATTAAGTTTTGTATTAGTTTTCCATTGCTATGCAAAAAAATGCCACAAATTCACAGCTTAAAACAACACACAGTTGTTACATCTCAGTTTCTGAAAGTCAGAAGTGCAGGCTTACCTGGCCTCTCTGCTCAGGGCTCCGGAGGCTAGAATCGAGGTGTTGGCTGGGCTGGGTTCTCAACTGAAGCCTGACTAGGAAAAGATCAGCTTCTGTGGCTCCAGAGTTCCCGGAACTGCATCCTCTGAGCCGGCAGTGGGGACAGAGGTCCCCACTGCTGCTTTGAGTTTCTCACTCCAGGAAAGGCTGGTACCTCCTTCTAAAGGGCTCACTTGAACTGCACACCAGCCTCCCAGGTGCAGATGTTTTTCTGCTTCTTGGGGGTGTGTTTGCGTTTCTAATATGCTTTTTGAGGACTGCTCAGCATTTAATAATGAATGCATCTGACTATTTGCCTGGGGAGTTGGACACACCACAGGGAGTCTGATTGTGTTAACAAGGTATCGGACAGTTCAGAGTTTATAATTAGATTACCCCCAAAATCATGTATTTATTTTTTATTTTAATTTACAGTTGACATACATCATTCATTACTTTCAGGCATACAATTACAATTGACATAAATCATTATATTAGTTTCAGGTGGATCACCTCAATAAATCCTGTACCCATCCAGCTGTACTTTATATACCCACTGGAGGCCCGGTGCATGAAATTCGTGCATGGGGGGGGGGGGGTGTCCCTCAGCCCAGCCTGCGCCCTCTCCAATCTGGGATGCCTCTCACAATCCAGGACTGCTAACTCCCAACTGCTCGCCTGCCTGCCTTCCTGTTTGCCCCTAACTGCCCTCCCCTGCAAGCCTGGGTCCCCCCCCAACTGCCCTTCCCTGCAGGCCCAGTTGCCCCCAACTTCCCTCCTCTGCGGCCTGGTCACCCCTAACTGCCCTCCCCTGCAGGCTTGATCGCCCCCAACTGCCCTTCCTTGCAGGCCTGGTCCCTCCCAACTGCCCTCTCCTGCTGGCCATCTTGTGGTGGCCATGTTTGTGTCACATGGGGGCAGCCATCTTGTGTGTTGGAGTGATGGTCAATTTGCATATTACTATTTTATTAGATAGGATGACTATTCCATGACTACCAATTTGTATTTCTTTATCCCTTCACCTTTTACATTCATCCCCCAAACCCCCTCCCATCTGGCAACTAACAAAATATTTTCGGTATCTATAGATATGTTTCTGTTCTGCTTGTTCATTTTGTTTGTAGATTCAATTATTGATAGATATGTGTTTATTACCATTTTATTGTTCATATTTTTTATCTTCTTCTTCTTCTTCTTAAAGAAGACCCTTTAATATTTCATATAATACTGTTTTGGTTGTGATGAACTCCTTTAGCTTTTTCTTGTCTGGGAAGCTCTTTATATGTCCATTGATTCTAAATGATAGCTTTGAAAGATAGAGTAACCTTGGTTGTATGTCCTTGCTTTTCATCACTTTGAATATTTTTTTGCCACTCCCTTCTGGCCTGCAAAGTTTCTTTTGATAAATCAGCTGACAGTCTTATGGGAGCTTCCTTGTAGGTAACTAACTGGTTTTCTCTTGCTGCCTTTAAGGTTCTCTGTCTTTAATCTTTTGCATTTTAATTATGATGTGTCTGGTGTGGGTCTATTGGATTCATTTTGTTTGGGACTCTGTACTTCCTGGACTTGTATGTCTGTTTCCTTCAAGTTAGGGAAATTTTCTGCCATTTCTTTTTTCAAAAAGGTTTTTTTAAAATACATTTTTATTGACTTTAGAGAGGAAGGGAGAGAGATAGAGAGATAGAAACATCAATGATGAGAGAGAATCATTGATCAGCTGCCTCCTGCATGCCCCCTACTGGGGATTGAGCCCACAACCCAGGCATGTGCCCTTGGCCGGAATGAAACATGGGACCCTATAGTCTGCAGGCCGATGCTCTATCCACTGAGCCAAAATGTCTAGGGCTCCAATAGGTTTTCAATGTCTTGCTCTTTCTCTTTTCATTCCAGGACCTCCACCATGCAAATGTTGATACACAGGAAGTTGTCCCAGAGACTCCTTATACTATCCTCAATTTTTTAAATTCTTTTTTCTTTTTGCTATTCTGATTGGGTGTTTTTGCTTCCTTATATTTTAAATCACTGTTTTGAGTTTCAGCTTCACCTACTCTACTGTTGATTCCCTGTAAATTATTATTTGTTTCAGTTAGTGCATCCTTCACTTCTGACTGGTTCTTTTTTATGCTGTTGAAGTCCTCACTAAGTTCCTTGAGCACCTATAACCATTTTTTGTGCAGTTGTGTGTGTGTGTGTGTGTGTGTGTGTGTGTGTGTGTGTATGTGTGTGTGTGTGTTGTTTTGTGGGGTTTTTTTGTTTGTTTGTTTTGTTTTTTATTTGGTTGCCTCCCTCATGTGCCCCAACCAGGTCTGGGAATCAAGCCTGTAACCAAGGTACATGCCCTTGACTAGAATCAAATCTAGGATCCTTCAGTGGCACAGCCTCCTTGATCACCCCAGCCGGGCACTCAAGGTACACCCCCCATGCAGGCTATATACCCTTCTGTTGTAATTGAGATTTGATTG
Organism: Corynorhinus townsendii; assembly: GCA_026230045.1. NCBI lineage: Eukaryota > Metazoa > Chordata > Mammalia > Chiroptera > Vespertilionidae > Corynorhinus > Corynorhinus townsendii. The sequence continues at coordinate 140,167,811 of JAPDVU010000001.1, read as the reverse complement.
CTGTTGGCATGTCAATGGGAAGGATTTACCCAGGCTTATCAGCTGCAAGGACTGGCTGTGACCACTGACCAGCCTCCAACCACCTTGGAGGATCAGCTGTGCAGAGGCCCACTGACAGAGCAAGACTTACTTCAGCAGGGCTCTGGTACCACTGAGTCTTCCCCTTTGTGTCTTCACCACTGTGTCATTTGTGGAGATGTTTGGGTGGTACTGTGTGTGCTGGGTGACTCTGAGATTCTGCCCTACCCAGGAGGTGCAGGCCAAGGTCAGCCACTGACTGTGTTCTGCCTGGGGCCACCAGACATGAGCTACAAAGTGATCTGCATATGTCTGCTTCTTGTGCTTCACTTGGAGGTGACCAGGTAAGTCCAAGCTGTGAACCAAGGCTGACTGCTGGTAGTGCCAGGCCTAGGGTCACTTAGCAAGAGGTGTATTGCACACTGAAGCTAGATGCTGCTTGTTTGAGGGATTTTAGAAAAATCTGAAGCATGAGCCAAAATAGGTCATTCCTATGGAAAAGCCACTGAAAACCACTTGGGTGGGCTGTAAAGTTGGGTAGGGAAGGATCTCAGAGTCACCAGAGTGGGGCAAACAGTGTGAGCCAGGTTGATGGAATCTCAGATATGGTATCATCTTCTGGCTCTGTGGAAGAAGGGCCAGAAAAGGAATAATGGCCTCTGCCAGTACTTCTGTCTGGGAAAAAGCTGCCTCTCCAGCTCTGCCCCTGATGCCAAACAATTCAGTTCTTCCCTTTATGTCTCAAGTTCCTTTCAAGCTGCTGCCCCTGCACTGAAGCTCAGAGCGTATGAATCACAATAAATCTTTGTGCAGGCCCTTTAAGAGGAATTGCCAGAGTCTCCAGCAGCCTCAGCCACCCTCAGCCTCAATCCTTGCTGGTTTTTACGGCCAGAGGTTATGGGGACTTCTTTTCCCAGCATTGAAACCCTGGGCTGGGTGGCCTGGTGTGGGGCTGGGACCCCCTCGCACCTCAGGGAGGGGACCTCCACAGACTAGATATCCCTCCCAATTTTTATCTGCCATATGTGGGTGTGGAACCAGCCGTTCCTCTTCTTACCCCTCCTACCAGTCTTGATGTGGCTTCTTTATTTCCCTAGTTGTAGGACTTCCATTCAGCCAGATTTCAGGAGATTCTGAATGATGACTATTTTGTAATTTACTTGTAATTTTGACATAGCCAAATTCATGAATTTAATTTGTCCACATCTCTATTTCATATATTAGTCTACCAAGGCTACCATAACAAAGTACCACATATTAGGGGCTAAAACAACAAAAATTCATTTTCTCCCAGTTATGAAGACTGAAAATCTGAGATTAAGGTGTGGCAGGTTTGATTTCTTCCCAGGCAAGCATGTCAAACTTGTGGCTGGTGGGCCACAAGTTTGACATGCTTATGAGGCCTCTTCTCTTGGTTTGCAGATGTTCTTCTTTCTGTGTTCTCACATGGTCTTTCCTCCGCGTGTCCAAAGTTCCTCTTCTTATACGATCAGATAGATTCATTAGAACCCACCCTATGGCCTCATTTAACTTACTGACCTCTTTAAAGGCCTTTCCTACAAAATCAGTCCCATTCTGAGGCATTAGGGGTTAGGCTCAACATATACATTTTTGAGGGAACACAATTCAGCCCATATCACTTCACTGACCACTCAGTCATTTTAAACATTCTTTAATTTATTTCCATTTATTTTCTTTTTCATTATCTGAAAGAGCTTACTAATCATTTAAGCTTTTGATCATGCCCTCGAGGAACTTGTTAATAAACAAAACATCAGAGACAACTAGGAAATAATGCTGTAAGGTAGGAATTAGCTGCTAGTTTTGGACAAAGGGCATTGTAGTTTTCTAGAAGTTCAAAGAAAGATGGGGGTCAAAGGCATAGTGGCCATAGTGATCCAGGAGGGTCTCAGGAGCAGGACGGGTTTATGGGCACTTCCATGAGGTCTAATTCAGCCTTTAAAAATACTGAGGCCCCAGAACTTTCAGCTTAATTGATCTAGCTGGGTCCTTTCCATTGGGAAAGAAGGAAGGAAGGGACGGAGGGAGGAACAACCATCTCCCTGTGATGGGAATATGTGACCAGGTTAAGAACAACTGGTTTAAATGGATGAAAGAAAGGAGGACATTCCAGGTGAGGAGGAGAAAGATATGTGGAAGGGCATTAAAGCCAGAATAACATGGTATATTTGAAGAACAATGAGACGACTGACCTGCCTGGAGCTGTGATTATGTTTTAAGAGTAGTGGAAAATAAGTTACCACCGGTCAAAGTGAAATTACTCTAAGGCTTCTTGAACCTGAAGTGGTTATTACATAAAAGTAAACGAGGTCTTCAACAAGTGGGGACACCAGTACAGAAATGCACAAATGGGTGTACGAATTTGGGAGGAAGGACTGGTAGGACTTACTACGTGGATAAGCTGATAAGTGATATAAATATGGGAACTTAAGAAAAGGTTGAGTTGTAAATAATTCTAAGGCTTTGAGGCTGATGGTCTGGGCATATACTATTAAAACACTAATGAGTAAAATGAATTGTAGGTGTGGAGTAAAGAGCATGAATTTGGCTAGATAATGAGCTTCTCTATGAGAGTTTAACCTTCTTAAGTCAGGAATAACATTTATTCACACTTAGCATGATGTATGTAACAATTAACTGCTCGATATATTTTGGTTAACTAGAATTAAATGAGATAAAGTTGGAACACCTAAGTAGACGTCCAAGACAGGAAAGAGAAATTAACGCTGAAGAGGTAAGAATTGAGGCCTTGAGCACAGCAGAGCCCTCTGAGTGATGCCCTAGATATCTAATAAGGATAAAATAATAATTGGTAAGAATCTCTGAAGAACTTCTCTATCCAGCATCCTCTTTCTCTTCTCCATTGCCCACTCATGTGTAATGACATCTGTTGTTTTTGTCACCCTTTGCTGGTTCCTCAGTTTTCCTTTGGAGAACTTCCCAGTGCATGTGGTCTTGTTTGGACTGTCAATCAAAGTGCTGTGCCCCACTCTGGCTGGGGTTTTAACTACTGTTTAAACTTCAGGCCTTGTGCATGATATTAAACCTGTCCTCCTCCCGGAGGCCTTGCCATCCCGCTCCTCTGAATTTCTAGAGAACTATGATACATGTTGTTCACACTGGCAGTGCTTGTCCCTTGATCTAAGCTGGGCCAGTCAGACTCTCTCTCCTGGGATTCTGAACCTTGAGCAACCAGAAACTTTCTCGTGGCCAAGTTTGGTGTCACTCACTTCCCATGAGATCTCTGAAATTGCTTGGGTCCCTGTCCTCTCCGTGGCCTGTTCACTCAGACTTGCTGTTAATTCTCTGAGGTACTTCATATCCTTCCAATACATCCCCTTAACCAGAGTTAGTTTCTGTGGTTTGCAACTAAAGTTTAACAGATTGAACACATTTCTTCCCATTATTCAATTTTGCCACAGCTTTATTTTGTGTTCAAACTCCAGAAGTGAGCATGCCACATCCTGGGATATGGCATTTCTCCTTTTCTAAGGCTGAACCCAGGGATTCTCATTTTTATTTCAAAGAAGACAACTTCATGACAACTCTGGTGATGGGAAGCAGCGATCTGACACCCTTGCAGCTTTCATTCCCCATACCTACTCCTTTATGAAAGAGGTACCTGGGATCTTTCTGCACTGGACTATATTTTAAGTTGTTTAAAATGTTGTATCTCCTCCTACTCCATTTATTCCTCCAGTTCTTAATTCTCTTGCCATCAAACCACATGCCCTTAAAATGTATTTGAGGATATGCCTCTCCCTCTCTTCTTCCCTGTCCCTACCCAATGTCTTCTTTCCTTGGGTGACCACTTCTTTTTTTAAGTAACCAAAACTTACAATGCTCTTAGCATCATCAGTGTGCACGCCGGAGGCTCTGTTTTTATTATATGTGAGAGAAACAGATATAAATTCTGGCTATGCAAGTTTGAGCTTCCATTGGGCCTAGAGATAAATGCCTTTTACCCGACTGGAAACAAACACCCCTAAAAGCAATAATGTTACTTGGCATTTATTCAACACTTTTCATCTACAAAGCAATTTGTAAACATTAAAGAATGAGTTGTTCATTCTTCTCACAAGAATAAATGTATAATGCTGAGTATCATCCTGTCTCATTTCTCAGACCTAAACAATGGGCCCTGAATATAAACTGTGGCTGAACAAGATGACTTCTTATGAGGGCAATACGGGGAGAGGTGAGGGGATGAGAAGAGCTATCATTTGTCTAGAGAATATTGAGAGTCGGGGAAAACTCTCCAGGGTTCTGGCCCAGCCCCACTTCCATTTACCCTACACAATGACACACTGAGAAGTTTCCACAGAGGTTAGGTCATTCCCAGTCACCCCTCAAACTGCTGGAATGAAGCGTTTGAATGATCCTTCCTTTGTGTTACTGGCCCATTTTCATATCAAAATTTGGGTTGCCTCACATACCAAAGCAAACCAATTTTAAATTCACATTTAAGTGCCTATGTACAGGTACATACATAACATCTGCACTCTCTTACCCTGATGACCCCCCCTTTTCCTCTTATTTGGGGTAGGGAGGGAGGTAAAAATGAACTATGCCTATTAGCCCAGTGTTGTGCAATGATGTGACTAGGAAGAACTCAATGAGATTAAGAACAGGATTACTCCTTCTGAAGAAATCATTCCATCAAGAGGAAGGCTAGCCTCCACCTGATCAGAGTAATTACTGGCTGAACATCTTAGCAGTTAGACACCCTGTGAACTGCAAATAAAAGCACTGAAGACTCTCCCATTATAACCCTTTCCCAAACAGAAAGGCAGAAAGAAAGTATAAAATGTTGCTGGATATTATATATTTATATATGTGTGTGTGTGTGTGTGTGTGTGTGTGTGTGTGTGTGTGTGTGTGTGTGTCTAATATTCTGTGTCCCTCCAGGTAATAACATTACATAGCAATGCCCAGCTTCCTCTCCCTAGTGACTAGCCTCCTTGGAGTTTCTTCAGCCCAGGAACACAACTTGCTTTACAGCCAGGTGAAAACATTTTACACTTTAACCAAATGTTTGTGAAGTGTTTTCCCATGCCTCATCTCATTTGATCCTTATAGAAGTCCTGGAGTAGGTGGATAAGAGACTCGGTGGAATCCCATTTGCTTCTCATTAGCTGGAAAACGAAGATTTAGAAAGCTTAGAAACTTGACCCAACTGAAAAAAAGTAAGAAATGGTGGACCTTGAAAATGACTTCAAGTTTTCTCACTGAACAGAATATAGTCAAACACTGCTGCAGTTAAATATTTTACCCTTTGTTCTCCCTGAGTGATCTACAATAATAATCTGCTTCATGTTGATATCTACTGCTGTGTTGCTGACAATTACCTGAAAGAGAAGTTGGGGTGCTTCACTGGGCTGGAAAAAGTTTAGCTACATCAGAAAGCAGGTCTAATTAAGCAAGTTTATTCTATCTATAATAATAAAAGTGTAATATGCTAATTAGACCAGATGTCCTTCTGGACGACCTTCGGGATGAAGCTGGGGCTACGAGGGAAGCCCAGGTCCTGGGTATCAGAGGGAAGCCAGTGCCAGCAGCCGGAAGAAGGAAGGCCTACTCTTTTTTTTTTTTAATTTAATAAATTTTTGTTGTTCAGATTATTACAATTGTTCCTCTTTCCACCCCCTCCATAGCTCCCCTCCACCCAGTTCCCACCCCACCCGCTGCCCTTACCTCCCCTCCACTGTCCTCATCCATAGGTGTACACTTTTTGTCCAGTCTCTTCCCGCACCCCCCCCCCCCCGACACTTTTCCCCCTGAGAATTATCAGTCCACTCCCTTTCTATGCCCCTGATTCTATTATATTCACCAGATTATTCTGTTCATCAGATTTTTTATTCACTTGATTTTTAGATTCACTTGTTGATAGATATGTATTTGTTGTTAGTAATTTTTATCTTTACCTTATTCTTCTTCTTCCTCTTCTTAAAGAATACCTTTCAGCATTTCATATAATACTGGTTTGGTGGTGATGAACTCCTTTAGCTTTTTCTTATCTGTGAAGCTCTTTATCTGCCCTTCAATTCTGAATGATAGCTTTGCTGGGTAGAGTAATCTTGATTGTAGGTTCTTGCTATTCATTACTTTGAAAATTTGTTGCCACTCCCCTCTGGCCTGCATAGTTTCTGTTGAGAAATCAGCTGACAATCGTATGGGTGCTCCCTTGTAGGTAGTTAACTGTTTTTGTCTTGCTGCTTTTAATATTCTCTCTTTGTCTTTTGCTCTTGGCATTTTAATTATGATGTGTCTTGGTGTGGTCCTCTTCGGATTCCTTTTGTTTGGGGTTCTGTGCGCTTCCTGGACTTGTAAGTCTATTTGTTTCACCAGGTGGGAGAAGTTTTCAGTCATTATTTCTTCAAATAGGTTTTCAGTATCTTGCTCTCTTTCTTCTTCCCATAATTTGGATGTTGGTATGCTTGAGGTTGTCCCAGAGGCTTCTTACACTATCTTCAAATTTTTGGATTCTTTTTTCTTTTTGCTTTTCCAGTTGAGTGTTTTTTGCTTCTTTGTATTTCAAATCTTTGACTTGATTCTTGCAGTCCTCTAGTCTGCTGTTGGGTCTCTGTATAATATTTTTTATTTCAGTCAGTGTATGTTTACTTTATAGTTGTTTTTTTCATATCCTCGAGGGTCTTGCTAAATTGATCGGTCTTTTCTATGAAATTCTTGAAAAACCTTATAACCGTGGTTTTGAACTCTATATCCAGTCATTTGCTTTCCTCCATTTCTTTCATTTGTGATCTGTTTCTTTGTCTCCACATTTTTGCTGCTTCCCTGAGTTGGTAGAGTAGCTTTGTGTGCTAGGTGTCCTATAGGGCCCAGTGGCTCAGCCTCCCCAGTTACCTGAGGTGGACACTCTTGGTGCACCCCTTTGTGAACTGTGTGCACAGGCTTGTTGTAGTTAAGTCTTGTATCACTGGGAGGAATTGACCTCCAGGCCAGTTGTCTGTGAGGATCAGCTGTGTCTATGCTGGGAGAACTTCTGTGCTGGAGACACCCTTATGAGGCAAGACTTACAAAATTACAAAAGCCTCTGTGCTCATCTTGTATGGGGCGGAGTCTCAGGGCAGAGCAGACAGCCTTAGTTTCCCATCAGCCCTGCCCTATGAGGCCTCTGAGTCTCATTGTCCCTCAGTAATCACTGCAAGCACCTCTGAGAGAAAGCCACCCTCGAGTTTCGCCCACTGCCAGACAACCCACTTTCTCCCAGAATGAGTCTTCATTCCCAGAGTCTCTCCCAGAACTGGAGTTCAGCGCAGTCGGGAGCTTCTGTCTCCCTCCCACTTGAGAAAGCCAGCTGCGCACTCAGCAGTCAGTCCTCTCCACATGCATCTCCGTACCTCAGCCTTTTGCTGCTCCTCTGAGTCCCCGTGTGCTTTTCTCTTTCCTTCTAGTTGTAGAATTTCCACTCAGCCAGCTTTCCTGTGGTTCTAGATGTCTGTTTTGTCTTTTAGTTGTAGTTTTGAAATTGTTGTGCAAGGCAGCAGTTTAGGTGTTTACTTATGCCCCCATCTTGGTTTCTCCAAAATTGGAAGGCCTATTCTTGCACAAATTTCGTGCATTAGGCCTCTAGTATATATATAAAAGGCTAAGTTGACTCGCATATACACGATACATATAAAGCTCTCGCTGGCGCCAATTGCACAGATGTGTTTCCATCTGTCATTGTCAATTGTGAATTTGTTTGACACTTCTATTATAGAGAAAGTGTGAATAGCAATATTAAAACATTTCTTCTAATTAATTTCCTTTCAATGTGCATGAATTTGTGCACCAGGCCACCAGTTATACTATAGAGAAAGATAGCTCACTGAAATCACACAGTGATGATATAGTTGAGTAAGAGCTTGTATTTATTGAGAATTTACTATGATGCCAGGAACTGTTCTACATTGACTTCTGGCAACAGCCCTGTGAGACAGGTGCTATTGCCATCTCTTTCATAAATTAGGAAACCAGGGGCACAAGAGATTCAGCACCTTGCCCAGTGTCATGCTGTCAGCAGGCAGCAGAGCCATTTCTAACCAAGGCAGCCTGGCTGTAGAATCCACCTGATTAATCCTTGGGCTGTGCTAACAGGCAACCACAGCCCCAAAGCCCGATTTTCTACTTAAATGCAAAACAAACAAAACACAAGCAGAACCACTTCCTTAGAGGTTATCACTCTGAAAGACTCAATGTATGGCAGGCATGGCTTCCCAGGCAGTGGTCACAGTGTCTGTGATGGCTCTAGTTGAGACAGGATTTGTTAAGAGCTGGGGAATGGGGACCGGGAAGGAGGCAGAATGTCTCAAAAGATGAGCTGAAAGCAGACATAGAACATACTGAAGTTCTGCAGAATTTTTTTTTAGAACAAGTAGGCAGAAGTAATTACACAGTTGGAACATATTCACGATTTAAGGGCCAGTACATGTTGGATCATGAGTGCCGTGAGATGGAATCTCAGCAATAGGTTTTTGATGGTCTGGTTCAGTTAAGACAAGAGCTCATTAATACCTGGGCTCATGATTGCATAATGTGAATTAAAAAGGCAGATTAAAATACATAATTGATCTTGCATCATTCAGTGTGCCCACTTGGGAGGGATGCTTTAGTTCTGGTGGTCCTCCTGTGGTGGAAAGTGCTTTGGGGAGTCACTCTGAATTGCTTTAAGTCAGAACACCTTCAGTGATCCTGCATCACATTCCTTGTGGCCAAGATAGAGCACAGACAAAGCACAGTCAGAAAACAAAGCAAGGATACCATTCTCACTCTCTCTACTTTTGCAATTCATATTATTTAATTATGACATCTATATCCCACATTCTGGATAGGGTTCCAGGTACAAAAGGAATAGTAATATCAAGGTGCTATGAAAATCCTGGCACAGAAAACATTCTTTGGATAATTTCATGAGAAATATGCCACATGAGCCAGGCCTTGAAGGCTGGCTTTTAATAAGCAGAAGATTGAAATGGGGGTTAGAGGAGGTGGAAGTGGTGAGGCACAGCAAAATAGGTGAAATAGATATACATCCTTGGCTCTCTCAGGTAGTCCAGGTTGTCTAGAGAGCAGTATGTGCCAGTGAGAATGAAAGTAGGCCATAAAGACAGGTTGGACAATATTGCATAGGGCTTTGAATGACGATCTGAGAAGTCTGTACTTTAAAACTAAAGAAAATTAAAATTTTAAGAAATGGAAAACCTCTGAGAGGCTTTAAGCATCAGAATGACTGGAATTGTGCTTCAGAAAAATTAATGTCCTACTAGTAAATAAAATTAAAGCCTTTTTAAGTGGACATCTAAGTTTGGGGAAAAAATTGAACCAAGTCTGATGAATAAGAAAGAAGTGTGTGATATGAAGCTGTGTGTGATGTTTGGTCAAAAAACAAGGTATTGAATAAAATGTTAAATTTTATGCTGTGGCTTCTAAATGGATCTAAAGAAACTTCCAAAAAGATTCAAGAAAAGGTTTTGGAGTGATGGCAGAATCATAAACATAAGTGTAGAGAGTCTTCTCTAAAATACCTACTTTCAAGGATAAACCATTCCAGTGAAAATCAATTTGCTCCTTTAAAAGAAATCAGAATTAGCTTGGCATCTGGGGACACTCACAGCTCTCGGCACCTAGCCCAGCTTCTTTCAAACTGTCTGCTATTCACGGACTTCTGTGCAAGCTCAACTTGAGGGTGATCACTCTATGGGTCAGTCAAAGCCTATACTAACTTTGATGCTGACTGGGATGCTTTAAACATTGAAACAACCATCAGGAACAAAGGTGTGAATGAAATCACCACCATCAACATTTTGAACAATTGCAGCAATGAGCAGAGACAAGATATTGCCTTTGCCTATCAGAGAAGGACCAAAAAGGAGCTTGCATCAGCACTGAAGTCAGCCTTCACCTGAAGAGGGTGATTGGGGCCTATTGAAAACACCTGCTCAGTATGTTTCAGTGCTAAAGGCCTCCATGAAGGGGACTAATGAGGACTCTCTCATTGAGATCATCTGCTCAAGGACTGACCAGGAGTTGCAGGAGATTAACAGTCTACAAGGAAATGTGCAAGACTGATCTGGAGAAGGACATTATTTTCGACACATCTGGTGACTTCTGCAAGCTGATGGCTGCCCTTGTGAAGGGAGAAGAGCAGATGGTTCTGTCATGGATTATGAACTGGCTGAAAGATGTCTGGGATCTCTCTGAGGCTGGAGTGAAAAGGGACTGATGTTCCCAAGTGGATCAGCATTATGACTGCGCATACCTTGTGTCACCTCCAGAAAGTATATGAAAGGGACAAGAGCTACAGCCCTTATGACATGTTGGAGAGCATCAAGAAGGAAGTCAGGGAGACCTGGAAAATGCTTTCCTGAACCTGGTGCAAAGTAATCAGAACAAGTCCCTGTATTTTGCTGACCAACTGTACAACTCCATGAAAGGCAATGGGACTGGCGAAAAGGTCCTGAGCAGAATCATGGTCTCCTGCATAGAAGTGGACATGTTGAAAATCAGGTCTGTCTGAATTGAAAAGGAAGTATGGTGAGTCCCTGTACTACTAGATCCAATAGGACACCAGGGTGACTATCAGAAAGCCCTGTTGTACCTGTGTGGTGGGGATGAGTGAGGGTCTCAGGTGCTCTAGCATCCAGGAGTGGCATTCCTATGCTTCCAGCTAATTCTAGAAAATCAGCTTATAACTAATAGCTCCCTGTCCACATTCCTGTGAGGATGTTGTTAGCATTGCCCCCTGCCTATCCTCATTCAGTTGCTTAAGCATTGCCTTGCTTTCCCTTCTAGTCTTTTTAGCCAAAGAAATGCACATCCGAAGGAGCTGGAAGTGAAATCTATGGTGCAAAACACCTTGCCTCTTATGTACTGTGTCATAAACAGATGAATAAACTGAATTTTTACTTTAGAAATTAAAAGAATTAAAAATCGTAATTATTTCTTACAAGAGCCTTGGTGCACGAAATTCGTGCAAGTGTAGGCCCTCACAAGCCCGGCTGCCTCGGCCCTTGCAGCCTGTGGCCCTGCCCCCTGCCCACTGGTCATTCTGGAAGGTCTAATTAGCATATTAGCTCTTTATTATATAGGCTATCACACAGCATACTCTTGAAATAGGTTTATGGCAACCCATCACCAAAACTAGCTTCTGTAAGTACAAGTCTGTGATGGTTCTCCTGTGTCAGCTTGGCTAGGCTATAGTCCCATTATGCACTCTCACTCATCTAACTTCAGCTGTGAAGGGATTTTTGCAGATGTAATTAAAATCCCTATCAATTAATCTTAAGAGAGATTATCCTGGTGGGCCTTAATCAGCTGGAAGGCTTTCAAAACAGGGCTGAAGCTTTCCTGAGAAAGATGAAATTCCACCTGTGGACAAGAGCTCCATATCCATGCCCATGGAGTTCTAGCCTGTCCTAGTCTTTGGATTTGCATAGCCATTCCCTCTCACTTACATATAGCAATCCCTTATTTATACGTACATATATGTGTGTATACATCTATACTAATAATAGCCTAGGGGGCCATCACAACCAGGATGAACGATCAAACAGTGGGCCCCTGGCCGCCGAGGCACGCAGGCGGAAAGGGTCTGTGGGCTCTGGGCCTCCGAGGCACTGTGGCGGCAACAAGGGTCTGTGAGCCCTGGGCATCTGAGGTGCAGCAGTGGCAGTGGAGACAGAGGCTGTGGTGAGAAGGGTCTTTAACCTGGGGCCACTGAGGCATGCAGGCAGGAAGGGTCTGTGGGCTCTGGGCCTCTGGGGCATGGTGGTGGGAAAGATCTGTGGGCCCCCCGGCCGCCGAGGCACACAGGCGGGAAGGGTCTGTGGGCTCTGGGCCTCTGGGGCAGGGCAGTGGGAGAGACCTGTGAGCCCTGGGCCTCCAAGGTGCTGAAGTGGCAAGAAGGGTCTTTAACCCTAGGCCACCGAGACATGGAGGCAGGAAGGGTCTGTGGGCTCTGGGCCGCTGGGGCATGGTGGTGAGAAGGGTCTGTGGGCCCTGGGCCACCAGGGTGCTGCGGAACTCTGGGTCTTGTGCTTTTGGGGGTGTGGCCGGCCTTCAAACTGGACCGTGGCAAGAGGAGGGAGTCCTATTCCTTGCAGAATCCACTGTTGGGAGGAGGGAGCATGCCTGCCTGATCGCCCCTAACCACTCTGCCTGCCTGCCTGCCTGCCCGAGGGTTCCAGGATTGTGAGAGGGTGCAGGCTGAGCTGAGGGAACCCCCTCCCCATGCATGAATTTCATGCACCAGACCTCTAGTATATATTCGTGCACAGGGAGGGGGTGTCCATCAGCCCAGCCTGCACCCTCTCCAATCTGGGACTGCTCAGGGGATGTCCGACTGCCGGTTTAGGCCCGATCTCAGGGATCGGGCCTAAACCAGCAGTCGGACATCCCCCTCACAATCTGGGACTGCTGGCTCCTAACTGCTTGCCTGTCTGCTTGCCTGACTGCCCCTATCGCTCCCCTGCCAACCTGATTGATGCCTAACTGCTCCCACTCGCCCCCAGTTGCCCTCCCCTGCCAGCCAGGTCACCCCCAACTGCCCTCCCCTGTTGGCCTGATTTCACCCCCAACTGTCCTACCCTGCCAGCCTGGTCACACCCAACTGCCCTCCCCTGCAGGCCTGGTTGCCCCCAACTTCCCTCCCCTGCCAGCCTGGTCGCCCCCAAGTTCCCTCCCCTGCAGGACTGGTCTCCCCCAACTGCCCTCCCCTGCAGGCCTGGTTGCCCTTAACTGCCATCCCCTGCTGGCCTGATCGCTCACAACTGCCCTCCTCTGCTGGCTATCTTGTGTCAGCCATCTTGTGACATCGTGAGGGCAGCCACCTTGTGGTGGCCATCTTGTGACAATGTTGCACATGACGCCACCTAAGCTTTTATTATATAGGATATACACACAGTAAGATTTTATATACACGTATCTATGTATGTACATATACATCTCATACGGGTTCTACTGCTCTGGTTGGATTCTAATACAGTTTACTTTCTTTATGAGAGCTAATGTTATTCTACAAGGGGGATGTACTATGAAATGTACTATAAATGAATTACATAAACACCATTGTTAGAAATTGTATTTAAGTTAAAACTAAATCTGTGTGCTTTACTTTTTTGAAGTGCACTAAAAAATGTCACCATTTGTACAACTGCAGAAGCCATGGCTTCTATCACATCTCACACGGCTTTAGCGGGGGGTCAGGGAGGGGCACCTTAATCTTGGGTCTACAACTCCCTGAAATCATGTGTAAAATTTTTCTGAGAGCCCATAACTTTCACCAGATCCTCAAAGAAATGTTTCTCCTCAAATTACTAAGATTTGCTTTAGCTTATTTTGAAGGTTAATCTGTGTTTATACTCAAGTTCCCAATGATTGCTTATATATATGCTATGAATGGATAGTTGACTCTCCAGCTGCTCACTCTGTCCAAAATTATTGCTGACATTAGATTTTTTTTTCCCCGAAAGGAGATCAGGCCACTTGTAATTAGTAGGAGAAATTCCGTTTAAGTTTTTACTTGATTGAAAGCCCACAGATGCATGGTGAGATAATCCACCTAAAAACTCTACACATTATGTGTGAATCTCAAATACTCATGAAAACCAGTGATGCACAAAATACAATTTAAGTCATCTTTAGTTCATACTGAGGCTTTAAAAAAATTAAATAATGATCAATTAGCAAACCTCAAAATAATTACATTGCAAATTATTATTAACTTTTGTTGTGGGAAGAGAGATTTGCACTTACCTTACTTACTTAAATCTTTATTGTTGAAAGTACATGTTTCCTTTTCCCCCTGCATTGACCCCTCTAGTCAACCCCCATCCCCCACCCCAGGCCTTCACCACACCATTGTCTGTGTCCATGGTTTATGCATATGTGCATACAAGTTCTTTAGTTTATTTCCCACCCACCCACGCACCCTCCCCTGCCTTGCCTTTGAGATTCCACAGTCTGTTCTAGGCTTCTATATCTGTTTTGTTCATCAGTTATTTTGTTCATTAGATTCCACATATGATTGAGACCATGTGATAATTGTCTTTCTCTGACTGGCTTATTTCATGTAGCATAATACTCTCCAGGTCCCTCCATGCTCTCTCAAAGAGTAAGAGATCCTTCTTTTTATTGCTGCATAGTATTCCATGGTGTAAATGCACCACAGCTTTTTTATCCACTCATCTACTGATGGGCACTTAGGCTGTTTCCATATCTTAGCTATTGCAAATTGTGCTGCTATGAACATAGGGGCACATACATTCTTTCTGACTGGTGTTTCAGGTCTCTTAGAATATATTCCTAGAAATGGGATCACTGGGTCAAATGGCAGTTCCATACTTAATTTCTTAAGGAACCTCCATACTGTTTTCCATATTGACTGCACCAGTCTGTATTCCCACCAGTAGTGTACTAGAGTTCCCTTTTCTCCATATCCTCACCAGCACTTGTCATTTGTTGATGATAGCCATTCTGATGGGTGTGAGGTGATACCTCATGGTCATTTTCATTTGCATCTCTCTGATAATCAGTGACTTGGCGCATGTTTTCATGTCTCTAGGCCAGTGGTCAGCAAACCGCGGCTTGCGAGCCACATGTGTCTCTTTGACCCCTTGAGTGTGGCTCGTCCACAAAATACTACGGCTGGGCAAGTCTATTTTGAAGAAGTGGCATTAGAAGAAATTTAAAATTTTGGCTCTCAGAAGAAATTTCAATCGTTGTACTGTTGATATTTGGCTCTGTTGACTAATGAGTTTGACGACCACTACTCTAGGCCATCTATATGTCCCTTTTGGAGACATGTCTATTTAGGTCCTTTGCCCATTTTTTAAATGGATTGTCTTCCTTTTGTTAAGTTGTACGAGATTCTTACATATTTTGAATATTAAACCTTTATCAGATGTGTCATTACCAAATATGTTCTCCCATATAGTTGGTTCCCTTTTCATTTTGTTGATGATTTCTTTTGCTGTGCAGCTTTTTATTTTGATGCAGTCCCATTTGTCTATTTTCTCCTAAATTTCCTTTGCCCTAGGAGATGCATCTGTAAACATATTGCTACGAGAGATGTCTGAGATTTTGCTGCCTATGGTTTCTTCTAGGATTATTATGGTTTCACAGCTTACATATATATCTTCTATCCATTTTGAGTTTATTCTTGTGTATGGTGTAAGTTGGTGGTCTAGTTTCATTTTTCCCATGTATCTGTCCAATTTTCCCAAAACCTTTTATTGAAGAGACTGTCTTGACTCCATTGTATGTTCTTGCCTCCTTTGTCAAATAGTAATTGAGCATAATGAGTTGGGTTAATTTCTGGAGTCTTTGTTCTGTTCCATTAATCTCTATGCCTGTTCTTGTTGCAGTACCAGGCTGTTTTGATTATGGTGGCTTTGTAGTATAACTTGATATTTGGTATTGTAATCCCTCCAACTTTGTTCGTCTTTCTCAAGATTGCTGCAGATATTCAAGGGTTTTTTTTGTTCCATATAAACTTTTGGAAAATTTGTTCTAGATCTGTGAAATATGCTGTTGGTATTTTAACAGGAATTACATTGAATCTGTAGATTGCTTTGGGTAGTATGGACATTTTAATGATGTTAATTCTACTAATCCATGAACGCGTTATATTCTTCCACTTGTTTCTATCTTCTTCTATCTCTTTTTTCATCATCCTGTAGTTCTGAGTACAAGTTTTTTTTTTTAAATAAATCTTTATTGTTCAGATTATTACAGGTGTTCCTCTTTTTTTTCCCCCATAGCTCCCCTCCACCTGATTCCCCACCCCACCCCATGCCCTTACCCCCCGCCACTGTCTTCATCCATAGGAGTAAGATTTTTGTCCAATCTCTTCCCACACCCCTCACACCTGCTTCCCCTGCGAGTCGTCAGTCCACTCCCTTTCTATGTCCCTGATTCTATTATATTCACAAGTCCATTCTGTTCTTCAGATTTTTATTCACTTGATTTTTAGATTCACTTGTTGGTAGGTATGTATTTGATGTCATTTTGTTGTTCATAATTTTTATCTTTACCTTTTTCTTCTTCTTCCTCTTCTTAAAGAATACCCTTCAGCATTTCATGTAATCCTGGTTTGGTGGCAATGAACTCCTTTAGCTTTTTCTTGTCTGTGAAGCTCTTTATCTGACCTTCAACTCTGAATGATAGCTTTGCTGGGTAGAGTAATCTTGGTTGTAGGTTCTTGCTGTTCACCACTTTGAATATTTCTTGCCACTCCCTTCTGGCCTGCATAGTTTCTGCCGAGAAATCAGCTGACAGTCGTATGGGCACTCCCTTGTAGGTAATTAACTGTTTTTCTCTTGCTGCTTTTAATATTCTCTCTTTGTCTTTTGCCCTTGGCATTTTAATTATGGTGTGTCTTGGTGTGGTCCTCTTTGGATTCCTCTTGTCTGGGGTTCTGTGCGCTTCCTGAACTTGTAAGTCTATTTTTTTCACCAGGTAGGGAAAGTTTTCTGTCATTATTTCTTCTAATAGGTTTTCAGTATTTTGCTCTCTCTCTTCTTCTGGCACCCCAAAAATTCGGATGTTGGTTCGCTTGAAGTTGTCCCAGAGGCTCCTTACACTATCTTCATATTTTTGGATTCTTTTTTCTTTTTGTTTTTCTGGTTGGATGTTTTTTGTTTCCACATATTTCAGATCTTTGGTTTGATTCTTAGGGTATGTTGATCTACAGTTGAGTTTCTGTATATTCTTTATTTTAGACAGTGTATGCTTCATTTCTGACTGGTCCTTTTCCATTTTTTTGGCATTCTCATTAAGGTCCTTGAAGGTCTCACTAAGCTCCTCAGAAGTGTTATCAAGTTTCTTGGCGGTTTTTAGAAGATTCTTGAGTAACCTTATAAAAGTGGTTCTGAACTCTATGTCATCCAGTAGTTTGCTTTCCTCCATTTCTTTCATTCGTGACATGTTTCCGCATTTTGGCTGCTTCCCTGTGTTGATGGGGTGGCTTTGTGTGGCAGGTGACCTATAGGGGGAAGTAGCTCAGCCTCCCCAATCACCTGATGTGTACACTCTTGGTACACCCCTTTGTGGGCTGAGTGCAAAGTCTTGGTGTAGTTAAGCCTTAATTGCTGTTGGTACGCTGGGAGGAATTGACCTCCAGGCCAATCGGCTGTGAGGACTCGCTGTGTCTATAAAAACTGCTGTGCTGGAGACACGCTTATGGTGCAGGACTTGTTTCAGTGGGGCTTTGGTGCTTGCTGAGTCTGCCTCTTGAATGTGTCACTTATGGATGTGAGGAGTTGAAATCTGGTTTCTCACACTGACCACTAGGTATACTGGCTTCTGGATCTCCAATGGGGTGCAGATCAGCTATTGTCTCAGTCCACCCAGCAGGAGCTACAGTGAGAGCTACAGTTTTCTCCTCTTTGCTTGGGGTTTGGAGGTTTTGGAGCTGTCTGATCCGGTCTGCAAGTTTGTTAGATAGGGCAGTCCATTCATATGCAAAAGCTGCTGCTTGGAGCTTGGGTGGGTTTGTAGGTTGTGTGGGCGGGGTCTCAGGGCGTCACTAGGCTAGGGGGTGGCAAACAGCAATGGCTGCTAGTTAGCCGGCTCTGTGTCTCCGACTGCCTCCTGTCCCGTGCCCCAGCGCAGATAAACAATTATTCCTGTGCGCAGCTCTACAAGCAGGCCCCCCTCACTTTCCGACCTGGTATCAGACAATCCAGCTTCTCCCCGTAGGAGTTTGGGTCCCCCGCGTCTCCCCAGAAACTGTATTTCAGAGTAATCGGGGGCTTGTCTCCCTTTGGGTTGAAAAAAATCAATGCCTGCTGCCAGCCCAGATCCCGCGCCTCCGTACCTCAGCTTTTCAGCGCTTGTGCACGTATCAGTGCTCTTTTCTCTTTCCTTCTAGTTGTAGAACTTCCACTCAGCCAGCTTTCCCGTGGTTCTGGGTGATAGACGTTTTGTCTTTTAGTTGCAGTTTAAATTGTTGTGCGAGGCAGCAGTTTAGGTGTTTACCTACGCCACCATCTTGGATTCCTCCCTGAGGACAAGTCTTTTACCTCCTTGGTTAAGTTTATTCCTAGGTATCTTAATTATTTTGTTGCAATGGTCAGATTCTGATTTGATGAGCAGCCAATCAGTGAAACAAACACACATGGATAGTTGGATATAGAGGATAGATACACTGGTGTGTTCCAGCAGCAGACAGGATGTGTCAACTAAAAGGGGAACCTGCTACTTTGCTCCTGTACATGGTTCCTCCAGACCAAGAAGACATTCTCAATTAGAAAACTGGTATTTGGTTTCACCATATCCTATTACTATAATTTTTTTCTGTTCACTTTCCCTTTCCTCATTCCTTCATTGTACATAAAGTACATGCACAAGTTTGTTTAAAAAAATACTAAATGGTATGTTTTGATCATCAAATGAAGATATGATGGGAGAAAACACTGGTTTAGTGAAAACATCCCCTTTCTCCATAAGTGTGGCATGCTCATTCAGCTCTTATCCTTATATTAGAGTCCCAGTGCATGAAAATTGTTCATGGTAGGGTCCCTAGCAGCTGCCAGCTGCCAGCCAGGGCCTTCCTTCGTTCCACGCCACTCCCTGGTGGTCAGCGCACGTCATAGCAAGCGATTGAACTCCCTGTTGGTTGAACTCCCGAAGGGGTACTTTGCATATTAGGCTTTTATATATATATATAAATTTCAGTAAGTTATTTTGCTCTCACTGTTTAACAACAACAAACCATAAAAATCCTTGCATACCTTGTCTGGAGAATTTTAATCTTTTTCATTATTATTGTGAAATTAAGGAGTTTTAATAACTTTTTGTATGTATTTGTTACTTGTGGGACAATCTATCTTTAACTAGGGACAAATTACTCTAAAAGAAATGAGTCCTAGATAGTTTAACCTTCATGTCAAGTGTTTTGCTGTTTAAATAAACTTCTTGTATTTTTTTTTTTAAAAAGTCTAAAAATGGCTGTCACCTCCCAAGATCAGCCTGGTTAATATAAAAATGAAATTAAACCTTTAAAAGACACAGTTATTTTTCATTAAATTTCTCTGTATTTAATATCTCTTTAATTTAGTTACTCTACATATAAATGTGTGAGATTAATTTGTACTTACTTTTATTTAAAAAACAATTCTTTTTTGAAAATTGTATTATGTCCTAGTTGAAATAGCTATAAAAAATATTAGGCTGAAAATCCCTCAGAGGAAAGCATTAGACTAGAAGTTCTTTTGTGGTCCTTATTCTGCTGCAATTAAGGTTTTGAACAAGTTGCAACTCCTCAGGACCACCATTTTCTCCTGTGTTTAAAAAAAAAAAAAAAAAAAAAGGCCCAGTGTGGCTCAGTGGTTGAGTGTCAACCTATCAACCAGGAGGTCACGGTTCAATTCCCAGTCAGGGCACATGCCCAGGTTGCAGCTCAATCCCAGGTGTGGGGTGTGTGCAGGAGGCAGCTGATCAATGATTCTCTTTCATTGATGTTTCTCTCTCTACCTCTCCCTTCCTCTCTGAAATCAATAAAAATATGTTTTTTTTTAAAAGGAAGAAGAAAGGAAAGAAGGAAGCAAGAGAGGGCTGAAGGGAGGGAGAAAAAAAGGAAAAGACACTGGGCTGAATAATCTCTCAAGTCCCTTTCCACTCAAAGTTTTCTTGATTCTGTTAAGAAGACCTTGCCTTTAATAAATACACAGAGGTCTGCAGAGCAAAATGATAACAATAGCTACCATTGTTGGGGGCTTATTAAGTATGATGCACTAGATGAAAAGCTTTAAATAGTTTAATAGATCCATATACTAATGATTATTATTCTCCAAAAAACTTAAGTTCAAACAACTCAGTCATATAAGTTTTATGTTTGTTTTTTCAGTCACAATCCTCAATTACCAAAACGAGAAATAGTTGAGTAGACAGAAAAAATTATGAACCCAGAAAAAAAAATCAAAGTGAGACTTTTTAAAGCAGAACTTTTGGGCAAAGTCCATTGTACTAGAGGCCCCTGTTACATGCCACTGCCTGCAGGACAAATTAAACATATTATCGCAACCTGACCAAATCACCAGATGCAATGTCTTCTCTTCAGAAGACAGGATTTTAGAACCAGGCAAAAGAAGCAAGCACAAACCTGAGGTACTTCAATGTAATAGGTAATGCCATAAAATAATTCAAAACTAATCTTTAGACAGGCATAACTGGTATTTGAGTTTAAGAGAATACTTATATGTTATCCTATATTTAATATTAACACCAGGATAATACACTAAAATCTATACTAATAAAAGCCTAGGTGGTCCTCGCGCCCTCACATGACACCATCACATCATCACAAGATGGCCACCCTCATGTCGTCACAAGATGGCCACCACAAGATAGCCAGCAGGAGAGGGCAGTTGGGGGTCATCGGGCTGGCAGGGGAGGGCAGTTGGGGGCGATCAGGCTGGGAGGGTAGCAGTTAGGCATCAACCAAGTTGGCAGGGGAGTGGTTAGGGGCAATCAGGCAGGCGAGCAGTTAGGAGCCAGCAGTCCTGGATTGTGAGGGGGATGTCCGACTGCGAGTTCAGGGCCGATCCCCGGGATCGAGCCTAAACCAGCAGTTGGACATCCCCTGAAGGGTCCTACATTGGAGGGGGTGCAGGCTGGGCTGAGGGACACCCCCCCCCCATGCACGAATTTCATGCACCGGGCCTCTACTCTCTATATATAAAAAGATAGTATGCTAAGTGTCCAACCGATCGCTATGATGTGCACTGACCACCAGGGGGCAGATGCTCAATGCAGGAGCTGCCGTGACACACATTGGCCATTTATAGAGAAACAGCATTGTGGTCCTGGTGCCGACAAAGCAACACTTGGCTTCCCCCAAGTGGAACACAGGCCCCGCCACCACCCTGGAGCAACACCCCACCAAATCGCAGCCAACAGTGCCAAGACCCCATGGTACAAAATGTGGCCCACAGCCCAGCCCAGCCTGGAAACAGTGGCTGTGGGTGCCAGGTAATGATGTCACGTAGCAACGCCTGGCTTCCTCTCCCTAGTGACAGGCCATTTAACAATAAATGGCACTGTGGAGCTGGTGCCCACAAATCAACACTCGGCTTCCCCCAAGTGGGCACAGGCCCTGCCACCACCCCGGAGCGACACCTCACCAAATTGCAGCCGAGACCCCATGGCACAAAATGCGGCCCACCGCCCAGCCCAACCTTGAAATGGTGGCTGTGGGCACCAAGTAATGATGTCACATAGTAATGCCCAGCTTCCTGTCCCTAGCGACTGGCCTCCTTGGAGATTTTTCAGCCTAGGAATACGACTTGCTTTATAGCCAGGAGGAAACATTTCACACTTTAACCAAATGTCTGTGAAGCGTTTTCCCGTGCCTCATCTCATTTGATCCTCATAGAAGTCCTGGAGTAGGTAGATAAGAGTCAGTGGAATCCTATTTGCTTTTCATTAGCCAGAAAACAGAGATTCAGAAAGCTTAGAAACTTGACCCGACTGAAAAAAAGTAAGAAATGGTGGAACTTGAAAATGACTTCAGGTTTTTCTCACTGCGCAGAATATAGTCAAACACTGCTGCAGTTAAATATTTTACCCTTTGTTCTCCCTGTGTGATCTACAATAATAATCTGCTTCATGTTGTTATTTACTGCTGTGTTGCTGACAATTACCTGAAAGAGAAGTTGGGGTGCTTCACTGGGCTGGAAAAAGTTTAGCTACATCAGAAAGCAGGTCTGATTAAGCAAGTTTATTTATATATATAAAAGGCTAAGTTGACTCGCACACACGCGATATATATAACGCTCTTGCTGGTGCCAATCGCACATGTGTCATTGTCCATCGTGAATTTGGTTGACACTTCTGTCATAGAGAAAGGGTGAATAGCGATATTAAAATACCTCTTCTAATTAATTTCCTTTCAATGTGCACGAATTTGTGCACTGGGCCACTAAATTTAATGAACAAAAATCACATTTTAAATGTAAAGTGAGAGTTGAACTCAATTTCTCTAAGAAAATGAGTGCAAAAGTTAGACCTCAGAAATGGCATTTGAGACACCGAGTACAAAAATCACAACTTGATCTTTGTATTTAAAACATGAATATGAAGGAATTATAGCTGAGAAACCATGCAGAAAGCTACAGAGTTTTGAGACAGTGCAAAAAGGAAGGATCTGTTGCAGCACTATATATAAGCTGACTTAACTGTACAGAGAAGGCGGCTTTGCCTCACCTCTCTCCACATCTTCCTTGGACCGCTCTCATATGTGTCTCCTTACTAAGAAACATTCCTCCAACTAGTGAAATATTATTTGATACCAAGTTAAATAGATACCCCAGGCAACGGTGACATCTGTCTCTTCAAACTTCAGTGACGTAAAATAACTCAAAGAGCACACAGTAGTGTCTTGCATGTAGTCAGTGCCCAAGCAACATGATGGCACCATGATCATCCTCATCAATCAGGCCACTGAAGAATTACTAAAATGGCGGCCTAAAAAGTGAATCTACTCCCAACGATTCCAGTATTTTTTTAAAATGTCAAATTCTAATTAAATCTGTGATAGTTTTACTGACAGGATATATTAAGATGGCTATAATATATTGAAATTTTCAAGGTTATTTTAGTTTGAGGTGTCTGCATTCTTTTAGTTATACCCAAATGGAAGCTAGACTGACAGAAAGATTATATGAAAATCCTCCAAGTAGGAAAAATATTTTCTATAGTAATATGAGGTTCTATTTTTTTTTAATGGAAAAGGAATAATTAGGAAAGAATCCACTTCTGTATAACAAATATAAATTTTCCCATCTGCCTGAGAGGTATAAAAATAGCATCATAGATACATCTAAATAGACTGACCCAAAAGAAAAAGGTATTTCACAGAAATGTTGCTATCATCAGAACAGTATGCTTTCCTATATTTAAGTTCTATTTATTATATTATTGTTACAAGTAGCAAACTCCCTGTTCTTTCCCCAGTTTAATATACATGAATATAAAAAGCGATTGATTTCCACGTTGCCCACCCCACCCACATCCGCCTGGGTTACTAGGAAGCTATGAACTATGAACAGTTCCTGAAGGAGTGATGGTTTCCTCCTTCACTTGGTCTTGACTCCAGCATTCTACTCAGTCATCCTCTTGCTGATTTCTTTTCTGTCAAAGGAAACCAAGCCTGCATTAAAATAGCACATTCTAACTGGCATATTTGTTCACCTAGAGTCACTTGTTCTGTCAGCAAGTTTCATTTTCTAGAGGCCTTGGCAAATTATCATGGAAAAACATGCCTGAACTTATTTACTCAACTAGTTTATCACTTTGGTTCCAGGGTATATTATCCTCAGGCCTTTGAATCTTTTCTACTCTCTCTTCTACAGGTACAAACATTCCCACCCAGAAACACACACAAATACACTTATTCACTTTCTTTCTTGAGTCACCACAGCACAGCTCCGATCTTCTCTTAGCCCTGTAACCACTAGTAGACATACTTTCTTTGAAATTAGAAGTACTGTGAAAATTATGCAAAAAGCATGTACATCATAAAAACATTTTTGTCATTCTCAATATTAAGTTATTCCTTCAGTTCATATTATATAATCACTTTAAAATTACCTAACTCAGTAATTCTGCTTCTAAAGTAAAATAAAAGTTTAGGAAGAGCCTGTCCGATGTAGTTCAGTGGTTGAGCGTCAACCTATGAACAGGAGGTCATGTTTTGATTCCCGGTTGGGGCACATGCTCAGGTTGTGGGCTCAATCCCCAGTAGGGGCATGTAGGAGGTAATTGATGATTCTCTCCCATCACTGATGTTTCTATATCTCTCTCCCTCTCCCTTCCTCTCTGAAATCAGTAAAAATATATTTTTAAAAAGTCTAAGTAGAACAAGACTAAGATGAACTATTAAAAAGCCAGTTTGAAAACAAAGATGCTAAGTACACACAGACTTTACCAGCTTAAGGAAATCGATGAGTTTGTGAGCGTCTTCTCCAGTGGAGAGGTCTACAAAGTCCTTGGGCAGTCGATAACTTAGATAGGGACTCGGCTGGACTGTAGCTTCACTGTTTGTACAACGGAAAGCTGGAGAATCCTTTACAAAAAAAAAAAAAAAGGGAGTCTGTGAGAAATTTTAAGTCTCTTCTCGAAACTGAAAAAGGTTCTATCATAACAATTTCAACTTCATGTTCTCTTTTGTACTAGGCAAAGAAGAAATAAGATTCTGAAGTAAAAGAAGGCATCAAAGGCACAAAAACATTTGTACATATTCAATATGACATAAACATGGGTATCTGCAAACAGTGTCCTCGAGAGTGATACAAACAGGGTATGTATCTCTTTAGTTCCCAATGGGTCACAGGCCGCAGGCTACTTATCACTGGCCTCGAGCAATCTCATACAAACCAGAATGCTTTATAAATATTATCACTTTCTTCAGGTGCAGTTAGGAAGTATTGCCTGAGAGAATAAAGTTAATAGTAAGGGCAGGCAAGTGTTTTGAATTGCTAACACCTCTGTACTTCTTTTATGTCATTTAACTTATTTATGTATCTGTCCCATTACCTACATAAAACTGCAAACAACATTGCAAATTCAAGTATCATACTGAACAAGTCTTTACATTCTTTCATGTACAGTTGGCCTTTGACAACAGGGAGGGTGGCGGCACCGACCTCCTGAGCACTCGAAAATCTTCATGTAACTATAGTTGGCCTCAGCATATGCAAATCCCAACAGCAGAGCTGACCCTCGAGCAATGTGGGTTTGAACTGCATGGGTCAATTGGAAAAATATCCAAGTGTAAGTGGACGCACGCAGTAGAAATTCATGTTGTTCAAGGGTGGGCTGTATCTGCTTAGAGCCTGCATATGATATTTATGTGTTGCCTGTGTCAAAAAGGATTTCAGAGACAGAAGGCCTTGGGTTTGGACTCCATGGTGACAGATACCTAACTGAGGGATGGATGTGTCCGGAAGATGGAGACAGGCCAGAAGCTTGAATGGAACAAGACCTAGAAAGCAGGCCACAGTTTTGACAGACAGACCAATCATCTGACAGATATTTATGAAACACCTACTTTGTACTGGACCTTTTTCTAGGTATGGAAGATAAACTGATAAACAAGACAGGTAGACAGCCAATCAGCAAGCAAACAAATAAACTAACAAGATTATTTCAGATAGTACCAAGTGTTATAAAACAAAACCACAGGCTGCTATCATAGAGAACCAGGTAGTCTGCCAGGGAAGACCTTGCTAAAGAGATGTCTGGACTGAGAGATAGAAAGTATGACAGAAACAGCCTGGGAGGTCTGGGAGCAGAGCACAGGTCTGAAGGCAGTGGAACAACCAGTGCAGAGAGGCAAGGCTTGGAGCTGCAAGAAACAGAAGGACGGGTAGGTTTCTGTGGAGTGAAAATAGGCAGGAGGTGACGCTGGGCAAAGGTAGGAGCCAGTTCCTGTTTCCCCAACTGCCAATATAATGTTGTTTAAATTAAGCAAAAAAAGAAAGAAGGAAGAAAGGAGAGATAGAGAAAGAAAAAAGAAAGATCCAATCGTATTATTTGGATCATAGACTGAATCTTATACAAACTGATTCTATTCAATAACGGTGTCCCTCAGATTTAAAAATAACCCTGTGCTGAATAATTTACATTCTTCTCCTAGACACTCAGCTTTAATAGCCCATAACTGTAAGATGCCATTAGGGATAAAATTCCTTCTCTCATAACTCAACACTCATTAGTTGTGCCTAGCATTGTGCTAAGCCCTGGGCTACGTGGAGAGCAAGAGACTCTATGCCTGGGGTCAGAAGCTTACAGTCTGAAGCAGGACACAGGCAAGGCAACAGGCAGGCATCACGCAGTGGGCAAGTGCTTTGATAGGGAAAAAAATCTAGTTGAGCCAGATCTAGAGAAACAGGCCCAAAGAAGGCCCAGGACAGAGTAATGATGAAAAAAATCATTTCAGAGATGGACAAAAGGAAAAATGGTCACACTGAAGGCAAAGCAGCAGCCAGAAGAAACCCAGAAGGGAGAACATGCCACAGAAGCTGAGGGAAGAGATGCTATAAGAACAAGGGGGGAACACGTTCAAATGGTGGCAAGTGGTTGGGTGAGAGAAGAGCAGTGGGTCGTTCACTGGAATTAGCAACAAAGCAGGGGAGCTCTTGCCAAGAGCAGTCGATGTGGGTGGCAGGGACTGAGGCTCACTGCACTGGGGAGTGACAGGTGAGACGGGTGAGAAGCAGCAGGCAGCAAGGACAGATGACCATGTAAGGAAGTGGCTGTGACGGATATACAACTACTGAGTAGTTACAAAAAAGCAAGTTACATAGCAGCATGAGGGAACTAGTATGATCCCACTATGTAAAAATGTATGGTGCATCCATAGAAAAAAAATGTCTGGAGAATATATTAACTCAAGTGATAAGAATGGCTATTTGGAGGTGGTAGGATTTCCAGTCTTGCCTCTTTCTAATTCCCTCTCTCTCTTTTTAAATAACAACGCTAAACAACAAACCCTGTTTTAATTGGTTTATATTATTTTTTGTTAATCCTCACTGAGGATATTTTTTCCATTGATTTTCAGAGAGAGTGGAAGGGAGGGGGGAGGACAGAGAGAGAGAAACATTGATATAAGAGAGAGACACATCGTTTGCTTGCCTCCCACATGCACCCTAACCAAGGATTCGAACCTGGAACCCAGGTACATGCCCTAGACCAGGAATCGAACCCCAGACCCTTCAGTGTGTGGGCCAACGCTCCAACCACTGAGAACACTGGCCAGGGCAAAAACAAGTGTTTTAAAAAAGATGTAAAATACTCACAAGATAATACTAAATGAAAAATTTGAGATATGTAAGTTCATATGTAGTATTATCTCAATTATTTAGACACGTTTATTTTATGTGGAAAAGGCATGTTAGTATTAAAATATAAGCAGTGGGTCTCAAGGTAGTAGATTTATGGGTGATTTTAGAATTATCTTTAAAAATGAGCATGTAATACTTTTATAGGAAGAACAAAGCTTTCCAAAGCTGTTGTTTCAAGAAAGTTTGGCTGTGAAGATGAGAAGAAAAGGAGAGAGTAGCTAGGTGAAGATATAGGCATAAAGATTTTAAGATGAGATATCTGAACATGATTAACTACTGAGAGCTGGGAGTTGGTAGACAGAAAGAGACAGGAAAAACAGGAAACAAGATACATGGCAGCACAAGGTATGTGGAGAGATGGGAAGGAATGGTATGCCGGGCAGGTGGAGGTGAGACTTAGAAGGACGGCTACAGACAAGGTTGGAGGCTTACTGACAATGAAACTGAGTGATCTCACCAATGGATTATCTTTTCCTTTGAAGAAGGACGTGAAATCTCTGCTGAGATGAAAAGGAAGCCAGAGGTTCAGAGGAGCATGAAAAGGTGTGAAATGGCCACTGTGGCTGACGGAAGAGGAGCTGATGAGGGAAACAAGACACTGTAATAAGCACCCACTTGAACTTGGGGTCAAGGACATAAGGCGCCAAGAAAAAAAAATCAGAAAAAAAATATATCAGATGACCATTATTTCTTTAAATGAAGTTAAATGAATGAATCACATGCACACTTTTTCTTGCTCACCTCAAAGGGCAAGAATATATTAGTAAATCTGTTATATTCTGTACTTCCCAAGGGTACAAGTCACTGCCTATCCAAGTGCCTAAAGAACTAGCAATTGTTAAGATTAAAATATTTCCTTTACATTTTTACTTTTACTGTCTTACCTGCTCCAGAGCATCTCCTTCACTAAAATCACCTTTTAAGTTTCGTTCAGATATCAGTTCTTCCCAAGTAAACAGCAGTGAATCTGTTACCTCACCAAATGGATTAAAATCAATTAGCCACACCTTCCCCTGTAGGACAGAGAGAAAAATTAAGAGGCATGGACTAAAATCAAACATTTAAACCCTATAACCTGTCCTCCAGGCCCCACCAGAGAAAGTCCTCCGGGTTTCACTGAAAAGGGGCCACAGCTTTATCTAAAGGGAAGGTCACCTGTAAAAAAAGAGACCTAGAAAAGAAAAGCCTGACAAAGACATATATTTCAAGTCCTGCTTAGATCACATGAGAATTTTAGGTAAAAAATCCAAACAGGAAAAAGGAAAATTTCACAAGAAGTTAAACCAAGCATGACCGAATGCTTTCAGGGGGTATCTCTGATTATCTTTCAAGATTACCTTTGCCCTGCAGAGGAAGGAAAGAGCCAGAAGTTCCAGAGAACACCATTCCTTACCCCTGAGAGGCCGCTGCTGCCAAGGATGCATTTTTTTTTAAGCATATAGAAAGAAGTATGGAAATGTTCAATTTTCTTTAACTCTAATGTAATATTGGTTTGTCTATATGTTAGAGCACATGAAGGGAAGATCTAAAAAATATATCAAACTTTAAAAGAAATATCTAGTTTTTCCTACTCTGAGAGTAGAGGTGGGCAATGTGATAGCTCCAGGCTCAGAGAAAGGATCCTCCTGAGCTGGTCAGACTGAGTTCAATTAGAGTCAGGGGCACCTCAGAATAAAGGGCAGGGCGCTGACATTACAGCACTGGGGACCTGAAATCCTGCCAAGAGATTGAAGCCAATAGATCACCACAGAGATACAAGTGACATTTAGTAGATACCCGTTTCCTCCAAAATTTTATCTTTGCTCCTCTTGATTTTTCTCAAAACATTCATATCATTGCATCTTTTGTGTGTGTGTGTGTGTGTGTTTTTTTGTGATAATTAGGTTTTCCTATAAATGTGTAGTTATCATGTTTTGGTCAGACATGAGTGTGTAAAATTTCATATGCCTAATGAACTAGGTTGTTGAGCCACCATTACCAATATCTAGCACTGTTTCTCATCTCAGTTAAAGAAAAAATTTAAGAAATAATTAGGACTTGCTCCCAACAGCAGAAACATCTGGTAAGTGGCAAAGAACCATTACCAGAAGTTGCACCATACACCATTGGGTTTCTTATTTTACATAATCCCAGGAGAAAGCCTACAACTCTTTCAGGCCACTTGAATTGCTTCCTCACAGCAGGTCGGCACCCACTTGCACAGTCTTTGACTATGTGAAATAACATCAGCCATCAACTTCTTGGTATAAAGTCAGCTTTGCTTTTGGAGCAATTACTAAGATGTCTTTGGCATGCTATTTTAACAAATGGGTATTTTCTAACTTTCAAACCCTTTCTACTTGAGTTTTATAACCAGTAAAACCATCTCATTATAAAAAGAAAACACTATTGGGCCAGTTAATATAGGAATATTATGTTCTATAAACTAAAAATATGGCATACTGTAAAAAAAAAAAACACAAAAAAAACTTAAAACTCAAACAGATCACTACTTTTAGAACTAGTAATGGGCAGTTTGTTCTACAATTCAGAAGACATTCTCTAATTCAATGAAAAATAAAACCAGCTATAATCAGGTATAAAACTATCAAGATGAGGATCTTATAGCTAGAACATGGTTTTCAGGTGATAGCTCAGGCAGGAGAAATCCTAAGAAATTCTATTTTTAGGCAATCATTGAGATAAGATCCGCCCTTCCTGAAATCTACTAGACCAGCCCCACAGCCCAAATAAATCTCTGTGCACTAGAAAGACACTGTGCCAGGCACTGGTGCATAAAGAAAGACTAGCAACACAGAATTTATTCCTTCAGAGAGCTCAGTCCAGACCAGAGGACACACACACACGCACATGCATGCACACACGAAAAATAAAAACCATCCTGCAATCACAGTACACGGGGGAAATAATCCAACAGAGATAAGAACAGGGTATTATGAGACTAGTAGAATGTAAGGAGAACCTACCTAATCTGCATGGTGAAGCTGGAAAAGCTTCCCCTTAGTAACTTGGAATTTGAAGATGATGGTGATGATGATCTGGAAGGAGGGTGGATGGTGGGAGGAAAGCAGACCATTTCAGGGGGAACAACAATAGAAACTAACAGGTGTGAAGGCCATGAAAAGACAGCCCACTCTGGACACAGGTTATTTCCTAGAGTGTAAAATACATGGGGGTCCCAGAAAATTAAACGTCTTCAAACGTCTCTAGTTCCAAATCAGATTAAATTCTGGTTAAAAAATCCCTTTAAATGTAAAATGAGATTACAAGAAAGAAAGGGGATCCCAGGCACCAGAAATGAGGAGGAACCTAAAAAACAGAAGCAAGCATACAAACATTTGCAGTGGGAACTCTTGGGCGAGCTTCCTACCAGGAAGCTCAAGGCAGAGTTTAACATGCACACAGGAACAAGAGACTAGCCATGAGAAGGGAATCAGAACCAAGAAGTGAACTGAACTCCGGAGGGCTGCCACGTCAGTAAAGGGAGTTTAAGATAAAACTCCTAATGACTGGAAAAGGAAACAAAGAAGCCTGCCTTTCTCTGACCGGGGTCTGGGGAATGTGGAAGAAGCAAATGAAGTACTTGAAACTTAGAATTTTGATTCACAGATTAAAAACAAAACAAACAAACCAAGAAACAAGCTCACTGAAGATGAACCCATGGTAAAATAAATAGACTGGCTTACAAAACCAAAAATAATCAACATGAATGAGAATATGCAAATAGAGCAACCAAGGTTAAAGCCCCAAGAACTGAGGAAAATCATCATTAACCTAAAGGAGAATCTATACTGATAAAAGGGTAATATGCTAATTAGACCGGATAGACCAGACGTCTTCTGGACAAAGCCACAGTGGCTGTGAGGGCCGAAGAGGGCCGGCAGCTGCGGCGGCTGGCAGTGGCAGCAGCAGTGGGGTGATGGGGGCAGCGCCTTCCCCTGATCTGCCTGGTCACCTCCTGCAGAGGGAGGCCAGACTGTGGCTTAGGCCCGCTCCTCACCCCCGCCTCCCAGTGCATGAATTTTCATGCACCAGGCCTCTAGTATAAGATAAAGATATTAGTGTTAGGACAACTGGGTGAAAATCCAGAAAAAGACATAGTTAGATCCATATCACATACCAGGGCAAATGCAAAGTAGATCAAAGATTTAAATATACAAGAAATAAGTCATAAAAGCTAGAAAATAAATGGAGGTATTATTTAAAATTATGACTCAAATTCAGAAGTCATAAAATAAATAACATTTTATCTTCATGGTAAAAGATTAATAAAATGGGATAATCCCATTCCTATATTTTAAAGGATAATAAATAAGACAATAAAAAATGAAAAACACATAGAAATGACCCTTTCAAAAGATAAAATGCATCCTAATGCATAATAAGAAAAAAAGAAATTGAAACTATACTGAAACACCACTTTTCATCTATCATACTCTGTGGGCAAGCTTTAAGGAAATATTCAGGTACATTTCTGATGGAATTACTTGGTGTAACTTCTACAAAGGGTAATCAAAATTAAAATACATTTAGCCTTTTGAGCTAGCGATCCCATTTCTAGGAATTCATCCTGCAGATATACTTGCAGATGTATGAAACAAAATATATATCGGATGTTCATCACAGCACAATTTGCAAAAGTCTAGAAAGAACTTATGTGTTCATCTATAGTGGAGTAGCTAAACAAACTAGACGGTGTATCCACAGCACAAAACACTGTGCCACAGTAATAAATTAGAAAGCTCTCAAAGATACATTGTTTTTTAAAAATGTTTAAAAAGCAAGGTGCAGACTGTATATCATATGTTAACTCTATATAAGAAAAATGAAAAAATAAGTACATTACCTTTTTTTGGGCATCAAGAAATACTGGAAGGATATAAAAAAACGAATAAAAGTGAACTTGTAGGAGAGCAGAGGGTCAAGGGTATATTTTCACACTGATTTGTTTTTTAAGCAGTGTGAATGTATTATAAATTAAAAACTTAAAAATAACTAGGTAGGTTTACAGAGCAGTATTTTCCAAGGGCTAGGGTTCAGGAAGTCATGGGGAAATTTTGGGAGTGAAGCAGTTCTATATCATCATTGTAATAGTGATTACACAACCAGATGTTTTTTCAAACTCATAGAACTATACACTAAAAAGGGTTAATGTCAACTCTACGTAAATTATATCTAAAAAAAAAAATCTAAGGAAAAAAGATCAGCAGTTTTAAATGATTTAAAATATAATGGAAATCAAAACCCTAAAACACAAGATACTGCCCTATACAATAAAAGGCTAATATGCAAGTCAACCGACCGGTGGAATGACCGGTTGCCATGACACGCACTGACCACCAGAGGGCAGACGCTCAATGCATGACACGCAATGACCACCAGAGGGCAGACGCTCAATGCAGGAGCTGCCTCCTGGTGGTCAGTGTGCTCCCACAGGAGGAGCGCTGCTCAGCCAGAAGCCAGGCTCACGGCTGGTGAGCGCAGAGGCGGTAGCGGGAGCCTCTTCCACCTCTGCAGCAGCGCTAAGTAGTATAAAGAACCCAATGTATCTAACACTCAGTTTCCAGTAATTTTGTTGATCCCCATGGCTGATCTTTCATCTATATCCCCAAATCTGTATTATTTTGAAGGCATTGTCAGGCATCATTTCATTCATGAAATAACAACAGGTTTTAACAACATTATTAAGCTTAATCGAACAAACAGCTGCAGAAACCTGACACATTAGTAACTGCTTTCTTTTTCAATCATATATAGAACAGCTATAAAAAAGTGACCAAGTTGCAAAGCCAATCTCAACAATATTAAAGACTCAAGGCCAGACATAGTACCAGAACAGTAATATAAGGGGCCTGGAATAATTTTTCAAGTATCTAAGGGCAATTACTCTAAATGCTAGTGGTGCATCAGCATTACATAAGGAGCATCTTACAATACATAGTCCCAGGCCTCATGCCAGACCATCACTTTACATACACGAAATTAGAATCTATCAGCACTGACTCAACTCGCCAGCCGCAGTAAGAAAGCAGACACTTCAAAATATTGCCAAGCCCACACACTTTAGATGTATTTCATATGAGACCACATAAAATAAGAGTTAATTTTCCATAAGAAAATTCACAAAATTACATATTTAAGAAAGTGCCTAACAAATGGTGATACTTACTAAATGCAAATTAGTTTTACATCACGGTTTAAATCTCAGAAACTTTCAGGGTGTTTATACTGGTATGTTTCTTACTTTAAAAACATACAGTAATTTTCATTTTATAAGATCACAGCAGTAATTACTTATGCACGTCTCCAACTTCAATTAAGACATTTGCAGAACTGGATATTTGCCAGGGAAATATTGAGAGACTGGTAAATTCTAAATTTTCAAATGCCATTAATATAATTGCATTAACACATAATTGCTTCAATTTTAGTATCTGTAAAATGGGAACAAATAATACGTACCTCACAGGAGTATACGGATTGAGATACTGAATTAAATGAGAATAAAGCTCTTCTGTGCTGCACATTCAGGGCAAAGGGCTAAGTTTACTCCCTAATTGACTTGATCCAGCTTGCTACCATGCCAATGCCCTGGGTTTCAAGTCTCGAGATTAAGCTCCTCGAGGTCAGCAGATCATCTTGTTAGAAGCTTCGTATTAGAAGCATAGCATCTAACACATCAGAGGCTCTCAAATAATGCTAAAAATAATTATCTAAATATCAAATGACAAATTCCTGGCCACATTTAAGTATGCAAACAGGTCAGATGTGCCCTGGACTGCCTTTTGTCTGCTCATCCTAGTACAGGCTGGGAGAGAACTCTACGGTTCTGCTTAGACCTTTAAAACCACTCTAGAGAGATTTCACTAGTCAAGGACTGGAAAAACTGTGTGTAGGGAGGGGGCCAAAGGAGGAGGGAATATCTGATTATTTCTAAATGTTATCTTGAAAAGAGGCTTTGTTGAGAAATAAATAAAAGTGTGCAAACTGAACTATTTTAAGCACGCCCAGACTCCTCACAACAGTGGAAAATAGGATACAGGTGGCCATTTAGTTATCTGTTAAGTTAATAATGTCTAAAATGCAAATTAAAACCTCAAAAAGATGTCACCTCACACCTGTCATAATGGCTATCATCAATAAATCAACAAACAAGTGTTGGTGAGGATGTGGAGAAAAGAAAATCCTAGTGCACGTTTGGTGGTATTATAAATTGGTGCAGGCAATTAACCACCATGTACAGTGGTTCCTTGAAAAATGAAAAATAGAATTACCTTATGACCCAGCAATTCCACTTCTGGGTATTTATCTGAAGAAACTCAAAACATGAATTTAAAAAGACATATTCACCCCTATGCTTACTGCAGCATTATTTATAACAATTAAGATATGGAAACAACCTAAGTGTCCATCAATAAACAAATGGATTAAGAAGATGTGGTATATGTATACAAACAATGGAATATTACTTGGCCATAAAAAAACAATGAAATATTATCATTTGCAACAACATTGATGGACCCAAAGGATATTATGTTAAGTGAAACAAGTCAGACAGAGAAAGACAAATACCATATGATTTCATTTATATATAGAATCTAAATAACAAAATAAAGGAACAAACAAAAACTAACTCATAGATACAGAGAACATATTGAAGGCAGCCAGATGATGGTGTTGGGGGTATAAATGAAAAGGGCAAAGGATTAAGATATGCAAATTGCTAATTATAAAAACAATCACAAGGATGTAAAGTACACCATAAGGAATATAGTCTATAATATTGTAATAACCAAGTCAGATGGGTACTATGTCTAATCACTTTGTTGTACACCTAAAACTAATAACAATAAATGTTGTATGTCAACTGTAATAAAAAAAAATTTAATTAAAAACAGTAATGAAGACCTAGATGGGTAGCTCAGTTGTTTAAAGCATTGTCATCTACGCCAAGGTTGCAGGTTCAACAAACCAATGTTTGTCTCTCTGCCCCTTCTTTTCTCTCACTAAAATCAATAAAATAGTAATAATAATAATTAATAATGATAATAATCCAGAGACTTTCAATCAAGATGGTGGTGTAGGTAAATGTGTTACTCGCATCCTTCCACAACCATATAAAAATTAAAACTAAACAACAGAAAAACCATCACTCAGAACCACCTGAAATCTAGCTGGATATAAGTCCTACAACTAGAAACTTAAAGAAACTATGTTGTCTGCTAGGAGATACGGACATAAGGAATGGAATGGTCCCACACCCACATGTACTGAATAAAAATCAGAAGGGCTATCTTGGCTGCAGAGATCCACCCTGAGGAGCAAGGGGTCCCAGCTCCACACCAGGCCTCGAAGTCCAGGGTTCCAGTCCTGGGAAGAGAAGTCCCCATAAATTCTGGCTGTAAAAACCAGTGGGAATTGAGGCTGAGTGAGAGGGAGGGCTACTGAAATTTCTTTAAGGGACCTGCACACAGACTTACTCTGACTCACTCCCTCTGAGCTGGGACAGCAGCCCAAAAGGCACCAGGGACATACGGGGAGAAATTGAAGTGTTTGGCATGAGGGCCAGAGCTGGGAGTGGAGTGCAACTTTCTCCCAGACAAAAGTGCTGGCAGAGGCTATTGTTCCTTTGATGAGACCTCCACCCCACAGACGGCAAGTGCGAGTCATATATGAGTCTCCATCAACGTGGCTATTACTGTTTGTCCCACCCTAGTAATTACCTGAGATCCCACCTCACCAAACTTGCAAGCCCACTCAACTGGTTTCCATTGGCTTTTCCATATGAATTACTTGTCTTGGCTCAGGTTTCAGACTTTCCTAAAATCTCTCAAACAAGTGGCAACTGGCCTCAACATATACCACACCTCTTGCTAAGTGGCCCCAGGTCTGGCACTAGTGGCAGCTGGCCTTGGTTCACAGATGAGCCTTTCATGGGCATCTCCAAGCCCAGCACAGGTAGCAGGCAGCTGCAGATCACTTTGTAGCTCAAGCCAGGTGGCCCTGGGCAGAACAAAGAGGCTTTGGCTGACCTTCACCCTCACCTCCTAGGAGGCCCCAGCATACCTGATGGATAGCTTGAGACCCACATCGAAACACTGCCCAATCATCTCCACAGTGACACACCCAGGGGGCAGACTCAGCGGGCACCACAGCCCTAATGAAATAAGACCAACTGTGTGAAGTGCCATTGCACAGCTGATTCTCCATGGTGGTCACAGCCAGTCCTTGCCATGGATCAGCCAGGGGGTAAATCCCTCCCACTGATATGCCAACAGCAATCAAGGTTCAACGACAACAGAAGGGTGTACATAGCCACATTGGGGAGAGGGGAAGGGACACAACTGGAATGCCCAGCTTGGGTAGTCAGGGAGGCTGTGCCACTAGACCCTACAGGATACATACTACATTAGACCATTCTACCAAGCCCAGGAGATGTAACAGTTCTGCCTAATACATAGAAACAAACACAGGGAGGGTGCAAAATGAGGAGACAAAGAAACATGTCCCAAATGAAAGGACAAAACTCCAGAGAAAAAAACTGAACAAAATAGAGACAAGCAATCTACTAGCTGCGGAGTTCAAAACACTGGTTCTAAGGATGCACAAGGAACTTAGTGAGGACCTCAACAGCATAAAAAAGAACCAGTCAGAAATGAAGAATACACCAACTGAAATAAAGAATAATTTACAGGGAATCAACAGGAGAGTAGGTAAAGCCAAGAATTAAAACAGTGATTTGGAATATAAGAGATCAAAAAACACCCAATCAAAACAACAAAGAGAAAAAAGTATCCCAAAAAATGAAGATAGTGTAAGGACCCTCTGGACAACTTCAAGTATACCAACATTCACATCATGGGTGCCAGAAGGAGAAGACAGGAAGAAATAGAAAACCTATTTGAAAAAAAAAACATGTGAAGGAAATAGGCATACAAGTCCAGGAAGAACAAAAAGTCCCAAACAAGATGAACCCAAAGATGCCCACACCAAGATGCATCATAATTAAGATGCCAAAAGTTAAAGACAAACAGAAAATCTTAAAAGCAGCAAGAGAAAAGCAGTTGGTTACTTACAAAGAAGCCCCCATAAAACTGTCACCTGACTTCTCAAAAGAAACTTTGCAGGCTAAAAGGGATTAGCAAAAATATTCGAAATGATGAAAAGCATGAATCTACAACCAACATTACTCTTACTAGCAAAGCTATCATTTAGAATTGAAGGACATATAAAGAGCTTCCCAGACAAGAAAAAGCTGAAGTAGTTCATCACCACTAAACCAGTATTACATGAAATGTTAAAGAGTCTTCTTTAAGAAGAAGAAAAAAAAGATTAAAATTATGAACAATACATTGGCAATAAATACATATCTATCAACAAATGAATCTATAAAATGAAATAAATGAAGAAGCAGAACAGAAACAGACTCATAGATACAGAGGACATTTTGATTTTTGCCAGATGGGAAGATAATTGGAGGGATGGGTGAAAAAGGTAAAAAGATTAAAAAGTGCAAATTGGTAATAACAGAATAGTCATGGGGATGTAAAATACAGCATAATATTCTAATAACCAGGTTATGGTGTCAGATGGTTACTAGATTCATCAGGATGATCACTTAGTAGTAAGTTATGTAATGTCTAATCACTGGGGTGTACACCTGAAACTAAAATAATATTGTATGTCAACTGTAATTGAAAAATAAAAAATAATTTAAATTCTTAAAAATTCCCTAAATTTGTTGTACATAATTAATTACTGATAGTATGTCTTCTAATGTTAAGTATATTTTAAGGAGAGGTTCTAGACCACTGTGACTTTCAAACACCTTAGTTTGAGAAAATATTTTTTGAGCAGTAGGCCCTTTACATTCATAATGGCTATGTAGTCCACTTATAAGATCAGTCCTTGTTTTAAAGTAATCATACGTAGTGTTTACTTACCCTACTGTCTCTATATATATCGAATACAACTGTAAAAAAAACACAAAACTCAAAGTTAATAACAATCTACTTGTTTTATGATCTAAGCCAGCGGTCACCAACCTTTCGGATCTCATGGACCACCAGTTGGCAACCGCTGCTCCAAAGGTTTCCTTAAACCAGCAGTCGCAAATCTTTCGGACCTCACGGATCATCAGTGGTCCATGGACCACCAGTTGGCGACCGCTGATCTAAGCCTCCTTTTGAAAATTAAAATGCATTTTATTATTAGTCCAAGAGTAGAATATAATTAACCTGGAGGACTTCATACTTCTAAATCTCAAAACTTTAAACATAAAATGCAGTTTTTTTTATATAATTTTGTTTTTCCTTTCTCTACCCTCAGCCATAATCCATTATATTTTTTTAATTATTTTAAATATATTTTTATTGATTTCAGAGAGGAAGGGAGAGGGAGAGACAGAAACATCAATGATGACAGAGAAAACATTGATAGGCTGCCTCCTGCATGCCCCTACTGGGGATTGAGCCCACACCCTGGGCATGGAATTGAATCTAGGACTCTTTAGTCCGCAGGCCAATGCTCTATCCACTGAGCCAAACTGGCTAGGGTTTATTATAATCCATTATATTTAAAAATTCAAACCAAACACCAACATCATCTCAACCAGTTCACCATAATAAATAGGTTCTATGTTCCAATAAAAGAAGCACCAATCAATGGGGTGGGGAATGAAATGAGTAAACTTTGTAGTATGGAAGCATAAAATCTAGCTATGCTTAATTTTCTTTTTAAATCAAATCTACCATAGAACCAGGCTTGGCAAGTAGAAAAATGGTAAATCATAGTAGATATAATTTTAAGATGCATAAAAACTTTCTCTCATATACAATATACTTTCAATTCTTAAAGCCAACTCACAAAAGTTTACTATATAACTGATGCTATCTGATAATTTAAAGAAATAATCTAAGAAGGCAGATCAGTCATCTAGCTAATTTAGTCCTAATAACAGAAGCATTACATCATCTGTAGATAGATTCTTTGAAATATATAATGAAATATCTAAAATGGCAGGCTAAAAAACTCTCAGTATTAAAAAGGGACTCTGATCAGCCCCAGACAGTTTGGCTCAGTGGATAGAGCACTGGCCAGCAGATTGAACAGTCCCAGGTTCAATTTTGGTCAAGGGCACATACCTCGGTTGCAGGTTCCATCCCCTGCCCTAGTCTGGGCGCGTGCAAGAGGCAACTTATCGATGTGTCTCTCTCACATTGATCTCTCTGTGTGTCTCTCATCCTCCCTTCCACTCCCTCTAAAAATCAATGAATACAAATTGGCACATAGGAAAAAAAAAATCAACAGAAAAATATCCTCCGGTGAGGACTAATCAAAAAAGAAAAGAAAAAAAAAGGGACTCTGATCAAATAAGATAAAATTAACATGCAACCATCAGCAATATCAAATAATAATATAGCAAAACACTTAAAATAGTGTTCCAAATCCTATCTATAATAATAAAAGCCTAAGCAACCATCGCAACAGAACAGAAGACCGAACAGGCTGTGTGGGGAGACCAGGCGGCAGTGGGGTTAGTGAGGGGCAACCAAATGACCGAACAGCAGGCTGTGTGGGGCAACCAGGCCAGCAGAGGGATTAGTGAGGGGCAACCAAACAACTGAGTAGCAGGCTGCATGGGGCAACCAGGTCCGCAGGGAGGGCAGTTGGGGGCCACTAGGCTGGCGGGGGCAGGATAGTTGGGGGCAATTAGGCCGGTGGGAAGGCAGTTAGGGGCAAGCAGGATGGTGGGGAGGGACAGTTGGGGGTTACCAGGCCAGCAGAGGTGGCAGTAAGGGGCAACCAGGCTGGCAGGGGGGGCAGTTGGGGGCAACCAGGCCGGCGGGGGGGGGGGGGCAGTAAGGGGCAACCAGTCTGGTGGGGTGGGGGCACAATTAGGGGCCACCAGGCCAGCGGGGGTGGCAGTTGGGGGAGACTAGGCCAGCAGTCTAGTCTCCCCCAACTGAAGGGGGCAGTTAGGGGAAATTAGGAAGGCAGGCAGGTGAGCAGTTAGGAACCAGTGGTCCCGGATTGTGAGAGAGATGTCCAACTGCCAGTTTAGGCCCGATCCCCAACTGGCAGTTGGACATCCCCCGAGGGGTCCCAGATTGGAGAGGGTGCAGGCTGGGCTGAGGGGACCCTCCCCCTTGTGCACAAATTTCGTGCACCGGGCCTCTTATCTATATATATAAAAACCTAAGCGACCATCACAACTGAATGGACAACCGAACAGGCTGCATGGGGCAACCAGGCCAGCAGGGGGGTTAGCCTCTCCCGCCTCTGCAGCAGCGAGCAGGTGGGCAGTAAGGAGCGAGAGGTCCCGGACTGCAAGAGGGATATCTGACTGCCGGACATCCTGCAAGGGGTCCCAGACTGTGAGAAGGCGCAGGTCAGGCTGAGGGACCTCCACCCCCAGTTCACAATTTTCATGCACCAGGCCTCTAATTTTAAAATAAGTGCCACTGTGAAATAAGGTTCATTAACACTATGTATTTCATGACATTTCATTGAGTCATTAAAAAATACTTACAGTCTTCATCTAAAAATTTATACTGTATATGTTTCTTGAAGAAGCCTTGTATGCATTTGCAAATCTCCTCCTTTTGTTTAGAAATATGATCATAGTATTGTGTATAATCCCTTTGAGAAATAGCTGGCAAGAAAATATTTATATTCCGTTAATACATAATATTCAGAAAACACCAAAATATGATGTAAACTCTTCTTGACAGAACCATTACAGTAGATCAGAAGACCAATTAGAAAAATACTGATTGAACGATAGAAGTATCCGTTGTAAAGGTTTATATGGATAGGTCAGTGGTCGGCAAACTCATTAGTCAACAGAGCCAAATATCAACAGTGCAACGATTGGAATTTATTTTGAGAGCCAAATTTTTTAAACTTAAACTTCTTCTAACGCCACTTCTTCAAAATAGACTCGCCCAGGCCGTGGTATTTTGTGGAAGAACCACACTCAAGGGGCCAAAGAGCCACATGTGGCTCGCGAGCCGTGGTTTGCCAACCACTGGGATAGGTGAATCCCATAGTTCCATACTGCCAAGCATTCTTACTTTAGAAATAGTAGTTATTTTTATTTAATATAATGGAAAGAATTCAAAGCCATAAATATGCCTATTATGTAAAAAAATGAAAGAACCAATTTTTACCCTGCACACATAGTCAATTGCTTTTCTTTGATTTTTCCAATGAACTCTCTATAAATTGCTATTCTTTGGCACTTTCTTTGGGAAAATGTAAAATATTCCTCACTATATGTCTTTAATATTTATATTGTACTTCATAGAGGCAGTCTATTTTTCTTGTTCATACATGCCTTCACAAGCCTGATGTTTCAAGGCATGGAAAAGTAAACATTCCTTTCTTCAGAGTGCTTTGTTGATATTATTCTAAATAAACTAAAGAGACTATTAGAAGAACTCCTTCGATTTGTTCTATGCATAGGAAAAAAGTTCTGTGTACTAAAAGAAGGGCTTCCACCCAATTTCTTAATCACATGCTAATATGCTCCCTTCTTCAGCTGTACTTAAAGTGCAGCTTTTTCAGGAATGCCTAATAATATGATGAATTTCAACACACCAAGTTTCTTTGAAGTAAGCTAATAAATTCCATCATATTCAATAAATAAGCAATATTGATTTGATTTTGTTCAAATTACACTTTTCTTGTTTGAAGATAAATTTTAGTTCATGAAAAACGTGCAGACAAAAAGAGAGAGAGAACAAATTATCTTCCATATTTAATTTCATCACAGCAAACAAACTAACAACCTGAAAGAAAATGGGTGGCTTTTAAAGTAACGCACTTACTTGTCCACATATTTTCTCTTGTTAGAATAATAAAGTGTTCCAGTAATAGAAAATAACTTGACTTTTTATGATGCTTGAAATAAGTAGTGTATAGCTAGTAATACTTAGGACAGTCCCAAAGAGAAAGCAGGTAGCATTAGATATATCCTAAATTGGGAAGAATAAGGACCCTCACTTTCAACCCAGAATCCAGACATGGTGAATTGACAATGCTATGTTCTGTGGAAACTGAATATGGCCTCAGCATTTCAAAGTCAGTTCAACTGGTTAGAGGAAGAGTCTTAGATAAAAACTGATTGCTACCCCTGTCCTAATTACTAGAAATTTCCTTCCATCAAAAGCTTTTCTGTTTTAAACAATTATTTTCAAGGGTAAAAGAACTTACCAATAAGCTTGTTTTCCTTGACAAAACATCGGAACTCAGCTCCAGGAATTAATTCACACCATTTTCGAAGAACAAGCTGTAGAAAAAAGAAAAAATGTAACACAACTATATAACAAAGGATGTTTACTAGTCTAATAGACAATTTTATGCCCTATGTCTTAACACTTGCCATTATTAAAATATTTTTAAAAGGAGGCATCAGAAAACATTAATGTGAGATACAGGGAACAGAGTTGTGATCTATTAGTCTACTAAACAGGAAACTGTATTAAACTCTTTATGACAAAATGCATCTTTATTTATTGTTTGTTTGACAGGTCCGATATAATATAGACCCCCAAGGATGATGAAGTCAAGTCTTATCACTGCTGTGCCATAAGTTGCCCTATAATTCCTATGTTCTTCTCTCCTTTAAGAATATAATCAATACAATAATTTCAAATTATCTACCTTAAACACCATTCCATAACACGTATTCTGCTAAAATTATTATTATGGCTTATTACAAAGAATCAGTACAACCTTTCCATGATGTTGGCATTATTTTAAAGTAAACCAATTCTATCAGTGACCCAAGTCATAAATGGGTCTTCTTACTGTAATTATTATTTAGTATACTATTTATACATTATTGAATTGCTGCAATTTTATAAATAGAACAGTTGATAAATGTATGCTTCTGAGTTTGTTTTAAAATGTTCTTTGGAGAACATTAACTCTAATAAATGATTAGTGTCTCCAGTCTCCCTTAGCCTGTCATACTGTTCTTTTCCCTCTAAAACCTGTGAGACAGAACTTGAATTACTCTCCATGCCATTCCAAATCCCCCAATGGGCTCAGGACTCTCCCTCCCCACATCCTGTGCTTCCCACAGTTTACTGTGCACGATATTCTATAGCAAGCACGTATCATGTTGTTATATGATAATTTCATATAAGTATCTTATCCCTACTAAACAGTAAGTTCCTTAAGGGCAAGGAATTAATTCATTTCTGTGTTCCAGCACAAGTATGTAATACACGGCAGGTGCTTAGGAAATGTATGTCAAATAAAAGAGTAAACATGTAAAATAAGTAGCCACTAAAAATCATGATAAAAAGATCAATGATCTAGGAAAGTGCCTGCACTATGCTATAAGTATGATGGGGAAACAGTACACAAATGGCTTTATGAAGTGTGCATGCATACACACACACCCTCAAATGCTAATACTGAGGACATATCTAGGTAATAGTTTCATATTTCCTTGTAGTTTTATATTTTTAATAACTTGCTTTTCTTAAAAAACTATATGGTTAAAATATAACTTAGAAATTGTAAATACACTGGTTTCTTTTTTGTTTTTTAATCCTCACCCGAGGATATTTTTCTATTGATTTTTGGAAGGGAGAAAAAGAGAGAGAGAAAAAAAATATTGACGTGAGAGAGACACATGAATTCAGTCCACAGGCTAATGCTCTATCCACCGAGGCAAATTGGCTAGGGCTAAAATGAACTGATTTAAATTTTCATCATTATATATTCTAGGTTAAGCTTTGAATGTGTCAAATTATTTTAAAAGAATCTAAAAGAACCCCAAACTAAAATATTATGCTGTTCTTATCTATTAAAAGCATATGCTGGCATACATATTTTTTATAGCCTTGGTAACTTTTTAAGCAAAAAAGAAATAAGCAATTGTTGCATACTAATATTAAATTTTTAGAAAATTTGCATAAGCATTATTGAAGTAATGTTTCGGACAGGTACTACATACATCTGTGGTTGACTAAAAAAATACAAAAAGGTGAATCTTTGCCATCTAACCCCTTTGTCCTTCTCCTCAGAGGCAAGCAGTGTTGTCAGGTTCTCATATATCTCTCAGAAGTATTCTAGGAATATGTGAGTATACAGTGTATGCATATATCTTTTTAGATACATGCAGACAAGAGCACATAATACATAGGATTCTGCTTACAACTTTTTTCATTTTCATTAC
This sequence comes from Corynorhinus townsendii, assembly GCA_026230045.1. Lineage (NCBI taxonomy): Eukaryota > Metazoa > Chordata > Mammalia > Chiroptera > Vespertilionidae > Corynorhinus > Corynorhinus townsendii. The sequence continues at coordinate 140,123,732 of JAPDVU010000001.1, read as the reverse complement.
TCTAAGAATATTATTTTTTTAGGCTTTTCAAACTAGGTTTTTGCATCTTCAGGAGTCCTGGAACTAATTCCCTGTACATATTGAGAGACAATATTTTCCTACATACACTCTATAGAAAGAGAATGTATATTTTTATATGTATATTTAATAAATTTAAAAATTCAATGACCCTAGGTTCCTAAAGAAATTAATCCAAAAGTTTTCATTCATTTCACTTAAGAATAGCAGTTCTCAATACTTCTTCCCATAGGTTTATCAACTTCATTCAGATTTTTAAAAAGTTTCTTACCTCATATTCCATACAAGGATCTGGGGAATCATCAGTACAATGGATAAATCTTTGAGGGGGGGAAAAATGTAATTGAATCTCTTTTAATAGTGTCAGTTTATGCATACACATAACTTATATTAATGTAAGATCAGGTTTTACTAAAAGTATCCAGAAACAGAAGAATAATTTGAATTCAATGAACCTGTATTAAGCACTACTTGATATCAGGTATTAATCTAACCCCCTGAAATATTGTTTCATTAGTCTTCAAAACCACTAGATGAGCTACTATAATCTTCATTTTCCTGTCAAAAACAAAAAAAGACCCTGTAAAGACCAAATTGGCAACCAAGCCAGGACTATAACCTAAATCGTGTCAACTGCAGGATTCCAAATGAAGGCAAGATGGCACTGCTGGTTTGCAATTCTCACTGTGTTCTTTAGTAATGATGCAGAAGTCTCTATGGACATCAACTCTGCCATCTAAAGTCACAGAGTTAATCTAAACTTTCTCCCAAATGCCACTTAAAAAATCGTTGATAGAACTAGTTATTCCTCCATTAAGTATATTGCTTCCTCTTCTAATCCTTGTAATATGCCAATCGACAATTTTTCATATTGTTTATTAAATGTTTACCTATGCCAAAGCCTCACTAGGCACTGGGAATGCTAAAAAGATTAACAGTCTCTTGACCTGGATGTTAGTCTGGTGAGGAAAGACTAACAAGTGAATGAAGGATTTAAAAACACTGAAAACATAAATAAAAATACTCTGATAGCACAAAGAAAGAGATTGGCTCTTGTGACGGGGGAGGGAAAGAGACAGTCAAGAAGACTTCATTCAACAGGAAGAGAAGGGCCTGCATTTAAGGCAAAGGGAAGTGGTGTTCAGTCAGGGAAGGAAGTGAGAACAGTCACACAGTATCATAGAACTACTAAAGGTCAGTACTGATGGAGTGTAGAAGGCAAGGGGAGAACTGCCAAAAGATGAGGTTGGGGAGAAATTTTGGACAAGGAATGACGGGTCTTATCTGTCTATTGAGGAAGGTTGTACTTTCTTATACAGAAACTAGAGGCCCGGTTCACAAAAATTCGTGCACTCAGGGGTGTCCCTCAGCTCGGCCTGTGCCCTCTTGCAGTCTGGGATCCCTCTTGCAGTCTGGGAGCCCTTGCTCCTTACTACTCAGCTCATGCTCCTTAGCGCTGCCTCAGAGGCAGGAGAGGCTCCTGCCACCACCGCTCCACTCACCTGGCTTCTGGCTGAGCAGCGCTCCCCCTGTGAGAGCGCACTGACCACCAAGGGGCAGCTCCTACATTGAGCATCTGCCCCCTGGTGGTCAGTGTGTGTCATAGTGACCAGTCGTTTCACCATTTGGCATATTACTTTTTTATTATATAGGATGGGGAGCTAGAAGAAGTTTCTAAACATGAGACAAAGATCACTCCATTTAAGCTTTAAGAATATCACTATGGCAATGGTTCTGGGTAGCCTGGGGAAGGGATGGCAAACCAGAAGGTAGAAAGACCAGGTGGAAGCTTGTTTAAATAGTCCTGGGGAGAGTTTAATTAAGGCAGTGGGAGTGGAAATAGAGAGAAGTACTACATAAAGGTATTTCAAAGGCAGCATCAATATTACTTCTTGACTAACTGAAGTGAGGGATGAGGGAAAAGAGGCCTGGATGCTTCTGGGTGTCTGGCTCTGATGACTAGCTGGAGGGTTATGAGAATGCCATTCACTAAGACAAGGAAAAGCAGAAGTAAGGTGAGGAAAATATGGAGGATAATTATGTTTGCATATGTAGAGTTAGAAACATCCTGGGAGAAACACACAGAGATGTCTAATAAGCAACTGGAAAGCAAAAGAAGGAGTAGCTGAAGATAATTTTCGGGGAGTAATCATCACATGGGTACAAGAGCTGAAGTCCAGAAAGCAGCAGTGATCACTTCAGCAGATGACAGAATCCTCGGGAAAACCAACAATTCAAGAGTGAGTAAGACTTGTGGTCAAGAGACATTTTTATAAAAACAATACACAAGTAACACAAAAATACCTTTAAAGATGTCTTAAGTAATTCACAAGTAAAAGTGAGTATAAAAAGCTTTTAAATTTCTCTGAGTGTATGAGTAGGCTAGAATTCTCTGTGATCATTTAGGATTTACACTACAAATAATAGCAATTCTAATTTATTTGGTTGGCCAAAATCCTCAGGAATAGAAACTTTTATTCTAATAATGAGGCACTGACTGATATAATCTGAATCACAAAGACAGGCACACAGAAGGTGCTTTGTTAAAGTGGGTTCTCTCTGTGCTAGTGAACAGACACCATATGAAGCATCTTACTTCTGCTGCTTCATTTAATCCTTGCTAATCCCACGAGAAAGTGCTAATATTATCCACATTTATAACATGACGATACCAGGGTGAGAAATCAAATAAAAGCACTAAACCACATATTGCACTGCTTCCCTCAAGGATAAAGGTCCTAGAATTGCTATTATAAAGTTCTCAGAATTTTAATTTAAAAAAAAGGGGGATTCCAAAATGGCAGCAGAGTAAGTGGAAACTACACTGAAACTCTCCCAGGACCAACTAGAAATACAACTAAAATACAGAAAACCACCCTGAAAAATCAACTGAAGACCAGCTGGAGAGAACCCTAATAACCAAGCATGGAAAGTGGAGAGCACATAGAAACTGACAGGAAGCATGCAGGCGCAAAAGGGCTGGCCGGGATCCCACAGACAGAAGCTGAAGTTCAGAGGGATATCTCAGCTGTGGGGGGTTCCCACTGAGAACTCTGGGGTCTAAATCCCAAGTTGGGCTCCCTGGCCCAGAGCACCAGAACTGAGAAAGGTGCCCACATAACATCTGGTTGTGAAAGGCAGCAGGGGTGCTGTCTGCCAGGGAGAGATGACTGGAAATGCAGGCACCCTCTTAAAGGGCCAATGCACAAAATTATGTGTGCAGCTACCCACCATGGGCTCTGGCAGAGGGAGGACAGAGTGGATTAGAGTTGTGTGAGGAGAGTCCAGGAGAGTTGTGTGATTAGAGTTGGGGTTGGAGGTCGGAGGAAGCCACCCCGATTTCGTGTGCTAAGTCATTCCTCACTCTATGGAGGACATCTTTCACCTGTGGACCTTTGTTATCCAGGTGGTTTCTTACTTCCCCTACACTGTAGGAAGACCTCTCATGCCACCCTGTGGTCCATAGCCTGAAGCTAATCAAGACTGAGTGTCAACTGGACTGCAGTTCTCTGGAGAATTTGAGTCTTTGCCTGATCTCCTTCTGGGGCCAGGGCTAGCAAAAGCAGACCCTAGTACACATCTTGATCCTTTCCTAAGGCACCCAGCCTCAGCAGAGGGAGCCACAAGCTGTGGATGCTGATAGCTCCAAACAAAGTACTCAGAGCCGGTCAGAAACAGCATCTGACATTGTCCTGCACTGAAGATTGGATATCATAGCAGATCTACCTAATACACAGACACAAATCCAAACAGGCAGTCAAAAAGACAAACCCAAAGTGAAAGAACAGGAGAATTCTCCAGAGGAAGAGCTAAACAAAATGGAGATAAGAAATTTATCAGATATGGAGTTCAGAATAATGATGGCAAAGATGCTCAAAAGCATGAGTAAAGGCACTGTAACTATGAAAAAAGACCAGTGGGAAATAAAGAATGACAGAGCACTAATAAAGATCACTGGAATGAATACACATAAGATTAGGGGAAGCTGAGAGTTAAATCAGTGAATTAGGAGATATAGTAGAAGAAAATCACCCAGAGAACCAAAAAGAAAAAACAATTAAAAAACTGAAGGACAGCTTAAGGGCGATGTGGGACTACATGAAATTTAACAATATTCACAAAATAGGAATACCAGGGGGGTAAGAAAGTGAGCAAGGGATAGAGAACAAGGTTGAAGAAATAATGGCAGAAAAATTCCCTAACCAGCTGAAGGAAAAAGTCACACAAGTTCAGAAGGCACAGAGAGTCCCAAGCAAGAGGAATTCAAACAGGTCCACGCACAGATACATCATAATTAAAATGTCAAAACTTAAAGACAAAGAGAGAATCTTAAAGGAAACAAGAGAAAAGCAATTTGTTACCTACAAAAAAGCTCCCATAAGGCTGTCAACAGATTGCTCATCAGAATCTCTAAAGGCCAGAAGGGAATGGTATGAAGTATTCAAGGTAATGAAAAACAAGAATCTGAAACCAAGATTACACCAGTAAAGCTATCATTCAAAATAGATGGTGAAATAAAGAGCTTCCTGGACATAACCAGAGCTACAAGAAATGTTAAGGGAGCTGCTAAAATAAGAAAAAACAGAGAGAGAAATATAGGCATACAGGATTAAAACAGGTAATAAATGAATACATATCCTATCTAATAAAAGAGTAATATGCAATCCTATCTAATAAAAGGGTCATATGCAAATTAATCATCACTCCACTACACCACAAGCCAAACCCGCATATCAGGAGTATGCAAATTAACCCAACCAAGATGGCTGCAGCCACGGAGTGAGCAGGAGGCTTGGGTTTTCCCTGCAATGGAGGAAGCCAAGCTTTTCGCACACCCTGGAGGGCCTAGGCCTTCACTCAAGGCTACAAAGTTTCAATTATAGAAGATAAATAAATCCCAACAAAAATGGCTGCAGCCACAGAGCAAGCAGGAGGCTTGGTTCAGCTCAAGGCTACAAAGTTTCAATTGTAGAAGATAAATAAATCCCAGATACCAGGGCCTCTGCTTGGGTCACCAGGAGGCATGGCCAGCCTGCAAACAACCACAGGCCCCTCACCCAGGCTGCCCCATCCCCCAAGGGAACCTTCACCCTGATCCGGGATACCCTTCAGGGAAAACCAGCCAGCCCCCGCCATGCACCAGCCCTCTATCCTCCTATCTAATAAAAGAGTAATATGCAAATTGATTGTCATTCCAACACACAAGATGGCTGCCCCCAGGTGGACACAAGATGGCTGCCACAAGATGGCCAGCAGGGGAGGGCAGTTGGGAGGGACCAGGCCTGCAAGGGAGGGCAGTTGGGGGCGATAAAGCCTGCAGGGGAGGGCAGTTAGTGATGACCAGACAATCAGAGGAGGGAAGTTGGGGGCGACCGGGCCTGCAGGGAAGGGCAGTTGGGGGGGACCCAGGCCTGCAGGGGAGAGCAGTTGGGGGTGACCAGGCCTGCAGGGGAGGGCAGTTAGGGATGACCAGGCCTGCAGGGGAGGGCAGTTAGCGGTGACCAGGCCTGGAGGGGAGGGCAGTTAGAGGCAAACAGGCTGGCAGGGGAGCAGTTAGGCATCCATCAGGCTGGCAGGGGAGTGGTTAGGGGGTGATCAGGCTGGCAGGCACGAGAGCAGCTGGGAGCCAGCAGTCCTGGATTGTGAGAGGGATGTCCTACTGCCTGTTTAGGACAGATCCCAGTAGGATCGGGCCTAAATGGGCAATCGGACATCCCTCGAGGGGTCCCAGATTGGAGAGGGTGTAGGCTGGGCTGAGTGACCATCCTCCCTGCCCCCCCCATGCACGAATTTCGTGCACCAGGCCTCTAGTCAATAATAACCTTAAATGTAAATAAATTAAATGCTCCAATCAAAAGACATAGGATAGCTGAATGGATACAAAAATATGAACTGAATATACGCTGTCAACAAGAGACCCACCTCAGAATAAAAGATTCACATACAATGAGAGTGAAGGGATAGAAAAAAAATTTTTAAAAATTTAAAAATACAAAAATGTATAAAGTACATATGTGTTGCTTTTCTAAAAAGCCAATTCAAGTTCACTTTTAAAGTTAATATTTTAGCTTCCAATAACCAATAGTCATGATCATGCTAAAACTGATTGCCTTTCTTTTCTTAATTCAAATGTATCTAAAATAAATAAGAGAGATGAAAGGAGACAAATGACAAAGGAACTCAAATAAACAAAATAATATCACATTATCTCAATGGTTAATGTAGTAACAGAACTACTACTACTTTCATTTCTGAAATGTGATTTTAATCATGTGGGAGCCATATTTTTGTAAATCTGAAAATAGAGGATATTATTAAAACAGTATTCTATAAAGAACAAGGTCAATTAAGGTTTTCTATCTATTTTAAAAACACTATAGGAAAACCAAAAGGAACATAGATCTTCATTACCTAATATTTTTAAAATTTTATTTGAAGCATTTACTTGAACCAAAATGAGGACAATATCGGGAAGCAAGATCTCAAATGCTCCATTATCTAATTTTTTTCATGTTTCTATATTCCTCCAAATTATTATTTCAACCCTTAGTTAATCCTCTTACTGCTACTTTAAAAGATACACATTTCAATACTTACTTGCTTCCTATTATCATGTAACAAAAAGTGCTGATTGGTTTAGCATTTAATGTTATTTTTAAAACCTGACTAGTTTCAAGGTAGCAGTGAAAACGTTATGTGGCATTGTGAGGTTACTGGACAAGGCTTTTTCTTACTAAGATGATTAACCAGATGGCCAAGTTATCATTTCTAAAAGGAGAGCAAAGTGGAGAGCCATATAGTTAAAATGAATGTAAAGGTGAAAAATATTTTCAAGAGCTCAGTCAAAATATGGAAGGAATGTTGTATGTTGTTATTTATATCCCATATACATTCTGAAGAAGGTAAATTGAAAAAGCAAAATTGAGTGAGATAATTAATAGTACTAACAACACTTGAACTTTTATAATTCTTATATAAATTTAATAGTCCTAATATTCCAGGTTTAAAAGAAATCTTTAAATCAAGGCTACTTATTACATTGAAAATACTAGCAGAAACGATACTAGCAGAAAATATGAGTATCCTAATAGAAACAAAGAAATCTCTTCAGTCATAACGTATTTTCAAACATTTGCATTATTTATTCCCTCACATATTGAACCAGAACACAGATGAACCAAAAACTTGACTTTGAAATGGAAGGGGAAAAAAATGTATTGAGAACCAGAAGGTTAGGTAGATAAGCCTTTTAGGGTAGTTATCATAATTGATAAGAAACATAGGTTTTAATACCTTCAGAGGGTTAGGAGCCTAAGCCTTAAGCCAAAATGAAGTTAGGAATTAGAAAACAGATCCCTAAGCACCTTCTACAAAAGATGTACAAGGAAAAATTTCATCCATTGGCATAGACAAGGAAATAACACGGAAAGTGCTTGGGCTTTTTTTTTTTTTTTTTTTTTAAGTTGAAACCTTAGGCTTTGTTGCACTGTGAACCTGGAGTACAAAATTTAAACCACCTGCATGGTTGGAGACCTCCCAAACTAAGAAATTAACATAAAAATCAGTGCTGGGTTGGTTTTACCATTGAGGCTCCTGGAAGATGCAAATACAAAGTACTCCAGAAAGACTCATAACCCAGGCCTCCAGAGGCCCAAATAGAAAAAGTAAGCCCCACTAACTCGGCGCTCACAATAAAAACAACAAAACACATGAGGAGACCATATTTATGCTTAGGGATCAGACAGCAGGCAAGAGGTATAGAGTTGTTTGAGCTTGAAACTGTAAAAGTCTAAAAGATAAAGAAAATGTCTGAATTGACCAAACTCAAAAAAGACTTAAAACCCTTAGAATTTACTAGGAAAGCAGAGACAAACAAAAGTTCTAGAAGTGAAATATATGGTCACGAAAATTTAAAACTCAGTTACCTGTACAATTCAGCAATGCATTTAAATTTCTATTAATTTCATATTTTAGTCAGCATTTCTAGATGTTTGTAACAAAGAGTTACCAAGTTAACTTCTTAGCCTACATTTAGCTAAAACCAGAAATTATACAAGCATTTAAAAAAAATAAATCCACTTCTAAAATTTTCTCCTGGGTTAATTAAGTACTTTATACTAATGTGAAAGATGTCTTTGAAATTTTCAACAAGGTAGCAACAGAAGGTAGTAATAAATCAAAATTAATGATTTACATCTAGTTTGAAAGGAAGCTCCTACAATGAATTATTAATCTTGGAAGAATAATTAGTTTCTCTAGGTAGCTGTTAAAACTCCAAAATATACATAAAATTTCTTAAATAATGAATGCTGTGTAATCCATGTAAATTACAAACTAAAAAAAATTCTTAGATCCAATAATAGTAAAGATTTTATTTGGGGGAAAAATCAAAACCAAAGGTATACTGTGATGAAAACTACAATGAAATTATGCTAATATATCTTTATTTTGAAATTAGCCAGGAATTTTGAAGAGCTATGTTCTAGATCCAAATTTTTAAAAAAGAAAAGAAAAAAAAAAATCATAGCCCAAATCTGTAAGAGCTGTACTTAGCTAGCATTGATAACTAACAGGAGTGTCATCTCTTTTTTTGCCTTTCTTTTTTCTTTTTAATCTGTACTCAAGGATATGTTAGAGAGGCAGGGAGAGACAGAAAGAACCATCGATGTAAGGGAGAAACATTTATCAGTTGTCTCCCATATGCGCCTGGACCAGGGATCAAACCTGCAACCTAGGTATGTGCCCTTTTGGTGTTTGGTATGACATGCCAACCAACAGAGCCACCCAGCCAGGGCTTGTCTTTCTTTTATTTCTAACCAAGCTATTTCCAAAAATCATTCTTTCTACTTAAGGCTGTGTTTCCTGCCAGCCAAATGGTCTTACTATAAACAGGCATATTCAATATGCCCTAAGATTGACATACTTGATTTCTGTGAACTTCATAACTGTGAACAACACAGTTTTTATCATGCTGTCCCAAATATTTCACCCATTGAATGAGAACAAACATAATTATAAGGATGCAAATGTGTGGAACTGGGGGAGCATCAGAAAAATATGGAAGAAGTAAATAAAAGACTAGAGGCCCAATGCACGAAATTTGTGCAAGACTAGGCCTTCCTTCCCTCGGCACCGGCTTCCCTCTGGCACCCGGGACCTGGGCTTCCCTCGCAGCCCCGGCTTCTTCAGGAAGGTCATCTGGTCTAATTAGCATATTACACTTTTATTATTATAGATAAGGTGGAAGTAGCCTATGCTTTATTACCAGTAAAGAAGGGAAAGGATAAGAAAGGATACACTGTGATGAGTTGTACTACAATTAAGAAATATATCATGCAAGAAAAAGCTGGATGGAAATGGAAGTAAGAGAGGACTCTAGTGGAAAATGTTTAAGTTGAAGATGAATCCCATTGGTTGGGGTAAGACGTAAGATGAGAGCACGGATTTACAATATTAACTACTCAAATGGTGTGAGTTCTAGCTCCACTGTGAGCCAATGCGGTAGGAGCAGGGGGAGGAAAGTCACAGTATTAGTATATGCTGAGAATAATATCTGTATGAATTTACTCTAGAAAACTTAGGAATTGCTTGAATCCACTGACCGAGCTCACAATTTCATCATTTTTATAAGTAATAAGAAAACATCCTCCTTAAAGCTTTATTTATAAAGTGGCTTCCTTATGTCATCAAAATTCTGTTGGTACAGTTCTATCGCTCACCAGGAACCAAAATAAAGAGTTCTGGAGAACAGATTTTTATTTCTTCAGATTTCACTGGTGGCAGAAAAGGAAAGATAAAAGTAAAATGACAATGAATTAAGGGTGATTAGGTGTGTTCATACTAATTTTCATAGAATTTTTCTTCAAAAACAACCTAAAGCAGAAAATTGTCATTTAAATAAGTGGGCCTTAAAAATCATGAAGTAAAGGTTCTGTTAGGTCCCACTTATGCACCAAATTTTACTCCTGAAACTGTTTGCTGCTGAATTTTAGGATTAATAACCAGTTTTGTGATATTCTTGAGAAAAAATGTACAAAAATTATGTTGAAATAGCTGAGTATAAATTACTAAGACAAGTGTAATGTCCTGACCTCTAGTTAAATCTCCTTAGTCACAAGCCCCCCAGAGAAAAAAAATTAATGGATTAATTTTTCACATAGCCCAAGTGAGTATCAGATATCTTTTTCTAGATTGGCTGACTGAAGTGATATTTAATCAATAAAATCATTAATGAAAGAAGCCTTATGACTCAGCAAGTCTAATCACATAGAATGTTTATATCTGGGCAAATAATACACTCAGCAAGTACAATGCAGGCAGATTATTTTTAATGTGTCCTATTTTAATTTCTACTTTTTAAAGTTTCTTGGGTATGATAACCATTTGAGGAATAGGAAAAATAAGTGTACTTACTATTCTATAGCAAATTACAATGGTGGTAGACAAAACTAAAGGTCTACCCTTTAACTATTCCCAACCTTCATCCTTGCCAACAGAATTGTGACTGTTCCTATCAGGAAGCACTTGAGGTCTGATATCCCCTCTGGGACCCCAGAGGTACACATGTTGACTAATCTTTAATAGTCCCCATGGCGAGGGCCTGAACAGCAGCGTCAGGATCAGCTGGGAAAGGTTGGAAATTACACTCTTGGGCACAACTCTCATCCTACTAAACCAGGAACTCTGGGGGTGGGGACCAGCAATCTGTGTTTTATTAAACTCCTCAGATGATTCTGATGCCTGCTAAAGTTTGAGAGCCCCTGGTCTAAACCAATCACAGCATTTCTGTTCCCTCTGCCAGCTACTGGATTAGGCTGGGTAACTGCGCAAAGAATGAGCCTGACAGGAAGTCTCCTGGGAAGCTTCCAGAATGCTTTACTTGCTCACATATAAAGGAGAGGAAATATGCTGTATTTTTTATTCAGGTACTGTCATGTCTTTATGTGATACCTGGAACTGTAGCAGCAATCCTGTAACCATAGGTGAGAAACCCAAATACCAAGCCAACAGCCAAGGATTATAGCAGGGAATGACTGAAGGAGACTGGGTCTCTGGTAACTATGACAAGCTGCAGATTAACCTAGAAAAATGCAATCAGCCCTAACTGGTTTGGCTCAGTGGATAGAGCATCGGCCTGCAGACTGAAGGGTCCCAGGTTCGATTCCGGTCAAGGGCATGTACCTGGGTTGCGGGTACATCCCCAGTAGGAGGTGTGCAGGAGGCAGCTGATTGATGTTTCCCTCTCATCGATGATTCTAACTCTCTAACCCTCTCCCTTCCTCTCTGTAAAAAAATCAATAAAATATATTTTTTAAAAAAAGAAAAATGCAATCAGCTGACTTCTTGTTAAATAATACCTTTTAAAAAACTCTGTATGTGTAAATTATTTTTAGTTGGCCTTCTGTTAACTTGCAATCCTGCTGATAATATCTTTGTGGGGTTTTTTCAAGGCAAGTCCCAAAATAGTATAAACAACATAATCTCACTTTCATAATATCACACAATTTTATACATACCTTTATAACTATATATTATAATATTTTATTCTATTCTGTTGTATTTTAATTTGAAGCATTTTGAAAAGGAGAAATAATAACTTTATTAAGTGAAAGTACAAAGAACATTTAGAATTATGTTGTTGAAATTATATTCTGGTTTTGTTTCTACTAACTAGCTTGTGGGAATAAATTACTGATAGATTTAGGCTTCAATTTTCTAACCAATCAAAGAAATGATTATGTCACTGTCATTGTCCTATCCAATTTAAAAAATTATACTCTTAATTTAATCTTTAAGGGGTCCTAAAAAAACTCAGTGACAAAAGTTCATATTTCATTAAAGATCCTATCAATAAGGCTTTTTATGTTTTAACTAGAGGCCTGGTGCATGAATTCATGTACGAGTGGGGTCCAGCAGGTCCAGCCCTGACTGATTGGGCTGGGCTGGTTGGGGGGGAGGGGCTGCGGGTTGTTGGCCAGCTGGCCCCGCCCCCGATAGGGTGGGGGGGCCAATCAGGGTTGGGGGAGGCCAGAGGGAGGGGCCACGGGCCGTTGGCCAGCCGGCCCTGCCCCCTGGTCGAACTCCCGGTTGAACTCCCAGTCAAAGGGACAATTTGCATATTAGGCCTTTTATTATATAGGATTAGACTTACTAATTGTTCTGCAACGGACTACTGACAAACATTTCCAGAAAAGGATGACATAATAGGGCTACCGGGCTGAAAGCTGAGTGCTTGGCATTAGATCCTGCCAACTCCCAATTATTTATATGAAGAGAAGGATGGTATTCTGTGGGTAAACATTCTTAATTCAAGGCTTCAAATTCAACTGATGACTTAACTTCTTTCCCATGCAAAAGTCAAAAGGTACAAAATGCAAAACAACTGACTCATATTTCCACTGGAATCATAGTTAAATTCATATAAGATAAAAGGGAGAGATGAGCTAAGAAGAGGCAGATCATTAACTGGAAAGATGATTTAGAAAACAGACAGTCACAGAGAATTAAAAGTGATTTACAATTATTTTTGGAAAGAAAAAGATTTCCTCATACTCTCACTATAACTAATATTAAAGGTACACAAAAATCCAGACCTGATGAATTAATAGATATAGAGTATTTTCAATGTAAAATATTTCAAGACCTCTTTACTTAAACTATTAGATGTCAAAAGGCTTTATATCAGAAAAAAGATAGTCACGACTTCCTCTAATCAGAGGGTATCTCCTAGAATAAAAATGTTATTGCATTATTACTAAAACAAGCTATCATACATCTAATACCAGTATTATTACTTAATTTCATTTTCTTTAATGAATACTAAATCCATATGCTCAAGCTGCAAACTCAGATGCAAAAGAATTGATGCACAACTGACATGTAGTAAATTTATTTTTTTCCTTCCAGGCTCCTCTTCAAAAAAGAATTTGAAACTAAAATAAGCGAATGGGCAGGAAAAACTAAATTGCATGGATGAAGAAGAAATGACATGCATCTACAATATTTTCAGCTGCTTAAGTTTCTAAATTTTGTGCTATGCTTTACTTTAGAGGTCAGTTTAAAGATTAGTTGAGATAACTGGTTTAAGATGGGGTAGGATGAGAAATCTAGAAGAATAACTGCTATTTGATGACAAAACAAAAGAAGCATAAAGAGATCACCCACAGCTCAACAGTACAGTTGTGCTGTCTGTCTACCATGACATGAGCAGACTCAAGTTCTTTAGCAATAGAGTAACTGGCAAAGGAAGAAAAACAGCAATTACACTTCTAGAAATTTTCCTTTATCCTAGAGAAAAATTAGAAAAGTACACAAAGATTTACATATTCACTGCAGAGTTGTATATAAGGATAGAAGATTGGTCAAACAAATTATGCTATCACTATCCAGAGGAATATTAGTAAGGTAATTTAGAATAATGATGCATTTAAGTATTTAATAACACATAATACAAATGTTATACACTACAAGTACAAAAGCAGTCTACTAAACAATATGAAATATATGACCCCATTTTCGTTATAAAAAATTAGAATACAGTTAAAGACAGGTATATACGCATATATATGTAGAGATAAAAATTTTTAAGTATATCAAACTAACTGTGGTGAGATTACATTTCCTAATTTTGTTTTTTTATGATATGCATATACTGGGGGTGGGTTTTTTTACGTTTTTTTTAATTACAGTTGACATTCAGTATTATTTTATATTAATTTCAGATGTAAAGCATAGCAGTCAGACATCTATATACTAGTTTTATAATAAGAACAAAAGTACCAAAAAATTTAATAGGCAGATATACAGAAAGCCCATTTAGGAATATTCATTGTATAGCAATTTCTATAAAAGAAAAAGAAAGGTTTGCTTTAAGAGGTCATTTGAGAATATGAAATAGACTTGTTACATGGAACTGTTGTTTACAATAGATCTAGATCTAATAAAACTTCATTTGCAGAAAAACTCTCAGAAGTAAGGAAACTACTGACATGGAGAACAAGAAACATACTTACGGTTGAGTGAAGTCACGAGTGATGAAATCAGAACTCTTGAAGAGTAGAAAGATGTCACTGAGGGTTTTACATTTCAGAGAACTATTCATTGCTATCCAATATGCATCCTAAATAATAAAACACATGCAACTTAGTATTTTTCCAAGTTAGTTACTATGAATGAAAAGCAGGCCTATATACCAAGTTAATAATGCTTACTTCTACAAGGGTTTAAAGAAAAAAGCCAGGTAAGAATTTTAGCTACACTGTCAAATGTCAATTCCACTTCTAAACAACGAATAGCATCACCACTGCATGTTGACACTCAGTTATAAACACAGATGTTAAAGCCCTCACCCTTTTAACTTAGGCCCAAGCACTTCCCTAGGTTTTTCTGGCTAATGATGAAAGAAGGGGGCAAAAAGGTATCAGAAATCCTAACTCTTGGGCTAGAAGACAGAGGTGTAAATAAACAGCCTGACCAACTACTCTCTAAGAAAAAGGAGATCTTTTCCCTTCTCCCTGTTTCTGGAGAGAGAGCTACAACACCTGAAGTTTGATAACTAGAGCACTTAAGACCCAAGTCTATCAAATATGGGAGAGTGCAAGTGGTCAGATATTCTGAACCATCACAATTTTAAATGATGAATCATACATATAAACAAAACAAAAAAATAAGAATATCAGGCACAATGGGCACAAAACTTAGTGAAACATGCCTAAAAATGACAAAATAATTGTCATTTAAAAAACATACTTCTCCCATAGATAGATCAGACACAAGACAATAAAATAATTTTGAGAAAACTAATGATTATTTTAAAAACTATTCAATTATTTACAATATGGGAAAACACTGGTACATAGTAGGCACTCAATAAATAAGAAAAGGACAAATGAATAACTTAAAACCACAAATAATTTATCCAACTTAAGTGGAAAGCCTCAACCTAGTTCAGTAGTTAGGAATGATTCAAATTACTGCTCATATACAAAGTAAAAATGAATTTCAATAACTTCTTTTAAATTTTTCCCATTGAAAAAGATGAAGAACTTGTGATTAAAGATGTATATTGAGATTTGACAGAGATTTGACTCCACTAAAACAATAGTATATTGTTTACTGAAAACCATGCAACTAAATAAACAAAACAATTATTAATTCCAGGGAAAACAAAATGTTGAATAAGAACATATAAGTAACTATAATATAGTATATATCAGGTGTGTACATAGTGTTTGCATAATCATAATATTAGAAACACTAAACACTAATCTGATCAAAAGTATGATATTGCTATTATGAGAATAGTAGAATAGGAAATAAAAGTATAATCTTTCTGTTCTAGAGTAGGAAGTCAATAATAAATACGTAACATTGAAGAATAAAGAAGTAGGAGAAAATAACAAAAGAATATACTAAAATATTTGAAAGCCTCTGAGGAATAGGAAATGGTGAAGCAAAGCATGTCAGGACGTGATGATTTTTGAAGAAAGCATCCAGGGCTTTTGAAAATTTAAACAATGTATACATGTTATTAACTTTAATAAGTGAAAATAAACATTAGATTAAATAAATCTTATTCATTTTAGAATAAAGAAAGATAAGCATGAGATGATTTCTGAAAATGCAAAGAAATCTTTGCTTTCTTTCAATGACCTTTGCTGTCATAAAATTGTTTTCTATTGGATTAGAAAAAATAGTAAATTTTTCCACAGACCTTAACTTAAAAAAAAATCTTGTTGATGAAATGTTAAAATAATAAAACAACGTAAGAAGGTATCAGTTGATTTCTCAAACTGCTCTATTTCTAGATCCTGTGACATTTAAATTTTATTCCTTTTCAAGAGAAAAAAAATCTTTGTTAAACTGAACAGCTGAAGTTTTGAAAAGGACATAACATAGATTTCCTCATATTTCTAGCATGATCAGCAGCACAAGAGATTGAACTGTCTTTTGGCAAAATGTACAGTACTTTACAGAGCCAGGAAAGTGTACTACAAAATCAGGAAAATAAAATAACAAGGGAAAATAAAAATAAACTCCATGGCATTTTCCCTAGACTTAGGAATGTAATGAGCCCTTCAGTGGGGACATAAAGTGAAATGAACAGCAAGGCAAAGAATACTCAAACAATGAGAGATTTACTGATTTGGCCTACCCTTGGGGCACTCCAGTTAAGCTTAGGAAATACACTGCCTCCAAGGGAATTGATAGCTTCTTGGACTGTCGTGGTGAACTCAGGAAATTCCGGTGCCTAAAGAGAAAAAGAAATTATTTGGACAAGTCAATATCATCACAATAAATATATAAAACATGATCAAAATCTCAAGGTAAACTATTTAGAGTGTTAAAAATTCAGAATACAAATTACTATCAGAATTCTGAACTCAGTTAAACAGAATCCATGATCAAATAACATTTGCCAAGAAGGGGAAACGTGCCCAAATGTCACTTTCCAAAACAAATAAAACCCATAAACTAAAGAGACAGATGTCACAAAGCACCTGGGGATTTGAGGAAGGAAATGAATGGTTCTTTAACACCTACATAAAACCAGTATTCATTAAGTGAAAAGAGATAGACAGAGTATCACCTGTACATATAGTCCAATTCTCAGAAATAGCTCCTAACATTTAAAGGTCCAGGCGCCTTTTCATTTGCAGGAACAGATTCTTGGATAAATCCCATAAAAGGTTTCATGAGAATGAGAATAAATTATGTGATAAAACTATATTTAAACACTACTATTTCCTGACATATAAACGAACCTCAAAAACAGAATCTTGGTGAAATTAAAGTGTTCTTTCTTTTTTGGTTGATTTGAAAATCCGTATCTTATATAAGTAAGAAACCAAAACATTCTAAGTGTCATTTCAGCCAGGAAGTAAACAGAACTAGTGTTGTGAAGGAACTTAAATGTGATTAATATACTTTGCCTCAAGCCTATGTCACTATGAAAGGAACGCACAAAAACGAAGTACAGAAAAGGGGAATGAGAGATGTGAAATGGAGCCTGCAGGATAGACAGAACACAAATATATTAACAGATACTCAACAAAGTCACAGGTATCCCTTAATATATGCTGCCATCTACTGGGCAGCTTCAAATTTTGAAAAACCCAGTAGTAAGTTCTTCCATAGAGGGGAAAAAGTTAAAACATGTCTAAAAATAGCTAAACTACACATTGCAAAATAAATCAAATGGCTTATACCAGTGATTTTCAACCAGTGTGCTGTGCATACTGCATGAGGCACACTGACGTGCTACAATAATTTTTAAAACAGCAATACCTGACTATTTAATCAGGGGCATTGACCTCTTTTCCCCCAGACTATCAAATTTAAAAATACAACAGTCAACACAATAGCCATCTGGTGTGAATTAATCAAAATTATACTTAATTGTTTTGGTCAGATGGGCAAAAACAATATTTTTGGTGTGCCACAGGACTTTAGTAATTAGTTTATGTGCACCCTGAGATGAAAAAGGCTGAAAATTAATCTATAATAATAAAAGCATAATATGCTAATTAGACCTGACGTCCTTGTCCTTCTGGAGTAAGCCCAGGACCCGGGTGCCAGAGGGAAGCCAGTGCTGGCAGCCAGGGAAAGGAAGGCCTACTCTTGCATGAATTTCATGCATTGGGCCTCTAGTTGGCTTACATTCACCTCCAAGATCTAACCCAGTTATGACAGAGCGAAAACTGTGAAAAGAATCTGAGAAACAGGCCAAACAATGTAAGTTTTAAAAAATGGAAATATATAACTAGAAAGTAGCTTTAAGCAGCAGGCTAGTAAGAAAGACCAGAGAGCTCAAGGGCAGGTCAGACAAACTTTTTTCTTTTTTTGCTACTGATGAACATGACCTCTAGACTAAGTTAGCAGCATCTTTTAGTTATTTGACAGCCTGCTACTGTATCTTCTGTTTTACTCTTTCAGCTTAGATACGTAAAATTAAACTCTAGGGAGAGGCTTTCAAAATGAGTAACAGCCTTGAGTCCTTAATTTTCCATTTGCCTTTCCCCATTAAAAGAAATTACCATTTATCTTAAGCCAATAATTTCCTTATAAACCCCTGAATTTGCTGACTTGGATTCTGAGGAGCTCTATTCACAAAAACACTTACCTACATTAGCAATAATTTCAACAAATGGCATAGTTACACAAAATTTACAATCTGAAGAGATTCAATCTTCAAAGACAACAAAATTTAATTTTCCTACCCCATTAAACTTAATATATAAGGACTGCCTTAAATTTGTGTAATACATTTTAAAAGAGGTGATTGATTCCCTAAATCTTCAAATTATTCCATATTAAGAAACACTGCTACAAGAACCCTAAAATCAATTTAAATTATAAAAATTTTATGCATTGTAGAGAAAAATTTGTGCTTCAGTGGAAGACTATGTATTGTCTACATATAGCACTCCCTTCTGGGTTATCTCATTCTAGCTTAGTCTTCTAGCTATTTTACAACGTGGTAAATTCTAGGTAAACAGTAACAATGAAAAGTATTTCTTATGGATGTGAAAATTCAATCCTGACCAACAGAAATCCAGTTGTCTTCCCTCCCATCAATGAGAAAAAACTAGTTCTGCCTCATTTACATATTCATTCCTAATCCATAAATGTATCTGTAAATGTATCTGTTTTGGGATTCTCTCTCTCTTACTTTAAATCCTTACTGCAGGATATGTTTAGTGATTTTTTGGAGAGGAAGGAAGGGGGAGAAACATCAATGTGAAAGAGAAACATTGATCGGTTGCCTCCTGTACGTGCCCCGACTGGGGATCCAACCCACAACCTAGGTATGTGCCCTAACCAGTAATTAAACCCACAGCCTTTTGGTGTACAGGATGATGCTCTAACTGAGCCACCTAGCCAGGGATTGTTTTTTTCCAGAGTGGGAGAGAAGAAAGTCAGGAAAGAGGGAGGGAGGAAGGAAGGAAAGGAGGGAGGGAGGGAAAGAGAAACATTGATCTGTTGTAGTTCCACTAATTTTTATGCATTCATTGGTTGACTTTTGTATGTGCCCTGACTGAGAATCAAACAACTTCGGAAACAAAATGCCTCTTCACCCAGGCATTTTATCACATTTGCTTTATCATTCTCCCCTCAACTCCTTCTCAATATGTAACTATGTAGGCGTTGTGTATTTATTTGTATCTATCCGTAAGACACACTTTTTTCCCTATACTCTTTCAAAGTAAGTTGAAATAATGATGCCCATTTACTCCAAAATACTTCAGTACAAATTTCCTAAAAATAACACTCTTTTACATAACCTAGCAAAATTGTCAAAATCAGGGAGCTAACATTGAGAAGTACCTTTTTCTCACTGACAGAACTCATTCAAAATGTGCCCATTGTCCTAAAAATGTCTTCTACAGCAAAAGAAAACATTTTTTTTCTGATCCAGGATCCAGTCTAGAATTGTGCATTGCCTTTAGTATCATGTCTCTTTAATCTCCTTTAATCTGTAATAGTTTTTCTCACTGTTCTTCATTTTCCATGACCTTGACATTTTTTAAGCTTATAGGGCAGTTATTGTGTGGAATTTCCAAAATGATGGATTTGTGATGTCTCCTTGTGATTGGACTCCGGTTTTGGCAGGTGATGTGCATTGTATCAGATAGCAAGCAATGTAGGTCTGTCCATCCTGACAAGGTTCACCTGCAGTACTCAGCTGCCAGGTCTTTCCACTGTAAAGTTACTGTTTTTCCTTTTGAAACTAATAAGTAATTTTGGTGCAATTTATGAATATGCAACTATCCTTTCTCACACTAGCAGACTTGAGCTTTTAGCATCTTTGGACAGAGATATTCAGAGTTAAGACGACTCTGGCTTCTGCCTGCCTAAAGCAGTGGTTGGCAAACTCATTAGTCAACAGAGCCAAATATCAACAGTACGACGATTGAAATTTCTTTTGAGAGCCAAATTTTTTAAACTTAAACTTCTTCTAACACCACTTCTTCAAAATAGACTCGCCCAGGCTGTGGTATTTTGTGGAAGAGCCACACTCAAGGGGCCAAAGAGCCGAATGTGGATCTCGAGCCGCAGTTTGCCAACCACTGGCCTAACGTAAAGAATTCCTCTGATTAAGTGTGTGCTGATTATAGAACAGTGTAGTCATTTGTGTGTTTTTTACTCTACATTTTGAGAGTGGCACACACAAAAAAGAAAATGAGGAAGGTGTTCATTGAATTCACGGCTAATGGTTAGAAGATAGAAGAAATGTTGAGACAAAAGGAGAAAGAGCTTGGGTGGATGATGAGGTCAGATGGACAATCCAAAGGTGCTGATGACAGTCTTGCTCTCTCATCACATGGTGCAGCTCCCATCAGTATAGCTGTCCCAGAAGCAAGAACTTGCTGTGTGTAATCCTGCTCCATTCTTTTGCTTAATTACACAGGTCTCAATGTATTTAAATGGTTTTCCCAGCTTGATGAGTTGATTTAAAATTTGTTCTACTTTTGCCCTAACCGGTTTGATTCTGTGGCTAGAGCGTCAGCCTATGGATTGAAGGTTCCCAGGTTCGATTCCAGTCGAGGGCACATGCCCAGGTTGCAGGCTCAATCCCCAGTGGGGGATGTGCAGGAGACAGCCGATCAATGATTCTCTCTCATCATTGATGTTTCTATCTTTCTCTCTTTCTCCCGTTTTCTCTGGAATCAATAAAAATACATTCAAAAAATTTGTTCTACTACATTTGTGGTCCACTAATTCACTTTGCTGTACTGATAGGCATTGCCACAGATGGCACTTTCTATAATCTCTTTTACAATGTTGCACACTTCATCAAGAACAAAAGTAGTCTCTTTCGCAGGCTGGTAGTCTTCCATGTCTCCTTCAGAGCCTCATACATCTTTATTTTCTGACTACAAATTGCTACATGCTCAGCTTTACTTTCCTACCCTCAGTCTTGAGTTTCTACAGGGAGCTTTGATTCCTTTTCATGGAGAATGGCATATAGAAACCAAGATCAGTGCACTAGATATGTTCATTGCTACCATGATATCATATATTATTACTTCTACAACTTAGTGAAGAGTTTGGTAAAAAGACATACGCACACATGTATATTATTAATTTCTATAGCTATCTATCTATATCTAAAAACATGAGTTGATACTGATAATTCTTACCACTTTTAGGGGCCAGATCAAATGTTACTTCTCCCTTTACATACCTCTAGAGCCCCTCAGTTCTAATTGTTCTCTTTGTCTGACAGTACTTTGTCAGCTTCACCCAAACTGGGGCACCATTCCCCGCTGGTTTATAACCTCCACTAGAGGCCCGGTGACGAAAATTCGTGCACTCGGGGTGAGGGGAGGGTAGGGGGGGAAGGGGTGGAAGGATCCCTCAGCCTGGCCTGCACCCTTTTGCAGACTGGGATCCCTTGGGGGATGTCTGCCTGCCGGTTTAGGCGAAAATCCGCTTGCAGTCTGAGACCCCTCACTCCTTACCGCCTGCCTGCTCACTGCTCCTTACTGCTCGGCTCGCTGCTCCTTAATGCTGCCTCTGAGGCGGGAGAGGCTCCCTCCACCACTGCTGCGCTCGCCAGCCATGAGCCCAGCTTCTGGCTGAGCGGCGCTCCCTCTGTGGGAGCACACTGACCACCAGGGGGCAGCTCCTGTGTTAAGCATCTGCTTCCTGGTGGTCAGTGCGCATCATAGCAACCGGTTGTTCTGTTGTTTGGTCAATCTGCATATTAGGCTTTTATTATATAGGATGGTAGCAGGAACCAAATCAAGTGCCAAGGATATGGTACATAACTAACAAGTTTGCTATACTGAATAGAATTTTCATAAAAATTGACCTGTATGATATCCAGAGTTAAACAAAACATACAATCTTTCTCTTTCTGGCCCTGGCTGAGTAGCTCAGTTGGTTAGAAAATCATCCTGATTCACCAAAGTTGCAGGTTCAATGCCCAGTCAGGGCACATACAAGAATCAACCAATGAATACTTAAATAAGGAGAACAATAAATTGATATTTTTCCTTTTACATCTCTCTCTCCATAAAATCAGTAAATTAAAAAAAAAAAAACACAAAAACTTTTCCTTTATGAATATGTTGGCAGGGTCTTTGTAACTAAGGAAATATAGCACTTTAGGCATCTCTACTTTTTTTCTTGGATGCTAGAAATAATATCTCTTTCATTAAACGAAAGTATCTTATTTAAAATTATATAACACACTCTTCCCCCCTAAAACTAGTTTTCTTCATTGTGCCTTTACATTTATTTTTAGGGTATTTCATAAAATCCTCTCTATTATCTCAAGACATGAGAAGTTTCATTCATATTTTCAGAGATACATTTTTTACTTCACTCATTCCTGTGAATACAGTTTTTAAAAATTGATTTCAAAAAGGAAGGGAGAGGGAATAAGAGTTAGAAAAGTCAATGATAACAGGGAATCATTGATAGGTTGTCTCCCACGAACCCCACATTGGGGATCAAACCTGCAACCTGGCATGTGCCATGACCAGGAACCGAACCATAACCTCCTGGTTCATAGGTGGACCCTCAACCACGGAGCCATGCAGGCAGAGATAAATATACTTTCATTAAAAATATATTATAGACAAAAGTAACCCCCAAGTGAAAGAACAAGAGAATTCTCCAGAAGAGGAGCTAATGAAATGGAAATAAGAAATTTATCCAACATAGAGTTCAGAATAATGATGGCAAAGATACTAAACAGCATGAGAAAAGATACAGTATCTATGAAGAATGACATAGCACTAATAAAGAATACAGTGGAAGGAATATACAGCAGATTAGGGGAGGCCAAGAATCAATCAGTGAAGTATTTGATAGGGTAGAAAAAAATCAGATAATCAGAGAACAAAAAAGAAGAAAAAAATTAAAAAACAGGAGGACAGCTTAAGGGAGGTGTGGAACAATATGAAGAGTAACAATATTTGCATAATAGGTGTCTCAAAAGAGAAGAAAGTGAGCAAGGGATAGAGAACAAGGTTGAAGAAATAATGGCAGAAAATTTCCCTAACCTGCTGAATGCTATCACTCAAATTAGATGGTGAAATAAAGAGCTTCCCAGACCAAAAAAAGGCTAAAGGAGTTTATCACCAACCAACCAGTACTAAAAGAAATGCTAAGGGATCTACTGTAATGAGAAGAAGAAGCAGAGAGAGGGAAAATAAGCAAACAGGATTAAGATGGCAATAAATAAGTACCTATCAATAATAACCTTAAATGTAAATGGATTAAATGCTCCAATCAAGAGACACAGGGTAGCTGAATGGATAATAAAACATGAACCAAATATATGCTGTCTACAAGAGACCCACCTCAGAACAAAAGACTCACACACGATGAGAACAAAGGGATAGAAAAAAATTTTCCATGCTAATGGAAATGAAAAAAAAGCTGGGGTAGCAATACCCATATCTGACAAAATAGACTTCAAAATGGAGGCCATAACAACCGGGGCAACAAAGGTCACTACATAATACTGAAGGGATCGATCCAACAATATATACACCCAATATGGGAGCACCTAAATATATTTTTAAAACTTCTAGAGGACTTTAAGGGAGAGAGTGATAATAATACAGTCATAGTAGGGGACTTTAACACCCCACTGACTTCACTGGATAGATCTTCAAGACAAAAAAATTAACAAGGAAATACTAACTCTATATGACACACTGAATCCAGCTGGATTTAATTGACATTTATAGAACATTTCACTCCAAAGCAGCAGAATACACATTCTTCTCAAGTGCACATGGGTCATTCCCACATGTTAGGACACAAAACAAGTATCTACAAATTCAAGAAGATTGAAAATCATAAAACATATCAGATCACAATAGAATTAAATTAGAAATAGACTACAGTAAAAACACTCAAAAACATTTAAACACATGGAGGCTAAATAGCATGTTATTAAACAATGAATGGGTTACCAATGAGATGAAGACAGAAATCAAAAACTTCCTGAAAACAAATGAAAATGAACACACAACAAAACCAGTACTGAGAGGGAAGCTCATAGCACTACAGGCCTACCTCAAAAAACAAGAAAAATTGCCCTAGCTCGTTTGGCTCAGTGGAAAGAGCGTCAGCCTGCGGACTGAATGGTTCTGGGTTCGATTCTGGTCAGGGGCACGTGCCTGGGTTGTGGGCTTGATCCCCAGTCAGGGGCGTGCAGGAGGCAGCCATTTAATGATTCTCTCCCATCATTGATGTTTCTCTCTCTCCCTCTCCCTTCCTCTCTGAAATCAATAAAAATATACTTAAAAAAAAAAAGAAAAATTAATAATAAATTATTTAACTCTACTACTTAAATAATTAGAGAAGAATAAGAAAAGCCAAGAGCAAGTAGAAGGAAGAAAATAATAAAGATTAGACCATAAATAAATGACTTAGAGACTAAAAAACAATACAAAAAATCAATGAAACCAAGGGTGGTTCTTTGAAAACATAAACAAGATTGATGAACCATTAGTCAGATTAATCAAGAAAAAAGGAGAGAGGACCCAAATAAATAAAATCAGAAATGAAAGCAGAGAAGTAACAACTGAACACCACAGGAATACAAAGGATTGTAAGAAAATACTATGAACAACTATATGCCAACAAGCTGGACAATGTGGATGAAATGGACAAATTCCTAGAAAAATACAATCTCTCAAAACTGAATTAGGAAGATTCAAAAAACCTGAATAGGCCAATAACAACTGAGGAAATAGAAGCAGTAATCCAATCACTCCCAGCAAACAAAAGCCCTGCTCCAGATGGCTTCACAGGGAAGTTTTCCCAAACATTCAAAGAAGTACTAACCTATACTCCTCAAACTATTCCAAAAAATCCAAGAGGAAGGAACATATCCAAGCCTTTTTTTGAGGAGAGCATTATCCTAATTCCAAAACCAGATAAAGACACTACAAAGAAAGAGAATTACAGGCCAATACCCCTGATGAAAATAGAAGCTAAAATCTTCAACAAAATATTAGCAAATCGAATGTGGCAATATATTAAAAAGATCATACACATGATCAAGTGGGATTAATTCCAGGGATGCAAGGCTGGTACAATATTCACAAATCAATAAACGTGATACATCACATAAACAAACTGAAAGACAAAAATCATATGATCATATCAATAGACTCAGAAAAAGCATTTAACAAAATTTAAGACCCATTTTTGATAAAAATTCTCCGCAAAGTGGGAATAGAGGTAGCATATCTCAACATGACAAAGGCCATATATGACAAACCTACAGTGAATATCGTACTCTATGGGCAAAAACTAAAGCCATTTCCCCTAAGAATAGGGACAAAACTGCGATGTCTGCTTTCAACACTCTTATTCAACACTAGAGGCCTGGTGCACGAAATTCATGCACTTAGGCGGGGGCGGGGGGGGGGGAGAGGGGGTCCCTCAGCCTAGCCTGCGCCGTCTCATGAAATTCGTGGACTTGGGGGATGTCTGACTCGGGGGATGTCCATAAGCTAGCAGTCATACGTCCTTAGCGCTACCATGGAGGCAGGAGAGGCTCCTCCCATCACCACTGCGCTTGCCAGTGGTGAACCCAGCTTCTAGCTAAGTGGTGCACCCCTGAGGGAGCACACTGACCACCAGGGGGCAGCTCCTGCATTGAGTGTCTGCCCCCTGGAGGTCAATGGGCATCATAGCGACCAGCTGTCCCGCCGTTTGGTCGATTTACATATTAGCCTTTTATGCCTTCAGGATTGGGCCAAAACCAGCTCTCCGATATCCCCCAAGAGGTCCCGGATTATGAGAAGGTACAGGCCAGGCCAAGGGATCCCACCAGTGCATGATCGGGGCCAGGAAGGGACACAGGAGGGCTCCAGGACATGTCCAGCCCATCATGCTCAGTCCCGATCAGCCAGACTCCAGTAGCAAGCTAATCTACTGGTCGGAGCGTCTGCCCCTGGTGGTCAGTAGACATCATAGCAACTGGTCGACCAGTCGATTGTCTGCTCCCTGGTGGTCAGTGCACATCATAGCGAGCGGTTGAGTGGCCTTAGCATATCATTAGCATATTACGCTTTGATTAGTTGAACAGACAACCAGATGACAGGACACTTAGCATATTAGGCTTTTATTATATAGGATAGTCCTGGGAGTTCTAGGCACAGCAATGAGACAAAGAAAAAAGAGAAAAGGGATCCAAATTAGAAAGAAGAAAGTAAAACTCTCATTATTTGCAGGTGACATGATATTGTAGGTAAAGAGTCCACCAAAAAACCATTAGATTTAATAAATGAATTTGGCAATGTAGCAGGTTATAGAATCAACACCCAAAAATCGATGGCTTCATATAAGCATAACCAATGGACACAGACATTAGGGGGGCAAGGAAGTGTGCTGGGGAGTGGCAGTGGCCAGAGAGAGGTCAATGGGGAAAAAGGAGACATATATAATACTTTCAACAATAAAGAATTTAAATTTTTAAAAAAATTGATAGCTCTTTTATACATCAATAATGAATTCTCAGGAAAAAACTAAACAATCCCATTTGCCATTGCAACAAATAAGTTAAGCTACTTAGAAATAAACTTAACCAAAGAGGTAAATGACTTGTACTCAGAAAACTACAGAATGTTGGAAAAAGTGATAGAGGAAGATAGAAACAAGTAGAAGAATATACTGTGTTCATGGATTGTTAGAATTAACATCATTAAAATATCCATACCACCCACAGCAATCTACAGATTCAATGCAATCCCTATTAAAATGGCAATAGCATATTTCACACGTCTAGAACAAATACTCCAAAATTTATATGGAACCAAAAAGACCCCAAATAGCCCAGCAATCTTGAGAAAGAAGAACAAAGTTGGAGGGATCATACTACCAGATTTGAAGTTATACTACAAAGCAAACGTAATCAAAACAGCCTTGTACTGGCAGAAGAACAGGTACATAGATCAATGGAAGAGAACAGAGATCCCAGAAATTGAACCAAGCCATTACACTCAAGTAATATTTGACAAAGGAGGCAAGAGCATCAATGGAGTCAAGACAGTCTCTTCAATAAATGATGTTGGGAAAATTACAAAAAACATGAAACTAGACCACCAAATTACATCATACACAAGAATAAACTCAAAATGGATAAAAGACTTAAATGTAAGTTGTGAAACCATAAAAATTCTAAAAGAAACCATAGGCAGCAAAATCTCAGACTTCTCTCATAGAAATATGTTTACAGTTATGTCTCCTAGGGCAAAGGAAAGTAAGGAGAAAATAAACAAATGGGACTATATAAAAATAAAAAGTTTCTGCACAGCAAAAGAAACCATCACCAAAATGAACAGGGAGCCCACTGTATGGGAGAACATATTTGGCAATGATATATCTGATAAAGGGTTAATATCAAAAATATATAAGGAACTCATATAACATAACAAAAGGAAGACAAACAATCCAATTTAAAAATGGACAAAGGACCTAAATAGACACTTCTCCAATGGGACACACAGAAAGCCAAGAGACATGAAAAATTGTGCAGTCACTGATCATCAGAGAGATGCAAATTAAAAGAATGAGGCATCACCTCACACCTGTCACAATAGCTACCAGCAAAAAAAAAAAAAAAAAAAAGAATAGCTACCATCAACAAATCAACAAATGACAAGTGCTGGTGAAGATGTGGAGAAAAGGGAACCCTAGTACACTGCTGGTGGAAATGCAGACCGATGCAGCCATTATGGAAAATAGTATGGAGTTTCCTCAAAAAATTAAATATGGAACTGCTATTTGACCCAGTGATCCCACTTGGAGGAATACATCCTAAGAGACCTGAAACACCAATCAGAAAGAATGTATGGACCCCTATGTTTACAGCAGCATAATTTACAATAGCTAATATCTTGAAACAGCCCAAGTGCCACTCAGTAGATGTGTGGGCAAAAAAGCTGTGGTACATTTACACCATAGAATACTATGCATCAGTAAAAAAGAAGGTTCTCCTACCCTTTGAGACAGCATGGAGGGACCTGGAGAGTATTATGCTAAGTGAAATAAACCAGTCAGAGAAAGACAAGTATCACATGATCTCCCTCATATGTGCAATATAATGAACAAAATAAACTGATAATCAAAAGAGATCCAGAGTTACAGAAACTTAGAAATACTGCGGAATCTCAAAGGAAAGGCGGGGGGACAGTGGGTGGTTAGAAAGAAATCAACCAAAGAATCTTTAACGAATATATATATAACCCAACACAGACAATAGGGTGGTGAAGCCCTGGGCTGGGGAGTGGGGGTGGGTTAGAAGTGGTCAATGGAGGGAAAAAGGGGACATATGTAATACTTTCACCAATAAAAATTTTTAAATATCTCCTATATAAAATGCCCATGGCCGAGAGAAACCAAGATGGCGGCATAGGTAAGCACCTAAACCGCTGCCTCGCACAACAATTTTAAAACGACAACTAAAAGACAGAAGGGACACCATCCAGAACCACAGGAAAGCTGGCTGAGTGAAAATTCTACAACTAGAAGGAAAGAGAAAAGCTCACAGAGAAATGGAGGAACAGCAAAGGGTTGAGGTATGGCAAAGGGTCTTTGTGCGTGCAGAGAGGAAGGGCGGCTGAGAGCCTGGCTTTCTCTGGTGGGAGGGGGAAGGAAGCCCCCGACTGCACTGAACCCCAGTTCCGGACAAAAACCCGTGGACCCAGGCTCATACAAGGGGGGGAGTCTGGATGGTCAGGTAGAGAGAAAGGCACTCGGAGACCCGGAGAGCCGGGGGAGAGTCAGGAGAGCCCTGGTGGGCAGGGGTCTGGAAGCGCGCATGCACGAGTGTGCACAAAAACTGCAGAGGTTGCCACAGACTTTCCCTAGCAGAAGGGAGTCGGAAGCTCCTGACTGCACTGAACCCAAGTTCTGACTGCACTGAACCCCAGTTCCGGACAAAAACCCGTGGACCCAGGCTCATACAAGGGGGGAGTCTGGATGGTCAGGTAGAGAGAAAGGCACTCGGAGACCCGGAGAGCCGGGGTAGAGTCAGGGGAGCCCTGGCGGGCAGGGGTCTGGAAGCGCGCATGCACGAGTGTGCACAAAAACTGCAGAGGTTGCCACAGACTTTCCCTAGCAGAAGGGAGTCGGAAGCTCCTGACTGCACTGAACCCCAGTTCTGACTGCACTAAACCCCAGTTCCAGGCGAGCCCCTGGGGACCCACGCTCTTGCGGGGGGAATCTGGACTCTCGGGCGGAGGCTGGGGAGGCAGAGGTCTGGAGGGACGCTCGCGCAAGAGCAGGGCTGACGGGAAGCCAAGACTGTCTGCTCCGCCCTGAGACTCCACCCCATCCAAGATGAACACAGAGGCTTTTGCAATTTGGCAAGTCTAATCCTATAAGGCTGTCTCCAGCACCAAACTTCTCCCAGCATAGACACAGCTGATCCTCACAGCCAATTGGCCTGGAGGTCAATTCCTCCCAGTGATACCAACAACAATTAAGACTTAACTACAATAAGGCTGTACACACAGTCCACAAAGGGGTGCACCAAGAGTGTCCACCACAGGTAACTGGGAGGCTGACCCACTGGGCCATATACGAAACCTAGCACACAAAGCTACCCTACCAACTCAGGGAAGCAGTGAAAATGCAGCGACAAAGAAACAGATCACAAACAAAAGAAATGGAGGAAAACAAACAACTGGATATAGAATTCAAAACCACGGTTATAAGGCTTTTCAAGAATATCCTAGAAAAGGCTGATAAATATAACGAGACCCTCGAAGATATGAAGAAGGACCAACTAGAAATTAAACATACACTGACTGAAATAGAAAATATTATACAGAGACCCAACAACAGACTAGAGGAACGCAAGAAGCAAGCCAAAGAATTGAAATACAAAGAAGCAAAAAACACTCAACCGAAAAAGCAAAAGCAAAAAAAAATCCAAAAGTTGAAGATAGTGTAAGAAGCCTCTGGGACAACTTCAAGCATACCAACATCAGAATTATGGGGGTGCCAGAAGAAGAGAGAGAGCAAGATACTGAAAACCTATTTGAAGAAATAATGACTGAAAACTTCCTCCACCTGGTGAAAGAAATAGACTTACAAGTCCAGGAAGTGCACAGAACCCCAAACAAAAGGAATCCAAAGAGGACCACACCAAGACACATCATAATTAAAATGCCAAGGGCAAAAGACAAAGAGAGAATATTAAAAGCAGCAAGACAAAAACAGTTAATTACCTACAAGGGAGCACCCATACGATTGTCAGCTGATTTCTCAACAGAAACTATGCAGGCCAGACGGGAGTGGCAAGAAATTTTCAAAGTGATGAATAGCAAGAACCTACAACCAAGATTACTCTACCCAGCAAAGCTATCATTCAGAATTGAAGGGCAGCTAAAGAGCTTCACAGATAAGAAAAAGCTAAAGGAGTTCATCACCACCAAACCAGTATTATATGAAATGCTGAAAGGTATTCTTTAAGAAGAGGAAGAAGAAAAAAGTAAAGATAAAAATTATGAACAACAAATGCATATCTATCAACAAGTGTACCTAAAAATCAAGCGAATTAAAAACCTGAGGAACAGAATAAACTGGTGAATATAATAGAATCAGGGGCATAGAAAGGGAGTGGAATGATAATTCTCAGGGGGAAAGGGGAATGGGGGGGGTGCGGGAAGAGACTGGACAAAAATCGTACACCCATGGATGAGGACAGTGTGGGGGGGGGGGGGTAAGGGCAGAAGGTGGGGTGGGAACCGGGTGGAGGGGAGCTATGGGGGGACAAAGAAGAAACAATTGTAATAATCTGAATAAAGATTTATTTTAAAAAAAGAAAAAAGAAAAAAAATGCCCGTGGCCGTCATGACATAACACCACCACAACCAAATGAGTAGTGGCTCTCACAGTGGGCGGGGCAGCAAGCTACTAGTGGCGGAGGGCTATGAGCAGCAATGGGTGGGGCAGCCAGCTGAGGCAAGCAGAAGCAAGCTACTTGTGCACAATTTTGTGTGCGTTGGGCCTCTAGTGTATATATATATATTAGGCTCTGACCAGGTAGCTAATTTGGTTACAGCATTGTCCCAGTACTAGTACATGAAGGTTGTGGGTACCATCCATGGTCAGGGCACATACAAGAATACGTAGATAAGTGAAACAACAAATTGATGCTTCTCTCTCTCTCTCTCTCCTTTTCTCTCTCCTCTCCTCTCCTCTCCTCTCTCTCCACACATTCTTCCTCTGTCTCTAAAATTAATTTTAAAAATATTTTATTACATTTGACAATAATACTCTTACTCTAAAAAATTAGAAGCTTAATCAACCTTTACATTTTTACACAAGCTACTGATTAATGTCATAAAGTCCTTTACTCTCACTTAAAAGAAATTGTAATGTTTTATGACATTTAAATATATGTGAGTAAGCTAATACAGATTTTCACTTTAATTTAGCTCTCATAGATCTAGACTTGATTCCTTCTTTCAGAGCTTAAGAGAAACAAGTCAAAGCATCAATTATGAATGTAAAATATTTCCTTTGTAATCAAAGGGGGGAAAGGGCAGGCCATGTTTGCCTCTAAAGAGTGATTCAAGCCCTAGCTGGTTTGGCTCGGTGAATAGAGCATCAGCGTGCGGACTGAAGGGTCCCAGGTTCGATTCTGGTCAAGGGCACATGCCTGGGTTGCAGGCTCTATCCCCAGTGTGGGGCATGCAGAAGGCAGCCCTGGCCAGTGTGGCACAGTTGCACAGCCCTTCAGTGCATGGCATAGTCCCGTGCACTGAAGGGCTGCAACTTCGGTTCCCAGGCAGGGCACATACCTGGTTTGTGGGCTTAATCCCTAGTTGGGGCCCTATGGGAGGCAACCAATCAATGTTTTTCTCTCACATCAATGTTTCCTTCCCTTTCTCTCCCTCTTCCTCCCTTTCTCTCTAAAATCAATTTTAAAGAATTTTAACAGCCAAACTGGCATGGGTCAGTGGGTGAGCGTCAACCTATGAATCAGGAGGTCACAGTTCAATTCCTGGTAGAAGCACATGGCTAGGTTGAGGGCTCAGTCCACAGAGGGGGGCATGCTGGAGGCAGTCAATCAATGATTCTCATCATTGATGTTTCTCTCTCTCTCCCTTTCCTTTCCTCTCTGAAATCAATAAAAATATATTTTAAAAAACTTTAATAATAAATTTAAAAAATGAGAGTAATACATAATAGCCAACAGAAAAAAATGAGACATTTGAAATGGCGAGTAGATGGGAATTCAGAGGCATGCACTGAAGCCCGAAGTAGCTGTGTGATAGTGTGAGGCTGTCCCCAGGCTGGCACTCTGCTCTTACCGTTAGTGTGGCCGTGTTTTCATCATCTGACCACTGCATGAAGAAGAGAATAGAAAAAAACATTAAATGTCGATAATGTACTGGTCTTCCAAAATAGCAATACTCCATGTAAAATTTATACATAAACAGATAACATGTTTTCCTAACACGAAGTATCTCTATATATAAAAAGCCAGTGACCAGAACACTCTTAACGACCAGAACGACTGGTTGCTATGACACCCACTGCAGCTAGCAAACCAGCCCAATCTGGGGTGGGGCTGGCCAGCGAACCACCCATGGCCCCTCCCCCAGGCCAGCCCCGCTCCCAATTGGCCTCTCCCACCCCATCAAGGGCAGGGTAGCTGGCCAACCCTCCCCCCACAGCCCCTCCCCCCATCTCCTCCCCTACCCCAATTGGGGGTGGGCCCCGCCGGCCAATAGCCCTTGGCCCCTCCACACTGGCCCTGATTGGAGCCCAATCAGGGCCAGGGCAGCCAGACCCCACCCATGCAGGAATTTGTGCACTGGGCCTTTAGTATGTAAATAAAAGTATACATCAAAGTGAGATTTTCATGTAATTTCTCACTTCAATGAATATATGCTAAGAACTAAAGGTCAGAGCTATTTCAGAGATCATTGTAATTAGAACAGTCTCCAGAACAGAATAGAACCAACCTGTATTTCTTCTGCTTCATCATCACTGCCTGGCTGAGAACATGTTGGAGGATCTTCCCTAGAAGGACATGCAGCAAAAATTAAGAAAGAAAAAGTTTGTGTACTATGTAGTCAGAATTTCAGGTGAGTATGTAAAAAGCCTTTCAATTGGAGTGTAATATTAGGAAAAGTCCAATTTTTGAGACAGAAACTAATAAAAACTAATATGAAATTAATGAGAGTACAATAAAGATGGCAGAATAAAAACTTTCTGCCTGCTTTCAGAAATCACTTAGAAATAAGGGAAAGAAAGCTCAAAATCTTCCTCTGATGACACCAAGAATCATCCACAACTACCGAGTCCGGTGGTGAGAAAGTGCTGCCAGAGACCAGGACGGTCAAACGGGATGAAGGAAGACACCAGAGGAAACATCTGAAGAGCTGTTCTGCACGGCTGAGGGAACATCTCTGAGGGGCAAGACTCCTTAGTTTATACAGTGAAAACAGAGTGTGTGGACTGGCAACACAGAGAGGTACGGGGAAGAGTGAGAAAGAAATACTCAGACACACTCTCTTTGAAGAAGCAGGTATGGGAAGGAGGCGTCTAGTAGCCAATCTCGTTGCCCAGGAGGAAGCAAAGGCTGAAGGCACTCAGACAGGATAACTCTGCCCTGGACCCTCCTCAATACTAAACTACAAACAACTGGCTTAGGAATAACTCACTCACATAATGGAAACAAATAATAATCAGAATAATAGGCAGCACAGGATCTGGACCAAGAAACTACAAGAAAAAGGGAAATGGGGCCTCTGGTTACCATGGACATTTATCTACCCCTATGTTCCCTCATGAAACTCCATCAAAATGATAGGAAAGATCCCAAGAAGAAAGAGACCCACAAGAAGACAACTACAAAAGAAAGATGGCAACAAAAGTTTGGAAAACAGAAAGCCAAGGGGGTAACCCACTACGCTACAGCTAGAACCTAGAGACCTCTGGATGACAAAACTGCATCTCTGGGCTATGAATAGGGTTACTTGTGTGAGGTCCAAAAAATGACAGAAAGACTCACCCAATCTCCTTAAACTTGCACACCCAAGCAACTAATCTTCCTCCACCCCCATGGCTAAGCAGGTTTATTCTCTGGGGGGAAAGTGAACTAAAGAAGCTCACGGATCAGGTCCATTATGGCCCAGAGGAATATGGGAGTGAGATGCTAGCATATGATGAGGAGCCATGTGAAAGTCATGTTGAACTGAGAGCCCTAGTTCCTGTCCTCCTACCCTGCTGTCAAAATGCAGACTGATGAGAAAAATGCCCTCTGTGGAAACTGGAAAACCCCAGAGTCTAATTGCTGGCAGTCCTGGTCAACAAGCTCCACCAGGTACACAAAGTTTCCGTGTGTGTGTGTGTGTGTGTGTGTGTGTGTGTGTGTGTGTGTGTCCCTCGCTCTTAAACATGAATAGAGGCCTAAAATCATCAGAAAACTGAAGAAAGATGTTTTTTATACGTTTCTAAAAAAAGGTACATGGAAGAAATCAAGACAATAAAGTGACCAAGTGAAAAAATATTTTAAACATTATTAATATCCTTAAAGATAAAAGAAGAGCCCTAGCTGGAGTGGGTCAGTGGATAGAGTATCAGCCTTTGGACCAAAGGGTCCCAGGTTCGATTCCAATCAAGGACACACATACCTTGGTTGCAGGCTTCTCCCTGCTCCGACCTTGGTCAGGGCTAATGCAGGAGGCAACCAATCAATGTGTTTCTCTCACATTGATATTTCTCTCTGTCTTTCCCTCTCTCTTCCAGTCTCCCTAAAAATCAATGGAAAAATATCCTTGGATGAGGATTAACAAAAAAAAAGAAAAGAAGATATTGCATCCATGAAAAAAATAGGAGGCTATAAGAAAGGAACACAGTATAAGATTGAACTTCTAGAAACTGAAAATTCAAAATAAATGGCAAAGTCAAGGAAATTGCCTAGAAATTAGAACAACAAAGAAATAGACAATAGAGAAGAAATAATAAAATATAAAGAATTAATCCAGCAGATCCAACATTTAAGCAACAGGAGTTCCAGAAACAGAAGCAAGAAATTAAGAGAAAATTATAAAAGACATAATATTTTTAAATCTCCCAAAACTAAAAAACGTAAGTCTCCAGATATATATATATAGCACAATGAATGGAATAAAGGGGGAAGAAAACTTAAATAATGTGCCAAGATGGCTACAATAATTCTTCCCATCACGTTGGACAAGCCCTTTTAAAGGGTGACTTTGCTACTCTTCCCATGAAGAAAGAGCATTTATTTTCCCATCCCTTTAATTTAGACCAGCTTCAAGATTCACTATGACCAACAAAGGATAGCACAAGTGACAACATGTAATTCTGACTTTAGGTGTCAAAAAAATCAACATCCAATCTCACTTTTTGCTGAGTCAAGCCACCATACATTCCTGCTGCATAAGTGACCTTAGCAAGACCCACAGGGACCTACCTGTCTGTCCAGTGCCAAGAATTACAGAGACTGAGATTTTACCCTATGTGCAAGCTAACAAGTGAGCCTATGTGATTCTTAGCTTTGTGCATCTGGAAATTCAATTCTATAGAATTAAGAAAAGTTCATTAAGAAACTGATATACATTAACCAAAATCACAACAGACTGATGACTGATAAACCAATGTGTCAATTTCTCGATTTACAGAAGAGGATATGACTTTCCCATGATTGCTAACATGACACTTAATATAATACACTCTTGCCCAGCTGGTATAGCTCAGTGGTTGAGCACTGGCCTATGAAGTAGGAGGCCAGGCTTTGATTCCCGGTCAGGGCACATGCCCGGGTTGCAGGCTCGATCCCCAGTGGGGGACACAAGCAGAGGCAGCCGATCAAATGATTCTCTCTCATCATTGATGTTTCTCTCTCTCCCCCTTTCCCTTCCTCTCTGAAACAATAAAAATATTTAAAAATTATATATATACTTTTTAAAATTTATATATTATATATTATATATATTATATTATATATATTATATATATATAATTTTTATATAAATACACTCTTAACAAATCTGAATGGTACCACTCTTGGTAGCTTCGTATTTCTTAACAATGTACTTATACTATTATTTCCCTTTTTTGTTGTTGTTAATCCTCACCTGAAGATACTTTTCCATTGATTTTTAGAGAGTGGAAGTGAGAGAGAGAGACAGAGAAATAGCAATGTGAAAGAGACACATTGACTGGTTGCCTCCCACACATGCCCCAATCAGGGCCAGGGATTGAGCCTGCAACTGAGATACGTGCCCTTGACTGGAATCGAACCCAGGACCCTTCAGTACATCCCCTTGACCAGAATCGAACCTAGAACCCTTCAGTCCGCAGGCCAACGCTCTATTCACTGAGCCAAATTGGCTAGGGCAGTGGTCGGCAAACTGCGGCTCGTGAGCCACATGCGGCTCTTTGGCCCCTGGAGTGTGGCTCTTCCACAAAATACCACAGCCTGGGCAAGTCTATTTTGAAGAAGTGGTGTTAGAAGAAGTTGAAGTTAAAAAATTTGGCTCTCAAAAGAAATTTCAATCGTTGTACTGTTGATATTTGGCTCGGTTGACTAATGAGTTTGCCAACCACTGGGCTAGGGCTACTATTATTTCTTGATATTATCATCACCTTTGATATTATTTCTTGGTAGAGTTGTGAAGGTTCAAAACACAAACAAATCTAACATGTTATCCTATCTAATAAAGAGGGAATATCCACATTGACCATCACACCGTAACAAGATGGCTGTGCCCACAGCAGAGGCTGAGTTCCCGTAACGAGCCTTAACAAGCAATCAGCAGGGACCTGAGGCTGTGTGGCACTGGGCCAGGGCAGAGGACGTGAGGCTGCGCCCCACACCTGGTGGGGCTTGATGGGGGACCTCAAGGCATGCCCCCTGCCCCAGCCAGGGCCGGGGGACCTCCGGCCGCTCCTAGAAGCAGCCTCAACACATCACTCTAAGAAACCATTACCAGTAGATCAGAGTTGGCAAACAAGATAAAGCTTATCACCATCAGTTTATATTATTCATTTGACTTAGTATAGACCACCATGGAAAAAAGTAACCATGTTCATTCATTCACTCACTCACTCAACAAATATTTACTGAGCACAGACTGTGCTAAGTTATAAATGTAAACAAGACACTCTGAAGAGCATTCAGCCAGGAGTGAAAGGAATGTACTGTACGCGGAGGTGATGGGACAGGAGTCATGAAGAATCAGGAGCTAAAGCAGCCAACAGCCACTTCCTCACTTCTCTGTTAATAAGAACTCCAAGTTGTTCAGATATTAAGTGCCTCTGTGCCTCATGAACTTCCCCCCAATCACACAGTGACTACAGACAGTCCCACCAATCATGGTTATTTCAACTCCTTGCCAAAGAGGGACCAAGACCTGACCAACGGTTGCTGGAGACCCCTGAGAAAGTTCATCCTACTTTTAAAAGGGGACATGAGACAGGACCTCATTTATTCTTACCTTTGGATATGGTAGTGTGGGAGAACATGATATCTGAAGCTATTACAGCAACTTGGACTTCAGAAAGGAAAACCAAGAAATTCAGAGAAGCTAATTTCTAGTCCTAGCATCACTGAAGTACTATACTTTTCCATAACTGCCATGCCTTCCCGCTTATCCTATATAATAAAAGCCTAATATGCTAAGTGTCTGGTCGTCCAGTCATTCGTTCAACTAATCAAAGCATAATATGCTAAGGCCACTCAACCACTTGCTATGACATGCATTGACCACCAGGGGGTAGACAGTCAACAGGTCGACCAGTCACTATGACATGCACTGACCACCAGAGGAGAGACGCTCCGACTGGGAGGTTAGCTTGCTGCTGGGGTCCAGTCGATTAGGACTGAGTGAGACAGACCAAACATGCCCTTGAGCCCTCCCGTGGTCCCTCCCTGACTGGCCAACCTCCCGCGTCCCTCCCCAGCCCCGATCGTACACTAGTGGTGTCCCTCAGCCTGGCCTGTGCCCTCTCGAAATCCAGGACCCCTTGCGGGATGTCAGAGAGTCAGTTTCGGTCTGACAGCAGAACGATGGTTGCTATGACGTGCACTGACCACCAGGGGGCAGATGCTCAATGCAGGAGCTGCCCCCTGGTGGTCAGTGTGCTCCCACAGGGGGAGTGCTGCTCAGCCAGAAGCCGGGCTCAGCGCTAAGGGTATCCCCCGAGGGCTCCCGGACTGAGAGAGGGTGCAGGCCGGGCTGAGGGACGCCCCCCTCCAAGTGCATGAATTTCATGCACTGGGCCTCTAGTAGTTATATGAAATAACATACTGGCCTTACTGTTTAAGCCATTTTTAAAGATGGATGTCTTAATACAGTGGTCGGCGAACTCATTAGTCAACAGAGCCAAATATTAACGATTGAAATTTCTTTTGAGAGCCAAATTTTTTAAACTTAAACTTCTTCTAACACCATTTCTTCAAAATAGACTCGCCCAGGCAGTGGTATTTTGTGGAAGAGCCACACTCAAGGGGCCAAAGAGCCGCATGTGGCTCGCGAGCCGCGGTTTGCAGACCACTGTCTTAGTCTGTTCAGGATACTATAACAAAATACCATAGACGGGATGGTTTGCCAACAGAAATTTATTTCTCAGTTATGGAGGGTGTAAATCCAAGATGAGGGTGCCAGCAGGGTCGGGTCTTGGTAAGAGCCCCCTTCTGGCTTGCAGATGGCCACCTTCTTGGTGTCCGACATGGGAGAAGGAGCTAAGAGCTCCGTGTGATCTTTTATAAGAATGCTAATCCTAGTCATGAGGAGTCCACACTCATGATACCAGTATAATCACCTCCCAAACACCGCACCTCCTAATACCTAATATCTTTGGGGGTTAAGATTTAAATATATTAATTTGGGGGCCATACAAGCATTTGAATCATAACAAATATTCTATTACTTGCAACCAAAATCATCCCAATTGACACATGGAGCAAACAGAGGGCACTGGGTGTCAGGTGAAAGAGAATAGATAAGAGTTTGAACAGCAAAAAAAAAAAAAAAAAACACATTTATTTCATGGGAGCTGAAACTGAAGAAATTATATTCAGAGACTTTTTCTGCCTTTTATTTTCTATGTAACAAATAACTTGGAAACTTAGAGAAAAGCATTTAATTAGGAATTTTACTTTCTGGAACAAGGTACTCTACTACACTAGAGTTAAGAGCATAAATTGGTACAATGGTTAGTGAAAGCTATTAGGCAATACTGGTCAAGAGACTTAAACATTTTTATAACCTTTGATCTATACTTAGAGCCTAGAATTCTTAATGTACAGAAATAATCCTAAATGCAAGCAATGTTCTATACAAAAATGTTTTTGTGTGTGTTTTTTAACATGTTTTTATTGATTTCAGAGAGGAAGGGAGAGGGAGAGAGAGAAAAACATCAATGATCAGAGAGAATCATTGATCAGCTACCTCCTACACGCCCCCTACTAGGGATCAAGCCTGCAACCCAGGCATGTGCCCTTGACCACAACTGAACCCAGGACACTTCAGTCAGCAGGCCAACACTCTATCCACTGAGCCAAAACTGCTAGGGCCAAAAATGTTTGTTGAAGAATTATTTTTCAGTAAGGAAAAGTTGTAAGTGACCTAAATGTCCAACAACTATGAAATTAGATCAATTACAGCAAATGCCTATACATCAAAATCATGCAGTTGTTAAAAATAATGCCATTTTTAAAGCACAGAGAAAATTCATGCTATGATGGTCAATGAAAAAAGTAATATGAAACTATATAATATATAGCACACCCACCACTTAGTCTATAAAGTGTATTTAAAAAGACTAGGGGAAAAAATGTGCCAAAATGTGAACAGCATTTGTTTTCAGACAGTGGAATTTTTCTCTGCTGAGTAATTTTTCTCTGCTCCTTGATTCTTCTCTGCAGTTGTCAAGTTTACTACAATGACAAGTATTACTTCTAAAAAAGAAAGAAAGTTGGGGGCATATTTTACAAATGATAGAATTCTAAGCATTCATATTGCTCCCCCTTTCCATGTTTCAGAATTAATCTTATATAACAATAGTTAAGTCATACACATTCCAAGTCTATGCTTAAGAGGAAATCCAAGATGGCGGTGTAGGTAAACACCTAAACTGCTGCCTCGCGCAACAATTTCAAAAATACAACTAAAAGAAAAAACGTCTATCACCCAGAACCACGGGAAAGCTGGCTGAGTGGAAGTTCTACAACTAGAAGGGAAAAGAAAAGAGCATTGAGACGTGCACGAGCCCTGAAAAGCTGAGGTACGGAGGCGCGGGATCCGGGCTGGCAGCAGGCGTTGCTTTTTTCAATCCAAAGGAAGACAAGCCCCCGATTACTCTGAAATACAGTTTCTGGGAAGACGCAGGGGACCCAAACTCCTACGGGGAGAAGCTGGACTGTCTGCCAGTAAGGGTGGCTTGCTTGCAGAGCTGCGCGCAGGAATAATTGTTTACTGCACTGGGGCACGGGACTCCCGGATGCCAATGGAACGCAGAGCCGGCTAACTAGCAGCCATTGCTTTTTGCCACGCCCTAGCCTAGTGACACCCTGAGACCCCGCCCTGCACAACCTACAAACCCACCCAAGCTCCAAGCAGTGGCTTTAGCATAAGAAAGCCCTGCCCTATCGCAGCTTAACCTAGCAAACTTGCAG
Organism: Corynorhinus townsendii; assembly: GCA_026230045.1. NCBI lineage: Eukaryota > Metazoa > Chordata > Mammalia > Chiroptera > Vespertilionidae > Corynorhinus > Corynorhinus townsendii. The sequence continues at coordinate 140,083,066 of JAPDVU010000001.1, read as the reverse complement.
CCCGGGTCAGACAGCTCCAAAACCTCCAAACCACAAGCAAAGAGGAGAAAACTGCAGCTCTCACTGTAGCTCCTGCTGAGTGGCCTCAGACGGTAGCTGACCTGCACCCCATTGGAAATCCAGAAGCCAGTGTACCTAGAGGTCAGTGTGAGACACCAGATTTCAACTCCTCACATCCATAAGTGACACATTCAAGAGGCAGACTCAGTGAGCACCAAAGCCCCACTGAAACAAGTCCTGCCCCATAAGCGTGTCTTCAGTGCAGCAGTTCTTCCATTATAGACACAGCGAGTGCTCACAGCTAATTGGCCTGGAGGTCAATTCCTCCCAGTGTACCAACAGCAATTAAGGCTCAACTACACCAAGACTTTGCACTCAGCCCACAAAGGGGTGTACCAAGAGCATCCACATCAGGTGATTGAGGAGGCTGAGTTACTGCCCCCTATAGACCACCTACCACACAAAACTACTCCATCAACACAGGGAAGCAGCCAAAATGTGCAGATAAAGAAACATGTCACGAATGAAAGAAACGGAGGAAAGCAGACTACTGGATGACATAGAGTTCAGAACCACATTTATAAGGTTACTCTAGAATCTTCTAAAAACCGCTGAGAAACTTGATGACACTTCTAAGGAGCTTAGTGAGACCTTCAAGGACCTTAATGAGAATGTCAAAAAAAATGGAAAAGGATCAGTCAGAAATGAAGCATACACTGTCTGAAATAAAGGATATACAGAAACTCAACCGTAGATCAACGTACCCCAAGAATCAAACCAAAGATCTGAAATACGTGGAAACAAAAAACATCCAACCAGAAAAACAAAAAGAAAAAAGAATCCAAAAATATGAAGATAGTGTAAGGAGCCTCGGGGACAACTTTAAGCGAACCAACATCCGAATTTTTGGGGTGCCAGAAGAAGGGAGAGAGCAAAATATTGAAAACCTATTAGAAGAAATAAAGACAGAAAACTTTCCCTACCTGGTGAAAGAAATAGACTTACAAGTTCAGGAAGCACACAGAACCCCATACAAGAGGAATCCAAAGAGGACCACACCAAGACACATAATTAAAATGCCAAAGGCAAAAGACAAAGAGAGAATATTAAAAGCAGCAAGAGAAAAACAGTTAATTACCCACAAGGGAGCACCCATACGACTGTCAGCTGATTTCTCAACAGAAACTATGCAGGCCAGAAGGGAGTGGCAAGAAATATTCAAAGTGATGAACAGCAAGAACCTACAACCAAGATTACTCTACCCAGCAAAGCTATCATTCAGAGTTGAAGGTCAGATAAAGAGCTTCACAGACAAGAAAAAGCTAAAGGAGTTCATTGCCACCAAACCAGGATTACATGAAATGCTGAAGGGTATTCTTTAAGAAGAGGAAGAAGAAGAAAAAGGTAAAGATAAAAATTATGAACAACAAAATGACATCAAATACATACCTACCAACAAGTGAATCTAAAAACCAAGTGAATAAAAATCTGAAGAACAGAATGGACTGGTGAATATAATAGAATCAGGGACATAGAAAGGGAGTGGACTGACGATTCTCAGGGGAAGCAGGTGTGAGGGGTGCGGGAAGAGATTGGACAAAAATCTTACTCCTATGGATGAAGACAGTGGCGGGGGGTAAGGGCATGGGGTGGGGTGGGGAATCAGGTGGAGGAGAGCTATGGGGGGAAAAAAAGAGGAACACCTGTAATAATCTGAACAATAAAGATTTATTAAAAAAAAAAAAAAGTCTATGCTTAAAAGAAAAAGATGCCTAAGGAATATATCTTAATATCCGGAAATAACTTACTGGCCTACTCACAATAAAAAGACTATTCAATAATTCTAGTTCATTAACACCAGTATATTTATTTGTAACTATACACCAAGCATGTCAAACTCGCAGCCCACAACGAATATTTTTGCAGCCCAGCCAATATAATGGTGTGAGCAGTAATTTACAATTATGAAAAGAAATAAGTCTCCTGTCAGATCCAGAATTACTGACATTCATCTTGGGTCAGTTTTGAAAGTAATCACTGCAAACAAGATTTCCCCAAAGTAGGAAAGACAGTAGCAGAGAAGAGATGCCAAGTGTCAGGAAAAAAACATTAATTTTACCATTGCTCTTGTTTTTTTCATACTATACTTTTCTAAATAAACCTACGTTTCTACGAAAATTGAAGCTTTTGGGTTATTTTTGCGGCCCACATAAACTTAAACCTTGTTTATTTGACCTTTGATAGTGTTTGAGTTTGACATGCTTGCTATACACTATTTCTCTTGATTAAGGGATATATTTCATATAAAGGAGCTAAAATGTTCATATAGTAATAGATGCAGCTGTGGTCTTCTATAAATAATACTTTAAACACACACACTCATTCAAAAAACTGTTACTATCTGAACTCAGGGAGATAAAATGATTACTAAAGCAAAAAACATACTGAGAGGGATACACACCTAAGCCTACATGCAAAACAGAAACACTCAAGTTTTAAAAAGACATGTTTGAAAAAAGCTACTCAGTGATAAAACACAACTTAGATGAATCTTAAAAACATTATATTGAATTAAAGAGGCCAGCCCTAGCTGGTTTGGCTTAATGGATAAAGAGTCTGCCTGTGGACCAAAGGGTCCCAGGTTCGATTCCAGTCAAGTTTACAGACCTCAGTTGCAGGCTCCTCCCCTCCCCAGGCCCTGGTCGGGGTCCACGCAGGAGACAACCAATCAATGTTTCTGTCTGTCTTTCCCTCTCTCTCCCACTCTCCCTAAAAATCAATGGAAAAATATCCTCGGGTGAGGATTAACAAAAAATATAAGGAAAGAAAGAAGTCAGAGACACACAAAAATACTATATGATTCCATTTATATGAAGTTCTAGAACTGACAAATTAAGCTATGGAGATAGAAATCAGACCAGTGTTTGCCTGGATGGGAAAATGGAGGTAGGAAGGAGAGAACAAAAAAAGATAAAAGGGACTTTCTGGGGAATAGAAACGGTCAATATTTTCAGTGGAGTAGTGGTGAAACAGTTGTACATATTTATCAAAACTCATCAAATTATACATTCAAGATCTGTGCATTTTGCCCTAACTGGTTTGGCTCATGGATAGAGCATCGGCCTGCGGACTGAAGGGTCCCAGGTTCGATTCTGGTCAAGGGCATGTACCTTGGTTGTGGGCACATCCCCAGTAGGGGGTGTGCAGGAGGCAGCTGATGGATGTTTCTCTCTCATCGATGTTTCTAACTCTATCCATCTCCCCTCCTCTCTGTAAAAATCAATAAAATATATTTAAAAGAAAAAGATCTGTGCATTTTATTGTAAATGTACCTTATATAAATTATACCTATAATTCAAATTTTTTGTTGTTAATCCTCATCCAAGGATATTTTTTACACTGATCTTAGGGAGAAGGAGAGGGAGGGAGAAAGGGAGGGGGACGGGGAGAGGAAAGTTGAGGAGGGGGAGGGGGAGGGAGAGGGAGAGGGGGGAGGGAGAGGGGGAAGGAGAGGGAAAAAGAGAGGCAGAGAGAGAGAGAAGGGAGAAGAGAGGGAGAGAGAGAAAGAGAGAGGAACATTGATGTTAGCATCGATTGGTTGCCTCCTGCATGCACCCCAACCAAAGCCAGGGATCAGAACCTGCAACCCAGTACGTTCCCTTGACCGGAAATCAAACCCTCAACCCTTTGATGCATGGGCTGACACCCTAACCACTGAACCACATTGGCCAGGGCTAATTTTCAAGTTTTTAACTATAAAAGTAATACAACCTAAAATTACTACATTTTTGCCCTAACCAGTTTGGCTCAGTGGATAGGGCGCTGGTCCGTGAATTGAAAAGTCCCAGGTTCAGTTCCAGTCAAGGGCATGTACCTTGGTTGCAGGCTCAATCCTCAGTAGGGGGATTGTAGGAGGCAGCTGATAGATGTCTCTCTCTCATTGATGTTTCTAACTCTCTTTCTCCCTTCCTCTCTGTAAAGTCAATAAAAATATTTTTATAAAATAAAAAATAAATAAAATTACTACATTTTTCAAATCAAAGGCTCAATAAACACTGCTTTTCTCAGTCTGAGCAAATGACATCTTCATTCATCGAGTTAGTTGTTTAAGCAGAAATTCTTGCCACTTCCTTCTCCATCACTGAGTTCTGAAAGTTGCAGGAAGTGAATGTCAAATCCATGCACTTCTCTCCGCTCCACTGTCACCCTCTTAGATCAAGCCACTATCAGCTCTCACTTGGTCCAATGCAGTATCAGGTTCCTCACTGGCCTTCAAGTCCCACACAGTAACCAGTCACTGTTCACAACATGAAATCTGCCAAAGTCACTTTCTTGCTCAGAGCCCTTCAATACCTGCGTTCTCAATAAATTATAGGATCTTTAACATGACTCTCACACACAGACCTCAACCTGAACCCTAACCATCGCTCCCACTTCAGCAACTGAGACTCCCACCACTTGACCCCCTCTTTATTCGTTTCCTGCATGTGAAGATCTTCCGCACCTCAGAGCCCTCCTTAATGCTGTTCCCTCAACCTGGAAGATTCTTCCCTCCACCACTCAACTGACTACCTTCTACCCAAACTTCCTTTCTCAGAGGCTCATAAGTTACTTCTTCAGGGAATTCCCTGACACGCCCTGCAACCCTCAGCCCCACTCCCACCCCCAGTAACTTAATATGTCAGTGGCCTCTCCTTTTCCTTCATAGCACTTACCACAATTTTCTTTTTCTTTTTTTTTAATATATATATTTATTGATTTCAGAGAGGGAGAGACAGAAACATCAATGATGAGAGAGAATCACTGATTGGCTGCCTCCTGCACACACACACACCCACCCACCCCCCCAACCCCCGCTGGGGATCGAGCCCACAACCAGGGCATATGCCCTTGACTGGAATCAAACCTGGGACCCTCCAGTACATAGGCTGATACTCTATCCACTGAGCCAAACCAGCTAGGGCCACTTATCACAATTTTCACTTATATATTTACTGGCGTGTTTAATGATCAGACTGAAATTAATGATGACAAGAGCAGTCAGTATTTCTTAAGAACATACAATATACTAGGCACTGGGCTAAATATTTTACACAGTATCCGTTTTTATCTCTGCCACAACCCTATGAGGTTACTTCTCTGACATCAGTCACCCATTCACAGAAGAGAAATCTAAGGCACAGAGAGCTATCAGTTTTACATGATGAAAAAAAGTTCTGGAGATGGATGGTGGTGATGGTTGCACAACAATATAAATGTACTTAGTACCAATGAACTGTACACTTTAAAATAGTTAATACAGTAAATTTTATGTTATGTGTATTTGAGCACAATAAAATAAAACTTTTAATAATTCTAAGGGAAAATTATTTCCAACCTACAATACTAAAAATAAAAAAAAAAGTTCCAGCAAGGGTTAGTATTAGGCTACTTTAGAAAGGATAGTGAGGGATGAGCACTAAGATAACATGATTTCTGAGCAGACCTGAATGAACACATGGAACGTCATTAAATTGTATAATGCTTAAACTTTTTCAAGTTTACTACACTTTTTCAAGTTTACACAAAAGACTAAAGCATGGTAACTTCTTCCTTTTACAATTAGAGGAACTACATGAACAGAGAAGCTTGGAGGAGGAGTCATGGTGGGTTAAGTGTGGGGAACAAAATGCTGAATACTTAAAAATGATACACCCTAGTAAAACTTGATGTTTGCAATGAACAATGAATTTCTTATCTTAAAATAACTGAAGAATCCCAAAGGGTAATAATATGCCCTCTCTGCCCCACCACCAGACCTCTCTATCCCCATTTTTCTAAAGGCAGAGAGAAAAGAATTGCCCATTTTCATAAACAGTAATTATTAGAGAAGTACCCAATTTTGAGAATCTTACTAATTAAGCATTGACAAAAAATAAAGGATCAAAATCAGCACATAATTTTAGCTAGAAAAAAAGGGGAGAGAATGGTGCATTTTATATGGCAATGGCTGAGATTTAATCAGTACAACATTCCTTTATGATAAAAGTATTAAAAATGGTTTTCTGGTATACTTTACCTTCCTGAAACCACCAGAGTTCCATCATCAAGTAAATAATCCTTCACATTCTGAGGAAGTGGAAGAATGACACTAAAAAAAAAATAAAAATGCATATACCAAAAAAGGCATTATTTAAAAAGGCCAACCAGAAGCAGAAAGAAAAAAATTCCAAACTCAATTTTTAAATTACTTGTTCCCATTATACAACTATGAAGTGGAAAATGTTAATGATGTACTTTTGGTGGTGGCAGACTAGAAATATGAACAAATATTTCAGTAAGCTAAATTAGGTTCATAAAGTTACTACAATTGTCTTTGTGATAAAGACAAAAGTCAGCCAAATCCAAAGAAGCAAGTTGAAATCACAGTATGAAAGCAACAAACTCAAAAGAATTCTGTGTGAGTGCAATGATTATATGCCTTTAGGGAATTAGAGACAAGAGATAATTGCAGCAACGCAGGAAGTGCAGCAAACAAATCAGAAAAGGAACAGCATCTGACCACCTTCTAGAAGAGAGGCAGAAGTGGACTTAAGCTTCTGGAAACTGTTCTTTGGCTGGCAATGAGCACATAAGCCTAAGAATACCTGTGATGTATGGATGCTTTTGTGGCATCCTACTTAACTGATCGCCAGAGCAATAAAGCTCTTTAACTGGCCAACCTTTAGTTTCATGTGTTTCAGGTCATCATAACTAAGGATGGCAAAGCCATACTTGAAGTCACTTAAAAAACTCATGGGATCATTTGTTTTTTCCTCTGTAATAATAAATCACCAAAAAAATCCTGCTGGATACCTACAGGTAATGTTATTACTTTGATCATAAGGCATATATATATATATATATATATATATATATATTTTTTTTTTAAGTAAACAAGAGTATGTCCTGCTTACTTTCAGAGAGTCAAAAGAATATCATAAACTTATAATATGCTTCATTTATTTACAGAATAATTTTTGGCACATTACAATGGTTTTTGTGCAAAGGAATAATTATTTCATGGACTACTTCAGTTTTAAAAATTAATATCTGATTTATCAAAGTTACAATTTCACATTCAAAAGCCTAGCTCTTCAGGCTTTTATAAAAAAAGGCTCAATTAACAAATCTTAATGTATTTGTAAACCTGTTAAATTTTAACCAATTTCAAGTGAGCCTCTGAAACTTAAAGGTTGCTTTAAAAAATTTAATGCTATTACAAAAATAATGTATTCCATTTTCTTTTTAAATACAGGGTGGGCAAAGTAGGATTACAGTTGTAATACAAATAAATAATACAATAATAAATAAATAAATAAATAAATAATACAGCCCTGGCTGGGGTGTTCAATGGTTAGAGCATGAGCACTTGGACCAAAGGGTTACGGGGTGGACTCCCAGTCAAAGGCATGTAACTTGGTTGCAGGTTCAATCTCAGGCCCTGGTCAGGTCAAGAGTGGAATGCAACCAATCGCTGTCTCTTCCCCTTCTTCCTCCCTTCCACTCCCTCTAAAAATCAATGGAAAAAATGTCCTCACTTCTTGGGTGAGGATTAAAAAGTAAACAAACAAGTAAATAAGTAAACAACCCTATATAATAAAAGCCTAATATGCTAAGTGTCCAGTGGACTGGTCGGCCATTCAACCAAAGCTAATGATATGCTAAGGCTGCTCAACCACTTGCTATGATGTGCACTGACCACCAGGGAGTAGATAGTTGACTGGTCGACCAGTCGCTACGACGTGCGCTGGCCACCATGGGGCAGACATGCTCCAACCGATAGGTTAGCTTGTTGCTAGGATCCGGCTGATTGGGACTGAATGAGATGGGCCAGACGTTCCCTGGAATCCTCCCATTGTTCCTCCCAGCTGGCCAACCTCCCGCATCCCTCCCCGGTCCCAATCATGCACCAGTGGGGTCCCTCAGCCTGGCCTGCACCCTCTGGCAATCCGGAACCCCTCGGGGGATGTCGGAGAGCCAGTTTCAGCCCGATCCCACACACCAGGCCAAGGGACCCCACTGGTGCACGAATTCGTACACTGGGCCTCTGGTACAAGAATAAACTGTGTTTTATATACTCACAACTGTAAGCCTACTTTTGCCCACCCCTATATGTCAACTATCTAGCCTTCCTAGGTATTTAACTCTTACAAAGTCAGCAAATTAATCTGTAAGTATAGTAAATCTAAGGTTCTTGAAAACATTCCAATATTATTTAAAAACTTAACTATTCTTTTTAGATAGTTTAACTTATCACCATTGTAAACCAATTACACAATTTAAATTGGAACCAAAAGGCTAACCTGTTTTATACACACACACACACACACACACACACACACACACACACACACATATATATATATATACTAGAGGCCCACTGCACAAATTCATGCACAGGTGAGTTCCCTCAGACTGGCCAGCAATCAGGGCCGATGGGGGTAGGTGGAGGGACCATGGGAGGTTGGCCGGCCACAAAAAGTTGGCTGTGGGAGTGCAATGACCACCAGGAGGAAGCTCCTGCGTTGAGCATCTGTCCCCTGGTGGTCAGTGTGCATCATAGCTACCAGCTGGTCGTCCGGTTGTAACGGTCGCTTAGGCTTTTATATATATACTAGAGGCCCGGTGCACAAAATTCGTGCACTGGTGGGGGGGCCCCGGCCCAGCCTGCCTCCTCTCACATACTGGGAGCCCTCAGGGGATGTCCTACTGAGGCAACTGGGCTGATCAGGGGAAGGCACCAGCCCCATCACCCTGCTGCTGCTGGCTCTGCCAGTCACCACAGCCACCAAGGTGTTTTCATCAACACGAACTCCAGTCCCTTCACCATGAAAAAATGACATCTTTCTTTAGGCATTTTCAAGGTGTGTCTTTCATAGGATATGACATTTCTTTCTTTTTTTTTTTTTTTATCCTCACCTGAAGATATGTTTCCATTGATTTTTAGAGAATGTGGAAGAGAAAGGGAAAGACAGAGAGAAACATCCAAGTGAGAGGAACACTTTGATTGGTTGCCTCCTGAATGAGCCCTGACCTGGGCCCCAGCCAGGGAGGAGCCTGCAACCTAGGTACATGCCCTTGATCAGAATCGAACCGGACCTTCTGGTCGGCAAGTCTAGGCATTATCCATTGAGCCAAACTGGTTAGGGCAGTATATGACATTTCTTAGCCCTCCAGCAGCGGACCTTCCTTTTTTTCTCCAGAAGTGTGGTGGAAAAACCCTAGATCACCTTTTTGGATTCTTATACCCAAGTTACTAAGAATATTAGCAGTGGCAAACAGGGAGCTTAGCCAATGAGTGGTCAGAAAAGTTATTTCCTCTGTAGTTCACACCAATCGCCTCCGATCTCTGGCTCCACCCCTGCCCAGGCCTAAAGCCTTAGGGACTGGGCAGGAGCCCCCCAGCTCCCTGCTATCACCGGCTCCACCCCTGCCAAGGCCTAAAGCCTCAGGGCCTGGGCAGGGGCCCCCCAGCTCCCTCTGATCACCCGATCGCCCAGCTCCGCCCCTGCCCAGGCTCCAAGCCTCTGGCCAGGGCTTGGGGCCTGGATAGCAGACCCCCAGCCCCCTCCGATTGCCAGCTCCACCCCTGCCAGGCTTATAGCCTCAGGGCCTGGGCAGGGGACCCCCAACTCCCTCCCATCACCCGGCTCCACCCTGCCCAGGCCCCAAGCCTCTGGCCGGGGCTTGGGGCCTGGGCAGGGGACTCTCAGCTCCCTCTAATCACCCAGCTCCACCCCTGCCCAGAAACCCCCTGGCTCAGGCCCTTCCCAGGTTGCTCAGGACCCACGGGGGCCCTACCTCAGAGTGACCTGGGTGCTGAGAAAGTTCCAGGGACCCAGGCTGCTGGGTGCCTATGTATGCAAATTAACCACCATCTTTGTTAGGTTAATTGGCATACTCACTCTGATTGGCTGTGGGCGTAGCGGAGGTACGGTCAATTTACATGTTTTTCTATTATTAGGTATGACTAGACTAGAAGCCTGATGCACGAAATTCATGCAAGGGGCTCGGCCCTCACAGCCCCGGCTGCCCCTGCTGGCCCTCACAGCCCTGGCCGGCCCTCGCAGCCCCGGCTTCATCCAGAAGGTCATCCGGAAGGTCTTTCAGCTGTCTGGTCTAATTAGCATATTAGGTCTTTATTATATAGGATAGATGCTAATTATCCTCAAAATGGCAAAATTTTAAAGATATTAAAATAAACTTAGAAAAAAAGATAAAAATCTTAAGTTTGAATTATTTCATCACCTCTGTTTAATTCTAGTTCTTCCTGAGGTTAAAGACACCCACTAAAGTAACAATGTCATCCCAAGAGAATTAGAGACCACAATTCCAAGAGAATGTGAAGTTTATCTTATCAGGGGCCTGAGACAGAAATGTTGGCAGGAATACCAGCTCCTCGACATAGGGTGATTTTCCTGACCACAGTGAGAGCAGACAGAGTCCTCTTTTATGTCAATAAAGCCTGTCAGTTCCCAAATCAATGATTTCAGAGTCCATGTCATTTGTTTTTTAGTACACTAATTCCCAAGTCTGATCGGAATCTGGGCTTTCCCTCCAAGTTATCATCCATTGATTAGATTCAAAACATCTATTTACTGTTTGATTCTATTAAAAATTTGCATATTCTTCCTATTTGGAGGGTCTACAACTCTTACCTCTATTAGGTGATATCAAGTTGGATTCTAGTTCTCATGAGTCACTGAGTTCTACAGTCATTTCTAAACTCATCCTTATGACTTTTCATCTTGCATTATATCATGTAAGTCAAGGAGGATACCAAGGTGAATCCATTAAGAATGCAAAGCCTGCCCTGGCCAGTGTGACTCATTTGGTTGGAGCTTCGTTCCATGCACCAAAGGGTTGTGGGTTTGATTACCAATCAGGGCACATACCCAGGTTGTGGGTTTGATCCCTGGTAGGGGCACATAAGGGAGGCAACAGATCCATGTTTCTCTCTCACATTGATGTTTCTCTTTCTCCCTTCCCTTCTTCTCTCTCTAAAGTCAATAAAAATAAAAAGAAAAAAAAAGAATGCAAAGCCTATGAGGGAGAAAGACATAAAAAAAAAATCACAGTACAATATGGTAAATGCTGTGCCAAGATGTACCAAAACTCAGAGGAAAAAGGAATTGTGCCTGAAAGACTGAAACCGTATGACAAGTCACTGCCAGGCACGCTTTACACATAAGTCTGTCAGAGAAGAGCTTAAATAGGTCATTGAAATCTATTATGCAGGCAAGAATCCAATTAGGCTTAACTGGCAGATGTAAAAGACTTAAATGACAAAGTACCTCACCAGGCTGATATAGTTATATATGTACAGACAAGTTACTCCAATGAAATTTTAGAGGTAGAAGGGGCCTTTACAAGATTACTATAACTTTTATGTTTGAGGGAAGAAAGAAAAGTAAAGAGGATGGCCCAGAGTCCTCTAGCTAGTTATTCATAAGCCTGAGTCAAAGTTGCAGAACTTGTCAAAAAATGTACTTCTATGCTTAACTGCATAATCACCCCTGACCCTAAATAATAATGCTGAGTAAAAAACCAGAATATAATATAGTCTCTCAGCATTAAAGCTGACAATGGCAATGGCAAAGCTAACAATTCCACCCGACTGGCCTGAGTTGTGGAGGGGTATCCTGCCATATGTTAGGTTCAGTGATATCACCACAAAAGTGACTACACTGAAGAGTTTAAAGAGAGTAAAGAATGGTTTCAGGAAGAACAGCTTAGTTTCTGACTGCTCAGAAAATCCCACCTCTTGATTTATTTTTCACTCTCAGCTTCATGGGAATGTTTCACATTTTAAGTAAACTAAAATTATTTTGCTTCAATTGAGCTTTGATTAAATCCAAAATCCAAAATGTAACAACATGCAGCAAAATCGTTTACTATATGCCAGAAACAGTGGCAAGCATTCTAAATGCTTTATCTCATTTAATGCCCATGATAAGGCTGTTTTGTCTAATTTCCCAGATGGAATTTAGATTATCCACTTTGCTCGAGATGCTGGTGGAACCAAAATTCAAAGCCAGGCAGATGGCCCTGACTCCAGAGTCCAAATCCTTAACCATTATGGGTATTTTATTGCTGAAGGCAAAGAAAAAGTACACCAGAGGTTGCAAAAGAACTGCCCAGAAAGTAAATGTCAGTTTTAAGTGAACTCGGTGAGAAAATTTATGACAAGTTCACAAACATACCTTCTATCGTAGCAACCCAAAACAAGAAACTTTATCATTACCTCAGACCCAAAGCCTATTTCAATTATGCAAGGTAATGAAAGACTGGCATATCATGTAGAAAAATTATTTCTAGGATAGGAGGTAATGTCCACTGCTGCTGTTGAAGCTCTTCATTTTGTTTTGGTGTGACTTTGACCTTCTTCAAATGCAAAGGTTATCTTCCTTTCAGTTACTCTAACCTCCATTACACCATGAGTAATTGGAAGCTGATTCTATGTATGAATAAGAGGATGGAAAAGAATTGTCTTGAATAATCTCGTTATGCTCTTTCAGTCCCTCTGGATTTCAAAACAGTTTCCCTCTCTGCATTCACACACTCTGCACTAAGAGGACAGAATGAAAAGCAAGGGACAGTTGATAACTAAATAACTGGAAACTAGGCCTAAAGGAGGATCGGGCAAAGTACAGAAAATGCTATCCATGGACATGTAGTTCTTTGATCTATGTATGCCTTTTAGTGAATGAAAACCTGCCCTTGCATCTTGATCCAGATGGCATGAGGGGTTTTGAACATTTGGGGATATTCCCCTAGTTGCCTTGCCTACAATACTTGAATTTCCTGGGTGAAGGATGAAACCGTTAATCCTATGCTTGCCCTGCAAAATAGGGATGGATTCCTTGATTGTAGGGTGGAGAACTAGAAAACAAATATTGTTCCACAACTTTTCCAGATAGCTTCCTCTTGCGGTACAAGCATTCCTAAGAAATTATAACTATACTAATGCTTTCCATCTACACTGTCACACTGGAGCTTCACAATATAATTGGGTTAGCCAGTGGCAACGCAAGGACTACCCAGTTCTCCTGATCACCTCCCCTCTCTGGTAATTCTAAAAACAATGATGGTGAACTCCCAAGCCTAAACAGGTTTAATCCACTGCTCACCAGCCTCTGACCTTCTCTGAACCATGACATAACCTTCTGGCACACTCTCTGACCCGCAACAGAACGTACAGCAAATATGGATCGACTTCATTAATCTCTCTACCTGAAATATCACTAGGAAGTCGGAATCTCGGCTTTGGCGTTACCATCCCACAAGGCCTGCATTTTTTATTTATGCATTTTTTTTATGGAGATAGAATTTTCCCCAAATGTCGCAGTTTCCTTTGCCATCGTCCCGGAGTAGGCCCCTCCTGAGTTACCTCTTGATGGTGACATTTCGGAAGAGTGGGTACCACGCGGAGAACTGACAGTGCAGCACATGCTCCTTCTTCATCCTGCCGCCGCCGCCGCCGCCGCCGCCGCCGCCGCCGCCGCCGCCGCCGCCGCCGCCGCCGCCGCCGCCGCCGCCGCTTCCAGCACCTCCCGGAACCTACTTCTCCAGCCCCGGAAGTGCCTGCCGAGCTATTTTGGCTCAAGAACTCTTCCGGTCCATAAAGCGAGGAGGAAGTGACAAGGGAAGGGAGCAGAGGAAGAGAATTGTGGGGCGTACTTTCAGAGCGCGCTTGCACTCGCACACAAACACCCCGAGTCCGATCCCCGAGAGGCGTCCCGGAAGAGTTAGGAGACTTTAAGAAGTGCCCGCCCGCTTCCCTCTTAGAGGCGCACTGCCCCGGAAGGTAATCAACTAGGCTTTGTCCCTGGCGGGGGTTCGACGGGTGCCGGCAGGGCAAGCGTGCGTATCCTTGTAACTGCGAGGCTGCGATAGCACCGGCTTCCCTGGAGACTGCAGCCTCGGACTCGTGCTTCTTCTTTCGTCCCCTTCCCTTCAACCCCCCCCCCACGCCCACCACCACCACCACCACCACCTTGGAGTAGGTAACTGGGCGCGGGCTAGTCACGTACTAGATCTGTGGGGGGAGAGGGCGGGAGCACGCCACGCGCGCATCTCCCGGTGCCTTTCCCGGTTCGTGCGCAGGGCTCGCGCGCAGGGCTCGCATCCTGGGCAGCGAGGGGGCGGTGTCTGCGGAGGCGCGGGAAGGAGGGCCAAGTTCCTAGCGGGAATCCCCGGACCGGAGTAGAAGAGCTTTGGCTACTCGGAGTGGAGAAATCAGGAAATATCACAGTTAAATATTAATTTGAGTGCAGTGGTTGAAGCATCTGCATGAAGGAGGGGAGTGACCCCGCTTCTTTCGTGAGGGAGGGTTATGTGAGATAGGACAAGAACCCCATCTCTACGACCCTAGGGAGTGAGACTTGGAAGTATAAAAGGACAGGTAAATTTGGGGAAATAGAAGAAAGGAGAGAGGTTTCTCCTTTGAGCGTCGAGTTTATACTAGCCCCGCAAAAATAGCAGCCTGGAAAAGCCTGATTTCATCAGTATCCATGCCATGCCGGAATAAGAAGACTGAATAATAAGGCAGAATCCTAGTCTAACTTGTAATATCATTCCTTTGCCTCCTCATTTTTCCTACTCCTTCAGGAATGGGGTATTAGTAGCGACCAGAAAATAGAATATGAAGGAAGTTCACTGTTGTTTCTTTTGAAGAACGAAAGAAATGACTAGCTGCTGAGAAACGTCTTTTAAACCTAGCTCTTGACTCTTACAGTTTCGTGCCTAAAGACTTGCTTTTTAGATGTCTCCTTAAAAACTTTACAACTTACTGCTCCATCTAAGCACTTTCAAATTGGAAAAGAGCCCGACTATAGGCCTCTCTAAAAGGTATTCATTAAAATAATTACTAGGTCCTCTGCCTGCCTGGAGTTGGAAATCCTTCCCCTCTTCATGTTTTGTTTTTCTCAAAAATGTTGCAGGCTGTTTTCTTTTAAAGGTATAGTTTCAAAGCAGAGGTAAATAGGTTATAATGTTGCAGTGTTTGTTAAGGGAGAGGGCAGTGGTAGTGGTTCATAAATAATTTTGAGATCCACAATTATGCAATCCTTTCTGTTTTGAAAGGGAAAAAGAAGCAATATTCCACATATGTTAGGAGAATAGTAACAGACTAATAGTAACCTCATGCCAGATGGGGCGGTCACTCAAATATTGTTGGGATTAACCTAAGAATAAATAGGTTACAGCAAAGGAAATGTTAGCACTTCCTAACATTTGTTAGGTGAATTTGGGTAAGGTATTTTCTCTTGAAAATAGGAATTAATAGATGTATAGGAGAAAGTAGAAACCCAAAACTTAGTCACTCCAGAAGGAGTAATACAGTAATAGCCCAGGAAACTTTCGTGTGGAGGTTTTTCAGTGACTTAGTATTAACAACTGATTTAATACGACTTTTTACACATTTAACCAGCATCAAATAAATTGACATTCCAAACATATACTCCAGTATTTTTAATGGATTCAGCAAAATTTACTTTCACTATTTTTTAGCCACAGTTTTTGTGTAAAGTGTTTATATTCATTAAGTTTCTTCAATAAAACCTTGACAACAATGGAAATAGTTGCTTTTTCTCGTGCATGTCAAAAAAAATCAATAGCCAAATGATTAGGTGTTATTGTGCAATTACAGATTAAATAATGGAAAAAAACATTTCCTCTGAATCCATAACATGACTGATCCTTCTGTGTTAATATTTCCAATCACCTGCTCGTTTTCTCCACTTGGAAATCTAGCCAAAATCTTAAACTTAGTCCAAATTTGAACAGTGCACCACCCCTTTCTTCTTCTGATATCCCAATGTCCTTTAAGATCATCTTAGGATTAGCTTTGGAGACCCCTTCTGCAGAAACTCTTAGGAAAAATAATAAAAGGCTCATCTTCAAAGAAGTCAATCTTTTAACTGCTGCCACCCTAGGCCTCTGCTATTCCAAAAGGTTTTTTCCTGTAACCCATTAAATTTCCCAAGGGTAATTAACAGCCAGTTCACTTTTATTCAGCTAACCCCCACCCCTGCCCCAAAAAAAAAACACAACAAAACAACTTTCAGTGCCTTTCCATCGTTCCTATACAAATTCAGTACAGGAAGTCTTCATTTATCTGAGGATAATTGTCAGCAAAGAAAAGCTCATTTAAAGTGAATCTATTTGATGTCCAAAATCTTAACCATAAATTATACAAAAGAAGGATTAATCAAAATACTACCTTTAAAAAACCATAAATTTTAGTTTTATGATTATAACCAAAACTATCAAATAGAACTATACTAATTGACTCTCTGTTCATTATAACTTCTATGCAATTATTCTGAAAGAATGTAGAGTGGCATCTTAGACATGTCTAAGCATTTGATAAACGTTTGACTTTTAACACACAATCATAAAGTTACTTTTGTAAACACTGGTCCTCTCCCACTTAATTTCTTTCATAGTGCCTTGTTGATTTCTCTACCCAGTGATTAAACTGTTCCAACTGCCTGACCTTCATTTGTCAATTGATGCTTTATGATTTGAGCTCCTATGTGTATTATTTTGTTGAAAATAAATGGTGTTCATAATACCCAACTTTCACCAGGGAAAGATTAGCCAATATATAATTTCATGTTGAGATTTTTGCTTCATTTTGCAACCTCCATTTTGCAAATTGCAAATTGAGATTCAAGAATGGTAATAATTTGAATAAGACTAATGAGCCTGGCTTTTGAAATTCTCAGTTTAACTTATTGAGTCTTAACTTTCGCTTATCCAACTGTTTTTAAAAACTAATAGTAAAATACTCAAGTTTGTTAAAAAGTAATCACTTAATCTTCCTCCCTTCAGTAGAGAACTATAAAGCTAACTCCAAGAGGAGCAACAAGAGTCCGGCATGCCAGTTAGGATTTTACCAAAAAAATTCTAAGATGTTCTAAATTAAAATTACAGCTTCCACAGAGTGAGAGAAAGAGACAAAACAGCTGTGGAACAGCTCTCACAAAAGACTGCTCACATTCCTGTATATTTGTTGGAATTTAGAATTAATTTCCAGGTGGCTATTTCTGGATTATCTAAAAGGATTACAGCCAGGTACTGTAGAACTCCAGGAGCCTCCACTTATTTGCATATGAACATCCCAATTCTTAGGAGCCCACACTTCCTTTCAGACTCTTGTCCATCCTGGAATTAGCCCCTCTTACCATCATCCATTTTCTTTGTCTATAGCTAATGTAAATCCTTTCGGAATGGTTTACATATCTTTTTTCCTCCTACCTGATCTATAAAAATGCTTGCAAAACCCCAGGGAGAAGACAGACATACTGTCTCTCCGACCTAGCCATGCTGGGGTGGTTTAAATTCCATACCCCAAAAAGTCTTATTTGTTTTTTTGTGTTTTTTTTTTTGTAAAATTGGCCTTATAAACCTTTCTTAAAAAAAACAAAAAAGAGAGCCCTAGCCGATTTGGCTCAGTGGATAGAGCGTCGGCCTGCGGACTGAAGGGTCCCGGGTTCGATTCCAGCCAAGGGCACATGCCCGGGTTATGGGCTCGATCCCCAGTGGGGTCCTGCAGGAGGCAGCCGATCAATGATTCTCTCTCATCATTGATGTTTCTATCTCTCCATCCCTCTCCCTTCCTCTCTGAAATCAATAAAGAAATATATTAAAAAAAAAAAAAAAAGACTTTGAGCTGTGGTAGTTAAAAATTTTTAAACAGGTTGTTGGGTGCATTGTTTGCCTGCAAATTGGGGAAAGAGGGCAAGCATTCAGCCAAATCTATCCCTTGGAAATGTGTTACCCATTATAATATCCATTATATGTGGGGTTTGTTTTGGTTTTGGGTTTTTTGTTTTTGTTTTTGAGGGGTTTGGGAAGGAAAGCTTGAGAACCACAGGGCTTGCCCCAGATTATGTCTCTGCTTTGTTCATGGTGGTTCCTTTTACTTGGAATGCTTTCCCTGCCTCTTGGTCTGCAAATCTCAATGTCAACCTACCGTTTAGTAGTAAGTAGCATTTTAAAAGTCTACAGTTTTCCCCACCTCCCAAGTGGATGTATTTTTCCTTCATTTAAAGTACCCTGGTATTGCATTATCTCTATAGCAGACATTTGCCCCTGTGGTTGTTTGCGGAACTATTAAGATCCCCAAGGACAAAAATAGCGGTCAGTTTGCACTTAGCATATACTCAAACATTTTCAACTGCCCATGCTCAAAGTTTGAGGTTCGACTGTACAAGAATTCTAAATCCCGTAACATTTTCCCTCACTACAGTTTTTGTGCCCTGAAAAAATCATAACATTTGACATACCTTAGACCCTCACTGTTCAAACCAAACAGTTAAATGGCTTATGTGAATTAAAACAGTAAAGCGTTGCCCAGCCTGTGTGGCTCAGTGGTTAAGCCTTGACCTATGAACTAGGAGGTCATAGTTTGATTCCCGGTCAGGGCACATGCCCGGGATGTGGTCTTGATCCCCAGTGTAGGGTGTGCAGGAAGCAGTTGATAAATGATTCTCATTATTGATGTTTCTGTGTCTCCCTTTCTCTCTGAAATCAACAAAAAATATATTCTAAAAAAGCTGTAGAGCATTTAACATTATGTACATGAGTATTTTTTAAGTATAACAGAGCAAAATGTAGACCTTAAATTCTGGCTAAAGAAGTGTATAAAATTCAAATTAAACTTTCAAATCTCAACATAGCCTTGCAACAGCTTAGGAAAGCTGCTCTGTCTCAGTAATGAAGACAGGAGTGTGAAGCATGGAATGGAAACCTCATTTGTTTCTGCAGCGTGTTACTTGCAGTGACTGACCCCCCCATTTAGAAATGGTGCTAAAAATAATTTTTTTCTGTTTCTGTAATACTTCTGAGATGCTCTTATAATCCTGAACATTCTGGAAATCAATACAGTATATACATTTAAAAATATATATATTTTTATTGATTGCAGAGAGGAAGGCAGTGGGAGAGAATCATTGATTGGCTGCCTTTGGCATGCCCCCTACTGGAAATCCAGCCCACAACCCACGCATGTGCCCCCAACCAGGAATCAACCACAACCTCTTGGTTCATAGGACAACACTCAACCACACTGAGCCACACCAGCCAGGCAGAATAAACTTTCAAAATCATGCTTTCACATTTTTAATTATTCATACCTGTAAGACAACAATATCTAATTATTTAATAGATTGCAACAGAGTACTGTTTCCCCTTGGGGCTGATTGTATTAAAGTAATTACCTTAGAGAGGCCCAGCCCTGCTTGCCACGTAAGGTTTGAATTTCTAGGTTTACCAATAATTGGGTAATTTATGTCTGTAGCTTGTTATTTTGTCTTTTAGGTCTCTACATTCTAGCTTAAATATTTTTAATACAATCCAATCTGTCTGAAACAGCTGTTTGTAGCTACATTTGCCAACCTTTTTTTTTTTTTTATCCTCACTAGAGGATATTTTTCCATGATTATTTTTAGAGAGAGGGAAAGACAAAGAAATATCCATGTGAGAGAAACACATTGATTGGTGGCCTCCTGCACGTGCCCTGACCAGGCCAGGGAGGAGCCTATAACCAAGGTATGTGCCCTTGACTGGAATCAACCTCTGGACACTTGGGTCTGCAAGCCAATGCTCTATCCACTGAGCCAAACCAGCTCGGGCTACTCTTTTGATTAAAGGCTTTTGTAATTTGAGTTTAACTAACTTGGTAAATGAACAGATGCAGAACTATCCTTCAGAATAACACTTCTTCACCTTTTTGGTGATCACAATCCCTTAAAAAATCTGGGGGATGCTATCTATATATATAAAAACCTAAGCCAACTGGCTCTCAGACATACCCTGAGGGGTCCTGGATTGTGAGAGGGTGGAGGCCAGGCCGAGGGACCCCACTGGTGCATGAATCTCTGCACTGGGCCTCTAGTAAAGATATAAACCTGGAGGACCTAGCAAATAATTTAAGTGTCTTAAAGTTTTATGTACATCTAAAGGAACTAGTGGCCCCTTTGCCTTAAAAATACTCACATGGGGCTGCGGGGAGGACCTCTATGCTATTCCAAATTATGTGTTCCTAACCATTTTGTCTATCTAGACTTTCTGGGAATCTAGATTAAGAATCCTTTTCATAGAGAATATAATAGATTATTCTAGCTCTTCCCTTGGTATCTTCTGGTTGTACTTTTACTTTTGAAAACTGAAATTCTCTGCTTTTAAGAAGTTCATATATATACAGTTATTTGGGTCAGAGTTATTTTTTAAAAGGCAAAAAAATTAACCCAAGCATTTTATTCTATTCTGGACAACTTATGCTGTGCATTAAATGGGGTTGCTTGATTGCCTAAAAGTTATTTTCTCTTAATTGGTAGAATTAAAAACAGGAAATTTTCCTTCTCTGACATTATTAATAGAAGGGAATAGAAATCTACAAGGTAAAAATCGAGGTAGATACAGTTCTTTTATCTGGGAGTGGAGATGCAGGTAGACAAATAGCCAATCTTTGATTAGTTTTCATCTGGGTCAGCATTCTTTCTGCTTTAACTAAAATAATGTAAACTACTTGTCTATTGTAAACCAATGCTAGTTAATACTTTACCTAGGAAATTATTATCTGGGGTACTTTCAAAGGAATAACTGTTTTCTTATGCTAGATACATATAGTCAATATGCTAAATATCTATCTCTAAACACCTTAACTATCCATATAGCTTCTTTATTACTTTCAAGTCTCTTTTCAAATGTTATTAAAGAGCCCTTTCCTGATCACTCTACACCAGGTGTACTGGTTAATAATGTGGGTTTTGTAATCAAAGAAAACATAATTTCAAGAGAAACATCAAAAGTGCTTTATTCAAAGTGATGTCCATCGGTAGCTACACATTTCCCCATCTTTCAGGTAATTTGTGGGTGCTGTCCCAATAGAACTTGTCTAGTTTTGAGGCAAACCATTCAGAGACCCAATTTTCCACTTCTTCATACGTTTTGAAGTGCTGCTCAGAAAGTGCACGTGCCATCGATCAGAACAAGTAGTAATCTGAAGGAGCAAGGTCTGGTGAATATGGCAGGTGGGTTAATACTTCCCAGGCAAGATCTTTTAACGTGTCTTTAATTGGTTTTGAAGTGTGTGATGGTGCATCATCATGAAGCAAAATTACTTTGCTGTGTCTTCTGTAACATTCTGGGCCTTTCACGATCAAAGCGTGGTTCAAATTGATTATTTGTTGTCAGTAGCAATCAGTATTAACGGTTTCACCTGGTTTTAGAAGCTCATAATACACCACACCTTCCTGATCCCACCAAATTCAGAGAATTGTCTTCTTTCCAAAGCAGTTTGGCCTTGCAGTCGATGTTGATGGTTGACTTGGATCAACCCATGATTTTGTGCCTTTGGGATTCTCAAAATTAATCCACTTTTCATTGCCAGTCACAATTCGATGCAAAAAAATGACTTTCATACTGTTGAAGCAACATTTTACCTGATGACTTTTCGGTTTTCCATTTGTCTTTTGTTCAGTTGATGTGGCACCCATTTTCCTTCCTTTAAAATCTTTCCCATTGCTTGTAAATGATCGGAAATTGATTGCTGAGCAACATTTTCTCTTTCTGCAAGTTGTTTTCGAGTTTGACATGCATCTTTGTCCAATAATGCTTGTAATTGTTGGTCTTCAAACTCTTTCAGTTGACCTAGACATTCTTTTTTTTAAATTATTATTGTTTAAAGTATTACATATATTAGTACATGTATCTCCTTTTTTTCCCCCCCATATACCTTCCCCCAGCCTCCTCTCCCCCCTGTCCCACTCCCCCAGTGTCTTGTATTCATTTGTTGTGCTGATATGCATGCATACAAGTCCTTTGGTTGATCTCTTTCGCCCCCTCCCCAACACTCCCCTGCTTTCCCACTGTAATTTGACAGTCTGTTCAGTGCTTTACTGCCTCTGTATTTATCTTTTTGTTTATCAGGTTGTAATGTTCTTTATTTTTCATAAATGAGTGAGATCAAGTGGTATTTTTCTTTCATTGCCTGGCTTATTTTACTTAACATAATGCTCTCCAGGTCCATCCATGCTGCTGCAAATGGTAAAAATTCCTTCTTTTTTATAGCAGCATAGTATTCCATTGTGTAGATGTACCATAGTTTTCTAATCCACTCATCTGCTGTTGGGCATTTGGGCTGTTTCCACATCTTAGCTATGGTGAATTGTGCTGCTATGAACATACGGGTGTATATATCCTTTCTGATTGGTGTTTCTAGTTTCTTGGGATATATTCCTAGAAGTGGGATTACTGGGTCAAATCGTAGTTCCATTTTTAGTTTTTGAGGAAACTCCATACTGTTCTCCACAGTGGCTGCACCAGTCTGCATTCCCACCAGCAGTGCACACGGGTTCCTTTTTCGACGCATCCTCGCCAGCACTTGTCGTTTGTTGATTTGTTGATGATAGCCATTCTGACAGGTGGGAGATGGTACCGCATTGTCGTTTTGATTTGCATCTCGGATAATTAGTGACTTTGAGCATGTTTTTATATGTCTCTTGGCCTTCCTTCTGTCTTCTTTTGATAAGATTCTATTTAGATCCGTTGCCCTTTTTTTTTATTGGATCATTTATCTTCCTTTTATTAAGTTATATAAGTTTCCTGTAGATGTTGGAGATTAAACCTTTATCAGTGATAACATTTGCAAATATGTTCTCCCATACAGTGGGCTTGTTGTTTTGTTGATGGTTTCTTTTGCTGTAAAAAAGCTTTTTATTTTGATGTAGTCCCTTTGTTTATTTTCTCTTTAGTTTCCATTGCCGTAGGAGCGGTATTAGTGAAGAAATTGCTTTGGCGTATGTCTGAAATTTCTCTATCTGTGGATTCCTCTCGTATTTTTATGGTTTCCCATCTTATGTTTAAGTCGTGTATCCATTTTGAGTTTATTTTTGTGTATGCTGTAAGTTGGTGGTCTAGTTTCATTTTTTGCAGGTAATTTGTGGATGCCGTCCCAATAGAGCTTGTCTTGTTTTGAGGCAAACCATTCAGAGACCCAATTTTCCACTTCTTCGTACATTTTGAAGTGCTGCTCAGAAAGTACACGTGCCATCGATCGGAACAAGTAGTAATTTGAAGAAGCAAGGTCTGGTTTTCCCAGAAGAGACTGTCTTGACTCCATTGTATGTTCATGCCTCCTTTGTCAAATATTAATTGAGCATAGTCATTTGGGTTGATATCTGGATTCCCTATACTATTCCATTGGTCTATATGTCTGTTCTTGTGCCAGTACCAGGCTGTTTTGAGAACAGTGACTATGTAATACAGCTTAAAATCTTGTATTGAGATCCCACCTACTTTGTTCTTTCTCAGGATTGCTGTGGCTATTCGGGGTCTTTTTTTATTCCAGATGAATTTTTGGAGAGTTCTTTCTAGGTCTGTGAAATATGCCGTTGGTATTTTAACGGGGAGTGCATTGAATCTATAGATTGCTTTGGGTAGTACGGACATTTTAATGATGTTGATTCTCCCAATCCATGAACATGGTATGTTCTTCCATCTGTTTATGTCTTCCTCTATCTCTTTTTTCAGTGTCCTGTAGTTTTCTGCGTATAGGTCTTTTACCTCCTTGGTTAAGTTTATTCCTAGGTATCTTAATTTTTTTGGTGCTATGGTAAATGGGATTGCTTTTTTAGTCTCTCTTTCTGTAATTTCACTATTGGTGTATCGAAATGCCATAGATTTCTTGGTGTTAATTTTGTATCCTGCTACATTGCCAAATTCATTTATTAAGTCTGTTGGTGTTTGATGGAGTCTTCCGGGTTTTTTATGTACAATATCATGTCATCTGCAAATAAGGCCAGCTTTACTTCTTCCTTTCCAATTTGGATGCCTTTTATTTCTTCTTCTTGTCTAATTGCAATGGCTAATACTTCCACTGCTATCTCAAACAGGAGTGGTGAGAGTGGGCATCCCTGTCTTGTTCCTGTTCTTAGGGAAATGGTTTTAGTTTTTGCCCATTGATTATGATGTTAGCTGTGGGTTTATCATATATGGCTTTTATTATGTTGAGGCATGATCCTTCTATTCCCACCTTGCTGAGAGTTTTTATCAAGAAAGGATGTTGGATTTTGTCAAATGCTTTTTCTGCATCAATTGATATGACTATGTGATTTTTATCTCTCAATTTGTTTATGTGCTGTATCATGTTTATTGATTTGCGGATATTGTACCATCCTTGCATTCCTGGGATAAATCCTACTTGGTCATGGTGTATGATCTTTCTGATGTAGTGCTGGATCCGATTTGCTAGAATTTTGTTGAGGATTTTGGTATCTATGTTCATAAGGAATATTGGCCTGTAATTCTCTTTCATTGTGTAGTGTTTACCTGGTTTTGGTATTAGGGTGATGCTGGCTTCATAGAAGGAGCATGGGAGTGTTCCTTCCTCTTGAATTTTTTGGAATAGTCTGAGGAAGATAGGTTTTAGTTATTCCTTGAATGTTTAGTAAAACTTCCCTGTGAAGCCGTCTGGTCCCGGGCTTTTGTTTGCTGGAAGGTTTTTGATTACTGCTTCAATTTCTTCCATAGTTATTGGCCTATTGAGATGTTTAGATTCTTCCTGATTGAGTTTTGGAAGGTTATATTTTTCTAGGAATATGTCCATTTCCTCCAGGTTGTCCAGTTTGTTGGAATAGAGTTGTTCATAGTATTTTTTAACAATCCTTAGTATTTCAGTTGGGTCTGTTGTTATTTCACCTCTTTCATTTCTGATTTTGTTTATTTAGGTCCTCTCTGTTTGCTTGCCTGCCTAGAGGTTCATCAATCTTGTTTATCCTTTCAAAGAACCGGCTGTTGGTTTTGTTGATCTTTTGTATTGTTTGTTTTTTGTTTGTTTGTTTTTTGTCTCTATGTTGTTTATCTCTGCTCTGATCTTTATTATTTGCTTCCTTCTGCTTACATTGGGCTTTTCTTGTTGCTCTCTTTCTAACTCTTTGAGTTGTAGGGTTGGGTAATTTATTACCATAGTTTCTTGTTTTTTGCAGTACGCTTGTAGAGCTATGAACTTCCCTCTCAAGACTTTTTTTGCTGTGTCCCATAGATTTTGGATTGTTGTGTTGTCATTGTCGTTTGTTGCCATGATGTTTTTTATTTCGTCTTTGATCTCTCTGGTAACCCAGTCATTGTTTAATAGCATGCTGTTTAGTCTCCATGTACTTGATATTTTTTTTTGGATTGTTTTTATTGTAATTGATTTCCAGTTTTATGCCACTGTGATCTGAGAAGATGCTTGATATGATGTCTATCTTCTTGAATTTGAAGAGACTTTGCCTATGACCCAGCATATGGTCTATCTTTGAAAATGACCCATGTGCACTTGAGAAGAATGTATATTCTGTGGCTTTGGGGTGAAATGATATGAAGATGTCAATTCCATCTGGTCTAGTGAGTAATTTAGGATTGATGTTTCTTTGCTGATTTTTTGTTTAGAGGATTTGTCCAATGGTGATAGTGGGGTATTATAGTCTCCTACTATGATTGTATTGCTGTCAATCTCTCCTTCCTTATCTCTTATTATGGCCTTCACTTTGAGGTCTATTTTGTCAGATATAAGTATTGCTACCTCAGCTTTTTTTTCATTTCTATTCGCCTGAAAAACCTTTTTCGATCCCTTCACCCTCAGTCTGTGTGTGTCTTTTTTTCTGAGGTGGGTTTCTTGTAGACAGCAGATATATGGGTCGTGTTTTCTTATCCAATCCGTTACCCTATGTCTTTTGATTGAGGCATTTAATCCATTTACATTTACAGTTATTATTGATAGGTACTTATTTTTCGCCAATTTTATTCTTTACCCCTGTGTTCCTTCTTCGCTTCCTATTTCTTTTTTTTACAGCAGATCCTTTAGCATATCTTGCATTGCTGGTTTGGTGGTAATAAATTCCCTTAGTCCTTTTTTGTCTGTGAAGCTCCTGATTTCACCTTCAATTTTGATTGATAGCCTTGCTGGGTACCGTATTCTTGGATTCAGACCCTTCCTTTGCATGACTTTGTATATTTCATTCCATTCCCTTCTGGCCTGATGAGTTTCTTTTGAGAAATCAATCGCTAGTCTGATGGGGGTTCCTTTGTAGGTAACTTTCTGTCTCTCTCTGGCTGCTTTTAAGATTCTTACTTTGTTGTTAGTGTGTGCCATTTGAATTATAGTGTCCTTGGCATAGGTCTTTTGGGGTTCATTTTGCTTGGGACTCTGTGAGCTTCTTCGATTTGTGTGGGTTTTTTCTTCCCTATATCAGGGAAGTTTTCTGTCATTATTTCTTCAAACAGGTTTTCTATTCCTTGTTCAGTTTCCTCTCCTTTTCAAACCCCTATTATACAGATGTTGTTTTGTTTCGTGTTGTCCCAAAGTTCCCTTAGGCTCTACTGCTTTTTATTTTTATTTTTCTAGAAGCTGATCTACTTGGGTATTTTTTCCTACCTTGCCTTCTAGCTCACCGATGTGGTCCTCTGCTTCTCCTAGTCTACTCTTGATGCTTTCTATTGAGTTTTTACAGCTGTGATGTCATTTTTCATTTCTTCTTGGTTCTTCTTCATTTCCTCTTGCTTCTTACACATATTGTCGAATTTGTCCTCCATTCTTTTCATCCACCTTGTGACCATTTTTCTGAATTCTTTCTCTGACAGGTTGCTTGCCTCCATTTCGTTTACTTCCTTTTCTGGTGATGCCTGCTTTTCTTTCATATGCGGGCTGTTTCTTTGTCTCCCCATGGTCTCTCTTCTCCGGGTGTCTGCTTATGTAGTTCTGTCTCTCCTGCGTTGATTTAAGGGCACAAAATACAACACAACCAGGTACAACGCACAAGGCACTGAACAGAAATGTATTCATGTTATTAATAACCCCAAATAAAGGTGACCACCAGAGAAAGGCAAATTAGAGGATAGCAGAGAAAGAAGAGGAAAAAAAAAAGGAGTGCAAAAATGAAATTGGGAAAAGGAAAAAAAAAGTAAGAGAGAAATGAAAGAGAATAAGAAAGAAGAGAGGGAACAAATTATATACATGGGGAGAAAACTCCAGT
This sequence comes from Corynorhinus townsendii, assembly GCA_026230045.1. Lineage (NCBI taxonomy): Eukaryota > Metazoa > Chordata > Mammalia > Chiroptera > Vespertilionidae > Corynorhinus > Corynorhinus townsendii. The sequence continues at coordinate 140,056,022 of JAPDVU010000001.1, read as the reverse complement.
AGAGCAGCCACTAATCCCAACAAATGCCAGCAACAAGTACCTGGAGATGAATACAAACTACAAACAACAACTAATGTCAAGTTAGGCAAGAGAAAACAGAAGCAAAAAACAAAAACAAAACAAACAAAAAAAGAGTAAGCAAAACAATCTCACAAACAAGCATAAAAATCGATATAATCAACAATCAAGCAAACAACAATAATAGGACAGAGAGAAAAACAATTTTTTGGATAGAGAAGACAGAGGTGTGTATGGACTTGGAGCAGGGGATTGGAAATTAGATATACAAGTAGGGTGAAATTTTAACAGGGGATAAAAGAAGGAATAGGGAAAATCTAAAGCAGGAAAAGGGTAAGAGAAACAGGACAACAAAATGGGAAAAGTTAGGAAAAGAGTGATGGCATAAAGGTAAAGTGGGGATAGAGTAAAATTATGCTAAAGGAAAGATGAAAATAGAATGTAGAATACTAATCCCAAAGTAAAATAAAGAGAAAATAAAATGACACTTTAAAAAAAAAAAAGGTAAAGTAGTAGTAGTAATAGTAGTGATTGAAAATAAAAATGTAGTAATGTAAAAAGGTAAAATCAAGTGAAAAAAAAGAAAAAAATTAGTTTCTTAAGTAAAAGATGAAAAAAATTAAAATATGCAGTAGTGAAGGTCATTCACTTCCTCTACTGGTCTGTTTGGCTCCCCTGTTTCCTAGTCGGGACAGTGTTGCAATTCCCTGTGTTCCACTGCTCCTAAGTGTTGTAAGCCAGTCCTGATTTTTAAGCAGGCAGGGTGTCTTAATTTTTTGTATTCCTTTATTTGTGTTTACACAAGAGTCAATTTGTGATTCATCCCCTGGGTGGCAGTGTTTCTGGATTGACCTCCGGGTCTATAGATCCTCTCTAGCCAGTGCTTAGATCCTGCTTTCCTTGTGGCACTCAATACTGGTTTGTGGGAGTGGGTTGCCCCAGAGCTGGTTCTCTAATGGTTATGCCCCATTCTGATCCCCAGGTTCCAGAAAAACAACTTTCCCCTGCAGTCTCTTGGGGTGTCCCCACTTGGGTGATCCTATGTATTGGTCTTAGTAATTAGAAGCAAGGATTCAAAGAGGAAAAAGAAAAGAAATAGAGCCAGCTTAAGTGTGCAAACTCTGGGGCTGTGCGCTAGTCTGTGCAGTCTTTTTTCCCTCCTTGGGTCTAAGCAGCCTGCACACTTTTAAAATGTTCGGGCTGTCCTTTTGTGTCAGATCAAAATGGGTTGCCTTTTAGAGTTCCCTTCTGTTAGCAGCTCTGAGGACCCCCTTCCACATTGACACATCACGCCAGCCCCCACAGCCACAGATTGTTCTAGGTGCATACTTCCCCTGGTCCTCCAGCTCCCACAGTGTGCATGTTTCTCTCTCCTGCCAGGACCAGAGACCTCACCTTATTCCAGGCGAAATCTGACCTTTCTGTGGTGGAGTGTAGAGCTCCTCTGAATCCGAGTGTTTGCGCCAATTGGGGACAGGTGTTCTCGGGTTCACAGCTGTTCGGTGGGTGCCGTATTTGTAGATTCCCGGCCTTTTCAGGTTCCGAACAACTTCCACTTTCCCCTTCAAGATGGTGTGATCTCCGTGTCAGAGCCGTTCCCTCTGGGAGGAAACCCAGTAGCAGTGGGGGCTGCCCAGTCAAGGGAGCCCCATACAGCAGTTCCCCACAGTCTCCTGGAGTATAGCTGTCCCTCAACTAACCAACAAACACTCCCTGTGCAACCACACACTCTCCCTTTGTTTTCTCACTCACACACTATCTTGCACTCTGCCTACCCATCGGCAGCCATCTTCCTTTCTCCTGACCTGGACGTTCTTTGTCTTTCACATTGAAATCATCACTTTTAAAGCGTTTAAACCAGCGTTCATAAGTATCTTGAGATGGAGCATGTTCACCATAAGCTTCCTGAAGTATTCAGCAGCACTTTTCTTCAAAATAATGAATTATAACTTTCTGCAAATACTCTTTTTGGGGCACAAAATTCGACATTTTTAAATGTAAAAATATCTATGATGTTAACACCTTCGACAAATTTGACATAAGAAGTTTTGAAGCTTGTTGTCAATACAACAAAATAGCATACATATCAACTCACATATATGTCAATATATGTGTAACTCCATCTATTGAAAAAAAATCCTCATTATTAACTGGTACTCGTAGTACATTAGCAAAACCCCGCCCACTCCCACCCCCCATCTTCTTCACTCTCTTTTTCCTTCTTAATCTTTCTCTATAAAACCGGACAGAAATTATGTATATTGTTCCTCACTTTTTTTCTTTTTCTCCCCATCAGAAGGTAAACTTCTGCAGGGCAGGACCTTTGTTCTGTCCACCACTGTATTCATAACACTTAAGGATGTTCTCTCACTTTCAGTGACTCTGCCACAAGCTGCTTTAGCCAAGTTGCCTAAGATACTCAATTGGTTATGAATATTAATTAGTTGTGCATACTTCTTCACAATTGAAATGAGTTTGAAGACATATCTTTCTCTCATCATTAAGTGGTTTTTATTTAGCATATAGTCATCTTTTCTTACGTAAGCCTCAAATTTTGCTTCTTTGCCAAAGTCCTTACTGAAAATTGAATTTCTAGGTTTACCCGTAACTGGCAAGCAACAATGTTGATAACATTTTAATACAGCAGAAATACATTTGATTTTGCAACAGAAATACATGTTGCACATCAGGCAAAATATATACCTAGAGGAGAGTAAAGTGGTTGCTTGGTACAGCAGTGCCTTGCTTCACTAGCCTGCTGAGTCCAAGGCAGAACTCCTTGACTAGTCTGCTGACTTTGTCAATCTTTGGACCCAGTGTGACCTTCAGCAACCCAACTATCCTAAACACTTGCGTATTAGAGATTTTAAGAATGCAAAGTTAGTGAGTGTTAATTGAGATGTAATTCACACACCATAAAATTCACCTTAAACTAAAATTCATTTGTTTTTAGCATATTAACAAGATTGTACCACTATCACCATATTTAACTCCAGAATATTTTCATCCAAAAGGAACATCATACCCATAGACAGTCACTTCATATTCCCTCCTTCCTTCCCCCAGTCCCTTGGCAATCACTAATCTGCCTTCTCTCTCTACGGATTTGCCTATTCTGGATATTGCATGTAAACAGAATCACAATATTTGGCCTTTTGTGTCTGCATGTGTGAGAACTTTATTCCTTTTTGTGGCTGAATAATATTCCATTGTAAGAAACACCACACTTTATTTACCTATTCATCAATTGATAAGACATTTAGGTTATTTCCACTCTGGGGCTATCAGCCATAATACTCTCATGAACATTTCTGTACAAGTTTTTGTGTGAGCATATTTCATTTTCTTGGTTATATACCTAGGAGTGAAATTACTGGGTCATGTGGGAACTCTGGTTAAACTTTTGAAGAACTGCCAGGCTGTTTTTCAAAGTTCCTGCACCATTTTACATCCCTAGTAGCAGTGTATATATGAGGGTACCACCTTCTCCATATTCTCACTAACATTTCTTATTATCTGTCTTTTATTATAATCATGAGAGGCCTGGTGCACAAAATTCGTGCACAGAGGGGGGGGTCCCTCAGCCCAGCCTGCATCCTCTCCAATTGGGGACCCCTTGGGGGATGTCCAACTGCCAGTTGTGGGATCCAGTCTAAACCAGTAGTTGGACATCCTCTTGCAATCTGAGACCGCTGGCTCCTAACCGCGTGCCTACCTGATCGCCCCTAACTTCTCTCCCCTGCAGGCCTGGTTGCCCCCAACTGCCCTCCCCTGCTGTCCTGATCTCGCCCCCAACAGCCCTCCTATCCCAGCCTGGTATCGCTCCCAACTGCCCTCCTCTACTGGCCAATTTGGTTCTGGTTGGTCAGTTTCTATGCCAGTCAACGTCAAAAGCTCCACCTCCTAGGCAACCATTGGCTCCCCACAGCACCCAGATTTGGTTCTTATTGGTCGGTTTCAATGCCAGTCAGTATCAAAAGCTCCTCCTGCTAGGTAGCCATTGGCTCCCCACAGCACCCACATTTGGTTCTAATTGGTTGGTTCCTATGCCAGTCAGCATCTCTGGGCCTATCAACGGGACCTGATCAGAAAGGCAGGACTGATCAGCAGCCCCGGTGGAGGCCTGGAGAAAAATGGAGGCGCCACTGCTGGCCAGACTGGGAGAGAAAGAGAGAAGCAAGTGCTGATCAAACACTGCCACAGAGGCAATGGATCAGGTCTCTCTCTGGTACTGACTTGCAGCCCCTTCAGCAGTCAGTACTGGCGCACCGCACCTGCAGCAAAAGCAGTCAGCAGACTGACTTCCAGTTGGTCAAGCCTTTGTCATTACTGGTCATTATGACCCAGGGTTTTTATATATCAGGATTGTAGTAGGGTTGAAGTGTTATCTCATTGTGGTTTTGATTTGCCTTTCCTTGATTGCCACTGATTTTTAACATATTTTCATGTGTTTATTGGTCATTTGTAGGTTTTCATTGGAGAAATGTCTATTCAGATCCTTTGCCTGTTTTCAATTAGGTTGTCTTTAAAATATTGTTATAAAAGTTTTTACATATTTCAGATTCCAGTCTCCTATGAGAGTTGCAACCTTTTTTTTTCATTCTGTGGATTGTCTTTGCTATCTTGATAGTATCTTTCAAAGCACAAAAGTTTTTAATTTTGATGAAGTCCCAATTTATCTCTTTATTTGGTTGCTTTGGGCTTTAGGTGTCATATCTAAGAGACCACTGCCTAATCCAAGATTATGAAAATTTACACTTATATTTTACTAGAGGCCTGGTGCACGACATTCGTGCACTCAGGCGGTCCCTCAGCCCGTCCTGCACCCTCTCACAGTCCAGGAGCCCTCAGGGGATGTCCAACTGACAGCTTAGACCCACTTCCCACCAGGAGCGGACCTAAGCCCTCAGTCGGACATCCTTAGTGCTGCTGTGGAGGTGGGAGAAGCTCTGGCTACCGCTGCTGTGCTCTCCAGCCATGAGCCTGGCTCAGGGCTTCTGGCTGAGCAGCACTTCTCCTGTGGGAGTGCACTGACCACCAGGAGGCAGCTCCTGTGTTGAGAGTCTGCCCCTTGGTGGTCAGTGCATGTCATAGCGACCAGTCATTCTGCCATTCAGTCGATTTGCTTATTACCCTTTTATTATATAGGACTAGGGGTCAGTGCACGAAATTCGTGCATGGGGGGGGGGTGTCCCTCAGCCCAACCTGCACCCTCTCCGATCTGGGACCCCTCGAGGGATGTCTGACTGCCTGTTAAGGCCCGATCCCAGTAGGAACGGGCCTAAATGGGCAGTCGGACATCCCTCTCACAATCCAGGTCTCCTGGCTCCCAACTGCTCACCTGCCTGCCTTCCTGATTGCCCCTAACCGCTTCTGCCTGCCAGCCTGATCACCCCCTAACCACGCCCCTGCCAGCCTGATTGATGCCTAACTGCTCCCCTGCAGGCCTGTTCACCCCTAACTACCCTCTCCTGCAAGTCTGATCCCCCCCCCCAACTTCCCTCCCCTGCAGGCCTGGTCCCTCCAACTGCCCTTCCCTGCAGGCCCAGTTACCCCCAACTTCCCTCCTCTGCCAGCCTGGTCACCCCTAACTGCCCTCCCCTGCAGGCTTGATCGCCCCCAACTGCCCTTCCTTGCAGGCTTGGTCCCTCCCAACTGCCCTCCCCAGCTGGCCCATCTTGTGTCCACATGGGGGCAGCTATCTTGTGTGTTGGAGTGATGGTCAATTTGCATATTACTCTTTTATTAGGATAGAGGCCTGGTGCATGGGTGGGGGCCAGCTGGTTTGCCCTGAAGGGTGTCCCGGATCAGGGTGGGGGTTCCCTTGGGGCATGTGGCGGCTTGGGCAAGGGGCCTGTGGTGGTTTGATGGCTGCCCACGCCCCCTGGCGACCCAAGCGGAGGCCCTGGTATCTGGGATTTATCTTCTATAATTGAAACTTTGTAGCCTTGAGCCAGGCCAGGGCCAGCAAGGAAGCTTGGCTTCCTCCATCGCCGGGGGCAACCCAAGCCTCCTGCTTGCTTCAGCTCTGAGACCACCGCCATTTTTGTTGGGATTTATTTATCTTCTATAATTGAAACTTTGTAGCCTTGAGCAGAGACCAGGGCCGGCCAGGAAGCTTGGTTTCTTCCATCGCTGGGAAAACCCAATCTTCCTGCTCACTCCATGGCTGCAGCCATCTTGGTTGGATTAATTTGCATACTAGCTCCTGCTTGGCTTGTGGGCATAGCGGAGGTATGGTCAATTTGCATGTTTCTCTTTTATTAGTGTAGATTTTAAGAGTTGTATAGTTTTAGCTCTTAGATTTAGGTCTTTGACCCATTTTGAGTTAATTTTTATATATGTATATAGATAGAGGTACATTTTCATTCTTATGTGTATATCTAGTCCCGGAACAATTTGTTGTAAAGACTATTCTTTCCCCACTGAATTGTCATGGCACTCTTGTTGGTAATCGAAAGACCATAAACCTATAGGGTTAATCCTGTACTCCCAGTTCTATTCCATAAATATATATGTCTAGCATTATGGCAGTACCCACACCATCTGGTTACTTTTACAGTAAGTTTTGAAATCAGGCAGTGTCAGTCATTTAAATTTGTGCCAAGATAATTTTGAAATTGTGTTTAACTAACTTCATCAAATAAAAACAAGTAGATGAGGAACAATTGAACAAGTCTAAGCAGGTCCCACACTAACTTAGTTCTTAGGAACAGAATGTCTCTAGACTTATTCAGCTAAACTCATTTTATTCCTTCTTTATTTACTCAGCAGTGATTTTAGGGAGTTTTTACAGCAACATAGCTGTGAGCAGTGTGGAAAGTTCGGCAATGTAAAGGAAAATCTAGTGTCTAGGAGATAGTTTTGAAAATTATTTCATCCTAAGTAGAAGTAGTGATGGTGGGGATGTTAGAGGTAGAATTTTTAGGATTTGCAATGGATAAGTTACGGTTGATAAAGAAAAATAAGGGATTGAAGATACTTATATTTCTAGCTTGGGGATGATGGGTAGATATAGTTAGGGAAGTAGATTGTGTAAAGATAGAGTAAAGATACTTTTATCTGTTCTTTCAAAAATCTGACAAGGTTGGAGGAGAAAACAGGGTTATGAGAAGGTTGATTTTTTTTTTTTTTTTCTGTTTTGCTGGATGTGTTTTAGGGTGGGGGAAACTTGCTATCTGAGGTAAATATTGAAGATGTGATGGGTAGTTTAATTATCACTTTAAGTCCCAAGAGAAATGTAGAGAAAAGCCAGTTTATTCCTCTAAGACAGTGAGAGAGGTGATAATTCATAATGCCTATATTTTCTCTGGAGCTAAAGTTGGGAGGTGGGGTGGGTTAAGGAACTGTGGAACTTAAAAGCAATGAAGGGTCGGGATTGCCATTGAAAAATGTAAATAAAATAACAAGGAAACAGAAAATAGGAATAAAAAAGACAAGACAGAGGATCAATTCATAAGTTCAATAGCTAAATTTCAGTTCCTGAGAGAGCAGAGAAGATGGGGATAGGAGGTTATTGGTGAAATAATTCAAGAAAAGTTCCCCATCAAGAATGTGTGTCTGAAGTTTCCAGAGGGAAAGGATCCACTGAGTGCGCAGCACAGTAACATCATCATGAAGACATGAATAACTATAGGTTTGCAGAGCAAGAAAGCAGGTCTCAAAGAAAAAGGATCAAGAATCAGAATGGCTTCAAATTTTCTAACAGCAGTAGCAGAAACAGAAAAACTGAGCACCACCTCCCTATTTCTGCTGGAAAATTATTTTCAACATATCTATAATAATAAAAGCGTAATATGCTAATTAGACCAGACAGCCTAATGACCTTCCAGGTGTCATTCCAGACGTCCTTCCTGATGAAGCCGTGGGGGTGGGGGCCGAGGCAGAGGCAGTTAGGGGCTATCAGGCAGGCAAGCAGGCAAGCAGTTAGGAGCCAGAGGTCCAGGCTGCGAGAGGGTGCAGGCTGGGCTGAGGGGCCCACTCCCTCACCACCCCGTGCACAAATTTTCTGCACTGGGCCTCTAGTAATTCTATATATAGCCAGATTATCAATCAACTCTGATCGAGAAAAGATGTTCAGACATTCAGGGTACAAAAAAATGAAGGCATTTAGCCAAGATAGAGGTAAGAGTAGTAAAAACAAATGGGAAGGGACTACTCTTCTCATCACAGATCTTATATTCCTAGTTAACTGTGACTTTGCACATTAAAATTTAAAGTGAATGGGCCACAATAATGTAAATGTATTTAATATCACTGAACTGTACATTTTTAAAGTCACTAACATGGTATATCCATTTATCACAAGTAAAAAAAAAAGTAAATGGAAGATAGAAAAAGCCAGCCCATACAACTCTTGAAGTTTAGCTATAAAGGGTTGATAAAGGACAATACTTGAGGGGTGGCATAGAGAGTAATATGCCATCTTTGTACCGTCCCCTTGGAATGTTTATTAAATGTAAAGTCAGAAAATCTAAAAATGTTATCTAAGGTACATGCACAGAGCAACTTGGCTGCTATGGACTGGACCTAACTGGGATGGCTTTTAAGTTCTTCCCTAGATGCTCTAAGGGTAGGGGTGGGGACCATCCAGCCCGAAATCATTAAATGTTTAACCAAATATGGCAGGCTAGTTTTTAAGTTGTTATTTTGAATGGCCCTAGAATGATGTTATAAATATCTAAGTGGCCCTTGGCAGAAAAAAGGTTCCCCACCCCTACTCTGGGGCCTTTGTGTTTACTTTTCCATCTAGGGCATTCTCCCAGATCCTTAGATGAGAAAAGAAGCTTTGATGATAAATTAGTTTTTTCCATTTAACTACTTTGACCAGTGGCTTATGAACAGATGTTTAATTCAGAAAAATAGACGTAGCCTAAACATATCTCATTCTCTTGCAGTGTCAACTTCTTACCTAAGAATTGGAAAGACTGACTAGTTTCCACATGGAAAACCAAGAACCAGTGGATTCTTCTGGAAAAAACAAACAGTTTACTATTTCAGAGGAGGTATAAATTGTTTTTCACTTACATTTCCCCACCCCACATAAAACTAATTTGCAAAGAAATGTATAGACTATTTGTTGTTTCAAATTATTTTTTTAAATTCTTAAAGGTTTTAAACATTATTTCTGTTCCCTTTTTAGGACTCAGGGACATTGTGCTCTTGTGTGAGAGCAGTGGCATATCCCTCTTAATTATATTTATTAGTGAAATTGAGACTATTTTAAAAGTGGACTTTGGCTGTTGGTACAAAACTTCTCGATTTTTACTAAAAGTTCCTCTGGTAGAACAATAAACCGGATGTGAATTTTAGGGCTTAGACATTTCATACTTGGGTATCACATCTTAATTAGCTGTTTATGGTCTCAATATGTATACTAGTTAAGAACAATAAAAACCTAATTTTTTAGTTGTAGTCTAAATTTCAGAAAAAATGTATGCTACTCAGTTTAGATTTTTAAAAGTCTCTTACTATAGGAACCATTGCAATGGATAAATTTTAAATCCTTCATCATGGAACTCTGATCTTGACACCTTTTAGCAATTTTTTTAATCTAAAAGTCTCCCCATGTAATCTGGTGAGTTCCAGGTGCCCCAAGGCCAGCCTCATGCAGTGACCTGTCCCAGCCTGGTGGGTGACCATGGGGCAGCCCACCAATTGCCTTTCCATGGTTGCATGGTGGGCGGCGCCCAGCAGTCCCTGAGGAGTAAGGTCCAGGGAGGAGCCTGGCTGCCCCAGGAGGGTGGCAGAGGCGTGCTCCATAAATGGACTGGGGGTTGAGGGGGGGTCACCCAGTGACCCTGGAGGGATTGAGGGGCCTCTCGTAGAGGCCTGGCCTGGAGGTGAAAGCTGTAGGTGTGAAGAGCTGTGACTGATGAAAATTAAAGGCCGTGGATGAAGATGGACTTGAATTACAACAACAAGAGCCAAACTCTTTTTTTTTAAATGCAATAAACCTTAATATTTCAAGAACAAATGATCTTAAATATAATGTTACATGCAATAAACATTAATAGCTCAAGAAAAACTACTTTAAATCTATAATAATAAAAGTGTAATATGCTAATTAGACCAGATGTCCTTCCGGACGAAACTGGGTCTGCGAGGGAAGCCCAGGTCCCGGGTGCCTATGATGGCTGGAGGGAAGCCAGGTCCTTGGTGCCTGTGGTGGCCAGAGGGAATTCCCGGGTCGTGGGTGCCACAGGGAACCCGGTGCTGGCAGCCAGGGGAAGGAAAGCCTACTCTTACACGAATTTCATGTATCAGGCCTCTAGTATGATAATGTTACATGCAATAAACACCAATTATTCAAGAAAAATGATCTTACATATAATATTACATGCAATAAACATTAATATTTAAAGAATAATAGGATTTATGTATAATAATATTACCAAAACTGTACTAACATAGAATGATATCACGAAAGTTGTAGGAAATATTAAAAATCTGCAAATAACAGGATTAACTATATGCTAGTATATTTTTCCCCCCATTGGCTCTATTTTTGTTAATCAGTTATACAGTTATTATTTGTTCATAATGTTGTACATTATATTCCACAAATGAGATCATATATTTATCTTTCTCTGACTGGCTTATTTTGCTTAGCATGATGCTTTCAAGGTTTATTTTGTTGGATATGCTACTCCAGCTTTCTTTTTCTTTTCCATTTGCATAGAAATTTTTTTTCCATCCCTTCACTTTCATCCTGTGTGTGTCTTTCGTTTTCAGGTGTGTCTCTTATAGGCAGCATATAGTTGGGTCATGTTTTTGTATCCATTCAGCTACCCTAAACTTTTTGATTGGAGTATTTGATCCATTTACATTTAGGGTTATTATTGAGAGGTACTTATTTATAGCCATTTTAATTCTGTATGGCTAGGTTTTTCTCTCTGTTTCTTCTCAGCAATTCCTTAAAGCAATACCTTTAGCATTTCTTGTAATGCTGGCTTTGTAGTGATGAACTCTTTTAGCCTTTTTTTGTCTGGGAACCTCTTTATTTGACCATCTATTTTGAATGATGGCCTTGCTGGATATAGTAATCTTGGTCTTAGATCCTTGCTTTCCATTACCTTGAGTACTTTATGCCATTCTCTCTGGCCTGTAGAGTTTCTGATGAGAAATCATGTGTCAGCCTTATGGGAACTCCTTTGTAGGTAACAGTTTTCTTTTTCTCTTGCTACCTTTAAGATTCTCTCTTTGTCTTTAATTTTTGGCATTTTAATTATGATGTGTCTGGGTGTGGGTTTGTTTGGGTTCTTGTTTGGGGTTCTCTGTGCCTCCTGAACTTGTGTGACTTTTTCCATTACCAGGTTAGGGAAGTTTTCTGCCATTATTTCTTAAAACACCTTCTCTATTCCTTTCTCCCTTTCTGCCTCTTCTGGCACATCTACTATTCTAATATTGTTATGTTTCTCATTGTCCCACAGCTCCCTTAAGCTGTCCTCCTGTTTTTTAATTGGTTTTCTGATTGAGTGATATTTTCAACTCTGTCTTCTAATTCACTGATTCGATCTTCAGCTTCTCCTAATCTGCTGTGTATTCCTTCCAATGTGTTCTTTATTTGTGTTATGTCATTCTTTATCTCAGACTGTTCTTTTTTTCATAGTTACTATAAATTTTTTCATACTGTTGAGTATTTTTACCATCATTACTCTGAACTCTGTTTCAGATAAATTTCTTATCTCTGCTTCATTTATCTCTTCTTCTGGAGAATTTGCTACTTCTTTCATTCGGGAGTTGTTTCCTCATTTTGGTTGTCTGTTTGTGTTTGTGACTGTGTATTGTGTAGATCCTCTATACCAGGGGTCCTCAAACTTTGTAAACAGGGGGCCAGTTCACTGTCCCTCAGACTGTTGGAGGGCCGGACTATAGTTTAAAAAAAAAACTATGAACAAATTCCTATGCGCACTGCTGGCCCGGGACGAGTCGGCTGCTAAGCAGGACAGGCAGCGGCACCCAGCGAGTTGGATAAATGTCCTTGGCGGGCTGCATGTGGCCTGCGGGCCGTAGTTTGAGGACCCCTGCTCTGTATCTCTCAATCTCTAGTGCAGGACAGTATTAAAGGCTGTTTCTGACTAATTGGATCAGGCAAAGACTCAAAGCCTCCAGACCGCCTTTGTCTACAGACTAATAGGATTCAGACTTGAATTGCCCCCAGGCACTCATCCTCAGTCTAGTAAGAGTTTTTTCAACAGGGTGGGGCAGTTGCTTCTGCCTGGAGGCTAGTTGTTACTTTTAATCTCTTAACTACCCTCAGGGCAAGGTGTTTTCTAATAGGTGTGTTAACTGTCTTCCCCCCCCAGGCAAGGCAGATGTCTATGTGGGCAAGATGTCCTCTCCTCTTTCAAGAATGACTCAGCCCAGGAAACTTGGGGTGTCTGCCTTCTGAGCTCTATCCCCGGAGTCCCCAGTCCTGGGTTCTACTCTTACAGCTCCAGTCCATTTCACCCTCCCTCTGCCAGAGCACAAGGTGGGTGGCTCCACGGGGAATTTTTGTGCATTGGCCCTTTAAGATGGTGCCCAAACTTTCAGCTGCCACTCCCTGGCAGACAGCTCCCCACTGCTTTTCACAGATAGATGTTATGTGGGTACCCTCCTCAGTTTGGTGCTCTCTGCTGGGGAGCCCAGCTTGGGGATTAGAGTTCTCAGTGGCACCCTGCCACAGTTGAGCTATCTCTCTGGGATTTCAGTTACCATGTCTGGGAGCCCAGCCAGCCCTTTCTTGCCTCCATTCATCCTCCCAGTCTCTATGCGGTCTCCACCTTTGGTCCTTGGGTATCAGAGTTCTCTCGAGTTTTCCATTGGTTATTCAGGAAGCCTTTCATTATTTCAGTTGTAATTCCAGCTTGTTCCTGGAAGCATGTCCGTGCAGCATCCTCCTCCTCTGCCACCATTTTTAATCTCCCCAAACTCATTTTTGATGCAATGATTTTTCAGAACACTTCCCATACATTTTTCATTTGATCATCACAATAGTCTTGTGAGGAGCTAATGCTTGCACACATGGATGGTGATCAACTTGTTATGGAAGTTGGAGAAACTGTTTTTATTTCAGATGTTGTCAATTAAGACATACTGTGTATATCTTTGTTTATGATGGCCCAGATTCAGTTATAATCCAAAATGTTATTGGGAATGTTGTAGAAGATGTTAAGATATCATGAAAGAAGCAGATGTATCTGAAAGAGTCATCATTATCCTAAGCAAGTGCTAGATTCAGATGTAACTGAAGAAGTTTCTTTAGAACATTACACAGTCCCAGAAAATGTTTTAGCTCTCAATATTACTTCTGCATCAATGTCTATGCCAGAACACGTCTTGACAAGTTAATCTATACATGTGTCTGGTGTTGGACATGTTGAACATGGGGTTCATGATAGTGTAGTAGAGGCAGAAATCGTCACTAATCCTCTGACAACTGATGTGGTTTCAGAAGTACTGGTAGCAATGTGCCTCTGAAACAATTATAGATGCCAGTGGGATTCCTGTGGAAGAGTAAGTGTGATGAATACCTTATAATTTCCTTAGATAATGCTGGCAAAATAGAACATGATAGTTCCTCTGGAATGACTGAGGGCTCAGAGTCAGAAATCAATCCATGTGAAGTGGATGGCACCTGCCCTGAAGTCATCAAAGTGTACATTTTTAAAGCTGACTCTGGAGAAGATGACTTAGGTGGCACCATAGACATTGTGGAGAGAGAGCCTGAGAATGATAATGAAGTTGAACTACTTGATCAGAATAGCAGTATTCATGTGCCAATAGAAAAGATGGTCTGTATGACTGTCAATGACTCACAGCAAGAAGATGAAGATTTAAATGTTGCTGAAATTGCTGATGACGTTTATTATGGAAGTAATTGTAGAAGAGGGTGCTGCTGCGGTATTGGAACAGCTGCCGCACAAAACAGCAAATTAGTAACAATTAAAATAAAAACCTTCCTGCCAGTATGTGGCAGCAGCTTACTGTAATAATTCTCATGGAACTGAGAACTGGAATGGCACTGCAAGTGCCCTCTTGCACATAGATGAGTTTGCCAGGCTCAGCAGACTGACTAAATAAAAACCAAAGAAAAGGAGAAGACCTGATTGCAGGAAGTACCAAACAACAACAATAATTGGCCCTGATTGACATCCCTTGACTGTCTGTCCTTGCATGATTTGTGGGAAAATGTTTGTCAAGAGGTTTTTTGAAAAGGCACTTGAAAAACCATCCTGAACACCTTGTCAAGAAGAAATACTGCTGTACTGACTGTGATTATACTACCAACAAGAAGAGACGTTTACAGAAATACCTGGAGAGCCATAAGCTGACCAGCAAGACAGAGAAAGCCATCGAATGCAATGAATGTGGGAAGCATTTCTCTCATGCCGGGGCTTTGTTTACTCACAAAACGGTGCATAAGGAAAAAGGAGCCAACAAAATGGGGTTCACAGCAAGAACTTTTCTCATATTTGCATGGAATGTGGTAAAAGTTTTTGTCACCCATTAGAGCTCAAAAAGCACATGCAAATCCAATTTGTGAGAAGCTGTACCAATGACAGTACTGCAAATATACACTGAGTGGCCAGATTATTATGACCACCTGACGTTTGTAGGCAAATTAGCTGTACACTGCATCGTATGGGATATGGAAGCCGAAGGCCTATTCAAACACATTTGCTGTCTGCAGTTACCAAGATAAAATGTCTCCAATTCGCACAGGAACACAAGGATTGGACAGTTGAGCATTGGAAAAAAGTCATGTGGTCGGATAAATCACATTTCCAATTGCATCATGCAGATGGCAGAGTGAGAATTTGGCGGAAACAGCATGAAAGCATGCACCCCACATGCATGAGTACAACCCTTCAAGCTGGTGGGGACAGTTATGGTTTGGGGCATGTTTTCCTGGCATGATTTGGGCCCTTTAATTCGTGTGAAACAACATCTGAATAGCACAACATACCTAAGTATCATTGCTGATCAAGTTCATCCTATCATGTTGATGGCGTATCCCAATGGAGATGACTTCCTCCAACAAGACAATGCGCCATGCCACGGTGCTCGTATTGTGCAGGAGTGGTTTCAAGAACATGAGGGCGACTTCACCTTGCTTAGGTAGCCCCCACAATCACCAGATCTCAATCCAATGGAGCATTTGTGGGACGAAGTTAAAAGAGCCATCAGGCAGCTGGTTCCACAACCATCAAATCTCACAGAAATGGACAGTGCTATTCATCAGGCATGGTGTCAGATTCCTCGCATCACCTTTCAATATCTCGTGGAGTCAATGCCAAGAAGAATTGCCACAGTACTGAAGGCAAAAGGTGGTCCATCAAAGTACTGATGGAGTGGTCATAATACTCTGGCCATTCAGTGTAGTTCTTCAGACTCTTCTAATTTGAAAATGCATGTAAAAACTAAGCATAGTAAAGATATACCATTCAAGTGTAACAGTTGTCTTCAGACATTTTTAGAGACTGAAAAGGTGCGGTAACATGCTCTTATCACCAAGAAAGATATCAGTGTTTGCATTGTGATCACAAGAGTTTAAACCCAAATTACTTTAAATAACACATAATTTCAGTTCACATGAAGAACTACCCCCATAAGTGTGACATGTTGATAAAGGCTTTCATAGGGGGTCAGATTTCAAGAAACAAGTGGCCTGCCCACAAAGTTTAAAATATTGCACCCTTGTAGACATTGTGACTTAAGATTGTGGTCCATTTGTTCTAAGTCGTCATACTCTCTTGGTTCACACAAAAGAGCTTCCATTTAGGCGTAAGAGATGTAGAAAGAGATTTAAGCAACAGAATGAGCTTTAAAAGCATATGGAGACAGACAGTGGGGGAAAGTGATCAGTGGAGTACTGCAAGTATAGCACTACAGATGTCTCAGGCTTTAAACGACATGTTTTTTCCATTCATATGAAAAATTACCCTCACCATTATGAGTACTGCAAGAGGGGGTTCCTAAGACCTTCAGAAAAGGACCAGCACACAGCCCTGGCAAGTGTGGCTCTGTTGGTAGAGCACTGTCCCGTGCACCAAGTGGTCACCAGTTCAATTCCTAGTCAGGGCACATGTCTGGGTTGCAGGCTCAATCCCCATAAGGGGCATGCAGGAGGCAGCTGAAATATGTATCTCTCTCACATCAGTGTTTCTCTCTCAACCTCTCCCTCTCTTTCTAAAATCAGTAAAAAGCATATGTAAAAATAAAAATATATTTTAAAAACAAATAAAAGAACCAGCACACAATGCATGGCATCTTAAAGTGGGCCTGCCCCAACAATACTTTTACAGATGTTTGTGGAGATGTTAGCCTTGAAGCAGAAAATTCATTTTAAAGCGAATGGCATGGAGCAGCCGGATCAGGGCAGGATGCCTGCTGGGGGGCCGGGGGGAGACGGGGGGGGGGGGGGGGTGGAGGGAGCTACTGGAGGGCGGCAGGGCCGGAGCGATGGAGCAATGGCGGAAGGCGGCAGCCAAAGGGAAGGCCCAGGTCCCAGGTGCGGGAGAGAAGCCGGTGCCGGGAGCCAGGGGAAGGAAGGCCTATTCTTGCACAAACCTTCGTGCATCGGGCCTCTGGTATATTATTATACATATCTGTTGTGTATTGCTTATTTTACATATTTATACACACCACCCCAAGTAGTAGTTGTTTAAAATCTATAATGAAAATATTAAATTTACAATAACATCAAAGATGCAAGGATTTATGAGGACATTTTGTAAATAATGCTCTTCAGAGAGACTGACTATTCAGATGAAGAATTAAAAGGAAAATAAGGACACTGGTATTTTTAAAGTGAAAAGGTATCTTCCTTTAAGTATCTTTGGTAACTGAAAAAATAGAAGTTAAGATGTTTCTAGATAGAATATTTTCATACAACTTCAGGTCCGAGCCTTTATATATATTATATTCATCATTTCTGAGAAGCCCCTGAGGGGACTTTGTGTCACCAAGCTAGGAAAACTAAGGAAGCTACAGCTCCACAGAGATCGAATGCTAATTATGATTTACACTTGGCAAGTTCCATTTACTCTGTTATTTCTCAGTAATAGTTAGAAAACTTTCAAAAACTTAACACACAAGCTGGCTTTCATTGGAACATAAGCTAAAGGGATGTTTAAGGGCATGAGTAGAATTTAAGGCCTTACTTGGAACATCCCAAAGTCCTTCACTGTTTTCTTTTTCTTTGAGAGTTGGCTTTTTTAAAACAAATAGTTCTGACTCAGTTAAAAATTCATAAAATGGACACAGTTCATTAGGATTTGATTATGTTAAGATAAACTTTGGAGACCAGAATCAAGTACTCTAAGCTGGTATGAACTCCAAATTGAATGCCAGTCAAAACCAAAGCATGAGCTGTTCCCAGTGGGAGCTTCTGTGCCCTCTTGGCCTCCATAACATGCTTAAGAAAAAAAAAAAAGGTAACTTAAAATTGTTTGATTCATTGCCCTGTAGTACTACCCTTGAAAGCTCTGGTATTTTTGTGAGAACCCTTAAAAATCTCCCTTATTTTTTTGTCCTGGCTAGTTTGGCTCAGTTGGTTGAGCTTCATCCTGTGCACCAAAAGGTCACTGGTTCAATTCACAATCAGAGCACATGCCCAGGTTTCAGGTTCGGTCCCTGTTCGGGGTATGTACCTGAGGCAACCAATCGGTCTTTTTCCCTCTCCCTTTCCCCTCTCCCTCTCCCTCTCCCTCTCCCTTTCCCTCTCTCTCTCTCCCCCTCTTCTTTCCTCTCTCTCTAAAATCAATGAAAACATTTTAAATCTTCCTTATTTCTTTATTTTTCCCAAAGGTAATGTAAAACACTAAAGTAAAAGTGGAAATTTATTAATTTTAAGACAGCCTGTAAAATTAATTCAGAAAATATAATGGCTCCCTTCTGGTCTTCCCTCCCCACCCCAACCCCAAGAGTTTTCAACTCATTTCTTTTCACCGCTCAGTACTACCTCCAAAATTCCAAATAGAAATAGAACTACCCTTCAGGAAAACAATGTTTAATATACTCAACTGAAAACCTGCACATGAATTATTGGAAGGGAAGTGTGATAATTGGGAAGACCATATAGAGAGAATGTGAAAATAAAAAAAAACTCTTCTAAATAAAAAACTCAGTTTGAAAGCTTCCCAACTCATCTGTCGTCTCATCTCCTTTTAGTTAATTGCAGAAGGCAAATGGGTCAAGTTTGAAAAAACAACTTACATGGATCCTACTGGTAAAACGAGGTAAACTATATTTTTTCTTTTGTAAAATGCTCGGTATTGGAGGTTCTCAAGTTTTTTATTTAGTGTTTGGCATAAACTTTGATATTTTCTTCATTGGAAACTCTGTTATAGAGAAATCTAATTTAGCTGTTTTCTTATTGTTAGAATGTTTGAATAACTTACAATCTATGCATATTTATAAATTTGTAAATTTGTTAAAAAAACAAAAAAAAAATTTTTAATTGTAAATTTGTTACAATAACTAGTCAGGTAGTTATTTTAACACCATTCTCCCCAAATAGATTAATGTGAACCTAAAACTTTTGGGACAAGGCTAATTTAAGCTGATAAAGCATCAAAGTAGTTAACAATACAGGCTCCTTCCTTCTAATTAAACCAATTCTAACCTCTAAATTAGAATTAAAGAGGAAACATTTTGAGGTAAAAGTTACATGCTTAAACCTTGCTCATGGAAATGTAAATTGGAAAAGAAAACATTTCATAAAGCATTTCATAATATGTATCAATTGCTATAAAGATATGGTTGGAGGCGGAGCTGTTTGGAGCCAGGTCACCATGGGGTCTGAGACTGTGCTAAGAAAACTATTTGGAATCAGTTTTATGCCTAAAAGATGTTCACCAAAACTTTAAAAAAAAATTGAAAGCAACCTAAACATTTTAAATATAGGGGAATAATTATTTTAGTGTATTCATTTGGTAAAAATGCATCTATCCACAAAGCAGATTATGAAGACAACCCAGCAATATGAGAAAAATTAGTAACTTGGTAACAAAATAGAAAATTGTATATATGCTTTTTAAACTCTGCCAAATAATGTCTAAGAAAAAGATAGAGTCCCGACCAGCGTGGCTCAGTGGTTGAGTGTCAACTGATGAACCAGGAGGTCATGGTTAAAGATTCCCGGTCAGGCCATATGCCTGGGTTGCAGGCTCGATGTTCACCTCCAGTCTTCCTCATATAGCTCTTCCTCATGGCCTCCAAAGAGGTCTTCCTGAAGCACTGGCATTTCATTCTTCATTGGGAGAATGGAGTTCTTTACTTTGCAGTAGGCCACAATTTATAAATTTATAAAATGTTTTATATGTTACCTGATACAAAAGCGTGTACATGAGGATAAAATAGCAGCTAGAGAATCCTTTGTTTCACTGTCTGATTCATGGAAGAGGCTATGGAATTAATTTTAGAAGTATAAAAGTATGCTGGCATTTTGCCCTTTTGTTGGCATTCAGGACAGAATTGAAGTCATCCTTTTGTGGCCCTTCCAACCTCTTGTGTTGGTTCACTAGAGAGAAGAAAACAAAACGGGGTTTCCTATAACACAGACTAAAAAAATGGAGTAACTTTAATTAGAATCAAAATTCTAGTTACAAGAGGTTTATGAGATAACATGCTCTTAATTCCCTAGCTTTACAAATGAGAAAACTCTCAAGGAGGTTGTGGCTATGGGTTAGCTAGTAGGTAATTGGAGACTAAGATTTTCTTACTCAACCCAATGTTCACATCTCAGAGTCCCTTTAAGATGATGAGAGCCCTCATGGGCATTCTTGTTCTATTGTTTGTTATAGATGTACTTATATTCTATTTGCTTATAATTGATAGCTTATTACTGCTTATTTATCTCATCTTAACCACTATAATGATGCTACTCTTTTTCCCTTATTCCTAGTGTATTTGGGATGGGACCTTCAGTGCTTTTCCCAGCACTCTTCTTCAGGCCTTAGGACTAATCTTAGGAGGCAGCAGAGAGAGCTATACCAAAAGGTGTTATGTCTCTTGCACTCTGTGTTACTGACATCAGAATTGCTTGTTGGTTGGCTTCTTGCTACTAACAAGAATGTTAGGCAGCTGTGAGTTGTCATAGTCGTCTTTGATTTTCATAGGTTCATTTTAACATTTTTGCCCTGTAAAATTTGGATACAACAATAGAAGATCTAGTTTACAGAAAGTTGTGTGTTTTTTAACTAGATTAAATATCTGAATTTTTTTCTGAATTGACGTGTGGCACAATCCAAACCTCAAACCAGACACAAAATATGAGGCGTGCTCCAAATAACACATCTTATACTCACTGTTACTATAATGAGACGTTGTTGATGCCTTTCTTATCCCAATTCCCAGAGCCAACTCAGGTGTCTTCTCTTAGATCCAAAATCATGACCTTCTTCACTCCCATCTCTTACCACTGCTTTTTCTTATTTAAGGAATGAGAGTAAAGGGAGAATTTCTCTCATATGCCCTTCCTCCTGTAAACAACATGATTGTTCCAATAACTGGATTTTCAGTACAGTGTTCTTCTGAAACAAATAGCTAATTAGGAATAAAGCCTTAAACAGGAGCAAGAACCTGCTGTTACCTCATTTGCCTCTAGGGCCATGGTCGGCAAACTGCGGCTCGCAAGCCACATGCGGCTCTTTGGCCCCTTGAGTGTGGCTCTTCCACAAAATACCACGGCCTGGGCAAGTCTATTTTGAAAGTGGCGTTAGAAGAAATTTAAGTTTAAAAAATTTGGCTCTCAAAAGAAATTTCAATTGTTGTACTGTTGATATTTGGCTCTGTTGACTAATGAGTTTGCTGACCACTGCCCTAGGGACATTTTCCTCTTAGGTAAGATGTCACGCACATACAGTAGAGCACTCTCCTAAATTTAAGGATTCCTCAGTTAATAAATAGACAGGACTTGCTTTCTTAAATTGTGTATTTTAGGTCACAGATTTTAAAATCTAAATTGTATAAATATCCAACTCACTAGTTCTCATTATGCAGAGTATCCTTTCTTCATAGGGGCTTATTGTGCGCGCGCGCACTGCTTCACAGCTTCGAAAGCCGTTGTCACCAACTGTGCTGCTCCCCTGTAGGTTTATGATCCAAACTAAAGTATTTTGAGTATTGACTTGAAAGGCGGCTCAAGTGACAGCACCCAGAGAGCTAAATGTTCAGTGGCAGGTTTTCTTTGGTCCTTCTCAATAGCTGTAAGACAGCACAACTGGCTTTTTTAAAAAATACAGCTCTTCACTGTTTGGTCTTGTTGACCACTTGTATGTTTGCATGCTCTGCATTTGTAAAGTTCTTGCTGTACACACAAAACCTAAGAGTATTCTCCTCTTAGGCACTAATGATTTTGTTTTTTCTTCTTTGCCTAAACAGAACTTGGGAAACTGTGAAACGTACAACCAGGAAAGGACAGTCGGCTGATGGTATGAGTGCACACCTATTGTAACTCTTTCTAAGAGAAGTTACCACACATTACTGTAGTAGGCGAGGTGCAGGAGGGTTGTGTTTTGTTTTGGTTTGGGTTTTTTACTGTCACCAAGATCTCAGGGCAGAGTTATCTTCAATTACGATCTTTTATCTTTAAATTTAATATTTTCTTTTTAATACTGTGTAACTAAGTCGAGCTTTCCTTTAAATAACTTCTGGCTCCTTTTATCTAAGCTCCAAACAGTGTTTTTTGAGGGAAAGGTGTACACTAATATTTATAGCCAGACACAAATCAATAGAATTCAAAGCAACATACTGAGTCTAGACATGATATGACTCATAGAAATCCTTTGTATTCTGTTCAAAGGATCTAGGTGAGAGCCTTTAGTTTGGAAAACGTATTTGCTCTACTTCACCTCAACCATGTAGTTTATAGTTGACTGGAGGCCCAGTGCATGAATTCATGTACCAGTGGGGTTCCTCAGCCTGGCCTGCAGGATCGGGCCAAAACCGGCTCTCTGACATCCCCCATGGGGTCCCGGATTGCAAGAGGGTGCAGGTCAGGCCGAGGGACCCCACCAGTGCACAATAGAGGATGTGGAGGGACACAGGAGGTTGGCCAGCAGGGGAGGGACCTCAGGAGGGCTCCAGGGTGTGTCCAGCCCATCTCACTCAGTCCCAATCGGCCGGACCCCAGCAGCAAGCTAACCTACTGGTTGGAGCGTCTGGTGGTCAGTGCACATCATAGTGAGCAGTTGAGTGGCCTTAGCATATCATTAGCATATTATGCTTTGATTGGTTGAACAGCCGGCCAGACACTTAGCATATTAGGCTTTTATTAAATAGGATAAGGAAATTGGATTAAGAAACAACTATTCATTCAGTTTACTTACCTTCCCAAGAATGAATGGTTTGACTGCAAAGGTCCCAGAAACAATCCTGAAATTCACCTCTGGTCTAGGAGAATTTAGAGAATACATCTTTCTAATTTTTCCCTTTTATTTTTCCATTCTGTTCTGTTTTTTACTGGAAGCAAACAGAGTAATTGCATGGTGCTGTTTTTCCCAGCTGGGAAAGTGTTGGCAGGGGGCGGGGAGGGTACTTCTCCTGGGCAGTTTGTGTTTTCTAGAACCCAGTGGGTTTTTATTTTTGTTGTAAGGCCAAGTAACTCACTTGATTTATAAACAACATGGAAGTGTGATTGCTTGTTCTTTAATTCCATTTTTAAAATCCTCACCCAAGGATATGTTTTTCATTGACTCTAGAGAGAGAGGAAGGGAAAGGGAGAGAGAAATATCAGTGTGAGAAACTTGATCAGTTGCCTCACACACCTGCTCTGACCATGGCTCGAACCCACAACCTGGTATCTGCCCTGACCAGGAATCAAACCTGTGACCTACAGTGGTTGGGCCAACACTCTAACCACTCAACACACCGGTCAGGGAGACTCTATAATTACATTTCTAAGTGAGAATAACTTTCAAGTTCACTGCCAGTACTGTAGCTTTTAACTCCCTATTGCTAGTGGCGAAAATAAGGTACATTTCAGATGCAGCATTTCTTAAAATATGGGATTTTAGTTAGATTGCTATAAACAGATTGCTAGCATGACTGACCTTTCATTAGACACTTTGTTTTATTTCCTGGTGACAGGTGTAACAATTATTCCAGTACTGCAAAGAACTCTTCATTATGAATGTATCATTCTGGTGAAACAGTTCCGTCCACCCATGGGAAGCTATTGCCTGGAATTCCCTGCAGGTAAGTCACTACACACAGGGAACCAGAACTGCTTCTTGGGACTTGTTGGACAGAGCCAGGGCAGAACCTGAGTATTGCAGGGTTTAGACATTTAACACCTTTGTATCTGTCCCTGGGCTTCTAAGTTCAATAAAACCATTCTGTAGTGAAGTACCTCCAGCCACACTCTCCTGGTCCAATAACCCATAGAGGTGATAAAAAGGTGGTATCACAGCTCACCTTTCCAAGCCACCTTCCCTCCTTTCCCACATTCATTCTAGCCTCTTTGAATTGCTTTTCGCTAATTTGTCAATTTACTTCATCTTCTATCACTAGCAATCTACCTCTGTTAAGAAATTTATAGTAATAACTAGGCCAGACTCCAAAAACTATGAATGGAAAAGATATCTTGACCTTCCTGCATGTATGAAGGCCAAATAAATTGTTTTAATTTCCACTAAAATATTTTTTCAGTTGCACAGTAAGTTAAGCTATCTAGAACTTATGCAGTGTATTATTATAGGATTTAATTGGTTTGTTCCATCAGAAGAGATTAGATCGCATTTATCATTAGTGGTTTAAGTTTTATATTTTTAAACACCATCCCATTCTGTACTGTATAATTAACAACTTTATTTTCTTTCTCATTTACTTGCCATTTCACTAAGGAAATCAATACAATAGCCTATATTTCACCTCTCTTTTTGCAATTTTTATTCCTTTCAGGAAAATGACTCAAGAGTTGCTACTGTCCTCCTCCCACTTGACCTCTCTCCACTTCTCACAATGAACATAGTAGTTACAAGTCCACCAGACTTCAGTTCTGTCCTTTCTGTTCTTCCTCAGAAGTGATCTTCATCTTGGCATTTCACTACAGGGTCTCCATATTGTTCTGTAAGGGAGGAAGGTGGGATAGATAACAACTGTCCCCATCTTACATAAGAGGAAACAAAGTTAACAGGTTTCCTGTGCTGTAGTCACATAGCTAGGTCCAAAACCTAGACCAGTCAGTACCACCAAGCCACTTGTCCTCACAGATGATGCTGCCTATGCTGTAGAGAAAATTAGTGCTGAGATGCTTGGAAAACAATCTAGGTCTAAGTAAGAGAATAGATGAGGACTGTCAGAACCAACTTAATCTGCCTAGGGTTTCATGCTTTTGTCCTTTTTTTTTTTTCCTGTAAAAGTTCCAAACCTCAGCTTTATGTGTAAGACCACTTTTCACAATCCTCTGATTCTTCTCATGTAGCTCAGCAGCAGCTGTGTTAGGAGAGGCTCAAAGAAAAGTGGACTTCCGTCTCCCACCTCACAAATGATTTGGACTTCCAGGTCTCATAGATGATAATGAAAGCCCAGAAGCAGCTGCTTTGCGAGAGCTGGAAGAAGAAACTGGCTATAAAGGTGATGTTGCTGAATGTTCTCCAGGTTTGTATTGTTTTCCAGGGGTGCATTTGGGACAAACTATTAGCCAAGCGGTAGATTCTTCTGTGTATAAAAGGATTGATTCTTTGGGTGTTCTTTATGGGCAGAATTCAGATAACTATTATTTTGGCTAATTCACTGAAGAGAAATCATAATTAGATTTGGGCACGTAAACTTCCCATCTTATCCAAATGAGAGGAAGTTTGAACAGGAAGGACCTGAAACTGGAGAAGAATTAGGAAATTGTGTTGCCTTCCAGAGTTTCTCACATCTGAGCTTTATTATATACACACCTTATGCACATGCCATGCTCCTTTAGAGACTTTTTTCTTGATGTAGTAAAAGGATTTACAACACATCAGTAGTACCATCTCACCCCTCAGGCTTACCAGATGTTACGCAGGAACTCTGGGGAAAATATGAGTACTGACTACTTCTATGCTCTACAGTCCTACAGCATATACTGACTAGAATAAAACTAGTTTTCCTGCATAAATTCTGTGTTAAAGGAATTAGGAGACCAGTTTTCTTCCAAAGACATTTAAGTCATGAAACATGACATCTGACTGGTGTCTGTAAAGATGACCTGCTGCTTCTCTCTATAGCTATATGTATGGATCCAGGTTTGTCAAACTGTACCACACACATCGTGACAGTAACTATTAATGGAGATGAGGCTGAAAATGTAAGACCCAAGCCAAATCCAGGTAAGTGAGCTACATTGAAGGTAGATGAACTCCATTAAATATCTTTTAACTTCTAAGTTACTAGATTGATTTTTTATTGGTCAAAAGAATAATTGTCTTTTGCAGAAGCTTCATTAATATTCCTGGCTATTTTCATAATCTTGTGTACTTTAGCATTTTTCTCCTACCTCTTATTTGATTTTTATGGTTTCTTTAAATAAAATGTTAAATTACACATTTCCATATTTTCTGTATGAAGCTAAATAGTAAACAATGAAGATCATCAAAATCACTGATTTCTATCTTCATATTTATAGGAATGGCATAAATAATTATTACAGAACAGCAGTTTAACTCTTCTTATTGAGTTCCATTATTTAGAAAAGCTTTTGATAAATTCTTTGCTCTTTATTTCTTTGCAAGTTTGGAATTAGAAGCTTTAATGCCTCTCTGTTCCTCACCACCCCCTTAAACAAGGTGATCATATATACTCCACAGGAAATCCTGTGTGAGAGTGGTATTTTACATTTCCCATCCTTTAGTTCCTAAATGTTATGGTATCCCATTGCAGCTTATTTTATTTTATTTTTATTTTGTATATATATGATTGAGTTTATTGCAAGAAATGGGGTTGCAGAAAGAAAAGAGATGGAGATACAACCAGATAGGTGTTTTCCTACGGGGCCTACTATCCACAGGCCTTAGCAGCCTTGCCATGGATCTGCCCGATTCTTTCGCATCAAAAAGTTGATCTTGTGAGTCATTTCCATGTTGTAGACCCTCCAGCAGGTTTCATAGCTTTCCCTCTGTCATCTGTGGCAAGGCTTCTCATAGTACCAGCGTTGTTTGATATCCTCAATGAGCCCATCTATGGTGAGGATTCTGTTTAGGGTCCTGTATGCACCTTCCACATTCCCTTCCTGCACCATCACAGTCCTGGCAATGAACTTCAATTGTTTTGCCATGACCTTGGAATTAAGTCTTCACTCTCTGGGGCCTACAGGCCCGCGTCCACAGGACCCAGCCGACCTGTAGCTTATTTTAAATGCTTGATTTTTTTAAAGTAGCAGATTGATGTGGCATTTACACTCGTAGGTATATACCTAATTATACTCCCAGAAATTGAAAGCAGGGGCTCAAACAGATAACTTGTACACCAATGTTCATATAGCATCTCATAGTACCCTAAAGGTAGAAGCAACCCAAGGTTCCATTAACAGATGAATGGATAACAAAACGTTGTACATTCATATAATGGAATAACATTCAGCCATAAGAGACTAAAATGTGCTGATACATGCTATAACTTGGAGAAACCTTGGAAACATTGTGCTAAGTGAAAGAAGCCAGACTCAGAAGGGCAAATATTACGTGACTGCACTAATATGAGATACTTGTAGTTAGTGCATTCATAGAGACAGAAAACAGATAGAGGTAAAGGGATGGGGAAGTTCGTGTTCAGTGGGTACCAGGTTTCCATTTGGGATGATGAAAAAGTTCTGTGCACAACAATGCGAATCTATTTAATACCACTGAATTATAACTTTAAAAATGGTAAACATGGTAAATTTTGTGACCCAAGCTTCTATTATATTCTTACTAGAGGCCTAGTGCATGAATTCATGCACCAGTGGGGTCCCTCAGCCTGGCCTGCAGGATCGTGCCCAAACCGGCTCTCCGACATCCCCTGAGGGGTCCTGGATTGTGAGAGGGAGAGGCCAGGCCAAGGGACCCCACCAGTGCACGATAGAGGCTGGGGAGGGACGCCAGGAGAGTTCCAGGGCATGTCCTGCCCATCTTGCTCAGTCCCGATCGGCCGGACTCCAGCAGCAAGCTAACCTACTGGTCACAGCGTCTGCCTCTTGGTGGTCAGTGCACATCATAGCAACTGGTCGACCAGTTGACTGTCTGCCCCCTGGTGGTCAGTGCACGTCATAGCAAGCAGTTGAGAAGTCTTAGCATATCATTAGCATATTACGTTTTGATTGGTTGAATGGCAAACCGGACACTTAGCATGTTAGGCTTTTATTATATAGGATAGCCTTTTTATTTTCAAAGACCAGTATGTTCTGAGTTAGCACTCATGCAGACTGTGGAGATATTGAAGCGAGGTTAAGAAAAGATGGGAGGCCCTGGCTGGTGTGCTCAGTGGTTAGTGTGTCGGCCCAGGCACTTAGGTGGCAGTTTCCATCCCCAGCCTGATTGGGGCACATGCAGGAGGCAACCAGTCGATGTGTCTCTCTCACATCAATGTTTTCTCTTTCTCTCCCTCCTTTTCACTCTCTAAAGATTAATGGTAAAAATATCCTCGGGTGAGGATTAACAACAAAAAAGGTGAAGTTTCCAGCATCTTAAGCGATTAGAAAATGTTCCCTTTCCTCCCTCCCTCCCTCTAAAGTTGACAGGCAGCCACCCTCTGCCTCCTCACCTTTCATTTTGTCCAGGGACGACTACTCTAAGGTTCTATTTGTCTTGCACAAAAATCTTCCAATGTTTTACCACTCCAGGCCTTGCTAAAATTTTCTCCTTCTGTTTATTTTCAGGAGATGGAGGTATGTTATTCAACTCCCAATGGCTGACAATGTATATGGCTTTATGTAGTGGTAATGGCTACAGGCATTTTATGTTGTTCTGGTAGGCTCTCCTGTTCTTTAGCTTTGTTTTCACTTGCAGTTTGTTTGTTTAGAATTTGTGGAAGTAATTTCCTTGCCAAAGAATGACCTGATGAAGAGACTTGAAGGTAAGCTTTCCTGAGATTATTACCCAACTTTCTCTGGTTTCCTCCTGCCCATCCCCAGCAAAGGGGAACTAAATAGAATTGTTTCTTTATATTCTTCCTCCTTAAAGTCAAATACCTAGAAACTGTTGTAAAGCTGCAGTTTGCCAATAATAATTTTCC
This sequence comes from Corynorhinus townsendii, assembly GCA_026230045.1. Taxonomy (NCBI): domain Eukaryota; kingdom Metazoa; phylum Chordata; class Mammalia; order Chiroptera; family Vespertilionidae; genus Corynorhinus; species Corynorhinus townsendii. The sequence continues at coordinate 140,027,831 of JAPDVU010000001.1, read as the reverse complement.
TTTCTGGTGGCATAGAATTTGAAAATAGAGCAAAACATCCCATGTCAATGAAAACTTTCAGCCGGGGGCTTTTTTTCTACTATTGAAGAGTCAAAATTATATTCCCGCTAATTAGCCCAAACTATTCTACACCTTGAATCTTTAACCCATGACAATGCAGAGGCATAATTAGATATCACTTAGTTGATTCTCAAATATGCTAGTATGTTAGATGGTTCTTTTTGCAGGTATAAGTTAAAGGAATTAAACAATATTCCTTCTATAAATATTGATAAATACTATATGCTAAGTGCAATGTGCTGATATAATGAACCATACTAACTAGCAGTGTGACCCTTAGTAAATTATTGGTCATATAGTTACATTGTGAAATTCCTGGCCAGCTCATCTGTTATGGATTTTGTTAAAATAAAAAATAAGGTTATACAGATAGATGTTCTTTGATATAAGTACATCAGGATATACTACACACTGAAGACATGACAGAGGCCTTTTAAGAAGCTTCTCTACACAGGCTGGGTAGGTGCCTATTCACTCATTTAATTTCTATTTCAAAAATTAATTTCAAGCCCTGTTTCACCTGAAGCTTTGAGAACAGTCTCTTTCTTCCTCCCTTAAGAACCAATGGCTTACAATTTTATTTCTAATGTCTATGTTGCTTGTTTGAAAAGTAAAGTGGGTCTTTCAAAAACTGCTGTGATTTCAGATTCCCAGAAAATTTCTATTCCTACTTTGCTGTTTTAAAAACTAGACCTAAGATAAAAGCCACCTCTAAATTCAAAGTCAAAATTAGAAATACTTGTACTGAAAAGACTCAATAATTTATTAGGTATTTCCTCAGATAAAGTGGTGGCCATCAATTATAGGCAGGATTTAACTTTGAGTCTGACAGATCTAACTGGATTAGAGGCTCAAACATTTATTAGTTATGACTTTGAACAAGTTTCATAGCCTCTCTGAGCTTTTCTCATATATAGAACAATAGATAGCCCCTGTGTCTGAGGAGACATGAATAAATGGGATAATGTTGACACACAGTGCTTAAATGTTACATGCTCTATCTTTTTATTATTTTTTTGTATCAGAAAATTGTTTTTTAAATTCCTTCTTCCTTCCACTTAACTGGCCTTCTGGCCTTAGAAAAGGGGGAAATATAGAGCAAAAGAGGGAGGAAGGAAGGTAGAAAGGATTATATAGAAGGGGGAGGGGTAAGAGAACCAGTTTTCCTAGCTTTACTAGAATTGAAAGATAATGAAATCATTTATTCATCACATTTGTAAAGTAGGAAGGAAGGTTCTTGAGTTCAGTTTGCTACAAGGCGTAAGCTTTCAACACTTACCAAGCACCTGCATGCAGATGAGTAGAACATAACCCTGCCTCCAAGGATTAAAATGTCTCAGCGTGTCCCTGAACAAGTGGCTAGGAAAACAAGACAAATTTGAAGTCTGATAACCTCCATTAAAGTTCTTTGTAATAAGATTCTGAGATCTCATTTTTTTTTTTTTAATATATATATTTTATTGATTTTTTTTTTTTTTTTTTTTTTTTTTTTTTTTACAGAGAGGGAGAGGGATAGTTAGAATCATTGATCAGCTGCCTCCTGCACACCCCCTACTGGGGATGTGCCCACAACCAAGGTACATGCCCCTGACCAGAATCGAACCTGGGACCTTTCAGTCCACAGGCCAATGCTCTATCCACTGAGCCAGACCTCATTTTTTATAGAATTCTAATCCTATCATGCACACAGTTAATGTGTATGTGCAAAATTATCCCCTAGCAGCAGGAAAGACACACGAATGGGTCTTCAATAAATGAATATTCATCACTATATAGCTTCATAGTAGCAGAGTCCAATAGTGAGCTATAAATGAAAAAGTGAATCTATAAAGCTTTGCTATTTTAACACACAAAATCAACATCTCTGATTTGTATGCTCTTCTGTCTTTATTCTTAATTTTTTGTTGTTCTTGTCTCAAGCTGGAATGTAACCCTGCTTTTATATCCTTTACTGGAGGCCCAGTGCATGAAATTCGTGCACAGGTGGGGTCCCTAGGCCTGGCCGGCGATCAGGGCCTGTGGGGGCCATCTCACCCAGTCCTGATCAGGACCTGCCAGCTGCCACTTGGGGCCTGGGACCCCTTGGGAGGTTGGCTGTGGTAGCGCACTGACCACCAGGGGACAGCTCCTGCATTGAGTGTCTGCCCCCTGGTGGTCAGTGCGTGTCATAGCGACCGGTCAACCAGTTCCAGTTGTTCAGTCATCACAGTCACTTAGGCTTTTATAGATAGATTCTTCCACTAGAATTAGATCTTTGAAGCAGAAAATGCCTTGTTTACCACTGTATTACCTGCATCTAGCATAGGGACTGGTATGTAGTAATTGCCCAGTAAATATTGACTGAAGGACAAGGGGTGTTATCTTTTATTAACATCATTGTCTAACTTGTATCCTTTGCTTCCTGTAGCACTGGTAACTGAAGAACATCTGACCGTGGATGCTAGGGTCTATTCCTATGCTCTGGCGCTGAAACATGCAAATACGAAGCCATTTGAAGTGCCTTTCCTGAAATTTTGAGGCCAGAGGAGAGTAGCCACGTTTTTGTTTTATAAATGAGGCCATAAGGTCTCCTTCACTAAGACTGTGAATTCAGTTAAGTTTAATGGAAATTTGAAATTATCTTTTTCATAAAATAAAAACAACAAAAAATGCATGTGGTGGTATGGAATTATAATTATAGGTAGGCTATAGCCTTCATTTAAATGCTAAATGCAAATATATTTAACCCATTTTTTTTTTTAACTTCAGCTGTTATCTAACCTAATCCAAGAAATAGGGGTTAGAAGAGACCTGAATTCTATATTAGGTCAATTATTCCTACCTCAAACTCCCAACATAAAATTCTATAGCTGATTTTGCTCAGAGGTTAGAGCGTTGGTCCTAGGACTGAAGGGTCAGGGGTTCAATTCCTGTCAAGGCACGTACCTCAGTTGCAGGCTCAATCCGATCCCTAGGCCCTGCCTGTGGGAGGTAACCAATCCATGTTTCTTTGTCACATCGATGTTCCTCTTACTCTGTCTTTCCCCCTCCCTTCCACACTCTAAAAATCAGTGGAAAAAATATCCTCCAGTGAGGATTAACAACAAAATATTCTATAGCTGAGTATAGACAAGTGATATTATTGTTTAAAAAAAACATTACATTATTGTCTAAAAGAAACCAATATAGGGACTCTTATTTGAATTATCTGCTATATGGAATTAATCTGTGTAGCAAAGGATGTGAAACTATCCATAGAGATAACATTCATAAGCAAATGTTTACATTTAGCTATTGTCATATCTACCTACTACTTAAGTAAACCTTTTATGTATTGAAAAATGGTTAATTTCATTCACTATAACAATATTAAGAAGCTAATGGAAATACAGGTCCTTTCCCTCTAAAGCAGCAGTTGCCAACTTTTCGGACCTCACGGACCACCAGTGGTCTGCAGACCACCGGTTGGCAACCACTGCTCTAAAGCATGTGGACATATTTGAGAATCTCATTTCCTAGCCTTACCTCAAAAAAGTAACTTGCAGTTCTAAAACACCAAATCCATGGAAATAAGATTTACATAGTTTGGGGCATTATTGTCCTGGTATTCAACCATGACTGCAGCCAGCAAGGTTAACAAGTACCAGAAACCCATTATAAACTACTTTAAAGGGAAAAATAGGATTGTTTCTGGCTCATGCCATGCCTAATAATGCCTGTCATCCAAAAGGTCTACCAGGGTTACTGGGCCATCTTCTTACTTCCTGAGCCGAGGCTCTTGGGTTGACTGTTACCGCTTCCAGCAACCCTAGGATCACTGCCTTTTCAGCTTAGCTCCCAGAAAAGTCTCAGGATGATTCTCATTGGCCAGCCCTAAGTCATGATTTGAGCCCTGGACTCAGGGGGTTAGCCAGGCCCCTCAGAACCAGATAAAATCAGGGTACTAATGCCAAAAATGCTGCAATATAGTTCATTTGTCTACAGGTTCACTCTCTTTTCCAGATACTTTTATGAACCTAAATATAAGATCATTAAATAATACTTGATAGAATTATAGAACCAGAGAACTGCATAGATCAAGTCTACTCTCCCAATATATACTATGAAAACTAAGCCGCAACTACCTGTTCTAATAGCAGCCTTCTCTTGTGCTATACTTCCCACCCCTTTTTTTTTAGATACAGGTTTATTTTTTAAATATTACTAAAAATACAGTATTACATGTGCCCCTCTTTTTCCCCCATTGACCTCTTCTAGCCTGTCCCCACCCCCTGCCCCAGGCCTTCACCACCCTATTGTCTGTGTCCATGGGTTATGTGTATATACATGCACACAAATTCTTTAGTTGATCTCTTCCCACCCATCCACCCACCCCCACCTTCCCTCTGAGATTTTTCAATCTGTTCCATGCTTCTGTGTCTTCTGGATCTATTTTCTTCATCAGTTTATTTTGTTCATTAGATTCCACATGAGTGAGATCATGTTTTAAACACGGGCATCATAATTCTCCAGAGATCTTAATCCTTTTCCCTCTCAAGGACCAAGTCCTTCCCTTATTATAACCCTACTTCAAAATCAAGAGAGAAGGCATATATAAAATACAGACTCTAGCATAGACCTGTATCTCCAAATACTAGGGCAGCTCTTCCTGAGCCACTTCCATGGGAACTGAGAAACATACTCTTAACTATTAATGAGGAGATATGCGTAACCCGATTGTCCTTTCTGCTTTTTTACTCTTCCTAAGTGCAATGTAGAAGTGACAGCTAAATCCTAGAACATAACCCTAATGCCACTTACATTATCTATAAACATCAAAGACTATGCTTTGGAAAGTAGTCAGTTTGAGAACTTGCAGTCTGAACATTTTCTTCGGCTGGCACTGTTAATTTGTCAGAATTTAAATTTTGGTTTCCCACAAAAGCCATATTTTTTACTCTCCCTTGGGAAAAAAAAAAAATCAGATATAATAACACCAGGTCCCTATTTCTATGACTGGTCTTCAGCCCAAGGATGCTTGACCATCTTTGCTGTCCTGTTTTTACTTTATTTGCCTTGCCTTGTAAGTTATTTGGCTTTTTGATCAGAAGCTAAGTAAGATATACTTCCTGTACTTACTAAGAAGGTAAACTGATGGAAAACCATACTTCTGAAAAGGAAGCTTTTCAAAAATTAAGTCTGATCTCTTTTTGGACAATAAAACACACGCTTTAAAAATGAATTATTGATAAAGAATTGCTACTGTTTCAAATGGGGGCTGGGATATCATTTAAGACCATTGTTTTCCTGCTTCCAAATGTTAGTGACATAACTGAGCAACTTTAAGTTGGTCACTGTCCCTCAATATTTTAGGATTATGCACTAAACTAATTACATTTTACCTCTTGCAATAAGCATCTCAGGGTAGATTTTGTATGAATACAATGAACCTACACAAAGCATTTAATTTCAGATTTTTTTATTTTTCCAACACAACTGAAACAGTTGTATTAAATAAGTTTATTGTCTACTGTTTACACTCATGTTGCTGCTACAAAGTACAACAACATACACAGATTCCTAGCATGAATTACTCATTGTTCACCCCCACTGAACTACAGACATTGCTTGAGAATTATGTCTCTAGGGATTTAAAAAAAGAAAAACACAACTGGAGCACAGTATCTTGAAAGAGCTTTCTCAAGTGACTTGGAATTCAAAGGCATAGCCAATACAGTAAAAACAGCACCAACCGTGCTGTCACTGGGAAGAAAGAAGAATGGAAAACATGAATAGTAATTATAAGCAGTTTTTCTAATGACAGAAGCTTGAAGAAGCTTGACTTTCCCATCTGGGCTGAGTGGCTGCTTTGAGAAGGGACAAAAGGGAAGGGATGAAGAGGGAGGGCTGGTACATGGATACTACACAAAAAGTATAAAAATTATATCTAAAATATAGATAAACCCAAAATACTGGAAAGTGGCAATTTGAACTATATTTATTTTTAAACAAGTGGAAATACTGAGTGTTTTGAATGTGTGCAAAACTGATCCACATTACCTCACCGTCAAAACTGAACACGGCAAGGCAGGTACATTGGTTTCCAGCATCACAGGCAACACTACATGTATATTTTCTAACGAGTAATGTAAACTTCAATTTTAAGGCAGCTGGTACTAATGCTGCACACAGACTTAAGCTCGGTGCCCATTTCAAAAATGGGACAGTTAGTACTTAAAAAAAAAATGAGGGGAGCAATGGAGAGTCAGCATTATTTGACAAAAACAATGTGTCAAAATGTTTTCCCATCACACAAAAATATTGGAACATTTAGAAAAACAAAGCACCCATCCCACCTACTTCAGCCTGTTCCTTCACAAATATTTCAAAATACTGATAAATAATAGTGACTGCAAGCAGAATTCCAGTGCCAGAGCCAATGGCCCCTAAGAAGTCGGCCAACACTGACAGGGCGCCAATACACAAACCGCCGAATGCAGCTGCAGTGGGGATATACCTAGAAGACAAAACCAAGTCAGGCAGCAGAGGGAACTGAAAAGGGGCAACAGAAGCAATAATATGTTATACTGAAGTGTGATTAATCTAACAGAGAAGTCTGCAGTACTGATGGGTTGTCCATTGTGGTTACATGTTGATGAAAACTAAGGGAATGACTTATTCCCTGATTTTGAAAAGCCAGTTAACAGCCAAGAAAGGCAATACATGATTTTGATCAGATCAAAATCCTCAACTAGACTTAAGTATTAAAATGTTTAATATTTTAAAATGGGTAACCTTTAGCTCCCTCTTCTAAATGAACAGTAAATTTCAAAATGATTTCTAAATATCATATTTATGTGACAAGATTTGGATAATAATCTTCCAACAGTAAGTGGGCCTTGGCTGCATGTTATAACCACCTGGAGAACTGTTAAAAATAATGGGATTGTATTTAAAATACTCCAGAAAGAAAAAAAAAGATGAGGGTTGAATGAAAGAAGAATGACAGAATAACAACTATTAAAGCTAGATATACATGGGTACATGCAGATTCATTATACTATTCTCTGTGGTCTGTATTCTCAATAAATAAAATTCAAATATAAATACTAGTGCCTTTTCAACAAATAATTATGGAACAATTGGATATCCACATGCAAAAGAAAGAATCTGAATGCCTATCTCACACCAAACAAAACTTAGTTCAAAGTGGATCACAGACTGAAATCTAAGAGCTGAGACTCCTAAGAGAAAAGAAATAAATCTTTGTGACCTTGGGTTAGGCAATGGTTTCTTAGATACAACAGCAGCACAAAGCATCCAAGGACAAAACAGATATACTGAACTTCATCAGAATTAAAAACTTGTTTGCCAAAGGATACCATCAAGAAACTGAAAGGGCAACCCAAAGAATGACAAAATATTTGTAAATAATATACCTAACAAGAGACATCCAAAATATTCTTTAAATAATCTTACAACTCAGTAGCAAAAAAACAACCCAATTGAAAATGAGCAAAATAGCCCTGGCTGGTTTATCTCAGTGGTTAGAGCATCGGCCCAGGGACCAAAGGGTCATGGATTTGATTCCCAGTCACGGGCATATATCTCATACTTCGGTTTGATCCCCAACCCAGGTGTGGGTGCCTTCAGGAAGCAACCAATCCATGTGTCTCTCTCAGGTCAATGTCTTGGCTCTCTCTCACCCTCCACTTTCGCTTCCACTCTCAAAAATCAATGGGAAAAATATCCTTTTGTTAATAGGATTAACAAAAACGAATTAAAATGAGCAAAATAATTGAACAGACATTTCTCCAAAGACAATACACAAATGGCTGATAAACACATGAAAAGATGCTCAACATCATTTCTCATCAAGGAAAAGCAAATAAAAACCACAATGATATCGCTTCATACCCAGTAGGTGGCTATATACTAACCAAAAAGCAAAAACTAGTGCTGGAGAGGATGTGTGGCAATTGGAATCTCCACACATATACAGCCCCTCTGTAAGGCAGTTCCTCAACATGTGAAACAATTACTGAATGACTCCAACAATTCCATTCCTAGAGAAATGAGAACATACTTCCACACAAACTTTCTACAAGTATGTTCATAACAGCATTATTCATAATGGCCAAAAAGTGGAAACAACCCAAATATCAACTAATGAATGGATAAACAAAATGTTATTATCTACACAATGGAATATTCACAGATAATGGATGAACTTTGAAAACACTATGCTAAGTAAAAAGAGCTATTCACAAAATATCACATATATGATTCCTTATGTATGAAATGTTCAGAATAGGCAAATCTAGAGAGACAGAAGGTAAAGTTTCCTGGGGCTGGAGGGAGGGGAGAGTGGGGTTGGAATGGGAAATAACTAATGGGTACAAGGTTTCTTTCTGAGTGGTGAAAATGTTTTTAAAATTAGAGTATAACGATTACACACACTGAATATAATAAAATTTTTTTAAAAAAATTAAGAACACTAAACCATATACTTCAAATGAGTGAATTACACAGTATGTGAATTATACCAATAAAGCTGTTATCAAAAAGCTGGAACCCACCCACTCAAGACCAAAGAAATCACCATTCCTAAAGATGGGATGTTAGTAGTTTTTAAAGCTCCCAGGTGATTTTCTGTACAGCCAGCCAACAATGAGAACCTCCCATCCACATCTTAACACTTGGCTCAGCTGTGAAGGGGAACACAATTCCAATTAAACTAATTTAGTTGATGTGGAGAACAATTAACTTTATGTTAAATTTTGGTCCTTTTGTGTTAAGTAGAAATGCTGAAAGTACGAATTTAAACAAATAATAACATTTGACAAGAAATAAAAGATTGAAAAACTAAGTTTTTCAATCTGCCCCCACCCTGCAAAGGATGAAATCAAATGATCTTACCTATTAAGCTCATGGACCATAGAGGTATCTCTGTGGCCCCTCATTACCATTTGCTGTTCTTTAAGCTGTTTAGCTACCTGTCGAGAGAAGCACAGCTTTTAAAATCAAACTAACATTTCACTGTTCACTATCTACCCAGTTCTGTGTGAAGTGCTTTCTACACACTAATAAGTAAGGTAACAAGAACCCCGAAGTAGGCACTGGCATATCATTCCTATTAAACCTGAGGATACTGAGGCTACAATACTACACAACCACGTTACCCATAAACTAAACCAGTGTTCTCAATCATTTTTCACTATCACCTACCTTAAGAAAAATTAATACTAAGAAATAATACTTTGTCAGGTAAGGCTGAGCTTTGCAGAGTCACAGACCATTGTAAAGTCTATGTTTCACCTACCAGGAACCAATTTTTAATCCTATGGGGAGGTCATATTACCTCATTATTAATGTGTGAATTAAAGTTTAATTTACAAAAATAAGATCTGACATCTAAAATTTATAAATTATTTTTATTTTGAAATAAACCATATACTTACATCTTTGGCTGAGGAACCAGACACCTCTATCCACGTCTTGGAAAAGAATGCACATGATCCCAGCATAAAGATGATATAAACAACCACATGGACAGGATCCTCAAATATGGCACCCATAGACTCAGGAGGAGAAAGATAGTAACAAAGGCCTCCCACTGGGTAAGAGCGAGCAGGTCCTCCCCCACTGACATCCTACAGAGCAAGAAGGAAAAGAACAAATGGCCAACCTAACTTGTCAAGCATACCTTTTTATAACTTTTCAAACTCCTCAAAAATTATGACAATGGTTTAAGCTCAAAGCACCTACAGCTAATGGCTATAAATAACTTAAGGATTTGCTTTTATATCTAATATCTTCATTCCTTCAAAATTATATAGTGAGCATCTCTTACATAAAGATGTAGATATATTAATAACAGAAGAGTGATTTAAGAAAAAAAAATCTATGAGAAGATAGAAATAAGACTACATTTATAGTCAATCTCTTTTTTCCGGTTAATCCTCACCTGAGGATATTTTTCCATTGATTTTTTTTTTTTTTTTTTAAGAGCGAATGTAAGGGATGGGGAGAGACAGAGAGAAACATCTATGTGAGAAATAAATTGAGCCTCCAACCAAGGCACGCACCCCTTTACCAGAATCGAACTTGGGACCCTTCAATCCTCAGGCCAACACTCTATCCAGTGAGCCAAATCAACTAGGGCTATAGTCAATCTCTTATTACATTTAGAATCTGAAATTTTCTAAACTATATAAGAGTATGCAATGAAGGCCTGGGAAACGGGCAGGAGCAGAGAGGAGGGGGGTCAATGGGGAAAAGAAGGGTACATCTGTAATACTTTCAAAAAAGGTAATAAAAACATAAAAAGAGTATGCAACACAGTTAAAACCCTTTCTTATACATGATTCTTTCATTTCAAAGTATTCTATTAAGAATGTAATCAATTGAAATATTGACAGAAGTCTAACACTGCTTGTATAAGAGTCTTGATAAATATATACAATGGGATTTTTAGCAACACAAATATTTAAGAATTTTTGTAATAACAGAAATGGGGCCAGCATGTATTTGCTCTTATTAAATAAAAATTTTGGGATATAGGGTGTGAGAAAGCAATTTCTGGTTGCAAAGATTAATTTATTTTGATTCTTGAACTTATACTTCCAAATGATTCGTTTACTGTGCCCCTAGAATTAATATTACCAAATCAAAAGCACTGGTTTATAGACAAATTCAATTCCCCAATAATTCTCTCATTTAAAAAAAAATATTAGTCAAGGTCACAACATATTCTATACAACCATTCAATGCACTTATTACTTTGAAATTTTTATAGTAATAATTATAGCTGGACTATTAGTTCATGAGGGGAGAAAAAGATTCCTCCCCTCATCACAGGTAATCAAATTTCTGTTAAATGAATGGAAAAGGAGTATTATAAATAGAGCAAATCCTATTTCCTCCAAATAACATTCAAAAACCACTGTCTTACCCTGTTAAACTTTAAATTTCTTTTAAAAATTACCTTCAGTAAAAGCAAAGATATATCAGTCACTATAACTTATAATGTAAAAGATGGCATATTAAGATAAATGCACAATACATTAAGCACCATACTTCAGTATAATGACTAAAAATAATATTCTTTAGTACAATACAAATTCTAGAATTACATACTCTGCAAAAGAAAAAAGGATCTTAGTATTTTTTAATTCTATAGTTTTGAAGGAGAAAAATACTCCTTGGTCAGGTGATAAAATTTAAACCTATCAGAATTCAATCCAATCCCACAATAATACTTCAATAACAATGTAGCTGTACTGCTTTAGAAGAAGCTCTGATACCGAGCATCTATAAAAGGAAGTCAGAATTTACTGGCTTCTATTTCTAGCATCTCTTCTCTCTTCAGTTTAGTAATTACATGCCTGTCTCCAGCCCAGTTAATCACTAACTTCCATTCAGGCTATGAAAAACAGGGAGAAACAGGAAAGGTTGATTTCTGTATTCCATATATTATCAACAAATAGCTTCTTTTTAAAAACATTATTCCAGACAATAGTGGAACGAGATTACAAAACAGAGAATCATGAGAACCATGTGATTTTAGCCTAAAAGATCATTCAAAGGAGATGCAAAAATGCTTCCTACTTAAGTGACTCTGAAAATGTTATAGCGACTGCTTCAATTATGGCTCATCTCTTTCAGTTAAAAATATAACCATGAAGTGCAAATTACAATAAATGAAAACACTTGAATAAATAATAAAATACTCACTGCCCACTGTCCTAGTAAATTAACTAAAAAGTTGCCACTGAATCGAACAGACAGCATCTGGGAAATAACATAGAGGTTTGACACCAAGGCTGACTGAAGAATAATGGGGATGTTCGAGGTGTAGAAGAGCTTGATGGGGTAGCTGCTGTACTGTCCTCGATACCGAGCTGACTTGATGGGCAAGTCAACACGAAATCCCTACAAAGTGAAAATTCAGAGTAAGAAGAACTGTACATCCTATATAATCCTATATAATAAAAGCATAAAATGCAAATTGTCCCCTTGACTGGGAGTTCAATGGCTCACTATAATGTGTGCTGACCACCAGGAGGCAGCATGGAACATGGCGGGGTCAGCGATGTGGCACTGGCAGCCCGGATGGGCCCCAACAAGAGCGGGACTGCAGCAGGATGGTGGAGCAAATGAGCAGGTAGCGCCAGGCTAAGGTGAGTGCAAGCGGGGCCCAATCGCCCCGCCAATTGCCCCACTGACGGCGACCAGCGGCAGTGGGGACAGGACTGCCACCTGGCTCCCAGACGCTGAGGGAGTCGGGCGGGTGCCCAATTGCCCTGCCGATCACCCTGCAGATGGCAAGCAACACTTTGATTGCCAGCCAGGCCTAGGGATCACACCAGTGCACGAATTTCATGTACCAGGCCTCTAGTATCATATAAAGAATACAGAAAGCCAAAACAGAAACAGTAGGGAGTATGAAAAGATAATGCTAATAAAACTTAACCCTTCCACACAGAGGCATGCAAACAGAAATCCCCTTCTATTTCATTTTCATTCTACTTTTTGTTATTTACACCTGTCTCTAAAGGAATTATTTGCTTGACTAAATTTTGAAACACTGACTAATTAGAAAATAACATTTCAAATAGCATTCTCTTTAAGAGCAAAATAAAAATCCACATCCCACTTACTTCAGAAAGAAAGCATACTTACCTGAAAATATATAACAACAGCAAACACAAAAACAGTAGCAATGAGGTTCATGAGATTGGGTAAGTTCTGACGGTAGAAAGCCTCCCTTAAAGCTCGGACTTTGTCGGTCCTGGTGGCCAATAAATGAAAGAGAGCTATGACTGCACCCTCAAACTCGGTACCTGATAAACCAAGAGAAAAATTAACTAACTGTAGATGCATCATTCAAAGTTATCCCAAAGGTCAAAACAAATAACCTTGAGACTCCAGTACACAGCAAAAAATGAGTGAAAATAATTCATCATTGAGAAACAATTGTAATAATCTGAATAAAGATTATTAAAAAATAAAAAATAAAAATAATTCATCAGTATTTATGATACAGCCATATGTGGAGCTTCTAAAATATTTTGATCATTGAGGCAAAATGTATGTTTTTTAGCATAAATTTGAAGTTTCTCAAGAGAAGTTTCTTGATGGAAACAACCAAAGTAGAGAAAGCTAAAAAAAGATTTCATTCATAATGCTTTGCTTCTCCTTTAGTTTCAAGAAGGGAAGAGAGTAATGCGGGTAAGAGGAGGGGTGGCAGCAGCAAAGCAGAGTAGAGGTCAGATTCAAAAGATATATGTTACTCTACCAAGCTTGCCTTTAAGTTCATTTTACCATGAACATTAATAAACCATTGTTGCTATTTTCTTAAGGCTGGGATCAGTTTAGATGTTAACCCTTACAAATCTACCATGGCATTTTGAGAGAAGTAGAAATGAGTAAAAGGAAAGAGAATAGAAATATTTCAAATTTAGGTGCGAATACCAAGCCAAGTAGAATAGCAGCAAAAGTGTTAGTGCTCCCTGATGATACAAAGACTAACAGGTTTTTTCATCTGAAAAAATCTTAATCCACTACCTTTTGATCCCCCTTGCAATTCTGAAATTGGTCAAATTCATGAGTTCTGCATCAATGGCTTAAGCAAATAAAAATTTTCAAATGCTTGGGACCACTGAAATTTTGAATAAGCAGAGGCTAAAATGTAGATATTCTTTTTGAAGTAATATTTCAGACTCCACAAATCATTGCTAATAATTTTGAATAATTAGCATCAATTGTCCGCTGGAACAGTAAACCCAGATATCTATAGGCATGTACTGCTCCATTACGTGTTACTTTTCAACACACATCCAGCAACACTCGTGCAGTCACAGTCACTGTGATGTACCTCTGCCAGTGTTAATAGTAGTGGGACTAAAGGCCTTCCAGACAATGGTTTCACAGATGTTGGTGGCAATAAAGAGGGAAATACCAGACCCCAGGCCGTAACCCTTCTGTAGCAGCTCATCTAACAGCAGCACAATCAAACCAGCAACAAACAACTGTGGGGAAAGAAATGCAAGTAAGCGGAAGCAAGAAAAAAATCAAAAAAGGGGAAGACAAGCACCAGTGACTACTTTCAAAGTATGGGCATGTCTAACATTCAAACCTAATGGTTACAATATCACTATTATGACTCTGCATCTTTTAACCCCCTTTGGTTTAATCAGAAGCTAATCCTGAAAATCAGATGATCAGAAATATTGCTATATTGTATAGGAGCCATTTCAACTTTTAAAATAGATGTTACCATCCGAACAGTTTCCCTTACAATAAGGGAAATAAGGCTTATTCCCTTAAATAAGGCTTATTGAAAAGCACACTATAAAACAAAAATGTTCACAGTTATAGAATTTATGACAAGAAGAAACTGAGTATATCCCAGATATCTCCAAGCAAGTGAAAGGCCAAATGAATTATGGTATAACAAGATGCAATTGTGCACTGCCATGAAAGGAAAAGTATATGAACTATGTTGATACATTTTTTAAATTTCATATATAATATTGTATATACTGTGTACTTATACATCTATGGAATAAGTAAAAAGGTGAAGCACAAATTAATGCATACACAGATTATAACAATGTAAAAATGCATTCTATACATATAGTGACAAAGATTGAATGTAAATTTCAAGACAGTTAAGAGTTCACAGGTTCCTAAATTTGTAACATTTTTTAAAAAATGAAAACAGGCTAACTTTAATTTATGTGAAACTGGAAATTCTTAATTTTCTTCTTGGATAAGACATTTCTGTAAAAGCATATACCAATTAAAAATAAGCCCTAGAGCCTGGCCAGTGTGGCTCACTTGGTTGAGTGTCATCACAAGCTCCAGGAGGTCACCGGTTCAATTCCAGGTCAGGGCACATGCCTGGGTTGGGACTCAATTCCCAGTAGAGGGTGTGCAGGAGGCAGCCAATGGATGTTTCTCTCTCATAGATGTTTCTCTCTCCCTCTCCCTGAAATCAATAAAAACATATTTTAGAAATAATAATAATAAGCCCTAGACTTAAAAGTGACCTTGACCTGCACTTCAGTAACCTAAGGAAGAAAATACACTTCTATAGCCCCAGTTATAGAAGTTAAGGAAATGTCACTTCTGTGAAGCATCTCTGAAGCCTCCCCCTGCATTACTTACACAGTTCCCTAATATCCCCATTAGCAGAGCAAACAAACTACAGTAGACCATATTAAGCATGTTTACCTTACACAGGGCTTATTTTTTTCCCTTAACTGTCATTTCAATGCTTGTACAGAGCCTAACTTGTCTATTGACAGTCTTTTAGTTTAACTTTCAATGGACTGGAAAAAAGAGTACAATTCTTAAAACTTCTAAGTGAGCTCATGAATCCTTTACTTTTGACATTTTGACAAGATAAAACAGAAGTTAGGATTTATTACTTTTTATTTTTACCACAATTATGTAATAAATACTCTCAATCATACAAAAACCCAACCCTGTGCAAAGAATAAGAGCTGTCCACAAACTAACAGCCAATCAAAAGCATTATCAGGGGCTTTTGACTAAATGACTGATTGAATGACCTGTCCAGAATCACATGGGGCAACTCTGAATCAACTGTAATTCAAACCACCTATTCAGACCAATGTTCATCAGTTTATAGAGTGATTTGTGTATATCCTATGAAAATCAAACTCATTTTTCTAACTGGAGAAAGGCATTATAGAAAAACCTAAATGAGAAATGGTTTCTATAATTAAAGAAATAATATAAAAGATGGTAAAAAGCATGCATGCCCATGAGAGAAATTAGACACCAGGAAGTTAGAGCATCTCACTGACTAAAATGGTGATAAGAACTGAATACTAACTGCATGCTTTTGTAGGATGTACAATCAATATGAATCTCTAAAGCAGACATAAAACTAACACTGTACATTTCAACCCTACAGATGCATTCACACGCACACAACTCAGTTTGACAAAGTAATACTTACCTTTACAATGTGCCATGCACTGATAGTTTCAATTCGGTTTTTATTTTAATCAAGACACACTATTTAGATTTCAAAACCTACTAGTTGAAAGACACTGACCATGTGAATGAAACAAGAATAATTAAGTTGAGAAATACCTTATATAAGAACATGCAAACAGTTTGTAAAACCTATGTTTCTGGGTAGAAACACATTGATCCAATCATATCTCTTCAGTGTACCCACACATTTTCAATGTTATCAATGCCTTAAAAAGAAGCAAATGGGTCATTACCCACTGA
Source organism: Corynorhinus townsendii (assembly GCA_026230045.1). NCBI lineage: Eukaryota > Metazoa > Chordata > Mammalia > Chiroptera > Vespertilionidae > Corynorhinus > Corynorhinus townsendii. The sequence goes on along the minus strand of JAPDVU010000001.1, from coordinate 140,011,538 downwards.
TGATTAAATAAACATGACATATTCTCTATACTTAACACTAGAAGAATTTACCATACACAAATATCTGTGCACCAGAATTTATGTAAACAAAAATATATGCACTCAATTTGTTTCATTCCTAGAACATAATTATTCCTGGATTTGTAATACTGAAAAAAATTTAAAATAGCTTAATTCCATTTAATATCTATTTAAATCAGTAACTAACACTTTAAGAAGTCTATACTTTATCTAACTAACCCAGAACTGCTCAGCTGAGGTTCCGTAAAAGTCTAAATCTAACCTTAGTAAAACACTAGAAAAATTTTACTGATGCATAATGTTAAGAGCTAGATGCCAATTCTGAGTATCTTCTAAAAATCGGGATTATTCTAAACTATGGGTTGCGTAAAGCAATTGTTAAAAAATAAAAAATAAATACACAATTAGTATTATCAGTATCCTCAACAATGCCAAAAGCATATGAAGAAATTTTAAGCACTAAAATATTAAATTCAGTTTTCAGACAACCATATATCTTCCTATCCATTCCAACTTTTCTTCCTCCAATTCCAAAAGGCTATAAATTTGCCAATCAAGTGTTTTTTAAATGGAGAAATAATGACAAAGTTATTCTTTAAAGAAATGTACTTCATACCAAATAGAAACACACAGGGGCTCAGAAAACTACCAAAGACTCTGATTAAAAATTCCTCCCCTTGTGCCTGGACAGTGTGGCTTGGTAGTTGAGCTTCAACCCAGGAACCAAGAGGTCACGGGTTCAATTCCCAGTCAGGGGACATGCCCAGGTTGTGGAACCAAGAGGTCACTGGTTCAATTCCCAGTCAGGTGGACATGCCCAGGTTTCAGGCTTGATCCCCCGTAGGGGGCATGCAGGAGGCAGCCCATATCTCATGTTTTTCTGTCATTGATATTTCTTTCTTTTTTTTTTAATATATTTTTATTGACTTCAGAGAGAAAGGGAGAGGGAGAGATAGAAACATCAATGATGAGAGAGAATCATTGATCGGCTTCATCCTGCATGGACCTATGGGAATCGAGCCCGCAATCTGGGCATGTGCCCTTGACCGGAATTGAATCCAGAACCCGTCAGTCCACAAGCTGACACTCTATCCACTGAGCCAAACCAGCTAGAGCATATCATTGATGTTTCTATCTATCTCTCGAAATCAATAAAAACATATTTTTAAAAATTCCTCCCCTTGTCAAGACAAAAAAAGCACTCCCAATTTATTATTGTTGTTGTTTGTTTGAAGCAACTAAGAACAACCTAAATTTACTAGCTCATAGTTCAGAAGCTTGGGCAAGCTCAACTGGGTTCTTTGCTTTGTCTCCCAACGTTGACATGAAAGCATTAGTTAGCCTAGGCTCTTAGCTAGATGCTCTAGGGAAAAATCCACCTTAAATTCATTCAGAATGAGGTCAAAATCCAGTTTCTTATGGATTGTAGGTCTGAAGTATACCCATTTTCTCCCAGGCTGTCATCTAAGGACTGCTCTATTCCTAGAAGCCACCTGCATTCTTTCTCATGTATCCTCTTCCATCTTCATGGCAGAGGGGCAAGTCAAGTCTTTCTCAAGCTCTAAATATGCCTTCCTCTTCTGCTCCCTCCCTATTGTTACTGATGCCAATGAATACCTGAACAATCTCTCTCCTTGTTCTGAGTCATACTAACTAAACAATTATATTATGATCTCCCTAAATAAACTAAAAATTATTAAAAAAAGAATGGTAAACCATGCCAGTCTGAGATGGTCATATCATATATAATATGGAGCTAATATGCAAATGGTCATCACACCCTCACGCTGTAACGGCTCAGGCACTCAACACTAGGGAAAGAGGAATGGGGACCAGACAGGCACAAATGAGCTCGCGAGAGAGGAATGGGGACCAGCCAGGCTGCGGCCCGGGTGAGGGACCAGCCACCAGCCCTGCAGTCCCGGGCGCCAGCAGCTGCACCTGTGACCCAGGAGAGGGACAAGCCACCAGGCCCGCAGTCCCGGGCACCAGTGCCTGTGGCTGCAGCCCAGGAGAGGGACAAGCCACCCACCCTGTGGTCCTGGGTGCCAGCAGCTAGAGCTGTGGCCTGGCAGAGGGACAAATCACCCACCCTGTAGTCCCAGGCGCCAGCGCCTGCGCCTGCAGCCCAGGAGAGGGGCAAGCTGCCTGCCCCACGATCCCGGGCGCCTGCAGTTGCGGCCCAGACAAAGCCACCTGCCCATGGTCCCTGCAGCTGTGGGCAGCCAGGACGAAGCCGGCCTGGGTCCTCGGTGCCTGTGGCCGGCCAGAGGGAGGGAAGCCCAGGTCCAAGGTGCCTGCAACCGGCCGGAGGAGGGAATCCTGGGTCCTGGGTGCAGGGCAAGGCAGAGGCGGTTAGGGGCGATCAGGCAGGCAGGCAGAGGGTTGGGGTGATGAGGCAGGCAGGCAGGTAGGTAGGCGAGCAGTTAGGAGCCAGCGGTCCCGGACTGCAAGTGGCAGTCGGACATCCTCCAAGGGGTCCAGGATAGGAAAGGGTGCAGACCAGGATGAAGGAACCCCTCCCCCCGCCCACCCACTGTGCACGAATTTCATGCCCTGGGCCTCTAGTTTCTTAATACATATATTTGTAAACTAGTATTTTGATTTTATTTACACTATTTTTCTAACCTTGATCCTTTTAACCATTAGAAAAACTTTCCTGAATTAATCCTAATTTCACAGAGTGAGCAAGAAGAGGTATTTCCAAGATAAGACTAGATGCCCAGTGTTTAATTTAAACAAACTTCTTTTCAAAAGTCAATAAATAACTATATATTTTAAGTACAATTCATTTGAGCAACTTCTCTAAATGATTTTTAAGGATTGTACATTACAGAAATATCTACCAAACTTTACACACTTTAAGATACTTAGTAGAGGATTAAATTAACGTTGGCCTTCAAAAATTCTGTTCCAAAGCATCCATTTTAAAAATTCTCAGAATACATGTATGGGTATTTATATAGTATTTCACTGATTCCAAGATATTAAACTGTCAATTAAACTATGATACAACTTATTATAAAAAATTTGATTCTCTACTTATGGAAAGTTATTTTAGATTTAGATATAGATGTTTATCATCTAGCTTGCTCTTTCTGTGTCTTTGTGTACACACAACAACTTCTAATTTCAATAACAAATCACAGCAGTTTTGGAATACATTTTAAAAAGCAATTAAAGTAAAAAAATATCAAAAATTCACGTGATGACATGAACAGCTATGATCAAGTTGACACACATGTAGGAAAAGACAAACTATGAGAACTACCACCTGGCTTGCCGCAATTGTAAGACACTATCACAACTGTAAGAAAACATCCTGATTTCAGAGACATGACAATGTGAAAAATGTGCATCTTAGAATCAATGAAATAGAGTTGATCCATAATTCAATATATTATGCAGCAATAAGGCTATTCGAATTTTATATTTTCACATCAACATGATACATATCACTTCAATTATCAAAATATTTTATAATTCAAAAGTGAGAAAATGAATATATCAATCACCTAAAGAATTGTTAGAAAAAAGGGATGAAGCTGTTTTGATATCTACATATAAAAAACAGGATTTCTCACCTGAATAATGATAAGGAGGCAGATTCCAGCACCCATTTCAGCAGGATCCCCATACATGCCTGTCATGACATATACAATGGCTTGCCCAATGGTAATGATCATACCAAATACTGACAAAAAAATTGAGAAAAAATGAGTACATGTTACAAGCACAGACAAAAAAGACCATAGAAAAAAACATCTTTACCACAAAATTTCCAAATTTGAAATTTAATTGTATTAATGCTCACATTTTTGGGCTCCATTAAATAAAGCTCTGTCTTTGGGTGTATCTCCAACTTCAATAATTTTGGCTCCAGCTAACAACTGCATAATCAAACCAGATGTTACAATTGGGGAGATACCCAATTCCATTAAAGTTCCTGTAAAGGATGGGAAAAGAAGTAAATACTATATACAATGCAGATTACTTAAGAAGTGTCCCAGTCCTTAATTACGTCTATGGATATATATGCTTAAATGTTAACAAGCAAATTTTCATTTCTTAAACATTAAATTACTAAAAAGCCTCTATTAACACAACCTTTCAACAATACATTAAATAGAAATTACTATAAATACTATAAATATAAATTTCTGTAAATTCTAAACTTAAAATGTTAAAGAAATCTGTTGAAAGAATTCTTCCAAGATTTCGGAAAACCCAGATGGTGGCATAGGTAAGCACATAAACCACTGCCTCACACAACAATTTCAAAACTACAACTAAAAGACAAAACGGACACCATCCAGAACCACAGGAAAGCTGGCTGAGTGGAAATTCTACAACTAGAAGGAAAGAGAAAAGCTCACGGAGAATTGGAGGAACGGTTGAGGTACGGCAAAGGGTCATTGTGCACGCAGAGAGGAAGGGCAGCTGAGAGCCTGGCTGACTTTCTCTGGTGGGAGGAGAAAGGAAGCCCCCAACTGCACTGAACCCCAGTTCCAACTGCACTAAACCCCAGTTCCGGGCGAAACCTCGTGGACTCAGGCTCATACAGGGGGAGTCTGGACTGTCAGGTAGAGAGAAAGGCACTCAAGAGACTCGGACACCCGGGGGAAACCCGGGGGAGCCCCGGCGGACAGGGGTTTGGAGGCGCGTACGCAAGTGTGCACAAAGACTGGAGAGGTTGCCACAGGCTTTCCCTAGCAGAAGGGAGTCGGAAGCTCCTGACTGCACTGAACCCCAGTTCTGACTGCACTGAACCCCAGTTCCAGGAGAGCCCCTGGGGACCCACGTGCTTGCAGGGGGAATCTGGATTCTCGGGCAGAGGCTCGGGAACCGGGGAAGGCAGAGGTCTAGAGGCACGCGCACAAGGGCAGGGTTGACGGGAAGCCAAGACTGTCGGCTCCGCCGTGGGACTCCATCCCATCCAAGCTGAGCACAGAGGCTTTTGCAATTTGGCAAGTCTAATCCTATAAGGCTGTCTCCAGCACCAAACTTCTCCCAGCATAGACACAGCTGATCCTCACAGCCAATTGGCCTGGCGGTCAATTCCTCCCAGTGATACCAACAACAATCAAGGCTTAACTACAACAAGGCTGTACACACAGTCCACAAAGGAGTGCACCAAGAGTGTCCACCTCAGGTAACTGGAAGGCCGACCCACTGGGCCATATAGGAAACCTAGCACACAAAGCTACCCTACCAACTCAGGGAAGCAGTGAAAATGCGGCGACAAAGAAACAGATCACAAACTAAAGAAATGGAGGAAAACAAATGACTGGATATAGAATTCAAAACCACGGTTACAAGGCTTTTCAAGAATATCCTAGAAAAGGACGATAAATACAACGAGACCCTCGAAGATATGAAAAAGGACCAACTAGAAATTAAACATACACTGACTGAAATAGAAAATATTATACAGAGCCCCAACAACAGACTAGAGGAACGCAAGAATCAAGTCAAAGAATTAAAATACAAAGAAGCAAAAAACACTCAACTGAAAAAGCAAAAAGCAAAAAAAACCAAAAAGTTGAAGATAGTGTAAGAAGCCTCTGGGACAACTTCAAGCGTACCAACATCAGAATTATGGGGATGCCAGAGAAGAGAAACAGCAAGATACTGAAAACCTATTTGAAGAAATAATGACTGAAAACTTCCTCCACCTGGTGAAAGAAAGAGACTTACAAGTCCAGGAAGCGCACAGAACCCCAAACAAAAGGAATCCAAAGAAGACCACACCAAGACACATCATAATTAAAATGCCAAGGGCAAAAGACAAAGAGAGAATATTAAAAGCAGCAAGACAAAAACAGTTAATTACCTACAAGGGAGCACCCATACGATTGTCAGCTGATTTCTCAACAGAAACTATGCAGGCCAGATGGGAGTGGCAAGAAATTTTCAAAGTGATGAATAGCAAGAACCTACAACCAAGATTACTCTACCCAGCAAAGCTATCATTCAGAATTGAAGGGCAGCTAAAGAGCTTCACAGATAAGAAAAAGCTAAAGGAGTTCATCACCACCAAACTAGTATTATATGAAATGCTGAAAGGTATTCTTTAAGAAGAGGAAGAAGAAAAAAGTAAAGATAAAAATTATGAACAACAAATACATATCTATCAACCAGTGAACCTAAAAACCAAGTGAATTAAAAACCTGAGAACAGAATAAACTGGTGAATATAATAGAATCAGGGGCATAGAAAGGGAGTGGACTGATAAATCTCAGGAGGAAAAGGAATGGGGGGGTGCAGGAAGAGACTGTACAAAAATTGTACACCTATGGATGAGGACAGTGGGGGGAGGTAAGGGCAGAAGGTGGGGTGGGAACCAGGTGGAGGGGAGCTATGGGGGGGGGGAGGGGAGGAGAAACAATTGTAATAATCTGAATAAAGATTTATTATAAATAAATAAATAAATGAATGAATGAATGAATGAAATCTTCCAAGATTTCTGTCCAAATCATTATTTTTAGAACGTATGTTAAACATTTTATTTTTTTTTAAATACAATTTTATTGATTTCAGAGAGGCAGGGGGAGAGAGATAGAAACATCAATGAGAGAGAATCACTGATCAGCTGCCTCCTGCATGTCCCCTATTGGGGATCGAGCCTGCAACCTAGGCACATGTCTTGACCGGAATCAAACCCAGGACCCTTCTTTCCACAGGCCAACACTCTATCCCCTGAGCCAAAATAGCTAGGGCTAAACATTTTATTATAATGGAAAATTAAAAATTACAGCCCTGGTCTATTTGGCTCAGTGGTTAGAGCGTTGGCCCCTGAACCATAGGGTTGGGGGTTCCATTCCCGGTCAAGGGCACATACCTTGGTTGTAGGTTCCGGAGCCCCAGCAGGGTGTGATCAGGAGGCAACCAACCAATGTGTTTAACATAGGTGTTTCTTTCTCTCTCCCTCTCTCCCTCTCTTTCTCTCTCTCCACCTCTACCCTTCCTTCCATCTCTTTCTCCATCTTCTCCCTCCTTTCCACTCTCTCTAGAAATCAATGGAAAAAATATCCTCAGGTAAGGATCTAAAAAAAAATTTACATATCAAGCCCCAAAATTACACACCAAGCTAAAAAAAAAAAAATACTTAAAAGGATTTGTGACTCTGCCTGGCTGTGTCAACCTATAAACCAGGAGGTCATGATTTGATTCCTGGTCAGGGCACATGCCCCAGCTGTGGGTTCGATCCCCAATAGGAGGCCATGCAGGAGGCAGCTGATCAATGATACTTTCTCATCATTGTTTCTCTCTCTAAAATCAATAAAAATATATAAAAATATTAAAGAAAAGGTTTATGACTCTTATGCAATATCTAAAATTACACATAACGTTACCTAAAACTACACTGTAGAATATTTAGTGGCATGAAAAATGTTCTTGACATAGTGCATTGGGGTAAAAAATAAAACAAATATATAGGAAAAAAATGTAAAAACAAAACAAAACAGAAAATGCTCTAGACAGTGATAATCACTCCATTTCCTGTGTACCTCAGTACTCTGTAACATAGTTCTATAATTAGAATAAACACATGGTTCTATAATTATTTACATACTAGAGGCCCAGTGCACGAATTAGTGCACGGGTGGGGTCCCTCAGCCTGACCAGTGATCAGGGCCAATTACACTGGCCAGCTGGGGAGAGGGACTGTGGGAGGTTGGCCAGCCGTGGAAAGTTGGCTGTGGGAGTGCACTGACCACCAGGCTTTTATTATGTGACTAGGCTTTTATACATATAGAGGCCTGGTGCACAAAATTCATGCACTCAGGGGGTGAGGGGGAGTTCCTCAGCTCAGCCTGCGCCCTCTTGCAGTCTGGGAGCCCTCGGGGGATGTCCGACTGCTGGCTTAGGCCTAAGCCAGCAGTCGGACATCCTTAGCGCCACCATGGAGGCAGGAGAGGCTCCCACCACCACCGCTGCACTTGCCAGCCATGAGCCTAGCTTCTGGCTGAGCAGCGCTCCCCCTGTGGGAGCACACTGACCACCAGGGGGCAGCTCCTGCATTGAACATCTGCCCCCTGGTGGTCAGTGCACGAACATAGTGACCGGTTGTTCTACTGTTTGGTCAATTTGCATATTAGCCTTTTATGATATAGGCTTGGTCTCTTCTCCCAGGCAATGTTTCTTTTATCATATCCTCCCACTCCTTATGAACTCAAAAAATATTTTCCACAATTTCAGATCTACTTGATGTCAGTATTAGTATGGAGGCAAAAGAAAAGAAGTACATACCTCTGTTGGAAGCAAGAATAACTCTCATCCAGTAGAAAGGATCTGCAGAATCTGATGACATGATTCCAAATAGTGGTATCTATAATATAACAGAAATCATTTTATAAAATTATATTATATAAATTAAGTATGACCTTATTTTGTAACTCATCACTTAATGTTTGCAATATGTTTTTAAAATAATTTTTATTGATTTCAGAGAGAGAAGGAGAGTAAGATAAGAGAGAGAAACATCAAAGATGAGAATCACTGATTGGCTGCCTCCTGCACACCCCCTACTGGGGATCGAGGCCCACAATCTGGGCATGTACCCTGACTGGGGAATCAAACCATGACCTCTGGCTCATAGCTCAATGCTCAACCACCAAGCCATACCAGCTGGGCTGCAATACTTTTTAAAAACTCATGATTTATGCCCTGGCTGCTTTGGCTCAGTGGATAGAGTATCAGCCTGAGGACTGAAGGGTCCCTGATTCGATTCTAGTTGAGGGCACATGGCTGGGATTGCGGGCTCAATCCCCAGTGGGGGGCATGCAGGAGGCAGCTGATCGGTGATTCTCTCTCATCATTGATGTTTCTATCTCTCCCTGTCCCTTCCTCTCCAAAATCAATAAAAATACATTTAAAAAATTAAAAAAATAAAAATTCGTGATTTATGATTTCTCATGTTCTTTAACAAAACAAACATACCTTACAGATAGTTTTTTAATGAAAATGAAAACAACAGAAATCATTACTTATAGCATTTCACTAATAAATTCTATCAGTATGAAGATCTGTTGCACAACAATACAAATAAAATATACTTAACACTACTGAACTCTATGCTTAAAAACGATTAAGATAGTAAATTTTGTGTTTAATATAATTTTTAAAAATACTATCAGTGCCCGCCCAGTGTGACTCAGTAGAGTGACAGACGAACTATGAATCAGGAGGGCGATTCCAGATCAGGGCATATGCCTGGGTTGCAGGCTCAATCTCCAGTGCGGGGCATGTAGGATGCAGCTGATCAGTGATTCTCTCTTATTATTGATGTTTCGGTCTCTCTCTCCCTCTCTCTCTTCCTCTGTAAAATCAATATATATATATATATATATATATATATATATATATATATATATATATATTTTAAAATACTATCAGTAAATTATAGGATATACTTACCTAGTCACATAATAATTTTGCAAAGCTATGGGTATTAACTCAGCCAAGGCTCCACTCCAAGGCTACACTAACATCTTCATTAAGACTGAATATGATGTATACAGTAGAAAAATTATGCAACCACTAAAGATTGTATTTATAAAGTTTGTAACAGAATGAGAAAGTGCTTATGTGCAATACTAAGTATAAAACAGTGGTTCTCAATCTGGGGCAACTTTGCTTCCTGCCCCTGTCCCCCAGGGAATGTCTGGCAATATCTGAAGACATTTTTGGCTGTCACAACTTTAGGGAAGATGCTACTGGCATCTAGTAGCTAGAGGTCAGGGATGCTGCCGAGGCACGAGACAGCCCTCCAACAACAAATGCTTACCCAACCTAAAATTTACTCCTATTGTTGAGAAACCCTGTCATATAAAAGGAAAAGCACAAAATTGTATAGGGTAAAAGTTTAAAACATGAAAAATACACATAGAAGGTAACAAGGTGTAAATTTTTTTTATATTCTAAACAATGATTATTTGTAGGTGGGGAAATTATGGTGGACCTCTTCTTCTTTATTCTTTCCAGTATTTATCAAATTTTCTAAAGCAAGGACATAATGCTTCCTATCATATGACCCATGTTTAGGACACAGCACTTGGGCCATACCCCCTCCCCCACCTAGTGGGGATCAGACACAAAGAAAAATACATTTCCAGTTTTCAAAAACCTTTTCTCTATATGAAGCTGATTTTTTAAAAATTTACAATCAGCTTCTGGTCAAGACGGCAATATAAGTAAACACAGTACTTACATCCTCCCACAACCACATCAAAATTGCAATTAAAATACAGAGCAACCATCACTCAGAACCACCTAAAGCCTAGCTGAATAAAAGTCCTACAATTAGGCATTTAAAGCAACAGTCACATGAGACTAGTAGGAGCGGCCTGGCTCCACAACCACGTGTTAAAGATAAACATCAGGAGGAATATCTTGGCTACAGAAGTCCCAGCGTTCCCCCTGAGGAGCCAAGGGTCCCAGCCCCACAACAGGCCCTCACGTCCAGGGTTCCAGTCCTGGGAAGAGAAACCCCCATAACTTCTGGCTGTAAAAACCAGTGAGAATTGAGGCTGAGAGGAAGGGTTACTGGAATTCCAGGAAGTTCCTTGTAAAGGGCCTGCACACAGACTTACTCTGACTCACTCCCTCTGAGATTCAGCACTGGGATAGCAACTCAAAAGGTACCAAGGACATACAGGGAGGCATTGAAGTGTCTGATACTGGGGCGAAAGCTGGGGGTGGAGCAGCTTTCTCCCAGACAAAATGCTGGCAAAGGGTATTGTTCCTTTGATGAGCCCTCCCCTCACAAAGATGGTAAGCAGGCACCATACCTGAGTTTCTATCAACCTGGCTCACACTATTCCCCCCTGCCCTGGTTATTCCTTGACACTCCTCCCCACCAAACTTGCAGGTCCAACCAAACTGTTTCCAGCAGGTTTTCCATATAAATGGCCTGCGTGGCTCACAATTCAGACTTTTCTAAAATCTCTCAAACAGGCAGCGTCTGGTCTCAGCATGCCCCACACCTCTTTCTAAGTGGCCCCACACCCAGAAATATCAGAAGTTGGCCTTCGTTCACAGCTTGGCTTTATCAGGCACCTCTAAGCCCAGTAAAACTTCCATCTGCAGATCACTTTATAGCTCATGCTGGGTGGCCCTGGTCACAACACAGGTGGCAGATGACTTTGGCCTTCACCTCCCAGGAGACCACTGAGCCAGCACACTCTGTTGACAGCTTCATTCCACAGTGAAGCACTACCAAACCACCTCCACAACAACACACTTAAGGGGCAAAGTCAACATGCACTAGAGCCCCTCTGAAGTAAGTCCTGCTCTCTGGGGCAGGCCCTTGCACAGCTGATCCTCCACAGGTAAATCCCTCCCATTGATATGCCAACAACAATCAAGGCTCAACTATGGGAGGGTGTACAAAGCCCACATGGGGAGGGGAAGTTGGCGCACTTGGACAGCTTGGGTGACTGGGAAGGCAATGCCACTTGACACTACAGGACACCTAGTACATTAGGCCACTCTACCAAGCCCAGGAGGCTTAGAAGCTGTACCTAGTACATAGAAACAAACACAGGAGGCTGCCAAAATGAGGAGACAAAAAAACCCATAAAAACATGCGCCCAAATGGAAGAACAGAACAAAACTTCAGAAAAATAATTAAAATTAAGGCAAACAATCTACATGATACAGAGTTCAAAACACTGGTTATAAGGATGCTCAAATAACTTAGGGAAACAGTAGATGAACTTAGACCTTAACAGCATAAAAAAGGACATGAAAAACATATAAAAGAACCAGCTAGAAATGAAGGATACACTAAATGAAATGATCTACAAGATACAGAGTTCAAAACACTGGTTATAAGGATGCTCAAATAACTTAGGGAAACAGATGAACTTAGACCTTAACAGCATAAAAAAGGACATGAAAAACATATAAAAGAACCAGCTAGAAATGAAGGATACACTAAATGAAATGAAGAATAATTTACAGGGTATCAACAGGAAAATAGATAAAGCTAAAAATCAAAACGGTGATTTGGAATATAATGACACAAAACACCCAAACAGAACAGCAAAAGGAAAAAAGAATCCGAAAAATGAAGATAACATAAGGAACTCTGAGCAACTTCAAGTATACCAACATTCACATTATGGGGATTCTAGAAGTAGAAGAGACAGAACAAGAAATTGAAAACCTATTTTAAAAAAATAGTGACAGGGAGAAACCAAGATGGTGGCATAGGTAAGCACCTAAACCACTGCCTCACACAACAATTTCAAAACTACAACTAAAAGACAGAACTGACACCATCCAGAACCACAGGAAAGCTGGCTGAGTGGAAATTCTACAACTAGAAAGAAAGTGAAAAGTTCACAGAGAATTGGAGGAACGGTTGAGGTACGGCAAAGGGTCTTTGTGCACGCAGCGAGGAAGGGCAGCTGAGAGGCTAGCTGACTTTCTCTGGTGGGAGGGGGAAGGAAGCCTCCGACTGCACTGAACCCCAGTTCCGGGCGAAACCTCGTGGACTCAGGCTCATACAGGGGGAGTCTGGACTGTCAGGTAGAGAGAAAGACACTCAAGAGACTTGGAGACCCGGGGGAAACCCGGAGGAGCCCCGGCGGACAGGGGTTTGCAGGCGCGCAGGGGTTTGGAGGCGCGCACGCAAGTGTGCACAAAGACTGGGGAGGTTGCCACAGGCTTTCCCTAGCAGAAGGGAGTCGGAAGCTCCTGACTGCACTGAACCCCAGTTCTGACTGCACTGAACCCCAGTTCCAGGCGAGCCCCTGGGGACCCACGCGCTTGCGGGGGGAATCTGGACTCTCGGGCGGAGGCTCGGGAACCGGGGAAGGCAGAGGTCTGGAGGTGTGCACACAAGGGCAGGGTTGATGGGAAGCCAAGACTGTCTGCTCCGTCCTGAGACTCCACCCCATCCAAGCTGAGCACAGAGGCTTTTGCAATTTGGCAAGTCTAATCCTATAAGGCTGTCTCCAGCACCAAACTTCTCCCAGCATAGACACAGCTGATCCTCACAGCCAACTGGCCTGGTGGTCAATTCGTCCCACTGATACCAACAACAATCAAGACTTAACTACAACAAGGCTGTACACACAGTCCACAAAGGGGTGCACCAAGAGTGTCCACCTCAGGTTAACTGGGGAGGCCGACCCACTAGGCCATATAGGAAACCTAGCACACAAAGCTACCCTACCAACTCAGGGAAGCAGTGAAAATGCGGCGACAAAGAAACAGATCACAAACTAAAGAAATGGAGGAAAACAAATGACTGGATATAGAATTCAAAACCACGGTTACAAGGCTTTTCAAGAATATCCTAGAAAAGGACGATAAATACAACGAGACCCTCGAAGATATGAAAAAGGACCAACTAGAAAGTAAACATACACTGACTGAAATAAAAAATATTATACAGAGACCCAACAACAGACTAGAGGAACGCAAGAATCAAGTCAAAGAATTAAAATACAAAGAAGCAAAAAACACTCAACTGAAAAAGCAAAAAGCAAAAAAAACCAAAAAGTTGAAGATAGTGTAAGAAGCCTCTGGGACAACTTCAAGCGTACCAACATCAGAATTATGGGGATGCCAGAGAAGAGAAACAGCAAGATACTGAAAACCTATTTGAAGAAATAATGACTGAAAACTTCCTCCACCTGGTGAAAGAAAGAGACTTACAAGTCCAGGAAGCGCACAGAACCCCAAACAAAAGGAATCCAAAGAAGACCACACCAAGACACATCATAATTAAAATGCCAAGAGCAAAAGACAAAGAGAGAATATTAAAAGCAGCAAGACAAAAACAGTTAATTACCTACAAGGGAGCACCCATACGATTGTCAGCTGATTTCTCAACAGAAACTATGCAGGCCAGATGGGAGTGGCAAGAAATTTTCAAAGTGATGAATAGCAAGAACCTACAACCAAGATTACTCTACCCAGCAAAGCTATCATTCAGAATTGAAGGGCAGCTAAAGAGCTTCACAGATAAGAAAAAGCTAAAGGAGTTCATCACCACCAAACTAGTATTATATGAAATGCTGAAAGGTATTCTTTAAGAAGAGGAAGAAGAAAAAAGTAAAGATAAAAATTATGAACAACAAATACATATTCTATGAACAAGTGAATCTAAAAATCAAGTCAATTAAAAACCTGAGGAACAGCCGAAACCGGTTTGGCTCAGTGGATAGAGCATCAGCCTGCGGACTGAAAGGTCCCAGGT